>CM026267.1:31976901-33180498 GCA_014851425.1 Senna tora
TATTAAATTGGTTTCGCAATTTTCTTCTTCAGATGAAGAGGAGATATCATCTTCCAGGATATAGTTAATATCTTGGTCAGATTCCTCAATTTCTTCTTCAGAAGATGTTTGAGCCATGAGGCTGAAAATCTATTCTTTGACTGGCTCTTCTAGGTCTAGCAATCTGATTTTTCTGTTTAGCCTGCAGTATCTAGCCATATGGCCTTCTTTACCGCACCTAAAACATTTGACTTTAGTTTTGGGTAAATCTATAGGATTTTTGGAAGAAACGTGTTTTGATAAGTTCCTAGGGTGCCTATTCCTAGGGGTTTTATAATAATTCTTTGTCTTTTGATAATCTTTGTGTTTGTGGTAATGGTTTTGACCCTTTTGTTTTGATTTGGGCTTTTTACAAGGTTGGAATCCAAATTGTTCGCAGAAGGACCCCAATTCTTTTCTGTTTTGGGCTTTCTCTTTGTGAAGCTGACGTTGGATTTTGTCATCTTGACATATTTTGAGTGCTATTTTTTGGACTAGGGCAATTAATTGTCCATAGCTTAGGTTTTCGTAATGGATTTGGTTGTCTCCAGACAGGCTTCTTAATTTTTCTCTAACCTTATCTCCTAAAGAGGTAGGTAGGCCAGTAATGAATTTTTCTTTCCATAGAGGGTGGTTACTATCTTCTCTAGTATAAACCCTGATTAGGAAAGTATCTTTGTACCATCTAAAATCCGCTAGGGTTTTGTACCTAAGGTTAGACAGTAATTCTGCGGATTTATCTCTTCATAAGGAGGGGCCGCCTATAAAATCTTGAGTAATTTTATAGATAAGGGTATTGACAGCATCTGGTATTGGTTCATCATTGTTGGTTACAATCTCACCATCGCTTGTTGTTTTGATTGCCCCTAGGATTTGGGCCTTTTGTTCTTCTGAAAGATAGAAGTCCCACCATCCTTTGAGTTGGCCAGTGAATCCGGCTATGAGGATTTGAGCAATGGAATGCTCATCACAGTTGTGATAGATTGAATAGGCCGTACTGACCATGGTCATTTGTTGGAGAAGTTCCAAAATATTATTTTCAGCTAGCCCATCTATATTCCAAGCATAGATATGGCTTGCATCAAAATGTTTTGGGGAAAGACTCTTTTCTTCTAAAGCCATATCTGGATAGGTGGCTCTAGGGTAATAAAGTTCTGTGGAATGCTTCCAATTGGGAATAATAGCATTGATTTGGCTACAAGGGATTTCTCTGGGAAAATCAAGGTGATTAATTTCTAAAGGAATCTTGCTAGAGGAAGTTCCTGAAGCTAAAGTTTTAAGAGGAGCTTGAGGCGTGCCACCTGAGGCCACTGTTTTAAGTTTCTGGGGTGTATTAAGAATTAAACCTTTGAGTTTTTCATCAATTATTTGTGAAAGAGGTTTTTCTTTGGCTAGATTTATGTTTGACTCAAAAGGTTTGAATATTGGTTGTTGGTGTGTGATGGTTTTGGTGAGATTACCATACTGTTTTGGCTGATCAAGGATCTGATCGGTAATTCTCTTTAGGCAGGCGTTTGTGTTTTCTCCTAAGGCCTGAAGGTAAGAATTTGTGTAATTATTTTGTTCCATAAGACTTGAGATGTCTTTAGAATCGATTTCTTTGGCTGTGTCTTTGGCTTTGAAGGGGGAGGCCACCACCGAGCTTTCATTAATTGTCATGTTGGGGACAAAGTAAGCCTGTGTAGGAGGTAATTCCGATTGGATAGAACCAGAATGTTTTGTTTGCCAAGTAACATTAATCCCGGCAGGTTGTATAGGAGTTTTAAAAGGATAATTAATTGTATGGTATACTGCATACGCATTAAACCATTCAAAGAAAGGAATATTGTCACGGACTTTGTTTAGAGATTTATAATATGTTTCTTGGATTGGTTTTCTAGCTTTTGGATCATAATTTTCCAAAAACCATTCTCTTTTCTCAGTGTTTTGTTCGGAATAGAAATCCTTCCTTAAGGACTCCTTATCTAATTGAAAGTCTTGGGTTATGACATTAATGGTATTTTCTACCATGTCAGAATATGTTGGAGATTGGACAGAGGTTTGATCTTCCTCATGGGGTGGTTGGTAAATTGGTCTTGGGAGATTAGATGATGTATCTAATCCTTGAAGATGAATTACAGAAGGAACCGTCCGTACTGTATGGGGAATCGAAGAGCAGGATTGCCTAGATGGTTCTATTGCAGTTCTAAAATTTTCACTAGATCTAACGGACCTAGTTCTAGACATGCTGAAGGAATTTCTCCTAAAGGATATTCCTACAGTTCCATTTACATCCTGTCTCACCTCCATATGAGTAGGAAGTAAAACGAGTGTAGGATCTGGCTGAGCAGGAGCTGCTCTTTGCATGATCCATTCTTCAGGGAGATCAACATCTTCCCATCTGATTGTTTGAGGAATCATGACGTTTGTTTTTGTAGCATCAGTAAGGAATAGAGTCGTATATCCTTTTTCTTGGGGAATAGATACTTTTGAAGCGGAAGAATTCATGACTTTGTATTTTACCCTGTATATGAGTGCAACAGGAATAGATCCTGGCTTCATATCAAGGCCATTTAGTTGAATGTTGAGTCTTAAGGCGTCTAAAATATTAGCATCACCTAAGGCCACTGGTCTGTTTGGGAAACAATTGAAATATACTGGTCCTGCATGCAGGCCTACTTCAACTGCTCCAAGAATCGAGTCTGAAAACTGGATGTGCCTGGCATCCCTTAAACAGACAAGAGCAGAAAATTTCAAGCCATCTCTGACTAGGGGTTTTAGGGCTACTTGTACACATCCGATGTGTAGGAATTTGTATTTCCTTTTGTGAAGGTTTAAAGATTTCTGTGACAATAAAGGGATGTCCTCTTTGTCACCATCTATATTAATGGTTTCTTCAGCGGTTTTGATTATAAAATCAGAAATAGTGAAGAATTTTCTTTCGGGTTTGTAAAGATCCTTTTCATGGACCTTGGGAATGGTCCAATTGTCAAAATTTTGATTTAAATTTTCAAAATGAATTTCTTCTTTGAAAATTTGGTTTGAAGAGGTAATGGAAGAAGAACCTTCTTCAGAAACGGAAGAGGAGTCGGGAATAGAGGAACGTCTGGTGAACAATGAGAAAGTACGGCTAAGCATGGTTGTAATTATCCCCATGATATCATCACCTTCATTAGGTTCAGCAAAGATGCAGAGTGTGTTGGATGAATCTGAGTGGAAAATAAACAGAAAAACTCTTTTTTTTTTTTTGAAGACTAATCAACTAAACTTAGCCAAACAAAATGAACAGGCATTCAAGCAAGCGGCTTCTGGAAATATTGCCACTATCCTCGTGGTCTTACCATCCATTGCCTTAGAAAAACGAATGAATAAACTGTTCATACCAAAGTTGCTATCAGTTTAGTTGGTAGTATTTTAAAACATGACTATATTGACAAGAAGCAGAATTTTAAGTAATGTACATACAATACTCAGATCCATCCTCCACAACTCTTACATCCCCACTTCCCCCTCAGGCTCTGATACCAAGGAGAGTAGGATCAAGAGGTATGGGGAGAGATAGGGGTGAGTGAAGTGGGGGAGTATGAATGCAGTGCAGATTTAAACCATGCAAACAGAAATATTTTAAAGTAACACGTTTGGATCAAGAGGCTGAAAATCTGTTCTTTGACTGGCTCTTCTAGGTCTAGCAATCTGATTTTTCTGTTTAGCCTGCAGTATCTAGCCATATGGCCTTCTTTACCGCACCTAAAACATTTGACTTTAGTTTTGGGTAAATCTATAGGATTTTTGGAAGAAACGTGTTTTGATAAGTTCCTAGGGTGCCTATTCCTAGGGGTTTTATAATAATTCTTTGTCTTTTGATAATCTTTTTGTTTGTGGTAATGGTTTTGACCCTTTTGTTTTGATTTGGGCTTTTTACAAGGTTGGAATCCAAATTGTTCGCAGAAGGACCCCAATTCTTTTCTGTTTTGGGCTTTCTCTTTGTGAAGCTGACGTTGGATTTTGTCATCTTGACATATTTTGAGTGCTATTTTTTGGACTAGGGTTTAGATATCACCTACAAACTCTCAGATGCTCTAGTAAAAAATGAACATTTGACAATCTCTACTCCTTTTATCATAGTCAAAAATCTTGCCTGTGATATCATTCTAGGAGCCCCCTTCATTGACCAAATTATGCCATTCTCCATCTCTAGACAAGGGATCGAAACTGAATATTTTGGTAAAAGAATTCTTTTCCCATTTTCAAAACCACCCTTTACCAAAACTATAAATTACATTCAAGACAAAGAAAATCAAATTAATTTCCTTAAGGAGGAAATCTCCCATAAGATGATAGAGTCCCAACTGGCCAAAACTGAAGTAAAAACTAAGGCTAAGGAAATTCAATCCTATATCGAAGAATCAATCTGTTCTGATCTTCCTAATGCATTTTGGGAGAGAAAGAAACATGTGGTCTCCTTACCTTATGAAAAGGATTTTGACGAAAGAAATATCCCTACAAAAGCTAGGCCAATCCAAATGAATCAAGAGCTCTTAGAGCACTGTCAAAAGGAAATCAAGGATCTTCTTTCAAAAAATTTGATCAGGAAAAGCCAGAGTCCCTGGTCTTGTTCTGCTTTCTATGTCAATAAAAATGCTGAGCTAGAAAGAGGAACACCTAGACTCGTAATAAATTACAAACCCCTTAATGACGCTCTCCAATGGATAAGGTACCCAATTCCCAACAAAAGGGACCTTCTTAATAGACTGTTCCAAGCAAAGTTGTTTTCAAAATTTGATATGAAATCAGGATTTTGGCAAATCCAAATTCATGAATCAGATAGGTATAAAACAGCGTTCACTGTCCCTTTCGGACAGTATGAATGGAATGTCATGCCTTTTGGTTTAAAAAATGCCCCCTCTGAATTTCAAAGAATTATGAATGAAATCTTCAATCCTTACACCAAATTCATCATTGTATATATCGATGATGTGTTAATCTATTCTGATTCCATAGATCAGCACATAAAGCATCTTCATATCTTCATAGGAGTAATCAGAAGAAATGGCCTGGCCATCTCCCAATCCAAAATCAGTCTGTTCCAGACAAAAATTAGGTTTCTTGGTCATGATATTTACCAAGGAACAATTACCCCAATTCATAGGGCAACTCAGTTCGCTGATAAATTCCCAGACCAAATTCTTGATAAAAATCAATTACAACGATTCTTAGGTTGCATAAATTATGTCGCCGATTTTATTCCAAATCTTAGTAATATTATTAAGCCCCTTCATGAAAGGTTAAAGAAAAATCCCCCCCTTGGACAGATGATCATACTTCCGTAGTCAGACAAATAAAAAAGTATGTCCACAATCTCCCTTGCATGTATCTTCCTGACCCTCATGCATTCAAAATTGTTGAAACTGATGCTTCCGATATTGGTTATGGAGGCATTTTAAAACAAAAAATTCATAACAAAGAAGTCTGCATTGCATACACATCAAAACATTGGAATAGAACCCAACAGAACTATTCCACCATCAAAAAAGAAATGCTAGCCATTGTTTTAAGCATTAATAAATTTCAAAGTGATTTACTAAATCAAAAGTTTTTAGTCAGAGTCGATTGCAAAGCTGCTAAAGATGTTTTCAAAAAGGATGTAAAGAATTTAGCATCAAAACAAATTTTTGCCCGTTGGCAAGCAATTCTTATTATCTTTGATTTTGATATTGAATATCTAAAAGGAACCTCAAATTCTCTCCCAGATTTTCTAACCAGGGAGTTTTTACAGGGAAAATAGATGCCCCCCAAAAAGAAAGATAAAGGGAAGGGAATTGCCCTTTCAGATGATTCAAAGTCCCTCTCTGGGAAAAACCCACTTCAGGTTCAACCTGAAAAATTCTTCTTGGGGTCTTCGACCCTTGGGTCTTCGACCCAAAAACCCTTAGGGCCTTCTGCCCTCAAACCTAAAATTGAGCCTTCCGCTCATTCAATCCAAAGCCCTAGTGACTATGCAATCCCCATCGAAATCCTGCTTGCTCTTCAATCCAACCAAAAACTTGCCAAGCTCCCTACAAAAACCTGGGCAGATATTGCCGAAGAAGAAAATCTTAACAAAAATCTGGCCTTAACTATTAGCAATAAGTCCAAATCTTCTTCTAAAGCAGGAATCTCTTCTCCTACCTTGAGCCAAACTAATACCAATTCCCAAAAGTCTTCCTATGTCCAGAAGACCAGTAAACCCATGGATTTATTCCAGACAGAAAATTCTTTCTACCCAATTAATCCTCAAACTCTTGCCTCAAAGGTTTTCCCCCCAAACTTCCATTTTGTCCCTCCTTTAAAAACTAAAACCCAATTATTCTACGAATTCATTCTTGTGGACACCAAGTCTGCAAGCATCAAACACTTCCCTGACAATTCTGAAAAAGGACCTCATGCTTACTCCACCATCCAGATCCTTAAAGTCATCTCCCCAGCTGAGTGGGGTAATGACCTAAATAAAATTACGAAGTTTTCTCAGCCTTTTGATCCAATCGGTTTCAATTACTGGGACTATCGTAGTGCCTGGTTCAACACCTTTTGGTATCAAAACAAAAAATTTAGTCACTCTTGGCTAATTCTTTTCAAAAATGGTGTTCACTACCAATTTTCACAGTGGTTTAATTCTTGGTGGAACTACTTCGGTCCAATTCAAGAAATTTTCCCACAAAACGTGACAATAGGTTTTGAATATTTTTCTAAGAAAATCAATCTTTCTGATGATCCTCACCCAGCGGATCTCCATTTCTTTTCAACATTTGGTTTAGCCTGGGTATTTAAATGACAATATAAGTATGGAGAATCCCGTTTCCCAAACAATTCTCCCATACTTCAAAGGCTACCCTCTGTCAAATGGTGGCCAAAGTTCGAAGGTTCTGAGAGAGTCTCTCCTGGCTTGATTAGAAAATGGTTCGCAAAGAACCCTAAATTCCTTCTGGCTGAAGACAAGGAAACATGCATCTTCCTCAACCAGAAGTCAAAAATCCAATCCTGTTTAGCCTCTTCAACTAACAAAAAAGATCTGGCTCAACAACTCAACAATATTCTTATGCTGCTCCAGACTGAAGAAGTAGCAGGTCCTCCGAAGTCTCCGGCTTCAAAATCAAACACCTCTTCTGATGACTCCTCTTTATCTGGGTCATTACAAAGTAATGAAGATGACTGTTTTGGCATCAACCTTAGCGACGACGAGTAAAGAAATTTTACTGTAGTCCGGCACGCCAAACATGTTCCTCTCTAGCTTTCGTTGGTATCTTTCGGTGGCCGTCAATCTGGCTCCTGTAGCTGTCAATCTCTTTCTACTTTAGTTCACATGTCCAAACACTGTAGAAGAAAATTATTGTAATTTTACTATTCAGGAATCTGCTTTTCAAATTATTGTAATTTTACTATTCAGGAATCTGCTTTTCCTGTTCAATCTTTTGTCTGGTTGTTCCCTCAACTTTCTATTTAAAGGCCTCTTGCCTTCAGTTGTAGGCAGGTTACAAATAGGCTACATTTAGAGAGTTAGACAGAGAGAATACTTATAGAAGGAGAGTCTTTGTAAGTTTTCTTTCTGGAATACAATCCAATTTTCTTCATTTTTATTGGATTCCCTTTCCTATACCTATACCAGTGCGGACTACCGCCGGCATAGGTCCCCATTTATTTCAAGCTTTTATTTTTCTGCAAGTTTAAATATTTCTGTTTGCATGGTTTAAATCTGCACTGCATTCATACTCCCCCACTTCACTCACCCCTATCTCTCCCCATACCTCTTGACCCTGCTCTCCTTGGTATCAGAGCCTGAGGGGGAAGTGGGGATGTAAGAGTTGTGGAGGATGGATCTGAGTATTGTATGTACATTACTTTAAATTCTGCTTCTTGTCAATATAGTCATGTTTTAAAATACTACCAACTAAACTGATAGCAACTTTGGTATGAACAGTTTATTCATTCGTTTTTCTATGGCAATGGATGGTAAGACCACGAGGATAGTGGCAATATGTCCAGAAGCCGCTTGCTTGAATGCCTGTTCATTTTGTTTGGCTAAGTTTAGTTGATTAGTCTTCAAAAAAAAAAAAAAAAAACAAAAGAGTTTTTCTGTTTATTTTCCACTCAGATTCATCCAACACACTCTGCATCTTTACTGAACCTAATGAAGGTGATGATATCATGGGGATAATTACAACCATGCTTAGCCGTACTTTCTCATCGTTCACCAGACGTTCCTCTATTCCCGACTCCTCTTCCGTTTCTGAAGAAGGTTCTTCTTCCATTACCTCTTCAAACCAAATTTTCAAAGAAGAAATTCATTTTGAAAATTTAAATCAAAATTTTGACAATTGGACCATTCCCAAGGTCCATGAAAAGGATCTTTACAAACCCGAAGGAAAATTCTTCACTATTTCTGATTTTATAATCAAAACCGCTGAAGAAACCATTAATATAGATGGTGACAAAGAGGACATCTCTTTATTGTCACAGAAATCTTTAAACCTTCACAAAAGGAAATACAAATTCCTACACATCGGATGTGTACAAGTAGCCCTAAAACCCCTAGTCAGAGATGGCTTGAAATTTTCTGCTCTTGTCTGTTTAAGGGATGCCAGGCACATCCAGTTTTCAGACTCGATTCTTGGAGCAGTTGAAGTAGGCCTGCATGCAGGACCAGTATATTTCAATTGTTTCCCAAACAGATCAGTGGCCTTAGGTGATGCTAATATTTTAGATGCCTTAAGACTCAACATTCAACTAAATGGCCTTGATATGAAGCCAGGATCTATTCCTGTTGCACTCATATACAGGGTAAAATACAAAGTCATGAATTCTTCCGCTTCAAAAGTATCTATTCCCCAAGAAAAAGGATATACGACTCTATTCCTTACTGATGCTACAAAAACAAACGTCATGATTCCTCAAACAATCAGATGGGAAGATGTTGATCTCCCTGAAGAATGGATCATGCAAAGAGCAGCTCCTGCTCAGCCAGATCCTACACCCGTTTTATTTCCTACTCATATGGAGGTGAGACAGGATGTAAATGGAACTGTAGGAATATCCTTTAGGAGAAATTCCTTCAGCATGTCTAGAACTAGGTCCGTTAGATCTAGTGAAAATTTTAGAACTGCAATAGAACCATCTAGGCAATCCTGCTCTTCGATTCCCCATACAGTACGGACGGTTCCTTCTGTAATTCATCTTCAAGGATTAGATACATCATCTAATCTCCCAAGACCAATTTACCAACCACCCCATGAGGAAGATCAAACCTCTGTCCAATCTCCAACATATTCTGACATGGTAGAAAATACCATTAATGTCATAACCCAAGACTTTCAATTAGATAAGGAGTCCTTAAGGAAGGATTTCTATTCCGAACAAAACACTGAGAAAAGAGAATGGTTTTGGAAAATTATGATCCAAAAGCTAGAAAACCAATCCAAGAAACATATTATAAATCTCTAAACAAAGTCCGTGACAATATTCCTTTCTTTGAATGGTTTAATGCGTATGCAGTATACCATACAATTAATTATCCTTTTAAAACTCCTATACAACCTGCCGGGATTAATGTTACTTGGCAAACAAAACATTCTGGTTCTATCCAATCGGAATTACCTCCTACACAGGCTTACTTTGTCCCCAACATGACAATTAATGAAAGCTCGGTGGTGGCCTCCCCCTTCAAAGCCAAAGACACAGCCAAAGAAATCGATTCTAAAGACATCTCAAGTCTTATGGAACAAAATAATTACACAAATTCTTACCTTCAGGCCTTAGGAGAAAACACAAACGCCTGCCTAAAGAGAATTACCGATCAGATCCTTGATCAGCCAAAACAGTATGGTAATCTCACCAAAACCATCACACACCAACAACCAATATTCAAACCTTTTGAGTCAAACATAAATCTAGCCAAAGAAAAACCTCTTTCACAAATAATTGATGAAAAACTCAAAGGTTTAATTCTTAATACACCCCAGAAACTTAAAACAGTGGCCTCAGGTGGCACGCCTCAAGCTCCTCTTAAAACTTTAGCTTCAGGAACTTCCTCTAGCAAGATTCCTTTAGAAATTAATCACCTTGATTTTCCCAGAGAAATCCCTTGTAGCCAAATCAATGCTATTATTCCCAATTGGAAGCATTCCACAGAACTTTATTACCCTAGAGCCACCTATCCAGATATGGCTTTAGAAGAAAAGAGTCTTTCCCCAAAACATTTTGATGCAAGCCATATCTATGCTTGGAATATAGATGGGCTAGCTGAAAATAATATTTTGGAACTTCTCCAACAAATGACCATGGTCAGTACGGCCTATTCAATCTATCACAACTGTGATGAGCATTCCATTGCTCAAATCCTCATAGCCGGATTCACTGGCCAACTCAAAGGATGGTGGGACTTCTATCTTTCAGAAGAACAAAAGGCCCAAATCCTAGGGGCAATCAAAACAACAAGCGATGGTGAGATTGTAACCAACAATGATGAACCAATACCAGATGCTGTCAATACCCTTATCTATAAAATTACTCAAGATTTTATAGGCGGCCCCTCCTTATGGAGAGATAAATCCGCAGAATTACTGTCTAACCTTAGGTACAAAACCCTAGCGGATTTTAGATGGTACAAAGATACTTTCCTAATCAGGGTTTATACTAGAGAAGATAGTAACCACCCTCTATGGAAAGAAAAATTCATTACTGGCCTACCTACCTCTTTAGGAGATAAGGTTAGAGAAAAATTAAGAAGCCTGTCTGGAGACAACCAAATCCATTACGAAAACCTAAGCTATGGACAATTAATTGCCCTAGTCCAAAAAATAGCACTCAAAATATGTCCAGATGACAAAATCCAACGTCAGCTTCACAAAGAGAAAGCCCAAAACAGAAAAGAATTGGGGTCCTTCTGCGAACAATTTGGATTCCAACCTTGTAAAAAGCCCAAATCAAAACAAAAGGGTCAAAACCATTACCACAAACACAAAGATTATCAAAAGACAAAGAATTATTATAAAACCCCTAGGAATAGGCACCCTAGGAACTTATCAAAACACGTTTCTTCCAAAAATCCTATAGATTTACCCAAAACTAAAGTCAAATGTTTTAGGTGCGGTAAAGAAGGCCATATGGCTAGATACTGCAGGCTAAACAGAAAAATCAGATTGCTAGACCTAGAAGAGCCAGTCAAAGAACAGATTTTCAGCCTCATGGCTCAAACATCTTCTGAAGAAGAAATTGAGGAATCTGACCAAGATATTAACTATATCCTGGAAGATGATATCTCCTCTTCATCTGAAGAAGAAAATTGCGAAACCAATTTAATAGAAGAAGAAGTTCTTCTTCTTATCAATGTCATAAACACTGAAGAGGATATTCTCTCAAAAGCTCTTAACTCCTTACAAACTGAAGAAGAAAAGGTCCAATTCCTCCTTAAGATAAAAGAAGATAAAACTTCAACCAGTGCCCCAATCCAACAACCTAAAAGATATGATTTTACTGAAATCATCAAACGCTTCGATAGCAAATCTAGGTCTGTAACTATGACAGACCTTCAAAAGGAAATAAATAATTTAAAAAATGAAGTTAAGGAATTAAAAACCACCCAAAGCTTACATTCTTTGATTATCAGCCAAATCCAAAATCTAGAAACTCCTGAAATCAATAAAGAAGGTGCTGAGAAAAAAGATAATGAACTTCCCGATGCATTTCTAAATCTGATCACCAGAGTATCTATCCAAAAATGGTACATTCCTATCCAATTAGTTCCACCAAGATATATATATATATATATATATATATATATATATATATATATATATTAAGAAACCAAGACTCAATATATATTTAGAGAGAATAGGGAAATACAACACTTTCCTTGAAAGTAAAAACCAAGAAAAAATGTGTCAATTGAAAAAGAAATATCTAATTATATCAATAATATGGCATTTGCTTTTACTACAATGAAAACCCATATACAAATTAAAGGCCAATATCGTAGGCCAACCTCAAGTACAGGTTTTTTAGTTTCCTTTTGAGGCCCACCAGGAAGACACTTGTATTCTGCTTCCACACTAACCGTTGCTAGATGAAAAATTCTGATTTTTTTTAGATATACACAAAACTTTAGGAAAATAATGACTAGAGTAGATAATTAGATACACTCACCAGTAGACTCCAAAAGCATGGCCGTCTCGTGTAATTTGAAAGAAAAAAAAAGAATTTGAGTTTTGATTGTACTTAAGTTGTGTATGAATTTGTTGTATATATATAGGTACCTGTTTCAGTATGGTTTCCTTTTTCCATGTCTCCACACCTTTGAAAAATGCCTTGATTGAAGTACCTATAGTAGTAGTAGGTACCCAATGCCAGAAAGCAAATAAACATTTGAATACTAAATCTAAATCTGAGAGAGTCGAAACAGAAACAGACAGCACAAGAGAGTCGAAAGCAATTTTATTTTTCCCCTAAAGAAGAATCTAAGAGAGAACTAAATCTAAGAATAAGAGCTCCAAATGTAGGAACATTTGAATACTCAAAAAAAGATAATTTACAAGTAATGGGTTGTTGATTTACCATTTTTCCTGCATCAGCCACTAACTCAGCCATTTGTTCAGATTTTATATCTTGTCCACGTTCATCCAACATCACAACCTATAAGTGCAAGCATGTGACCACAAAATGTAATTTGGAGGGAGAAATGACCAATTTTTTTCTTGCTGAAACAGTATGATGCCAAAATACTATTTTACCATGTAATCTGAAGAAAGAAAAAATTCTGAGACCAATCCAATCCATACAACTCATATGAACAACTTAAGCCTCGGGCCACAGGCAAACAAGTAAGAAAAAATTTACTGTTTTCAGTTTCACAAGCTTCATTTTTGGCATCAAGAAATCAATCACTTCAAGTACTAATGTCTAGTTTTCTTGTGCCAGAGATTTACACATAAGCGAGGCCCTGCAGATGCAGATTGAGGTGCAGAGAAGGCTAAATGAGCAACTTGAGGTGTGTGTCACCATCTTATATCATGCATGCTTTTTTAGATGTTGATTAATCTTATCATTTTGTAACTATGTTCCTATGATTTATATAAACACTAAAGTTCACCTGTGCAGCTATAGAAACACTTGGTAGACAAAATTTGGGGATACTGGGACTTGAGGCAGCTAAAGTTCAACTCTCAGAGTTGGTGTCCAAAGTATCCTCTCAGTGTCTAAATTCTGCATTTTCAGAGCTGAAGGAATTACAAGGATTCTGCCCACAGCAACAACCACAAAACAACCAGCCTACCAACCACAGAAGCTTGTGAAACTGAAAACCGTATTAATTGATTAATTCATAATAAAAATTCAAATTAAGTGTCTCAGAATTTTTTCTTTCTTCAGAATACGTGGTAAAACAGTATTTTGGCATTATACTGTGTCAGCAAGAAAAAAAACAGTATTAATCCATAATAAAATGCAAGAGAAATTAAAGAGAAATTCTGAGACACACACATAGATAGTTATCGCTTTAGAAAATTCGGAGACATGCAGTAGCACTAACCTAGAACCATAATAAAATGCAAGTAAATTAATGGTGAGTAGTGAGTACTACATTAATCGCTTTAGATCAAATTACACAATTCATACATTTCCAAGAAAAAGAAAAAAGAGAAACTGAAATCATTGATGTTGTAAACATACTCAAGACAATTCAAAGTGATTAAAAAATGATAGTCCGTTATTGATATGTTTGTCAGAGATGCTTGCTGTCGCAGGTATCTAGCCAAATGAAAATAAGTCATAAGTTCAGAGCTTAAATACTAAACAAGCATACATGTCAAAAGGACAATTGTTGTTAAACAGTAAGATTCAAGCTTCCAACAAGGCAAAGCTGGAGAGGAAAAATAAAGAGGTGACTCACATAATAACTTTTATATATAATAATAGTTAATCAGTTGTAGCAGTAAAAGTAAAAGCACAAATCACAGGCATTCAGCCAAGAAATAGCACACCATCCCAAGTTTTAATCCAAGCACATTGACACTTAAGGAAATTGGTACTGCAACATAAAGATCATATAAAAGAAAGATAATGATTAATTTGAGTCTAATTTCAAAATAAAGATAAAAAAATTCAGATCTAGATTCTTTTGTCTAATTAATATATAAATATCAGTCACTACAAGGGCAGGCTTTGATTCCACAACATCAGCTTGCTGGAATTTGAAGGGTTGAATCTGAGTTTGTTCTTCAATTGGAGCAATAACAATTTCTTATCCTCAAGACAGTTGCCAGAAACCATAGAGATGTTGATACTGAGAAATGCCCAGTAAAAGAGTATAAAGGAAAACCATGAAAATAATGAAATTCTCATCGCTATGTATTGTGAAAGGCACTCATACATCTAATGACTGAAAAAGTGAAGAAATTAATGGTTGTGCTCTCAGGGGGTTCAAGACCCATAAACATCAACCTTTCTAGCCTGAGTTTCCAGTTTTTGCCTTTAACATTAAATACTCATTTAGTTTCCACTTAATTAACTATCATTCTTAATTCTTTAGGAAATAAAAGGAGAAATTAAACTATATATTAAGAGGTTGAGTTATCTTTTTTCTCCCTCTTGCTTATATTTTATTCAGATAAAAAAGAAAGAAAAGAAATTTTGAAAAAATCAATCTCTTGAGAGATTAAATTCTCCATAGAACCACCCTGAAATAAAACTCACATGATTGTTATTAACTTCATGATTAGATTAAGTATCATGATTCACGACTGAAGCGAATTATCTGAATGCAAGTATGTAACTGAACGTAACTATCTAGATTTCTCGTGTATTGTTAGTAAAAGAAAAAGATTAAGCACAAAAGGATAAATGAGAATCAGCAATGTGTCATGCACACAAGAGATAATTTATTTTAGCAGAAACTATATGCACACAAGAGGTTTTAGCTTTATTTCAACACCAAAGAGATAGTGATAGTGATAGTGATAGTGATTATTGAGTGAGTGTGCTTCAAAGAGGACCTAACATCAATGATAAAATTACTCAACAATAAACCATAAAATCACATAAATAAGCACTTGTCTTCTAATATATACAGAAATTTGAATATGCAAAATAAATTTGGAGTATACTGTGTGGGTACAGGAGAAAAGGGGTTGGACTAAAACTAGTGAGGTCTGTAGAAGAATGGATGTTGAAAAATGGAGCAGAGTACTCAATGGTAGCCACAGAGAAGAACAACAATGCCTCCACAAACCTATTCACACTCAAATCCAACTACCTCTCTCTCTCCTCTCTCCTCATTTTTATGCATCTCACCACTTCTTCCTCTTTCCCCCACACTCACACCACCAAACACATCAAAATACACAAACTCAACACACCCCAAGCCATCTCCTTTTATACAACTACCTCCAAGCGCACACACTTCCAACTCTCCAATATGCCTACTTTCTTATATTGTTCAGACCGAACACTAACAAGATTGGTGCTGATATCAATCCACATCGGATATATCAGACAACAATTATTCAACTACTATGTCTATATATATCTAATTTCTCACCCTCGGCATTAATCGCTACACTCATGAAGGTCCGAATTGATTGCGCCAGTACATAAGTATGATGAACAAATTAAGAAGAAGCAGCAGAAAATTCAATTGGAGGATGTAAACGAAGTAGAAATTAACAAAGCATACTTGAGCAAGAGAAGCTCGATCGATGTCACAGAAGCAGAGCAATGAAGCTTCTATGTCCAAGCTCGAATATACGAAATGATTGCAACCGTGCGGAAGCTCGAAAACCGAGCTCCAAGGCTCGTCGAAGCTCAAGAAGCCGATTGGACCTTCAAGAGAAGAGGTTCGCTTTGGGAAATCGGAAGCGGCGGCTATGGTCGTGCTTTCAAGGGTTTTGAAAAGAGCATTATTTTTAATTGTATTTCTAAAAGTTTCTAAAGGAAAAGAGTTTGAGAGTTTAGTTTCTAACCACGGTTCGAACCGTTGTCGCATGACTGTGGTTCACGGTTCGAACCGTTGTCGCATGACTGTGGTTAAGGCGGTATCCAGCTCTTCATCTAGCGACGGTTCTGGTAACCGTCGCTAAAAATAGACTTTTTTGTAGTAAAATAAGTATTTGAGTTCTAGTTGGTGAACTACTCAAATATATATATTTTTGGTATCTTGATTTATTTTTGTGAGCTCATAAATCTTTATATTATATTTAATTACTCACTAATTCTGAGATATATTTGTGAAAAAATTTCACTATATATAATTATGAGATACCAAAGTATATAATATGTATAGCATATTTTTTTGAAGTATTGGTATACTCTTGGTTTTGCTATGTTATTTTTAAAGAGATGCAACAGATTAAATTGTTTATTTTTATGAGATTATTTCATATATTTATTTATGGATATTTCTCATATATACTTTTTGTGAGATTTTAATTGCAGAGTGAATTTGCATAAATTGATATTATGCAAAGGTGCATGGTTGATTCTCTCTCAAAATGAAGGTAAATTCGTGGATAAATCTGTGTTATTCCGTGGGTAAAATTGGGGTGGGTCAAAAATTACCCACGGAATTTTGAGTCCGTGGGAAAATAGCCATAGAATTTTAATTTTAACCACGGATTAGATCCGTAGGAATTTCATAGAATCGATCGGCCGCCGGCGAACTTCACCGGTCGCCGGCAAACCCTCCAGCGACCACATTATATTTCTGAAAAATGGTCAAGAGAGGATTCGAAAAGATGACATCTTGCATGGTAATATTTAGAATTACCACTAGGTCATTTATCACTTGTTGTTTTATTAATATAAAATATTATATATACATATACATCTAAAATTTACCCACGGATTAGCCACGGATATTATCCACGGTTTGTAAATCCGTGGCTATTTCCAAGAAATTGCCCACGGATATTAATCCGTGGCTAATTGACAAATTATCCACGGATTGTAAATCGTGGCTAATCCGTGGCTAATTTTGGTAATTTTGAACAAAAAATAATTTTATTAATTTTTTTCCATTTTCCCACGGATTACCCACGTCCATGTTTTGTTGTAGTGAGAGTTATTTTATGATAACTTTGTTATTAGTGGGGGAAAGGAAACATTTTCTTGAAATGACACATTTTTAATTAGTCTATAATTTTATTTGAGCTAAGAGGTTTATTATTAAAACAAATGTGGTACTATGAAAAATTTTATTGAGTAAATTAATTTTCATAGAATCACATATATGTTGCCACCACGTGTTTGTTATAAAATATAATTTTGGGCTAATCATTAATTTAACGTTAAATCCAAAACTTATATTAATTTTGAAGGTCAAATAATTTTATGACAAGGTTTTTTGGCATGTATTTTAGAGGTCATATATTTTGACATTATTTAAATATGTCATATTGTCTTAGAAAATAAAGGATATTATTTTTTTATAACAATAAGGGGAAGAAATATATGTATATTATTGTTATAAAAAATAAATATGAAAATATTTTGGCTTATATATATTTTGAGTTCATGAAATGGTAATTATTTCTGAGCCAAATTATATTCAACATAATTGTGAGTTAATGAATATTTTATGGGTTTAATATTTAGAAGAGTAATAGAATTATCCCACAAAATTTCATTAAGTGGCAATAGCTTCTTAAAGCTTTTACAAGATGAAATGTGGTAAATTTTGATAGAATGTAAAAAGCTATTTTAAGCTTATATGTGACGAAGCATGAAAAATGCTAGAGGTGTGTTTATAGAGTTTTATATTCTATATTTTGTGAGATTTTTAATATCTCATGTGGACTTTTAAAGTCATATGTGACAAATGAATTTATCATTTTGGAAAATTTCCAAATAGATTTGGTGAAATATTTTGAGAAAATATTTTCAAACAATGAGAATTCACTTTATAGTGAATAAGAGTGCACACATATATACTTGTGAAAAATAATTTTTATAATTGTGGATTTTGTGATATTTTCACAAAAATGAATTTAAAAATTCATATGTGATATTTTATAAGTGCAACAAGAATATTATATTTTGGTTGAACAAAGAAATTGTGAAATTCTTGTGAAAAGGCACAAAACCCATCAATAGTGGGGGTATATAATTTTGTGGATATCCAAAATAAGTTCACCAGAGTTTTTTGACGGTATATTATTTGCATTAAAAATTGCTATGCAATTTATAATGAGAATTACATAATTCATTTTTTAGAACTAAGTTTATTGTGAATATATGACCCAAATTATATTGTGAAATTAAGCATATATTTATTTGTGATTAATTTATTAAATTGATGATACCATCTCAAATTAGAGATGATGATGTGCTTAATTTAATTTAATAAGCACTTAATGCTAATTAAATATTTTTTATTGTACAAAGAGGTACAATAATAATTAATTTGTGGTCACATTATTGAGTTTGAAAAGTTCCTTAAATTCTGTCAAAAAAAAGTTCCTTAAATGGATTAATGTTTTACTTTATTGGCTATTATTATTATTTGGTGGAAGAATATATTGAAAAATATGTTTTATGAATTTTGGGATACTTGCCAATAATAATTGAGTTTGGAGTCAATAATATGTGATCACTTAATGTGATGAATACCGTTATGACTTGATTCTTTGAATTGTGTATTTCTCTAAAACTATAGCTATAGTCAAAGAATTTGGTGTGTGCATCGAGGGGAATGAATATTTAAAACCTGTATGGATTACAAGCAACCTATGAGGATACCCAACCTTGTGATTAGAGATCCTAAGAATTTGGTCCAAAGGGGTGAACGAATCATAGAGTGACTGTTGAAATTCACATTTGGAAGAATTTAACTCTTAATTTCATCCCTATGGTGTAAGTGCATTAATATTTTCCTGCAATGATATGTGAGGTTGAGTTTTCAAAAACTCTTAATGAAATCTGTAGCTCTATAAGAGTGGGGTATCTTAATTGCAGGAATACCCTTGACAGACGGAGTGGGGCCGCTCCTATGAGAATATAAAAAGGCATATATTCTTGAAACACATTCAAGAAAAAGGGTGCGCACACGGCCGCATAATGTGCGGGCTAGGGCTGATATATTGCACATGGATTATTATATGCATGATATATGTCTTGTCTCCCTTAAGCAGTCATAGTTCAAGACGAATACCTCTATTGGCTCTGGATCAAGATATATATTTTTGCTAAATATAGATATTCAAGACAATTTAGCTATCTATATTATGCATAATAATCTGTCTCTACCCAAATGTAAAAACAAATGTTAAATGTCAAATGTGTGTATTAATTTATAATAATAAGTGGACCGGGGGATTGTTGGATATTATTATAATTTATACAATTTTTATTAAAATTAAAGTTGAAAACGTATAAAAATCAAAGCTGAATGTTTTCATTCAATAGCATAACTTATACACATTATTTTGGTAATAAAGACATGGATGGTTTTGACAATTGATTTTACGGGTTAATTTTAATATATTTAAACACAATTTATTTGACAGTTTTAGCATCAATTGAGTTTTATGGTATTAGTCGTTGGTATGTTACTTTTATGTTTAAATTCATTTAATATGTTTATAATTATGTTGTCTCCTAATTCACCTATATATATTTGGGAATTGGGTGAAGAAGGAAGACGAATGTGAAAGTAACATCCATAAAAAATATATATATATATATATATATATGTGTGTGTGTGTGTGTGTGTGTATGTGTGTGTGTGTTATTTGGATAGAGAAAGGTGTGGGAGACAGAGTCCTGCCTACCTCATATGTGCAGAGGTTGTAAACAAACAGGTGAGTACTGGGCTGTTGTATCCTGGAAGTAACGCGTCTGAGTACCCCTGCACCGGGTGATATAGCAAAATCAACCCGTGAGAGGCGTGGATTACCTTAAAGATAACGAGATACCCGTGCCTCAGTCCAGTACCACGTGATTTATATTTCTTTAACAATTTTATTCTCTCCTAATTTTGTGTTTATTCTTATTTTTATGTTGCTGCTCCAACAAAACATATATACAACTTCAGAACCAGGTCCACCACAAGCAGGAATTGATAAGGAAGCTCCATGGAAAAGCTTTGGAACATCTATGAATGCCATTTCTTTTGGATTTATTGGCACTGCCATTTTGATTTCAATGTTCCTTATAATGGCCATATTTGAACATTTATTTAAACCAATCTCCCAGTTTTCTTCACCAGAACATTTGCTGGACTTTTTGTGTCACGACCTCCTATCGGACGTCCGTGACCGACACGGGAGGTAGGATGTCTCCTATCCCGTAAGCCTCTATTTCCTGATTGGCATTCTTATATATACATAACTACCCATTTCTAATACAAACAATATAGTATTTATATGGCCATCCCTACCCGATGACCTAAGTAGCACACAATCCACGGCTCACTCAACGCCGCTTCAGTCTATACATATACACATAATCAATCACACGTACATATAATATACATATTGATCACGCGCTTAAGGGTGGGTGATCTATCCTATTCACATGCAGAATCCCTGTGTACAGTCAAGCATATATATTCTATCACACACCTCCATAAAATATACATATTGATCACACGCCTCAATGCGTGTGACCTATCCTATTCACATGCGGAAGCCGTATTTTCACACAATCAAGTATTCAGTCACACATATATATAAGTTTAAATATTGAGCACACGCTCAGTGCGTGTGATCTATCCTATTCACATGCAGGAGTCACATCCATATATATGTATATACACATGATATTCATCATATCACAACCTACATCCCCAACAACAAGACCAATCTTTAATCTGTATGAAGCCGACAGTTCTAGAGTATGACATATACATATATGCATATAGCAACTGTACAAAACAATGCTATACCAAAAGAATCATATACATATACATCCTAACAAAATACATATATCAATACTACCCACGCGAACAATGTGTGCGGTCTCTAAGTCTGTCCGCCTCCCTGAGACGAAGTGGAAGCGCTCCCGATGCCTATACCACTTGTGTCTGTAACATGTAACATTGGGGTGAGTCAAACAGACTCAGTGAGAGGCTTTCCCATCCCTGGTGTAGTAGCGGGTACCACTACAACTGGGGAAGAGGAGCCAATCACAAACACATACGCATATAACTTGTCACGACCCCGTTTTCAGGAATACGTGACCGGCACGGGAATAGAATTTAGCCTCTAAACCCGTAAGCCTTATCAATAATCATAAAATTATCTACCCTTATATACAATCAACATTCAATACTCACATAGTGTATATAGTGGCCACACCATCCTCGGTGGCCTAGATAACCTGCAATCCACGGCGCTCAATGCCGCTTCAGCCCATTACATGAATATATATACACTCATACACTCAGGACAATCACACGTAAATGTATATATACATAGTGATCAAACCACAAGGGAATGATCTATCCTATTCACACACAATATATATAACCTGTCATACTCACGCATGTACACCCACACTCACAGTTAAGTATACATAGTGATTACACGCCTCAATACGTGTAATCTATCCTATTCACATGCAGGTATTTATATTTTTCATCTATCATATACCAAGTCACACATATATATATATAGCATATACATATTGATCACACACCATCATGTGTGACCTATCCTATTCACATACGCAGATATATATATATATATATGTAAATAAGTATATCAAGACTTTCCCAACACCCAGAATCCTATCAGTAAGCACATGTGAAGCCGACATGTCTAGATATAGCATAATTCAAAAGCTGTAAATATTTACGTCGCCTTTACAACTTTAGAATTTATATAACTCAAAATAATGAAGGCTAAATAATCAAAAGATGTCCACCCACGCGAACAAATGCGGTGCAAGTGGATAGATGTCCGTATCACTGTCCGGACGTCGAAGCCTGCCCGATTCCTGTATCTGAAACATTTAAACAGAGGGTGTGAGTCCAACAGACTCAGTGAGAAGCTTCCCATCCTCGGCGTAGCGGCGGGTACCACTACAGCTGGGGAAAGGGAACCACTCACAACCACAAGCGCACGAAATTCCAGTTTATCATATGTTATATAATGATCAGGCAACATTAATATAACGTTACGTTACAGATAAACTTAGGAATCATACTCCTCAATCATGCTACTTATAAGTAACCAATAATATGAAGCATTTTATATTAAAAACTATAAATCATACATTCGACTCTAGTGCCATGCTAGAGCAACGGCCTCAACAGGCAAGTCTTTCAAATGCTATGCACCACCCTAGTGCCAGGCTAGGGCAATAGCCACAACGGGCAACCATGAATATGAAATGCACCACCCTAGTGCCAGGCTAGGGCAATAGCCACAACGGGCAAGTCTATCAAATGCTATGCACCACCCTAGTGCCAGGCTAGGGCAATAGCCACAACGGGCAACCATGAATTTGTAATGCACCACCCTAGTGCCAGGCTAGGGCCATAGCCACAACGGGCAAATGTCTGACGTCATATTTCACTCTCTTACTTTCAGTGGGGTTTGCAACACGGACTACCCATTTCTATTCTAAAGTGTTTTTACCCCAGCAGTGTGAACTCCACTAAGAATTTCTAATCAATTATGAGATTTTCTACTCTTTGTTTAGTACCCAACCCCTGATTAGATGATAACCTAGCTCTAAGGTATTTCCTAAGTTCATTTACCACAAATCATGTCGACGTGTAATAAGAAGTCAGTTTCATTTCCTTAGTGGGTTTCTAATTATTGGGACAAACCAAAAATTGTACGAAATCAATATCCTACCCCTTCTTACTTGTACTGTTGGCGTATCCCATGTCATCACATGGATACCCTCCAGTACCACTTCAACTTAAATCAATCACATATATACAAATATTTTCACAATTAACAGTTTAGGAACAACAATAGCATGTTATTACCTAACAAGTCTTACAAACAAGCAAGTAAGCAAACCACGTATTCACATCCTCATTCAACCCTGTAGGGCAAGGATGGGAAACCCCTCACCTGGACGGCTTCCTGTTTCTTGTCCTGGAGTCACTCCTGCTCCAGACGGCTCGTGGTTACCTAACAAATATATTTACGTCATTATCATCTTTATTATATGCAAATTGTATGCATATGCTATGCTCATGTCAAATTAATTCATTAAACTTTGCCAAGAACCAAGTCCTTGGTCTTAACCCTTTTTCCTCTCTTTAATATTGTTTCCAAGTGTCTCACACTTAATCTCATCTCTTTGTCCCTTTCTTTGAATACTCATTTTCACCTACAAGTGTTTGTATGTGACTTTTCACAATTCCCATATCCAATTGATGGCCTAGGATATTCATAGCCTCAAATTTTTCTATGGTTGTTAATTACCCAACCACTCTTTCAACTTATATTCACATACGAACACATGTGGCCTAATATATTTGAAAATTGGGATTTTTACCAAATAAGGGCATTTTACTATTTAAATAAATTCCGGCGTCTATTATGGTCTACCCTAAACTTCTAACCTATAATTTAGCTCCACATTCTAAATAGGATTGAAAAGTGACTCTTTTCATACTAAATTGGTTTCCGGTTGAGGCGGAATTACTTGGCTTCAATCCCTCATGTATTCCAACAATTCCTACTACTATATAACACCAATCCAACACACCAATCAATCCCAAATTAATTTATACTACACTTTATCTCACTTTAAATTCCATACTTCTATGGTTTTCAAATTGGGTAGCTTCCATCATCAATTTTTCCAACAAATATACTTCCAAGTACTTCTAAACAACCCAATAGCTTCAAATTAGGACCCAAAATAATTTATTCATACCAATTAGGAATTTTCCAAAAATCCCTAAAATAGGTAAATTTGGGGTTTGAGAGATTTGGGACTTTTTACCTCGATTCAATCGGATAGGATGATGAAATGAGGTAGAAAGAACTCCCGGTCACCTTCCCCGGCTTTGAAACGGCGGATTCCGGCGACTTTTCCGGCGAGAACACTCTCCCCCTTGTTTTCTCTCTCTAACCGAGCTCTCTCTCTCCAGCACAACAGACGACGGCACGGCGTACTCCGGCACCGACGAACGGCGCGTCGACTCCGGCTGGCTCTCCGTCTTCCACGCACGTCTCTTCCCCTTCCCGTTGGTGCCTCAACGTCGTGGTCCTCTTTTTCTACTTCAACACGCTCGGCCCCTTTTTTTTTGCTTCTCTGGAGGTAATGGATTGGGACCTTTGGTCCTTATTCATTTAACTTAAAGGGGGGTCACGTGTGTGACCCCCTTCCTGCACATATTTTATTATTTATTTATTATTTATATATATATATTTTTTTTAAAATTTGTATATATTTATATTTAATACATACTTATACCACATAGATAAATAAATAAAAGAAATATGTCTAGAATTGTTATTTATTGTTGAAATTCACTTTGGGGTTAATAGACTTACACCCAATATTTCCCGTTAGGTCCTAATTTGTCCAAATAAAATTTCATCTGTTTTAAATTTTCTCCTTTTCCTTCCAAACTTAAAATAAAAATTTAAATTAGGACCTTAACGTTGACTGGAAAATTTCCGGGTATTACAATCTTCCCCCCTTAAGAAATTCGGTCCCCGAATTTCAACCATATACTAACCTTAGTTTTCAAATAAGTGAGGATACATCCTGCGCATATCAGCCTCAACTTCCCACGTAGCTTCCTCGACCGAATGGTTTCGCCACAGGACTTTCACCAATGGTATTTCCTTCGATCTTAGCTTCTTCAACTGGTGATCTAAGATTTCCACTGGTATCTCCTCATAAGTCAAACTTTCAGCTAAATGTACTTCTTGGGGTTGGATCACATGAGAATGCTCACCCACAGCGAATTCTAACTCTCTTCTCCGATTGTCGGCATATGACTTCTGTCTACTCTGAGCCGTCACAAGCTTTTCTCTAATCACCTTTACCTTGTCCAACGCTTCTTGAACAAGTTCTGGACCAACTAACTTGGCCTCTCCGACCTCGAGCCACCCAATCGGGGATCTACACCTTCGACCATATAAAGCTTCGAAAGGTGCCATCTGTATACTGGACTGGTAACTGTTATTGTAGGCAAACTCTGCTAATGGTAGGTACTTTTCCCAACTTCCGCCGAAGTCCATAACACATGCCCTTAGCATGTCCTCTAAAACCTGAATAGTCCTCTCAGATTGCCCATCAGTCTGGGGATGAAATGCTGTACTCAGATCGACCCTTGTCCCCAATGCCTCCTGCAATGCCCTCCAAAATCGAGAGGTAAACTGTGGCCCCCTGTCAGAGATAATCGACACCGGCACTCCGTGTAACCTCACTATCTCTGATAGGTATAACTGGGCATACTGACCCACTCCATAAGTGATCTTAACTGGCAGGAAATGAGCGGACTTGGTCATCCGATCAACTATTACCCAAACTGAGTCGAATCCTCTCTGTGATCGCGGCAATCCTGTCACAAAATCCATAGTAATCCTTTCCCACTTCCATTCTGGAATTTCTATCTTTTGAAGTGTTCCGGCGGGCTTTTGGTGTTCAGCCTTAACTTGCTGACACACTAAACATCTAGATACATAATCTGCCACATCTCTCTTCATACCATTCCACCAGTATAACTCCCTAAGATCCTGATACATTTTATTACTACCCGGATGGATTGTGTACGCTGTCTTGTGTGCCTCATCCAGAATTGTTTCTTTCAAACCATCCACCATAGGTACACACAGTCGTCCTTCCAACCGGAGTATGCCATTGTCATCTATGGAGAATCGGACGTCGTCCTTCTCCCCTTTAACCACTGTATCTTTGATCTGTTTGAGGTCGGCGTCTTGCTCTTGCTTGGATTTTACTTCTTCAATTAGAGCCGACTTAGCTTGAATATGGGCTAGAAACAAGTCGGAGTCTGCAATTTCAAACTGAGTTCCAGACTGTTCCAGCTCATGTATTTCCCGAATCAACGGCCTTCGTACTTCATTGATATGGGCTAAGCTACCCATCGACTTTCGGCTCAAAGCATCTGCTACAACATTCGCCTTACCGGGATGGTAAAGAATCGTACAGTCATAATCCTTTATCAACTCCATCCACCTGCGTTGTCTCAGATTCAAGTCTTTCTGTTCAAAAATGTACTTGAGGCTTTTGTGGTCTGTGTATATCTCACACGATTCACCATAAAGATAATGCCTCCAAATTTTCAAGGCAAACACCACCGCTGCCATTTCAAGATCGTGAGTCGGGTAATTCCTCTCATGCTTCCGGAGTTGCCTAGATGCATACGCAATTACTTTCCCTTGTTGCATAAGAACGCACCCTAACCCAATTCGTGAAGCATCACAGTAAACCACATATCCTCCGGTGCCTTCAGGAAGTGCCAACACTGGTGCTGTGGTGAGACTTTCCTTCAACTTCTGGAAACTTTCTTCACACTTGTTACTCCACTCAAACTTTACCCCTTTTTGAGTCAATTTCGTAAGAGGTGCAGCAATCTTCGAAAAGTCCTGCACAAACCTCCTGTAATACCCAGCCAACCCTAAGAAACTGCGTATCTCTGTGACTGAGGTTGGTTGAGTCCAATTCTTCACCGCCTCCACCTTGCTTGGATCAACGTGGATTCCCTCTGATGATACCACGTGACCCAAAAAGGCGACTCTATCAAGCCAAAATGCGCACTTTGAAAACTTAGCATACAACTTTTCTTCTCTTAGCTTTTGCAATGCCAGTCTCAAGTGGGTTGCGTGCTCCTCCGCATTTTTGGAATAGATTAGAATGTCATCTATAAATACAATGACAAACCGATCTAGGAATGGCTTGAAAACCCGGTTCATTAAATCCATAAAAGCTGCTGGTGCATTAGTTAAACCGAACGACATAACTAGAAATTCATAATGGCCGTATCGGGTTCGAAAAGCAGTCTTGGGTACATCTTCACTTCTAATCTTCAACTGATGATACCCTGATCGCAAATCAATCTTGGAAAACCTCTTAGCACCCTGCAGTTGATCAAACAAATCATCGATTCTTGGAAGCGGATATTGATTGCGGACCGTTACCTTATTCAACTTCCGGTAATCAATACACAATCTTAAAGTTCCATCCTTCTTCTTCACAAATAACACCGGAGCACCCCATGGTGAAAAGCTAGGCCGAATAAAGCCTTTATCAAGCAACTCCTACAACTGTGTATGTAACTCCTTTAATTCCTTCGGAGCCATACGATATGGTGGTGTGGAGATAGGTAGTGTACCGGGTTGCAATTCTATTTCAAACTCAATTTCCCGATCGGGAGGCAACCCCGGCAATTCTTCTGGAAATACATCTAAGAACTCCCGTACAACCGGTACTTGATCCGGTGAAACCACTTCCTTTGTAGTGTCTTTCACAAAGGCCAAATACCCTTTACACCCTTTCTCAAGTAGCTTGGAAGCTTTCATTGCCGAAATTAGGCTTGGATGTGAGGCACCACCATCACCCCATACTACAAATGGTTCCTCACCTGGCATATTGAACTTTAAGCACTTGGCCCTACAGTCAACCACTGCATGACAAGATGCCAACCAATCCATGCCCAAGATAACATCTAGATCCACCATATATAGCAATCGTAGGTCTATCACTGTCTCATGACCCTCGACTTCAACAACACATGACTCATAAACACACTTAACTTGAACCGAATCACCCATCGGAGTAGAGACTTTTTCTGTCTCCTTCAACTTGGTCGGGCGTTTCTCAATCTTTCGTGCAAATGCATGTGACATATAGGAATGTGTGGAACCAGAGTCAAATAACACAAAAGCCTTGAGAGAGCATACTGTAAGTGTACCTGTCACAACTGTATTTGAGGCATGTGCATCCTGCCGAGACAAAGCAAATACTCGTGCCTGTCCTCCTCCCGGCGCACCTGGACCTCTACCACCTGTTCCTGCTCCTCTGCCTCTACCCGCACCTGAGGTATTGGTCTGAGGGGGTACCGTCCTCACCGGTGGTGCTGCAATCGGAGTACTACTCGGAGTAGGATTACTTCTAACACTCGTATTACTCCTCTTCTGTGGACATTCCCTAGCCATATGCCCAAATTGCCCACAATTGTAACAACTTCCCCTCTTGGCTTTGCACTCTCCAAAATGATATCTTCCACATGTAGCACACTGCGGTCTCTGGCTACCGCTCTGACCACTACCATGAGATCTCTGCCCATCATGCCTATTAGTCCTCCAAGTACCTGTGGTGGTAGTAGTAGTCTGTCCACCTGCTTGTCCCACAAAATTTGAGACTACACCCGAACCTCCTGTCACCTTCTGCTTCTTCTTTCATCCTTGACCTTCACCACCCGTCAGTAATTTATTCTTGGGATTCGCCGACGTCCCAAACTTCCTTCTATTTTCTATCACTCTTGCACAATCTGCAGCCTGTGCTAGAGTTTCAAATTGATTGCACTGGGGTAGTAATACCATGAACAACGGCTCTACCAATCTGTGGATGAACCTCTTGATCAATTCCCTCTCATCAGGAACTAACTCAGGAGCATATTGAGCTAGCTCTGTGTACTGTAGTTCAAACTCAGTCACAGACATATTAGGCGTCATCCACAAGTCTTCAAACTGTTGACGCTTGGCATACTTGGTTCCTTCAGATAGAAATCGACCTAGGAATTCCCTCTGAAAATCTTCCCAGGTCATAGGAGTAACTCTCCTTGCGTATCTCTTCTGTACTGACTCAATCCATATTCGTGCAGCGCCTCTCAACTGAAACGAGGCAAGTTCCACCATCTCTCCACCTGGACATCTCAGTAACTGCCCAATTCTGATTATATCACGGAGGAAATGTTGAGGGTCCTCCTTGGTTTCGGTTCCGCAAAATGTAGGCGGATTTAACTTCAAGAATTTTGTAATTGGCAATTCCCTCGGGGCTCCCCTCGGTCTCCGGGGCACGTCCCTTTGTTGCCATCCCCTTCTTGGTTCTTCCTCCCTTATTTCAGTTTCCTGTTCAGCCGATATCACTTGCTCTTCTTCCTCGCCGACAACTAAACGGCGGACTTCTTGTTGAATTTGGCGGGTCATTTCGGCTCTCAATTCCTGAAATCCCGCAGTCAACATCTCAGCCACCGACGGAGCACCCGCCTCAACCTGTGCCTCTAAGGGTTGTTCTCTATGCACTTCTCTTTCTTGTGTTCTACCACGACCGCGAGCACGGCCTCTAGCACGGCCTCTAGCATGGCCTCTAGCTCGGCCCCTGGGAGGCATTCTCTCCTCCCGAACGGACTCCTCATCTGTACGTGCAGGGACTCTACCGCCCCTCCTAGCCTGCCTAGCAGTCGGCGGCATCCCTGTACTGCACAAAAACGTCATCTGATCGTTAGTTACTTATCTATGACAATTTATGGAGGAATGAATAAAAAGCTGACTCAAACTGTCCTGGGTATTCCCACAAGTGACTTTTTACTCCCACTTTGTGCCCGGGTACACAAAGAAGGGTAAACCGGCACCCGGTTATACCAATGGCTTCACATGACTTAAAGAATAACCAGGCTTTGATACCAACTTTGTCACGACCCCGTTTTCAGGAATACGTGACCGGCACGGGAATAGAATTTAGCCTCTAAACCCGTAAGCCTTATCAATAATCATAAAATTATCTACCCTTATATACAATCAACATTCAATACTCACATAGTGTATATAGTGGCCACACCATCCTCGGTGGCCTAGATAACCTGCAATCCACGGCGCTCAATGCCGCTTCAGCCCATTACATGAATATATATACACTCATACACTCAGGACAATCACACGTAAATGTATATATACATAGTGATCAAACCACAAGGGAATGATCTATCCTATTCACACACAATATATATAACCTGTCATATTCACGCATGTACACCCACACTCACAGTTAAGTATACATAGTGATTACACGCCTCAATACGTGTAATCTATCCTATTCACATGCAGGTATTTATATTTTTCATCTATCATATACCAAGTCACACATATATATATATAGCATATACATATTGATCACACACCATCATGTGTGACCTATCCTATTCACATACGCAGATATATATATATATATATGTAAATAAGTATATCAAGACTTTCCCAACACCCAGAATCCTATCAGTAAGCACATGTGAAGCCGACATGTCTAGATATAGCATAATTCAAAAGCTGTAAATATTTACGTCGCCTTTACAACTTTAGAATTTATATAACTCAAAATAATGAAGGCTAAATAATCAAAAGATGTCCACCCACGCGAACAAATGCGGTGCAAGTGGATAGATGTCCGTATCACTGTCCGGACGTCGAAGCCTGCCCGATTCCTGTATCTGAAACATTTAAACAGAGGGTGTGAGTCCAACAGACTCAGTGAGAAGCTTCCCATCCTCGGCGTAGCGGCGGGTACCACTACAGCTGGGGAAAGGGAACCACTCACAACCACAAGCGCACGAAATTCCAGTTTATCATATGTTATATAATGATCAGGCAACATTAATATAACGTTACGTTACAGATAAACTTAGGAATCATACTCCTCAATCATGCTACTTATAAGTAACCAATAATATGAAGCATTTTATATTAAAAACTATAAATCATACATTCGACTCTAGTGCCATGCTAGAGCAACGGCCTCAACAGGCAAGTCTTTCAAATGCTATGCACCACCCTAGTGCCAGGCTAGGGCAATAGCCACAACGGGCAACCATGAATATGAAATGCACCACCCTAGTGCCAGGCTAGGGCAATAGCCACAACGGGCAAGTCTATCAAATGCTATGCACCACCCTAGTGCCAGGCTAGGGCAATAGCCACAACGGGCAACCATGAATTTGTAATGCACCACCCTAGTGCCAGGCTAGGGCCATAGCCACAACGGGCAAATGTCTGACGTCATATTTCACTCTCTTACTTTCAGTGGGGTTTGCAACACGGACTACCCATTTCTATTCTAAAGTGTTTTTACCCCAGCAGTGTGAACTCCACTAAGAATTTCTAATTAATTATGAGATTTTCTACTCTTTGTTTAGTACCCAACCCCTGATTAGATGATAACCTAGCTCTAAGGTATTTCCTAAGTTCATTTACCAAAAATCATGTCGACGTGTAATAAGAAGTCAGTTTCATTTCCTTAGTGGGTTTCTAATTATTGGGACAAACCAAAAATTGTACGAAATCAATATCCTACCCCTTCTTACTTGTACTGTTGGCGTATCCCATGTCATCACATGGATACCCTCCAGTACCACTTCAACTTAAATCAATCACATATATACAAATATTTTCACAATTAACAGTTTAGGAACAACAATAGCATGTTATTACCTAACAAGTCTTACAAACAAGCAAGTAAGCAAACCACGTATTCACATCCTCATTCAACCCTGTAGGGCAAGGATGGGAAACCCCTCACCTGGACGGCTTCCTGTTTCTTGTCCTGGAGTCACTCCTGCTCCAGACGGCTCGTGGTTACCTAACAAATATATTTACGTCATTATCATCTTTATTATATGCAAATTGTATGCATATGCTATGCTCATGTCAAATTAATTCATTAAACTTTGCCAAGAACCAAGTCCTTGGTCTTAACCCTTTTTCCTCTCTTTAATATTGTTTCCAAGTGTCTCACACTTAATCTCATCTCTTTGTCCCTTTCTTTGAATACTCATTTTCACCTACAAGTGTTTGTATGTGACTTTTCACAATTCCCATATCCAATTGATGGCCTAGGATATTCATAGCCTCAAATTTTTCTATGGTTGTTAATTACCCAACCACTCTTTCAACTTATATTCACATACGAACACATGTGGCCTAATATATTTGAAAATTGGGATTTTTACCAAATAAGGGCATTTTACTATTTAAATAAATTCCGGCGTCTATTATGGTCTACCCTAAACTTCTAACCTATAATTTAGCTCCACATTCTAAATAGGATTGAAAAGTGACTCTTTTCATACTAAATTGGTTTCCGGTTGAGGCGGAATTACTTGGCTTCAATCCCTCATGTATTCCAACAATTCCTACTACTATATAACACCAATCCAACACACCAATCAATCCCAAATTAATTTATACTACACTTTATCTCACTTTAAATTCCATACTTCTATGGTTTTCAAATTGGGTAGCTTCCATCATCAATTTTTCCAACAAATATACTTCCAAGTACTTCTAAACAACCCAATAGCTTCAAATTAGGACCCAAAATAATTTATTCATACCAATTAGGAATTTTCCAAAAATCCCTAAAATAGGTAAATTTGGGGTTTGAGAGATTTGGGACTTTTTACCTCGATTCAATCGGATAGGATGATGAAATGAGGTAGAAAGAACTCCCGGTCACCTTCCCCGGCTTTGAAACGGCGGATTCCGGCGACTTTTCCGGCGAGAACACTCTCCCCCTTGTTTTCTCTCTCTAACCGAGCTCTCTCTCTCCAGCACAACAGACGACGGCACGGCGTACTCCGGCACCGACGAACGGCGCGTCGACTCCGGCTGGCTCTCCGTCTTCCACGCACGTCTCTTCCCCTTCCCGTTGGTGCCTCAACGTCGTGGTCCTCTTTTTCTACTTCAACACGCTCGGCCCCTTTTTTTTGCTTCTCTGGAGGTAATGGATTGGGACCTTTGGTCCTTATTCATTTAACTTAAAGGGGGGTCACGTGTGTGACCCCCTTCCTGCACATATTTTATTATTTATTTATTATTTATATATATATATTTTTTTTAAATTTGTATATATTTATATTTAATACATACTTATACCACATAGATAAATAAATAAAAGAAATATGTCTAGAATTGTTATTTATTGTTGAAATTCACTTTGGGGTTAATAGACTTACACCCAATATTTCCCGTTAGGTCCTAATTTGTCCAAATAAAATTTCATCTGTTTTAAATTTTCTCCTTTTCCTTCCAAACTTAAAATAAAAATTTAAATTAGGACCTTAACGTTGACTGGAAAATTTCCGGGTATTACATAACTGATTAAATTTCCATATATTAAGTGGTCAGGCAATTAGCTTATATCATATTCACAATAAAGAATTTAAAGCATGGCTTTACATACACTTAAATATACACATGCATCATATCATGATTTAACCTATAATTCCATGTGGTCCTCTGTATTCAAGTAATCATAATCATAAACTGGCCCGAAGGCAATATCTCCGTTAGGAGAGAATCTGGCCCGAAGGCAATATCTCACGTGAGCAATATGGGAACCTAGTTGATCATTCTAGGAACCCCTGGTCCCAAGACTACACTTGGAACAATAGTCTGACCCCAAGACTTCACTTGGAGCATAACCGGCGACTCATCTGACCTCGGTTTACCCAAGGCAATAGCCACAATGTGGTGTACTCATATACTCTGTATTTCTGTGGGTTGACTCAAGACAAGAGACTCAATCTACCCGGACCACCTGTGATAGACTCGGTTCCCGCGTTGTACCACAAATGACCTCTATGGACCACTACTTGTTCATTTTACTTCTTCTTAGGCAATTATAGATTTTCAAGTGGTTTCTAATTCGGACTCTTGGTTCAGAACAAAGTCACCTAGGTTTATCCTCTTTAAGAACTTACATACAAAACCACACCCTTCAGATAGTATTTACTCGATCCTACCCCCGATATCGTATAGTTCCCGTGGACCTTCTTTTCATATAAGGCTCCTTGAGCCACAATTGCTTTTACAATTCACGAACACACATATAGCACGTTTTCTCATATACTGTAATTTAGGAACAACAATAGCATGTTATCTAACATGTAATTCCCACAAATAGGCAAGAAGGCAAACCATATATCCATATCCGCAGTCAACCCTATAGGACAGGGATAGGAAAGCCCCTCACCTGGTTGGCCCCTCGTATCGGCTCTCGGTGTGCTCGAAGGTCCGTTCACTGTATGGTGCCCTGTACACATACATTTGAGAGATTCAGAAGCTTGAAAATTCAACTACTATCGTGTACATGCAACGCTAGTGCTCATGTTCTCTCTAATTAATTCCATAGACTAGTTGTTGGCTTGGAAATACCCTCAACTAGTTTTAGGACACCTAGCATGTTTCTATTCGTGTCCGACCCTTTCTTAATCACACTATTCGGAAGCCTTGAGTTGGGAATGCAAGGTTACCCAATTTCACCTCTATGTGTCCATATAAAATTCCCATTACCCAAGTCTTGAATTTATGGCTCAAGAGAGTCATAAATTCTAGTTGTCTAAAATTTTCATTTACCGAATTAACTTTCAACCCTTTACCTGCACATGAATACATATATCCGGATACGCGTAAAATTAGAAAATTGTCTCTTTTTCCCCGAACCGGGTTCCGGGTGAGACGGGAATTACTCGGGTTTTAATCCCTCGTACATTCCAATAATTTTTAACAATTATATAATTATCATTCAACCTTTCAATGCACCCCAAATCATTCCACAACACCCTTGAACCTTAACAACCTCATTTTCCTACACTTTTTCCAACCCGGATAAATTCCATCAAATTAATTCTGGTTCCTAAGCTTCTAACTCACTTCCTAACATGCAAATACTCCAATTTAGGACCCAGAACACTCAGATTGAATCAATTTGGGTCTTTCCAAAAATCCCTAAAATTGATAAAATTGGGGTTTGAGAGTTTCGAGACTTCTCACCTCGATTCAACCGATTAGAATGACGATATGGAGTAGAGGAGACTCCCAGCTACCTTCCCGGTGAAGAGACGGCATTTTCCGGCGAGTTTTCTGGCGAGAAACTCTCTCCCTTTGCTTTCTCTCTCTAGCCTGTAGCTCTCTCTCTCTCTAGCACAACGGAGACGGCGATGAACTCCGGCCACCACTCGTGCTCAGCCCGTCAACGCCTTGCTCTGCCTCCCCTCCGTGCGGTTCCGTCCGTGATGCTCCCCGTGCATAACGCCTCAAACGCTTGCTCCTCCTCTCTCTCGTTTTTCTTTCCGTTCGTGCGTTCTCTCACGGCTCTCTCTCTCTGCTTCTTTTTCTTTTCCTTATTTCCTCACTTATACAATATATATATATATATATATATATATATATATATATATATATATTATAATAAAATAGTATATATGTATTACAAAAGAAAAAGGAATCTGATTTCCTTCCCTCTCTTTAATTTTTTTTCTTTTCTTTCCTTTATATATAATATATACATATATATATATATATATAATTAAAATATATATATATATATACATATCACAAAAGGAAATGAAACCTGATATAATAAGATAAAATAAATAAATAAATAAATATTTTCCACTCTTAAATTAATTGATCTAATTTAATTCGTAATGCTAGTTAGAATATTCTCGGGTATTACATTTTGGAATCAGGAACAACCGGAAAACACGAAAATCAACAAATTGTAAGTATCTTCATAACATTTCACTGCTGAAATTTCCTAACTATTTTTGGTTAATTGTTGACATATAAGAAAGTGTCATAACTTTTTGGCACAGGAAGTAGTTCCCATTTAATAAACAAAGACAAGTGCTTTCATTGTGGAGATTTTCAGGTCAATATATTTTGGGACTAAGCTTCAATTTCTTCATATTCTCCAACAAATACACATAATGTGGATTTTTTTCAAAAAAAAAAAATCTCTACCTGTCATAGTTATATAGAAGAACCTGTACGTAGTAAACACCTGAAAATTACACCAAAAATATTTCATTTCATTTTATGGTTATATGATTCATTATTTATGTTATTGTTTTTTATAGGTTGCTACTGCATCTTATGCATCTGATTTCTCAGTGTTCATGCCAGGGATGCAACTTCCTAACTACATTTCACTACCTGCTCCTTTGCCTTGTTCAAGGGAAGGGATTCATTGGCCTTTACATGAACATGGTTTTGTATTTGATTAGTTTTTCCTTCTTCTTATTTTCTAAAAAAATATTTCAACTTAACTTTAGCATAAGCTAAACTCTATGTGTATACCCAGTTAAGAAATTAAGTGAAAAGAAAGCAAATCTTGAAATGGATTCTGGGAAGTGTTGAAGTACGTGACTTAGGTAAAAGCTAAACATGATAAATACGTTTAGTAAGTAATTTTTGTGATGATGCATATATGAAATAAACTGAAATTTATAGAACAAGAGTTTCATTATTCAGTATAAAAGCACTTATTTCTTTACTTTAATATTCAAGTATTTCATCGTTGACTCTGACTGTGACTTGCAAGATTTATCAATAACACCATTGTTAAATGCTTTGCTTATCCATAAATCAGTGTTTACCAAAGAGAACTTCAATCGTGTACAAATCTTAAGAACTCAAAGTTAAACACAAAGAAAAGCAATAGGGAGAATGAGAATTTTAATGGTGGTTCCAATTTGAGTCTTCTTTCTGAGTATAGCGTGCCTTCACAAAAGGGTGGTAGGGGATTTTCTCATGAGTTTAATCTTCCATATGTAATTTAGTAATTATTATTTTATTTTATACATTAACTTTTTTTAAAAAAAAATTAGTAAATGTTACAAAAAATTTACAAATCAAAGCAAACACTTCATATAACATTAATTTATAATATGTACATTCTTTTCAATATCATGATATGTATATGCTCATTAGTCTCACAATATACCAATTTAATAATTAATAAAATATAAGATTAATTAGAGGGCAATTGAAAAAGAAATTAGAGATAATGGATAGTTAATAGATAAGTGATAATAAAGATATTAGAGATAATTGTGAGTTAATAGAAAAGTAGTCAAAGAGCTATTAGAGATAATTTGGAGTTATTATAAAGTTAAGGTTGTGATGGAAATGTTTGCATAAGAGTTGGTTCGCTAAGATGGTAACTTCTGTAGCCTCCAATAGTGGCATTGTGAGTAATAGATGCAATATCTACTGCCAACAACTAATGATGAAGCGACGTCTATTATAAAGGCATGATAGTGAGTAACAAATGCGAGCTTCTGCAAATGGTGGGATGGTAGCTTCTTCCGCTGTAACACCCGAGAAAATTTCTGAAGCTTGAAATAAAATAAGAAGAAAAAGAAAATGGAGTAGAAAATATTTTGGGTATTTAAATTGGGACATAAAAGAAAATAAAATTAATTGGAAAGAGGAGGGATTTAATTGGGAATATTTTTTTAACCTCTTCGATCTTTAATACAATTATTATTATTATTTAGTTATTTTTTATTTGTTTTATTTATTTATTTTTTAATTAAAAGGGGGGGGGGGGTGCCGTGGTTGGTAGAAGGAGAAGAAAGAAAGAATAATAAAGGAAGAGAGTTAGAGAGGCCACGCGTGAGGAGACCAGAGAAAGAAGAGGAAAACGAGAGAGAGAGAAAGAAGAGAGAGAGGGAGAAGAGGCGCGGAGGAGAAGAACAAGAAGAGTTGGGGTTCGCCGGAAAACTAACCGGGGAGAGCTAGCCGACGCCGGAAAAAGTCACAGAAGCTCAGGTACGACGTCTCCTACACCTTCCACCAATCGAATCAAAGGTTGGTAACTTCAATTTCATTCGAAACCCTCAATTTCTCCATTTTTAGGGATTTCTTCGATCCACCTTCGATTGGATTGTTTCAAGGGCAGATTGAGACCTAGGAAGTATTCTTGAACACTTAGCTGGGGTAAGAATCGAGACTATACCCTCGGGTTTAGCCGAATTCGAATTTTGAAGGGTTTGGGGTTGAAAATTCTAAATATTCCCAATTTGGGGATTCGTTGATAAATTTGGAATCGGGATGGATTTTAGTAGTTAGGATTGGATTTATGTTGGAATGTAGGTGAACAAAACCCGTGAGGAGCGGAGTCGAAGCCGGGGGTCGGAATGAGCCCAAACCAGCCCACAGCAGAGTAGAAGAACTGATGTGCTGCGAGCCGACGTGGCAGTGCCAAAACTGGCGCTGCAGCGCCAGCTCTCGGGTGGCCAAGGGCGGCTTAGGCAGCATCTTGGCGCGGCAATGCCAGAATGGGCGTTGCAGCGCCAGGTCTCTGCCCAGCAAGCCCCAACCTTATTTTTAAGAGGATTCGGGACGTCCGAACCTCCTAATTTCAATCCTAAACATCTTAGGACACTCCCAACCATGTTTTTAAGGATCAAAATCATTTCAAATGCCTTCTTGATCTTCAAGAATAGAAACTTCCAGAATAAGCTAAATCCAACTTCTTGAATCTCTAATTTCCTTCTACACAATCTTTAGGAGACCTTAAGTAGGATAGCTTAGAAGCACATTGAGGTTTAGTAACGCAAATCCAAGGCCCCAAAAAAGCAATTCAAGGAGAGCGATAGTTGTATGGAACCAAGTGCGAAGCACTTGACACTCTCATAGAAGAGAGGGAAGACGGATAAGACCAAGGACTCGGTTCTGGGCGATGTCTAGGTGCATTTTTAGGCACGAGCATGTCATATGCATATGAATTGCATATAGTTTGAGATGTTAACCATATGAATGCATTCGTTAGGAAACCACGACTTGTCCGGAGCGGGAGTTATGCCAGGACAAGCACAAGGAAGCCGCCCAGGAGAGGGGTTTCCCATCCTTGCCCTACAGGGTTGATTGAGGATGTGGATATGTGGTTTGCCTACTTGCCTATTTGTAAGAATTATTTAGTGTTTAACATGCTATTGTTGTTCCTAAACTGTTATATATGAAAGTATTTGTATATGTGTGTTTGACTACAGGCCAAGAAGTACTGGAGGGTATCCATGTGATGACATGAGATACGCCGAACAGTACAAGCAAGGGGGTAAGTTGTTGATTGAGTTCAAGGTTTGGTTTACCCTATTAATTAGAAACTCAATAAAGAAATCGTAAAGAAGTGGTTGTAAACGTCGACGTTTTATGGTAATTGAACTTAGGGAAGACCTTAGCGCTAGGTTATGATCTAACCAAGGGTTTGGGTAAAATATGAGGATTAATTAGATCTCATAATTGATTAGTGAGTCGTAGGGATGTTCACACTACCTAGGTAAAGTCAGTTTAGGATAGTAATGGGTAGATAGAGTCAGGATCCCAGCTGAAAGCTTGGGAAGAGAAACAAGTTAAAAGATTTGCCTGTTGAGGCCATTGCCCTAGCCTGGCACTAGGGTCAATTAAAGATTAAAAGATTTGTCCGTTGAGGCCATTGCCCTAGCCTGGCACTAGGGTCAGTTAAAGATTAAAAGATTTTCCCATTAAGGCCATTGCCCATTAAGGCCATTGCCCTAGCCTGGCACTAGGGTCAGTTAAAGATTAAAAGATTTGCCCGTTGAGGCCATTGCCTTAGCCTGGCACTAGGGTCAGTTAAAAATTGAAAGATTTGCCCGTTGAGGCCATTGTCCGTTGTGTGAGACATGGACCAGTTGAGTGATTTATAGTTTTCAGATGATATGTTAAATGTGATTTTTGTTTATGAGAAGCATGATAGAGGAGCATGATCTGTAGGTTTATCTTTGATTTGATGTTATATTAATATTGCTTGATCATAATATAACATGTGATAAACTGGATTTTCATGTGCATGTGATTGTGGGTGTTCCCTTTCCCCAACTGTAGTGGTACCCGCCGCTACGCCGAGGATGGGAAGCTTCTCACTGAGTCTGTTTGACTCACTCCCTCTGCTTCAGTGTTGCAGATACAGGTATCGGACAGAGATCGACGTCCGGACAGTGATACGGACATCAGACCATCCTTTACGCAATAGTTCATGTGGGTGGACACTTTTGTTATTTTGATTCTTTTGGTTGTACATATTCTAAGTTGTAAGAGTTGTGTAAATATATTTACAGCTTTTGATATGTACCTATGCTAGAATTGTCGGCTTCACATGTACTTAAAGACAGGGTCCAGTTGGAGATAAACTAGGATTTATGTTTGAGTATATAAACTTCTGCATGTGAATAGGATAGATCGTACGCATTGAGGCGTACGGTCAATATGATATGGATATATATATTATGTGTGCTTGCTGCATGTGAATAGGATAGATCGTACGTATTGAGACGCACGGTCAATATGATATGAGTATTTATTTTATGAGTGTTGATATATATATTTATACACTGGGCTGAGCTAAAGCGGTATTGAGCGAACCGTGGATTTGCAGGTTAATTAGGCCACCAGTGAGGTGTGGCCACTATTATGATATATATATTGATTGTATAGCAGGGTAGTTATAGTTATATTTACAGGGTAAGGCTTACGGGTTTAGAGGTAAAAGTCTATTCCCGTGCAGATCACGTACTCCCGATTTGGGGTCGTGACAAACTTGGTATCAAAGCCTGGTTATTCTTTAAGTCATATGAAGCCATTGGTATAACCGGATGTCAGTTTTATTTTTGTTGTGAAACCCGGGCACAACGTTGAATTAAACAGGCACTTGTGGGAGTACCCAGGATAATATGAGTCAGCCTTTCTTTCATTCTTTCTTAATCTATGATAGATTATGCAAATGCTTATCAGGTGACATTTTGTGCAGTAAAGGGATGCCGCCGACTACTAGGTAGGTTAAGAGGGGCGGTAGAGTCCCTACCCGTACAGATGAAGAGTCTGTTCGAGAGGAGAAAATGCCTCCCAAGGGTCCAGCTAGAGGCCGTGCTCACGGTCGTGGTAGGACACAAGAAAGAGGAGTGCATAGGCAACAAACCCCAGAGCCACAGGTTGAGAAGGTTGCTCCGTCAGTGGCTGAGATGCTGACTGCGGGATTTCAAGAGTTGAGAGCTGAAATGACCCGCCAAATTCAACAAGAAGTCCTCCGTTTAGTTGTCGACGAGGAAGAGGAGCAAGTGATATTGGCTGAACAGGGAACTGAAATGGTTGAGGAAATGGAGGAAGAACCAAGAAGGGAATGGAAACAAAGGGACGTGACCCGGGGACCGAGGGGAGTTCTGAGGGAATTGCCGATTACTAAATTCTTGAAACTGAATCCGCCTACCTTTTGCGAAACCGAAACCAAGGAGGACCCTCAACATTTCCTCCGTGATATAATCAGAATTGGGCAATTGTTGAGGTGTCCAGGAGGAGAGATGGTAGAACTTGCCTCGTTTCAGTTAAGAGGCGCTGCACGGGTTTGGTTTGAATCAGTACAGTAGAGATATGCAAGGAGAGTTGCTCCTATGACCTGGGAAGATTTTCAGAGGGAATTCCTAGGTCGGTTTCTGTCTGAAGAAACGACGTATGCCAAGCGTCAACAATTTGAAGACTTGTGGATGACGCCGAATATGTCAGTGACTGAATTTGAGTTGCAGTTCACGGAGCTGGCTCAATATGCTCCAGAATTGGTTCCCGATGAGAGGGAGTTGATCAAGAGATTTATACATAGGTTGGTAGAGCCGTTGTTCGTAGTTCTACTGCCGTAGTGTGGTCAATTTGAAACTTTAGCACAGACTGCTGATTGTGCTAGGGTAATTGAAAATAGAAAGAAATTTGGGACGTCGGCAAATCCCAAGAATAAGTTACTGACAGGCAATGATGGACAGGGGTGGAAGAAGAAGCAAAGGACAACAGGTGGTTCTAGTACAATTCTAAATTATACAGGATAAGTTGGTGGGCAGTCTACTATTACCACCACCAGTTCTGGGAGGAGTAACACCCAAGGTGGGCAGAGGTTCCAAGGTAGTAGTCAGGGCGGTAACCAGAGACCGCAATGCGGAACATGTGGAAGATTTCATTTTGGAGAGTGCAAAGTTATGAAGGGAGGTTGTTACAACTGTGGACAGTTCGGGCATATGGCTAAGGAATATCCGCGGAGGAAGAGTAATACGAGTGTCAAGAGTAATCCTACTCTGGGTAGTACTCCAATTGTAGCCCCACCAGTCAGAATTGTACCACCCCAGGTTAACACTTCAGGTGCGGGCAGAGGTAGAGGAGCAGGAGCAGGAGGTAGAGGTTCAGGTGCACCAGGAGGAGGGCAGGCACAGGTGTTTGCTTTGTCTCGTCAGGATGCAGATGCCTCAAATGCAGTTGTGACAGGTACACTTACAGTATGCTTTCTCCAGGCTCTTGTATTATTTGATTCTGGTTCAACATATTCCTACATCTCACATGCATTTGCATGGAAAGTTGAGAGAAGCCCGACTAGGTTGAAGGAGACAGAAATGGTCTCTACTACGATGGGCAAATTGGTCCAAGTCAAATATGTCTATGAGTTGTGTGTGGTTGTGGTCGAGTGTCATGAAACAGTTGTGGACCTACGACTACTATAAATGGTAGACCTGGATGTTATTCTAGGTATGGATTGGTTGGCATCTTGCCGTGCGGTAGTTGACTGCAGGGCGAAGTGTTTGAAATTCAATATGCCGAATGAAGAGCCATTCATGGTGCGAGGTTATGGTGCTGCACCATATCCGAGCCTAATTTCAGCAATGAAAGCTTCCAAGCTACTCAACAAAGGGTGTAAAGGATATCTGCCTTTTGTGAGGGATACTACGAAAGAAGTACTTTCTGCAAATTAGGTACCAGTGGTTCGGGAGTTTCTTGATGTATTTCCTAACGACTTGCCTGGTTTGTCGCCTGATCGGGGGATTGAATTTGAGATCGAACTTTTACTAGGTACTCACCCGATTTCCACACCACCCTACAGAATGGCTCCGAAGGAGTTGAAAGAGCTACACACACAGTTACAGGAATTGCTCGATAAGGGTTTCATCAAACCTAGTTTTTCACTTTGGGGTGCACCAGTTCTATTCGTGAAGAAGAAGGATGGAACTTTAAGATTGTGTATCGATTACCGAAAGTTGAATAAGGTAACAATCCGCAATCAATATCCACTTCCAAGAATCGATGATCTGTTCGACCAGTTGCAAGGTGCTAAGAGGTTTTTAAAGATCGATCTGCGATCAGGGTATCATCAGTTGAAGATTAAAAAAGAAGATGTGCCCAAGACTGCTTTTTGAACCCGTTATAGCCATTATGAGTTTCTAGTCGTGTCGTTCGAGCTATCTAATGCACCAGCAGCTTTTATGGACATTATGAATCGGGTTTTCAAGCCATTCCTAGACCGGTTTGTTGGTATTTGTAGATGACATTCTAGTCAACTCCAAGAATGGTGAGGAGCATGCAGAGCATTTGAGACTGGCATTACAAAAGCTAAGGGAAGAGAAATTGTATGCTAAGTTTTCAAAATGCGAGTTTTGGCTTGATAAGGTCGCATTTCTCGGTCATGTGGTATCATCAAAAGGAATCCATGTTGACCCGAGTAAAGTAGAAGCAGTGAAGGTTTGGTCCCAGCCTACCTCAGTCACGAAGATTCACAGCTTTCTAGGCTTGGCTGGATATTATAGAAGGTTTGTGCATGACTTTTCAAAGGTTACTGCACCACTTACAAAGCTAACTCAGAAAGGGGTAAAGTTCGTGGGGGATAACAAGTGTGAAGAGAGTTTTCAAAAGCTGAAGGAAAGTCTCACCACAGCACCGGTGCTGGCTCTTCCTGAGGGCACCGGAGGGTATGTAGTTTACTGTGATGCTTCACGAGTTGGGTTAGGCTGTGTTCTTATGCAACATGGCAAGGTGATTGCTTATGCGTCTAGGCAACTTCAGAAGCACGAAAAGAACTACCCAACTCACGATCTTGAAATGGCAGCGGTGGTATTTGCCTTGAAGATTTGGAGGCACTACCTTTATGGCGAAACATGTGAGGTATACACAGACCACAAGAGCCTTAAGTACATTTTCGAGCAGAAAGATCTAAATCTGAGTCAACGCAGGTGGATGGAATTGTTGAAAGACTATGACTGCACGATTTTGTACCATCCTGGTAAGGCGAATGTGGCGGCAGATGCTCTGAGCCGAAAGTCAATGAGTAGCTTAGCCCATATCAATGAAGTACGAAGGCCGTTAATCCGGGAAATACATGAGCTAGAGCAGTCTGGAACTCAATTTGAAATTGGAGATTCCAACCTGTTTGTAGCCCACATTCAAGCTAAGTCAGCTCTAATCGAAGAAGTTAAATCGAAGCAAGATCAAGACATCGACCTTAAATAGATCAGAGATACAGTGGTTAAGGGAGAGAAGGACGACGTCCGATTCTCCATAGATGACAGTGGCATACTCCGGTTGGAGGGACGACCGTGTGTACCTATGGTGGATGGTTTGAAGGAAAGAATCCTTGATGAGGCACACAAGACAGCGTACACAATCCATCCGGGTAGCAATAAGATGTATCAAGATCTGAGAGAATTTTACTGGTGGAATGGTATGAAGAAAGATGTAGCAAACTACGTATCTAGATGTCTAGTGTGTCAGCAGGTTAAGGCTGAGCACCAAAAGCTTGCCGGAACACTTCAAAAGATAGAAATTCCTAAATGGAAATGGGAGAGAATTACTATGGATTTTGTGTCAGGGTTGCCGCGATCACAGAGGGATTCAATTCAGTTTGGGTAATCGTTGATCGAATGACCATGTCTGCACATTTCCTGCCAGTTAAGACCACTAACGGAGTGGGTCAGTATGCCCAGTTGTACCTATCAGAGATAGTGAGGTTACACGGAGTACCGGTGTTAATTATTTCTGACAGGGGGCCATAGTTTACCTCTCGATTTTAGAGGGGATTGCAGGAGGCATTGGGGACAAGGGTTGATCTGAGTACAACGTTTCATCCCCAGACATACGGGCAGTCCGAGAGGACCATTCAAATTTTAGAGGACATGCTTAGGGCATGTATCATGGATTTTGGCGGAGGGTGGGAGAAATACCTGCCGTTAGCGGAGTTTGCCTACAACAACAGTTACCAATCCAGTATTCAGATGGCACCCTTCGAGGCTTTGTACAGTCGGAAGTGTAGGTCCCCGATTGGGTGGTTCGAGGTCGGAGAGGCCAAGTTGGTTGGACCAGAACTTGTTCAAGATGCTTTGGAGAAGATAAAGTCCATTAGAGAAAAGCTTGCCATGGCTCAGAGTAGGCAGAAGTCGTATGCCGACAACTAGAGAAGAGAGTTAGAGTTTGTTGTGGGTGAGCAGGTTTTATTGAAAATTTCACCAATGAGGGGTGTGATGGGATTTGGCAAGAAAGGCAAGCTAAGTCCAAGGTACATCGGACCGTTTGAGATTCTAGAACGCGTGGGGAATGTTGCCTACCGTCTAGAATTGCCAGCGGAGTTGGAAGGAGTTCATCCGGTGTTTCATGTGTCCATGCTCCAAAAGTGTCTGCCAGATCCCTCTCATGTAATCCAACCTCAGGAAGTACAGCTAGCCGAAGGTCTGACTTATGAGGAGATGCCAGTGGAAATCTTAGATTGCCAACTGAAGAAGCTAAGATCGAAGGAGATACCATTGGTGAAAGTCCTGTGGCGAAACCATTCGGTCGAAGAAGCAACATGAGAAGTTGAGGCTGAGATGCGTAGGACATATCCTCACCTATTTCAAGACTAAGGTTAGTATGTTGATTGAAATTCGGGGAGCGAATTTCTTAAGGGGGAAGATTGTAATACCCGAGAAAATTTCCGAAGCTTGAAATAAAATAAGAAGGGGAAGAAAATGGAGTAGGAAATATTTTGGGTATTTAAATTAGGATATAAAAGAAAATAAAATTAATTGGAAAGAGGAGGGATTTAATTGGGGATATTTTTGTTAACCTCTTCTTTAATAAAATTATTATTATTATTATTTAGTTATTTATTTATTTGTTTAATTTATTTATTTTTAATTAAAAGGGGGGGTGTCGTGGTTGGTAGAAGGAGAAGAAAGAAAGAATAATAAAGGAAGAGGGTGAGAGAGGCCACGCGTGAGGAGACCAGAGAAAGAAAGAAGAGGAAAATGAGAGAGAGAAAGAAGAGAGAGAGAGAGAAGAGGCGTGGAGGAGGAGAAGAAGAAGAGTTAGGATTCGCCGAAAAAGTGACCGGGGAGAGCTAGCCGACGCCGGAAAAAGTCACCGGAGCTCGGGTACGACGTCTCCTACACCTTCCACCAATCGAATCAAAGGTTGGTAACCCCAATGTCATTCGGAACCCTCAATTTCTCCATTTTTAGGGATTTCTTTGATCCACCTTCGATTGGATTGTTTCGAGGGTAGATTGAGACCTAGGAAGTGTTCTTGAACACTTAGCTGGGGTAAGAATCGAGACTATACCCTCAGGTTTATCCGAATTTGACTTTTGAAAGGTTTCGGGTTGAAAATTCTAAATATTCCCAATTCGGCGATTCGTTGATAAATTTGGAATCGGGCTTGGATTTAAGTAGTTAGGATTGGATTTATGTTGATTGGATTTATGTTGTTCGAATGTAGGTGAACAAAACCCGTGAGGAGTGGAGTCGAAGCCAGGGGTCGGAAGGGGGCCGGAATGAGCCCAAACCAGCCCACAACACACTAGAAGAACTGCTGTGCTGCGAGCTGGTGCTGTAGCGCCAGCTCTCGGGTGGCCAAGGGCTGCTTGGGCAACAGCTTGGCGCGGCAGCGCCTGAATGGGCATTGCAGAGCCAGGTCTCTACCCAGCAAGCCCCAACCTTATTTTTGAGAGGATTCGAGACGTCCGAACCTCCTAATTTCAATCTTAAACATCTTAGGACACTCCCAATCATGTTTTTAAGGATCAAAATAATTTCAAATGCCTTCTTGTTCCTCAAGAATAGAAACTTGCGGAATAAGCTAAATCCAACTTCTTGAATCTCTAATTTCCTTGTACACAATCTTTAGGAGACCTTAAGTAGGATAGCTTAGAAGCACATTGAGGTTTAGTAATGCAAATCCAAGGCCCCAAAAAGCAATTCAAGGAGAGCAATAGTTGTATGGAACCAAGTGCGAAGCACTTGAGACTCTCATAGAAGAGAGGGAAGACAGATAAAACCAAGGACTCGATTCTTGGCGACGTCTAGGTGCATTTTTAGGCACAAGCATGTCATATGCATATGAATTGCATATAGTTTGAGATGTTAACCACATGAATGCATTCGTTAGGAAACCACGACTCGTCTGGAGCGGGAGTTACTCCAGGACAAGCGCAAGGAAGCCGTCCAGGTGAGGGGTTTCCCATCCTTGCCCTACAGGGTTGATTGAGGATGTGGATATGTGGTTTGCCTACTTGCCTATTTGTAAGAATTATTTAGTGGTTAACATGCTATTGTTGTTCCTAAACTGTTATATATGAAAGTATTTGTATATGTGTGTTTGACTACAGGCCAAGAGGTACTGGAGGGTATCCATGTGATGACATGAGATACGCTGAACAGTATAAGCAAGGGGGTAAGTTGTTGATTGAGTCCAAGGTTTGGTTTACCCTATTAATTACAAACTCATTAAAGAAATCGTACAGAAGTGGTTGTAAACGTCGACGTTTTATGGTAATTGAACTTAGGGAAGACCTTAGAGCTAGGTTATGATCTAACCAAGGGTTTGGGTAAAATGTGAGGATTAATAAGATCTCATAATTGATTAGTGAGTCGTAGGGATGTTCACACTACCTAGGTAAAGTCAGTTTAGGATAGTAATGGGTACATAGAGTCAGGATCCCAGTTGAAAGCTTGGGAAGAGAAACAAGTTAAAAGATTTGCCCGTTGAGGCCATTGCCCTAGCCTGGCACTAGGGTCAGTTAAAGATTAAAAGATTTGTCCGTTTAGGCCATTGCCCTAGCCTGGCACTAGGGTCAGTTAAAAATTGAAAGATTTGTCCGTTTACTCCATTGTCCGTTGTGTGATACATGGACCAGTTGAGTGATTTATAGTTTTCAGATGATATGTTAAATATGATTATTTGTTTATGAGAAGCATAATAAAGGAGCATGATCCGTAGCTTTATCTTTGATTTGATGTTCTATTAATATTGCCTGATCGTAATATAACATGTGATAAACTGGATTTTCATGCGCATGTGATTGTGGGTGTTCCCTTTCCCCAGCTGTAGTGGTACCCGCCGCTACACCGAGGATGGGAAGCTTCGCACTGAGTCTGTATGACTCACTCCCTCTGCTTCAATGTTTCAGATATAGGTATTGGGCAGACATCGACGTTCGGACAGTGATATGGACATCAAACCATCCTCTACGCTCTAGTTCGCGTGGGTGGACACTTTTTGTTATTTTGACTCTTTTGGTTGTACATATGATAAGTTGTAAGAGTTTTGTATATATATTTACAGCTTATGATATGTACTTACTCTAGACTTTTCGGCTTCACGTGTACTTAAAGACAGGGTCCAGTTTGGGAAAAAACTAGGATATATATATATATATAAGTATATAAACTTCTGCATGTGAATAGGATAGATCGTACGCATTGAGGCGTTCATTCAATATGATATGGATATATATATTATGTGTGCTTGCTGCATGTGAATAGGATAGATCGTACGTATTGAAACGTACGGTCAATATGATATGAATATTTATTTTATGGGTGTTGATATATATATCTATACACTGGCTGAGCTGAAGCGATATTGAGCGAACCGCGGATTTGTAGGTTAATTAGGCCACCAGTGAGGTGTGACCACTATTATATATATATATATATATATATATATATATATATATATTGATTGTATAACATGGTAGTTATAGTTATGTTTACAGGGTAAGGCTTACCGGTTTAGAGGTAAAAGTCTAATCCCGTGCCGGTCACGTACTCCCGATTTGGGGTCGTGACATCCGCCTTCCACCACACCATCTACAGATCTTGGTCTTTTTTATGACACTTAAAGGGGTTGATGATGAAGTGGAAAAGCATTGAAGGAGTTTGAATTTAGAAAACATGTAGAGAATGAAACTATGAATGAGAAGATGAAGATGCTATACATGATTAAAATTATAATTTTGTATATGCAATCTATTTTATGAAATTACTAATACGAGCATAAAAAAATAATTTGATATATGTATATATATATATATAATTATTTAAGGAGGTAAAATACTATTTACTCCCTGAATTGTTGGTCAAAGTACTATTTAGTCCCCGAATTTATTAAAAATACTATTTAGTCTCCAAAATTTTTAACTATGTCAACTATTTAGTCCCTGAATTTGACAAAATACTATTTAGTCCCCGAATTTGTAACTATGTCAACTATTTAGTCCCCAAACTTGACAAAAATACTATTTAATCACCGAATTTGCAACTCTGTCAACTATAACGGGTAACAGTCAGGAGACTAAATAGTTGACAAAAATGCAAAAATTTTCTACCTTCAATATATCTGCTTACGTTTTCAACTTGTGTTCCGTTTGTCCTCCGTTTTACTGTACCATGATGGGATATATCTATCTTGTCCAATTTTATGTTCTTTTGCTGCTTCTTTTAACTTATAATGTTTTATTTTTTACCTTTTAATATATTGAATTATTCAAACAATAACGTTTTTATTTTACCTTTTGATATTGAATTATTCAAACAATAACGCTAAACAAATTTATGCTTGTTTTTTAATCTTGAACTTGATTTTCTTTCCAACAATTTCAATGCATTTTAATTAAAATGTTTTATATTGAATTATATTTTTGTTTTTCTTTTGAACAAAGTTATACTTTTTATAATTTGAGAGCTCTAATTTAAATTGTTTAACCAAACTTTAAGTTGAATTAATGAATGGTATAATGTCAAGTACTTCATAGTAAGTATATGCAAAAAATATTGTCACAAGAGTGTAACTTTATCCTTGGTTTTTTATTCCCTTAATTGTCTTTTTATGAGAATAGGCAATAGGCAATGGAATTAGAGGGGGAAAGAAAATGTATGGGGACACACAGTACTAATCCTCCCACATACACATAGCGCAACTGTCTGTGTAATTACTAATTAGTGATTACCCAAACTCATGCATCGATCCACCTAGCTAATCTATCACTCATATCATCCGATCCACTCGTTCATTTTAAATTTAAATCCTTTCATTCAGCATGTATGCATTTTACTCACTTTTATCTTGCATTAATTGACTGATTCAGACTTCAACCAGAGTAATGTAGAAATAGAGGTGTATATATCTTATCTTACCTTCCTATGTCATATATAATTCCACCCTCTCTTTATAAACTAAAATTTTCTAGTTCCTTTCTTATTAATATATGGTTTTTTTTTGTGATAATATAGGAATTGAATGATGGAGCACCACCAAGTAGATCAAAATTATACGTGAAAACCCATAAAAGAAAGGATGGGAGGCCGATTGATGAGGAATCGGCTAGAAAGATTGTATAAAAACCAACCTTTTAAATAATTTATTCTTACTATCATCTATCTATTACTTTATGAAGATATTTTTATATTCTTGTAGGCAAGGTTAGAAGAACTTATGAGTCAATGTTATGATAACTCACATGGGGGCAGTGGAGGGAGTATCATTTGGGACAAGAATGACATATATTCACAAGTAGTAGGTAAAGATAAATACGGATATGTCTGTGGCTTAGGATTTGGCCCAACTCCTTCAATGAAGGATAGTGTAACTTCTTGTGCTTGTCATGGCACAAGAATAAATACACAAGAAAGATTGGAAGACCAAGAAGCTATGCGCGAAATGAGGGAGAAAATTAAGATGCTAGAAGCTCAAGTGGCAACGTTGGTTTCTACGCTCAATCAAAATTCATTTGTTCCAGTAAGTTTCTTCACTACATCTTAATATTCAATTATTTACATAAGTCAGCAACATATTGAACTATAGATAATGCCAATTTCACCACTCTGTTCCTCATATTCATATAATTTTAACAAATGTTGAATGAGGTTAATGTAAAGGTGCATTTTATTGTTAAGTTTTATTATGGCCATTATTCTTTAGCTACATCATATTAGGCCTGCATCAAGAAATATTAAAATGATAGTTTGTGAGGTTTAATATTAAATTTAGAGACACAAGATAGTGGCAATGCAGAGATGGCTTCTAAATAATAGGAGATATAATTTAATTCTGCTTTTTGAGAGAAGGGTATATAGGAGATTAGTATATATAATTTAGTATGCTTGTTTTGGTGTTTGAGAATCCTTTTGTTCAATTAAAGTCATGCTCATGTAATTAACCCTACTGCCATGCTAAGAGCTATATGTTATTTTTTTTTTCTTTCCATACTCCTTTTCAGCAATAGGACGTGATGCCATGAGCAAGAGTAGAGGCTGGAACAAAAGCTTACTCGCATTTTCCTTTCATTGCTGGTAAATGGTGATTTCAGATTACTGTGCTTTACATTATGATTTCAGATTATTGTGATTTACATTCTGATTTTGGTTTGATGTGTCTTGATTTTGAGTCTCTTTATTAGATATATCAAATTTAGTCCCAGGTGATTTATTATAATGTATTCATATTTCTTTGGCCTTCTCAAATCTTAATAGTTACAAAACTGAAATTTTGAAGAGGCACAATAATTGGAGACTTAGAGATTTGTAGAAAAGCTCAATCGCAATAGAGATTTTACCTAATATTTCTATTTCATGTGTATTTGTTTTTTTGCATATATTGTAAATAATGTGGAATGGATAATTGTAATTACAAAACTTGGATTTATTCTCATACTAAATAGATTTGGAAGTTTGCAATATAAATGTTGATCCATCTTACTTTTTTATTTTTGCTTCCTTACAATTCATTATATTTATATTTATATATGTATTTATTATAATTATTAGAATATTTAAAAGATAGCAGCAGTATTTTTGGGTTTATAGAACCAATTTTATTTGGCCATATAGCAACAGTTTTTTGGGTTTATACCAGCAGTTTTTTATGGGTTTATAGCAGCGTTTTCTTAAAATTTATTGTCACGACCCCCTATCGGACGTCCGTGATCGGCATAGGAAGTAGGATTTCTCTTATCCCGTAAGCCTCTAATCCCTGATTGACATTTTCACATGTTTATAACTACCCATTTCTAATACAAACAATATATAGTATTTATGGCCATCCATATCTGGTGACCTAAGTAGCGTGCAATCCACGGCTCGCTCAACGGCGCTTCAGTCTATACATATACACATAATCACTCACACGTACATATAGTATACATATTGATCACACGCTTCAGGGCGGGTGATCTATCCTATTCACATGCAAAAATCCTGTGTACAGTCATACATATATTCAATCACACGCTTGCATATAGTTTACATATTCATCACAAGCCTCAATGCGTGTGATCTATCCTATTCACATGCGGAAGCCATATTTTCATACAATCAGGTATTCAGTCACACACATATATATATAATTTACATATTGATCACACACCTCAAGGCTTGTGATCTATCCTAGTCGCTTGCGGAAGTCATGTATATATATACATGATATATGTTATATCATAGCCTAAAGTCCCAATATCAAGACCTAACCTTAATCTGTATGAAGCCGACAATACTATAGTTCGATATATATATATATACAGCAGTTGTATAAGTACAAAAGTTACATCCAAAAAGGAGTCATATATATATATACTTCATGATTTATTTACATAAACCAAAATATGCTACCCACGCAGACTATGCGTGCGGTCTTCAGAGTTGTTCGCCTCCTTGAGAAGAAGTGGACACATTCCCGACGCCTGAGCCACCTTTATCTGAAACATGTAAACAGGGGGGTGAGTCGAACAGACTCAGTGAGGAGCTCCCCCATCCCTGGCGTAGCAGCGGGTATCACTACAACTGGGGGGAGGGAGCAACCACAACCACATGCGCATGAAATGGATTTATATCGTTATCTTTAATATGATCAGGCAGTCAATATATCATATTCACAATAAAAATCCTAATTCATGCTCCTAACATATTTATTACTCCACACGTACATAAATCACAACATATATATCATATATTTTCATAAGTCACACATAGTTATGCTCGTAGGCATTCACTTTCTGTCTCCTGCATTACGCTAAGAGAAATACTGGCCCGAAGCCAATTTCATGTACGAACCTGGTTGAACACACCAGGAACTTTCTGACTCCAAGGCACGCTTACTGTAATAGCCGGAAACTTGTCTGACCTCGGTTAAACCAAGGTAATGGCCACTATGTGGTATGCTTACTATTAACTGAATCATGTCTGTCCGACCAGGATAACCAACTCGATCTACCCGAACTAACCTAACAGGTTCAACTAACAAATTTAACCTTGAAAAACGACCTATTAGTAACTAACTAAATATTATACGTGTTCACTAGTTAGGCCTAGATTCCCCCGTTCCAATTATGTAGCACTCTCACTCACATTCGACAATCCTAAGTTCAGTTTTCCTCAACAAACCATACAAACGAGATCTTTAAGTAATGATCAATATGATTGGTTTCTAATGTTACTGAACTCTCGCATATGAAATCACGACTCAATCCTACCCATGGTAACATATAAGGCTCAGTGAGCCACAATAGCACATATACACTTAAGACTAATCAAATAAGCACATATACTATTGCACGTTGACTGCTTACTTGCAAATCATACACGAGTAACACAAATTTATTCATATAGATAAATTTCATATAACAATTACACAAAATAGAGCAAACCACATTTCCACGTAGTCATCCAACCCTGTGGGGCAGGGATGGGAGAGCCCCTCACCTCATTGGCCCTCCTTATTAGTCCTCGGAGTGCCTGAAGCTCCAATCACTCTGTGGTGCCCTATACACATGTACTTAAGCAATTTAGAAATGCGTAACTAAGCATATACCATGCACGTGTCATGCTAATGCTCATGCACCCTCTAGATATTTTCCAAGAACTAATTATTTAGTTCGTTACGTCGTCTTATTTGCTCTTTCTGAAAGTCCAGAATGTCTCATATTCGACTTTCACATTTTTGAGCCATTTAGAACCTCTAATTGCTTAGGTTAGAGATTCCCACTTGTCTAAATTTCACTTCATGTGTTCATATGGGTATTTAACTAATAAAATAATTAAATTCACGGCTCAAAAGAGGCTTAGCTTACTCATTCCACCGTCTCCCTTATTCGCCGAGTAAAAGCTTAATTACTACCTCTTTAATTATATATAAAAATATAATTGGGTATAATTAGAGCCTTGGAACCAATTTAGCGGGTCTTAGGTGTCCACCACGGACTAGACCAAGGTGTCCAACCCACCGCACAGCTCCTTACTGTACGGTGGCTTAGTATATCGCCTCTTTTTCACCGGATTGGGCTCCGGTTGAGATGGTAATTACTCGGGCTTTATTCCCTTGTATGTTTCTAGCAATTAGAACTCCTATACAATCCAAGCCTAATCATGCATCAAACTATCAATTTCTAATTTTAGAGCAATTTCCTAACCCAATTTTCCTAATTTCCACACCCGGTCAATTCCTACAGTTTAACTTCGATTCTGAACCTCACTAAGCTTTCAATAACACCCACTAAGCTCGAATCTAACCTCGAAATACCTCGATTGGAAGAAATTGAAGAATTCCTAAAATACCCAAAATTGGAGAAATTGGGGTTTGAGAGATTTGTGGCTTTCTTACTTGATTTCAATCTGATAGAAAGCTTGGTGGTGATGAAAGATGAGGTCCGGTCAACTTCTCCGGCGCCGGCGCACGTTCTTTGGCGAGAAACTGACCAAAAACTGCCGAGCTCTTCCTCCCTCTCCTTCGTGCTCTCCGTTCGTGCGTGCTGCTCCTGCTTTGTGTTTTTTTTTCTTTTGTGCTTTAGTGAAAGGGGGGTCACGGTTTGGCCCCCCTTTTAATTAATAATAAATAATAAAATAAATATATTTTATTTAGTTATTTTATCCCCCTTTTTTTTAAATCCCCATTTCTTTTAGGTCTTAGAAAATTTATACATATTCCCTATTTGTTTCTTCTTTATTCTATTTTTAACCCTATAATTCTTTAATTTAATTTATTTTTTCTTTCTGAAAGAAAAATAAATTTAATAATAATGAAAATAATTAAATCTAAATATCTCGGATATTACAATCTTCCTTCCTTAAGAAATCCGGTCCCTTAATTTCGAATAAAATACTAACCTTAGTCTTGAAATAGATGAGGATACATCCTGCGCATTTCACCCTCGACCTCCCATGTAGCTTCTTCGGTCGAGTGATTTCTCCACAGAACTTTAACCAATGGAATCTCTTTCGTTCTGAGTTTCCTTAACTGTCGATCTAAGATTTCCACTGGCTCCTCTTCATATGTCAGATTTTCCGTTAGATGCACGTTTTGCGATTGGATTACGTGCGAAGGGTCTGGAAGATATTTCTGAAGCATCGACAAATGAAAAACAAGATGTACTCCCTCCAATTCCGTAGGCAATTCCAACTTATACGCCACATTTCCAACTCGTTCTAGGATTTCAAACGGTCTGATATACCGAGGACTTAGTTTCCCTTTATTACCGAACCGCATTATGCCTCTCATCGGGGATACCCTCAAGAACACCTGTTCACCAATGGCAAATTCGAGTTCTCTTCTTCGGTTGTCTACGTATGACTTTTGTCTACTCTGAGCCATTAGCAATCTCTCTTGTATACACTTCACCTTTTGTAAGGCATCTTGTAACAATTCTGGGCCGATTAGGCTAGCTTCTCCGACCTCGAACCATCCAATCGGGGATCTGCACCTATGACCATACAGAGCCTCGAAAGGTGCCATTTGGATACTCGCTTGATAACTGTTATTGTATGCAAACTTAGTCGAAGGTAAATACCTTTCCCAACTTCCGCCGAAATCCATAATACACGCCCGAAGCATGTCTTCAAGGATTTGAATGGTTCTTTCTGATTGCCCGTTAGTCTGTGGGTGGAACGCAGTACTCAAATCAACTCTCGTTCCCAACACTTCCTGCAATGACTTCCAAAACCTGGAAGTGAACTGTGGCCCTCTATCAGATAGTAGGGACACTGGCACACCATGCAATCTAACGATTTTTGATAGATAAATCTGCACATATTGACTCACTCCGTAAGTGGTCTTAACTGGCAGAAAGTGCGCGGACTTAGTCATGCGATCCACTATCACCCAAACTGAATCAAATCCACGTTGTGATCTTGGCAACCCTGTTACTAAATCCATAGTTATCCTCTCCCATTTCCACTCAGGTATTTTTATCTGTTGTAATGTTCCAGCGGGCTTCTGGTGTTCAGCCTTGACTTGCTGACACACTAAACACCTGGCTACATAGTTTGCGACGTCCTTCTTCATGCCATTCCACCAATACAACTGTTTCAGGTCTTGATACATTTTATTGGCTCCCGGATGGATTGTATAAGCTGTCTGGTGTGCTTCTTCAAGAATTCTTTCTTCCAAGTTATCGACCATAGGGACACACAACCGTCCCTCTAACCGAAGTACTCCGAAATCATCAATAGAGAATCGGATGTCGTCCCCTTTCTCTTTAGTTACAGTATCCCTAATTTTCTTGAGGTCGGTAACTTCATCCTGCCTAGCCTTCACTTCTTCTACCAGAGAGGATTTAGCTTGCAAATGAGCTAATAGTGAGTTGGAACTTCCAATCTCAAACTGATTCCTCATTTGTTCTAGCTCATGCAACTCTCTAATCAACGGTCTTGTTTATTCACTTATATGAGCAAGACTGCCCATGGATTTCCTACTCAGAGCATTGGCTACCACATTAGCCTTTCCTGGATGATACAAGATCGTGCAGTCGTAGTCGTTCAACAACTCTAACCATCGACGTTGTCTCAAGTTCAAGTCTTTCTGCTCGAAAATGTATTTGAGGCTTTTGTGGTCTGTATAAATTTCACAAGTCTCACCATACAAGTAATGCCTCCAAATTTTCAAAGCGAATACTACAGCAGCCATCTCGAGGTCGTGAGTCGGGTAATTCTTCTCATGTTTCCTCAGTTGTCGCGATGCATACGCAATCACTTTGTCGTTCTGCATCAAGACACACCCTAACCCGATCCTCGATGCATCACAGTATACCACATACCCTCCTTTGCCTTCAGGTAATGCCAACACCGAAGCGGTAGTGAGACTGTCTTTCAGCTTCTGAAAACTGTGCTCACACTTGTCATTCCATATGAACTTCACCCCCTTCTGAGTTAGCTTAGTCATAGGTGCAGCAACCTTAGAGAAGTCCTGCACAAATCTTCTATAATGTCCAGCCAAACCCAAGAAACTGCGAATTTCAATAACTGAGGTAGGCTAGGACCAATTCTTCACCGCTTCTACCTTACTTGGATCAACGTGGATTCCCTCTGATGATAGCACGTGACCCAAAAGGGCAACTTTGTCAAGCCAAAATTCACACTTGGAGAACTTGGCATACAATTTCTCCTCTCTCAACTTCTGCAAGGCTAATCTTAAGTGTTCTGCATGTTCTTCAGAATTCTTAGAGTAAACCAAGATGTCATCAATGAAGACAACGACAAATCGGTCCAGAAATAGTTTGAAGACCTTGTTCATCATGTCCATGAACGCTGCAGGAGCATTAGTTAATCCGAAAGACATCACCAAGAACTCGTAATGTCCATATCGGGTCCGGAATGCGGTCTTAGGTATATCTGATTCTCGAATCTTTAATTGATGGTACCCAGATCGCAAATCAATCTTGGAAAACCGCTTTGCGCCCTACAACTGATCAAATAGGTCATCAATCCTCGGTAATGTATATTGATTGCGAACCGACACCTTGTTTAACTTTCGGTAATTGATACACAACCGCAAAGATCAGTCCTTCTTCTTCACAAAAAGGACCGGTGCACCCCAAGGGGAGAAACTGAGTCTTATAAAACCCTTGTCATGCAATTCTTGCAATTGTGTATGTAACTCCTTTAACTCTTTCGGAGCCATCCGGTAAGGTGGTGTGGAGATAGGCTGGATGCCAGGTTGCAGCTCAATTTCAAATTCAATCTCACGATCAGGCGACAACCCCGGCAATTCTTCTGGAAATACATCCAAGAACTCTCGTACTACCGGTACTTGATTCGGTGAAAGTACTGCTTTTGTGGTATCCTTGACCAAAGCCAAATACCCCTTACATCCCTTTGCAAGTAACTTGGATGCCTTTAAAGCCGAGATCAAGCTTGGATACAGTGCAGCTCCGTTACCCCGTATCACAAAAGGCTCCTCGTTTGCCATATTAAATTTCAAACACTTAGCCCTGCAGTCCACAACCGCATGACAAGACGACAACCAATCCATTCCGAGGATCACATCAAGGTCAACCATACACAACAACTGAAGGTCTACCACAGTCTCATGGCCATCGACCTCCACAATGCAAGACTTGTGCACATACTCTACTTGTACCGATTCTCCCATTGGAGTAGAGACCAATAATGATTCTTTCATATTGAACTTAGAAGCAAATGCATGTGACACATAGGAATGGGTGGAGCCGGAATCAAATAAGACTCGTGCTTCAAGAGAGCAAACAATAAGGATACTTGTCACAACTACATTTGATGCATGAGCGTCCTGCTGAGAAAGTGCAATTACCCGCGCTTGTCCTCCACCTACTGCCCCTGGCCCTCTGCCACTAGGTCCTGCACCATGACCTCTAGCTGTACATGTACTTGCTGTCTGTGGTGGTACGGTTCTTACTGGTGGGGCTAAAATAGGTGTACCCCTCAGCGTCGGATTACTTCTCACACTTGTACCATCTTTTCTCTTTGGACACTCTCTAGCCATATGGCCTATCTGGCCGCAGTTATAACACCAACCTGTCAGTCTCTGACATATTCCAAAATGATACCTGCCGCAAGTCGCACACTGGGGTCTTGTTTTACCGGCATTTCCACCCCCTTGCACTCTCCGTCCCCCTTGAAAATTACCTCTTGTACCTGTTTCATGGGTGGTAGTTGAGGATTGTCCTCCTGCGGATCCTGAATATCCTACACCTCCACCTGTTGTCTTCCTCTTCTTACTTCTACCTCCTTGGTTATCACTGCCTGTAATTAACTTAACTTTGGGATCAACAGAAGTCCCATACCTCTTCATGGTTTCAATCATTCTGGCGCAGTCTGCGGCTTGAGCTAAAGTCTCAATTTGTCTTCTCTGGGGTAGCAAAGCAGTAAACAACGGCTCTGTGAGTCGGTGTATGAATCTCTTGATCCTCGCCTCTTCATCAGGAACCAACTCAGGTGAGAATTGAGCCAGTTCCGTAAAAAGTAACTCATACTCTGTCACGGTCATGTTAGGCGTCATCCACAACTCCTCGAATTGTTGACGCTTTGCATCTTTGGTGCCTTCAGATAGAAACCGACCCAAGAATTCCCTCTAAAAATCTTCCCAGGTCATCGGTGCCACCCTTCTTGAATACCTGGTCTGTACGGACTCTATCCATACTCTGGCAGCTCCCCTTAGCTGGAATGAAGCTAATTCCACTAACTCATGCCCTGAGCACCTCAGCATGTGCCCAATTCTGACCGCATCTCTCACAAAGTACTGCGGATCCTCTTTCTCACTAGTTCCGCAGAAAGTGGGTGGATGAAGCTTTAGAAATTTTGAAATTGGCAGCTCTCTGGGTGCTACCCGCGGGTCACAAGGCACTTCCTGTGGTTGTTGCCACTCTCTGTCCTCTTCCTCAACAACCTCCATTTCCTGATTGCTCGGAACTCTCTCTTCTTCTTCCTCGCTGACTATTAACCGGCGTACTTCCCTCTGTATTTGTCTCGTCATCTCTTCTTTTAATTCCTGAAACCCTGCCGTGAGCATTTCCGCCACAGAGGGTGCACCTGTCTCTACTTGAGGTTCCGGTGACTGTCTCCTCTCCCCTGTGCTCTACCTCCACCTCGAGCACGTCCTCTACCTCGGCCTCGGGTGGGCATTCCCTCCTCCCGAACTGACTCTTGATCAAATTCAGCAGGAGTTCTCCCTCCACCCCTAGCCTGTCTCCTGATCGGTGGCATCCCTATACTGCACAAGGACCACACCTAATAAGTACACGCATATCAATGATATTTCTTACCAAAGAGAGTAGAAAGAAAGGCTGACTCAATTTTCATGGGTACTTCCACAAGTGCCTTTTTACTCCCACGTTGCGCCCGGGTTCACAACGAGGCGTAAACCGACACCCGGTCATACCTATGGCTTCATATAGTTTAAAGTAAATCTGGCTCTGATACCAAGTTTGTCACGACCCCCTATCGGACGTCCGTGACCAGCACTGAAAGTAGACTTTCTCCAATCCCGTAAGCCTCTAATCCCTGATTGACATTTTCACATGTTTATAACTACCCATTTCTAATACAAACAATATATAGTATTTATGGCCATCCATATCCGGTGACCTAAGTAGCGTGCAATCCACGGCTCACTCAACGCCGCTTCAGTCTATACATATACACCTAATCACTCACACGTACATATAGTATACATATTGATCACGTGCTTCAGAGCGGGTGATCTATCCTATTCACATGCAGAAATCCTGTGTACAGTCATACATATATTCAATCACACGCTTGCATATAGTTTACATATTGATCACACGCCTCAATGTGTGTGATCTATCCTATTCACATGCGGAAGCCATATTTTCCTACAATTAGGTATTCAGTCACACACATATATATAATTTACATAATGATCACACCCCTCAAGGTGTGTGATCTATCCTAGTCGCATGCGGAAGTCAGATATATATATATATACATGATATGTTCTATATCATAGTCTAATGTCCCAATACCAAGACCTAACCTTAATCTGTATGAAGCCGACAATACTAGAGTTCGATATATATATACAGCAGTTGCATAAGTACAAAAGCTACATCCAAAGAGGAGTCATATATACATATACATCCTGATTTATGTACATAAACCAAAATACGCTACCCACGCGGACTATGCGTGCGGTCTTCAGAGTTGTCCACCTCCTTGAGAAGAAGTGGACACGTTCCCGACGCCTGAACCACCTGTATCTGAAACATGTAAACAGGGGGGTGACTCGAACAGACTCAGTGAGGAGCTCCCCCATCTCTAGCGTAGCAGCGGGTACCACTACAGCTGGGGGAAGGGAGCAACCACAACCACATGCGCATGAAATGGATTTATAGTGATCTTTAATATGATCAGGCAGTCAATATATCAGATTCACAATAAAAATCCTAATTCATGCTCCTAACATATTTATTACTCCGCACGTACATAAATCACAACATATATATCATATATTTTCATAAGTCACACATAGTTATGCACGTAGGCATTCACTTTCTGTCTCCTGCATTACGCTAAGAGAAATACTGGCCCGAAGCCAATTTCATGTACAAACCTGGTTGATCACACCAGAAACTTTTTGACTCCAAGGCACACTTCGAGTAATAGCCGGCAACTTGTCTGACCTCGGTTAAACCAAGGCAATGGCCATTATGTGGCATGCTTACTATTAACTGAATCATGTCTGTCCGACCAGGATAACCGACTCGATCTACCCGAACTAACCTAACAGGTTCAACTAACAAATTTAACCTTGAAAAACGCCCTATTATTAACTAACTGAATATTATACGTGTTCACTAGTTAGGCCTAGATTCCCCCGTTCAGTTATGTAACACTCTCATTCACATTCGACAATCCTAAGTTCAGTTTTCCTCAACAAACCATACAAACGAGATCTTTAAGTGACGATCAATATGATTGGTTTCCATTGTTACTGAACTTTCGCATATGAAATCACGACTCAATCCTACCCACTGTAACATATAAGGCTCAGTGAGCCACAATAGCACATATACACTTGAGACTAATCATATATGCACATATACTATTGCACGTTGACTGCTTACTTGCAAATTATACACGAGTAACACAAATTTATTCATATAGATAAATTTCGTATAACAATTACACAAAATAGAGCAAACCACATTTCCACCTAGTCATCCAACCCTGTGGGGCAGGGTTGGGAGAGCCCTCACCTCGTTGGCCCTCCTGATCAGTCCTCGGAATGCCTGTAACTCCAATCACTTTGTGGTGCCTTATACACATGTACTTAAGCAATTTAGAAATGCGTAACTAAGCATCTACCATGCACGTGTCATGCTAATGCTCATGCACCCTCTAGACATTTTCCAAGAACTAATTATTTAGTTCGTTACGTCGTCTTATTTGTTCTTTCTGAAAGTCCAGAATGTCTCATATTCGACTTTCACATTTTTGAGCCATTTAGAACCTCTAATAGCTTAGGTTAGAGATTCCCACTTGTCTAAATTTCCCCTCATGTGTTCATGTGGGTATTTAACTAATAAAATAATTAAATTCACGGCTCAAAAGAGGCTTTAGCTTACTCATTCCACCGTCTCCCTTCTTCCCAGAGTAAAATCTTAATTACGACCTCTTTAATTATATATAAAAATATAATTGGGTATAATTAGAGCCTTGGAACCAATTTAGCGAGTCTTAGGTGTCCACCACGGACTAGACCAAGGTGTCCAATCCACCGCACAGCTCCTTACTGTACGGTGGCTTAGTATATCGCCTCTTTTTCACCGGATTGGGCTCTGGTTGAGACGGTAATTACTCGGGCTTTATTCCCTTGTATGTTTCCAGCAATTAGAACACCTATACTACTCCAATCCAAGCCTAATCATGCATCAAACTATCAATTTCGAATTTTAGAGCAATTTCCTAACCCAATTTTCCTAATTTCCATACCCGGTCAATTCCTACAGTTTAACTTTGATTCTGAACCTCACTAAGCTTTCAATAACACCCACTAAGCTCGAATCTAACCCCGAAATGCCCCGATTGGAAGAAATTGAAGAATTCCTAAAATACCCAAAATTGGAGAAATTGGGGTTTGAGAGATTTGGGGCTTTCTTACTTTATTTCAATCGGATAGCTAGAAAGCTTGGTGGTGATGAAAGATGAGGTCTGGTCACCTTCTCCGGCGCCGGCGCACGTTCTCCGGCCAAAAACCGTCGAGCTCTTCCTCCCTCTCCTTTGTGCTCTCCGTTCGTGCGTGCTGCTCCTGCTTTTTCTTTTGTGCTTTAGTGAAAGGGGGGTCACGGTTTGGCCCCCCTTTTAATAACAATAAAAAATAAAATAAATATATTTTATTTAGTTATTTTATCCTCTCTTTTTTTTAAATTTCCATTTCTTTTAGGTCCTAGAAAATTTATACATATTCCCTATTACTTGCTTCTTTATTCTATTTTTAACCCTATAATTCTTTAATTTAATTTATTTTTTCTTTCTGAAAGAAAAATAAATTTAATAATAATGAAAATAATTAAATCTAAATATCTCGTATATTACATTTATACCAGCAGTTTTTTTTATTTGTTAATACAAATTTCTTTTATACTAACAATTATAATGAGTCTATAGCAGCAATTTTGCCATTTGCTGCTATAAAATAAATTTATACTAACAATTGATGTAACTGTTGGTATAACTCTATAGTGATAGGGAAATAGCAGCAGTTTTACAATTGTTGGCATAAATGTAAGTAACAGTTTTTAGTACTTTTAGCGACAGTTTAAACTGCTGCTAAAACACTTTTTTCTAGTAGTGTGTCTTCCATCTCGTGTTCGTATTCTCATATCTCCCATCATATTATCAGTTTATTAATTTTCCTCAGCATCATTCTTCTTTTATGAATTCTATCAATCATTGTATTTTGTTTTTCTTATTTCATCTGCAATTTTTTTTTGCTTTATTTCTAATAAACTAAATTTATATTTTTGGAAAATAAATCAAACTGAGAGGTGGCTTCTTTCCAAACTCCATTTATAATAATATTATCTATGTATTTTTAATAAAATTTTTTTTATCAAATTCATGGATAAAAGTTCAGTACTACAGTAATACTAAACTTTGATATGTCATTTGTTCATATTAATAGAAACTCACATTAATAAGGACCCACCTTAAATGAATTAGGGACTATCTAATTTGAGGAATGTACTGAAATTCAATACTATCGTACTGTAACTGTCATTTTGGGCTCAGACAATTGTAATGTGAAATTAGGACCGCAAGGGGTCTTAACCTTGGGGGACTTGTCCTTAGGTGATGCACCTAGGTGCCTACGTACCCTTCGGGAGGGATCAAAGTCCACGTAGTTCATCATGGTGACGTTTACCGGAGCCGTTAGGCAAGGGTGTTACCTGTATTAGGCCGTGTGCGGCTAAGACGTGTCTAAGGTACTCCGGGCGGGCGAGCCGCTCTTAGGAGGTTGCCTTAGTGGGAGAGAGCTATGGTCTCTGAGGGCTACTGGAAGCCCTGTAAACGTTGTGCTCCAAGGAGGAGGTGAGCTGTTCGGAGGTTGGCTGAAGTGGGGGGCCAATGACGGAGCTCGAAGTGCTGAAAGTGCTCGTAAGAGGTATCTGAGGGTGCTCAGGTACTAAGAGAGTGTTGGATATCGGAGAGGATGTGTGAAAACCCTTCAGGTTGCATGTAATTCTGTTCAGGCTAGATTTTCCTTTAGTCCCCCGAGTAGGGGTCTATTTATACTTGCGTGTGGGGAGATCGTGCTCGACCCACGACCTCGTGGGGCGTGGGTCATCCCACGAGTCTTGTGGAGATCCCACGTCTGGTTGAGGGGAGGCTCCGTGTGGTGACGTGGGCGAGGGCCACGTAATGGATGGATGAGTGGTGCCACGTGTCTCCAGTGGGTGCTGGGGCCGTGCTTCTAGAACGTCAGTGCCACATGTCCCTAGGCGGAATATTCCGTAGTTACATAAGTCCCCCAAGTCTACAGGTGTCGGGCGCCCGTAGACTTAAGTTCCTTTGCCTGTATGACACTTAGGAATTTTTGTTGCCTTTACTTGCGGGATAGTTCGTCTGTTTGGATTCGCGGGTATGGGAGCTGGCCGTCCGACTCACAAAGTTGGCTCTCTCACATTACTTTGTAGAAAAGGAGATGTGTTGGAGAGGACACGCGACTCATTTTGTATGTCTGGCCGCTTGGCTTCCTCAGCAAGTTTTCGAACCGTCTCTGCAGGAAGTATGCGACTTATCGAGGTGGAGTCATCATTGCTCAGAGGGGCATTTCCCGAAATACACTTCGAGGGTCAGTAAGGGAGATCCAAAGGTCAGGGGCTGCTTTGGTCATTTTTCGAAAAGCTCCTCTCTGGCTACATTCGTCCGTGGTCAGTGGCTGGCGATGGTTTCCTTGCTGAGGGCTATTTGTTGAAGGAGCGGGCTTTGTTCTAGGTGCCACGCGTCAGAGCTTGAACGGGTGCCTCAGTCATTTAAGCGTTTTGCCGGCGTTTCCCCCTCATTGAATGCGAGTTCGTTTTCGAGGGTAGCCATCATTAGCTTGGGTGGAGAGTTTCGCGAAAAGGCCCTCAAGTGACTCGAGGTGACTCTTGGGTTCTTGGGGGCTTTTCGGTCTTTGTGTCTCCTTTTCCCTGGCTGTGCATTCCGTCCGTTGCTTCCTTCCACGTGTGCGGTTGAAGTGAGCGATTGCAGCTGGGCTTGGTTGTAGAGGATAAGGGGTTTTACTCGTTGCGGGATTCGAGAGGCCGAATTTTTTGAATCGTCGCGCCTCTGGGTGCCCTATAAATGCCCATCGTTTGAAAGTTTGTGGCTTTACATTTGCATTCCCTTTCTCCGTTGCCTCTGTTTCACCTGCTCTTACTTTTTCTGATTCTTGCTTCTTGTCGAATTGAATCTTCACAATGGCTGGTGGAGGTGATGATTACAGATATTACCCCTTTGATTTCACTGATTTGGAAGATCTTCCTTCCTCTTCCCCTCCTCCTCCTCCTTTGAGCCGTACTCGTGTTGTCGCTCGGAGCAGGGGGAGGAAAAATGGTCAACAGGGCTCGTCTTCGGTGGAATCCGGCGATGTCCTCGTTCCCGTGCCCCCGTCTTCCGAGAGAGAGCGCCGACACGAGGTTCTTCCGAATGAGAGGAGGAAGAAAGATAGAAAAGTTGGCGCGAGCGGGCCCCGGGAAGGGGAAAGGAGAGGAACTTCTGTGGCGGAGTTAGCCAAAAGCAGAGAAGGGGGTCCCAAGAAGCGTCCTGCTGGGGCAGACTTGCAAATGTCTCCGCAGGTCGTACGGTGGAGTACTAACCGAGAGGATGCACAGGTGGAGGCTCTAGCGGGGGATGCTGCTCCTGTTTCTGCCCCTATTCCTACCTATGTTACCACTTCCGCTCTCGTTCATCAATCACCCATAAGGGTGATTCTCTCTACGCGTCCTCTCGTCCTCGGCCCCGTTTAAGGGGTGAATCAGCCTCCGGCTAAGAGGGCCAGGGTGGCCTTTAAGGAGTCTGTCTGAGACTCTTCCGCGCCTCAGACTGTGGCAAGTGGTCCTGCGGCTGTGGAAGTTGCGGAGTCTGGTGACGCGGTCGTGGAGGCCAGAGCCCTCGCAGACGGAGGGAATGTAGTGGCGAGTCAAGCGGCTGCCACGATGAGATCTTGTTCCTGGGTCGATTGCCGGCCCTTCTGAACCCCTTGGGCCACTGGAGGGGGGATTGGCTTTTGAGCTGGTGGCATTGGGCATGCGCTTCCCCATGGAGATGCGGGAGAGGGAAGCTAGGGGGCTGGACACTTCGCCCTTGGATCTCGCTGTCCGAGGCTTCGGTCAGGCAACTGAAGCGTTGGCTGACTTCCACCAAGCCGGTCTTAAGTGGGAGAAGTGTGTGGTAAGTTCCCTTGTCTTGGTGTTTTCCTCGTTCTGCGATAGGCTTGTATTCTTGACTCCTCTGTATATGTGCGTGCTTCTTACAGAAGAAGATTTGTCGCGACCGAGATTAGTTTTCCGGTGTTGCGGCCTCTAAGAGCCAGGCTCTAGAGGTCTCCCAGAAGCGATTGGTAGACGTACGAGAGCAACTGTCTGCCAAGAAGCTGGAGTGTGAGGGTCAAGGACGCGAGGTTAAGTCCTTGGCTGAGGAGGTTGCCCGTCTTAGAGCCGAAGCTGGTCACCTTCGCGAGGTTGCGTTCCTTCGCTCGGAGTTAGAGAGGACTCGCAAGGAGCTGGCTGTCCGTCGGGATGATGCTGAGAAGCGTCAGCAAGAGCTGCATTCGCTCTGTGAGGCCTTGCGGGATGCGGAGGTTCATGCTGCTGAGAACCTTTCTGGTCGACTAGCGGCTGAGGGCAAAGTTGCCGACATCGTCGATCGCCAAGAGGAGCTATCTGTGCAGAAGATGTAAGGTATGCTCCTGACAGTCGAGCAACTCAAGCGACTCCGTGGGGAGAGATTCCCGGCGGAGTGTGTGGCTTCCTTGCACCCTTCCTTGGAGTTTTTTTAGGGTGAGCTTCGTGGTCGAACGGAAGCGGACCCTCCGTTGAATCTTGCTCATCTTTGTTGATTGACGGATCGTTTGGTGGATCACCAAGTGTTGTCCCGAATTGGCGGACGAGCTCCAAGGATTGGACCTACTTCTCAGCAGTTGGCTGAGGCGACCGGGCGGGGGCCGTCAGAAGGTGTTGGCCGTATGGGGCCTGCTGGGGCCGAAGCCTTTATAAATCTTGGGGATGCCCAAGATTAGGTTTATGTAAATTTCAGGGTGTTTACAGGGGTAATGGGCGGACGCCCTCTCATTTTTGGCATTAATGAGAATTAGTTTTTGTAAAGAGTTTTTTCCTGCTTTCCTTTTTACTTCGGGGTAAAAAGTTGTGCGTGTTTGCTATTTCTCTTTTCATAGTTATCTCTTTACGTCTGGGTAAAAAGATTCTTTACATGAGTACCATGTGATTAGGACAGTTTGTATACGTATTGCTAGCGTGGTTTGTCAAACGTCCGTTTTATGATTTTTGCACCAAAGGGGTTTTATTACCGCGCTTTTGGGGGAATTTTAGCTTGGCCCTGGGGGCGCTTAGCGTTTCTTGGGGCGGTCGAGCCCAACATCCTGTGATAAGACTTACGCGAGTACTTTGCAGAGCTGAAGTCTTGTCTCTAGCTGAAAAGGAGTGCTTTTAATAATAAACAAAATGAATACATTCGTGCAACCTCAGTCGGACTAGCCTTATGTAGGCTGAAGGTAAGCAAAATGTTTACATTCGGATTGCCTAAGTCAGGCCAGCCTTGGCCAGGCTGAAAACCCTAAATTCAAAGTAGAGACACATACGACTTGACTTAAAGTTAAAGTGATAGTGCAAAGTGCGTTCAGAGTCTTAAGCGGAGGTTAGGTCCGGGCGAGCGGAATCTGGCTTCTTTTCTCCTGGCTCTTTAGCCTCGGGGGGTTCCTTGCATGTTTCTTTGGGACCTAGGCGGGTGACCTTGACGGTCTTGGTTAAGCTCGTTGCGTAGTATGCTCGCGCCAGTTTTTGGTCCGCGATGATTTCTCCAACCCCGTGGGGTGTTAGGAACTTCATTGTGAGCTGTGCGGTAGACACTATAGCTCTGAGTTTGTTTAGGTACGGTCGTCCTAAGAGTGCATTGTATGCTGTTGGTGCTGAGACGATGTTGAAGTCCACATCAAGGCTCGCGACCTTTGGCAAAGTGCCCATTGTTGTTCGGGCGGTGATGATTCCTTCTGCTGGAACCTGGGCTCCTGAGAACCCTATGAGCGTGCTGGTGAAGGGCCTTAGGCTGGCCTCGTTCAACCCGAGCTTTCTGAAGGTGTCGAAGTAGAGAACGTCTGTTGAGGATCCTTGGTCGATCAAGACTCTCTTTACTTCGTAGTTGGCGATAATCGCGGTCACTACCATGGGGTCGTCGTGGACTGGTCCCTCTAGGTTAGTGAGGTCGAAGGTGATGGGGTCTCCCTTGGCCTCGCTCCTCTTCTTGTGCTTTGGAGTGTAATCGAGGGCGAGTATGGAGCGTTCCATCATCTTCTTGTTTTGCGGTAGGGAGGAGGTCCCTCGTTGTAGTCCGCCTGCTATGACGTTTATGACCCCGTGGGTAGGCGCTTCGCCGTCGGCTTCCCGGGGGTTCTCGGCATTGGTCCTGCTTTCTTCTTTGATGAACTTGCCGAGTTATCCCTTTTGGATTAGGTCCTCGATCTGATCCTTCATGTGGATGCAGTCGTTGGTTTCGTGTCCGTAATCCTTGTGGAATTGGCAGTATTTGGACTTGTCCACCGGCCTTCCTGTCTTACGTCTTTTGACCTACGGGGGGAAATTGAGCATGTCGGAAAGATAAATTTCTTCCAACACCCCAACGTGAGATCTGTTGAGGAGAGTGTAGCTCGTGAACCGTCCTCGGGGAGGCATCCGTGGTCGAGGTGGTGACCTCTTCCTACCGCTCTTTTCTTTGGGGGCTTGGTTCTCAGTTCCTGTCTTCTCTTTTTTCTTCTCTGCTCATTCCATATCGGTCCTACTTATCAGGAACTTCCTCATCTTTTCCTTAGCGATATGAGCGTTCTCCTCTTGAATGAACCATTCCGCACAGTCCATAAGTTCCTGTAAGGTGGAGACGGGGCACCTGTTCAGTTCCCCATAGAATTGTGAGCATAGAAGACCCTGCTTTATGACAAAGATGGCGACGGCGTCCTGGAGGCCTCGAACTTAGAGTGAGAGCTTGGTGAAGCGGGCCAAGAAGGCTTGCAGGGTTTCTCCTTCCTCCTGGTGGAAACCAATGAAGGAGTCTTCGTTTTTCTGGTACTCTTTGCTGCTGGCGAACTGTGTAAGGAAGTTCTGAGCCAGTTGTTCGAAGCTGTGGATCGAATTGGTGGGCATTAAGGAGAACCATCTCAAGGCGGCTTCCTTCAGAGTTGATGAGAAGACCCGGCACTGTTGGCCGTCCGTCATACCCACTATCGACATGGCCGAGTTGAAGGTGTTCAGGTGATCCCGCGGATCGGTTTCTCCACCATAAGGTTCTATGTGGAAGGGCATTTTGAAGTCCATGGGAACATGTTCATTCATGACTTGCTGGGTGAAGGGGTGTCTCCCCTTTCCTTGGAAGTCGATCGCGGGCCAGTAGTAGGCATTTGCACCACCGGCTGAGTACGGGTTGTAGGCCGCGGCCCATGGCATATGGAGGTAGGACCCTGGAGGGTAGTTTGGGACTGGTGGTTGCGGATAGTTCATAACGGGCCGTGCTGCCTGTCCGGCGACCATGGTTGGTCCAGGTGGGATCACCGTTGGGGGTGGTGCCGCCGTCGTGACAACCGTGCGAACTCCATTGGTAAGGTCCCAAATTGAATTGCGGGCAAGCCGGTAGGGTCGCTGGAGGTCCCTACCGTCGCACCGTGTGGCACTAAGGGTAACTGAGTGCTTACATTCGTAGGGGCGAGGTTCATGTTCTCTTCCCATCGTTGTTGGCGTAGGGCTGCTACTTCTGCTTCAAGGCGGGCGATCCAGCGTCCCGTGAGTTCCTTGCTGGCTCTGTCATCTCTTGACCACCAGTTGTGGAGCAAGGGACGTGCGGCAAGCCATACGGGTGTTGAGGGCAAGTTTCCTCTCTAGATGTCGGGTTCTGGACCACGGTTTTCGTGCTGACTACCTGCGTTATTGAGGAGCTTTGAGGCTGGGTTTCGTTTGATCCCCCTACCTCGGTTGTGACTGGTTCGACCGTTCCCTGTCAATTCCTTGTGTTGCGTCTCAGGGCGCTGGCGTCAGCCGTGGTTGCGGGGACGCTCGAGTCGGTCATGATGTATTGTGTCCTGTATCTGTATTAGAGATCAAAAAAAGCAAGTGCGGGTTTCTGAGCGTTAGGTGTATACTCCTACTCCCCGAAAAAGAAATGCTGTTTAGTGGCAGAGTGCACAAGGCATTGTGGTCTGAATAAGACCGCGGTGGGCGCCACTATAACTGTCATTTTTGGCTCAGAAAATTGTAATGTGAAATTAGGACCGCAAGGGGTCTTAACCTTGGGAGACTTGTCCTTAGGTGATGCACCTAGGTGCTTACGTACCCTTCGGGAGGGATCAAAGTCCACATAGTTCGTCATGGTGTCGTCTATCGGAGCCGTTAGGCAAGGGTGTTACCTGTATTACACCGTGTGTGGCTAAGACATGTCTAAGGTACTCCGGGCGGGCGAGCCGCTCTTAGGAGGTTGCCATAGTGGGAGAGAGCTATGGTCTCTGAGGGCTGCTGGAAGCCCTGTAAACGGTGTGCTCCAAGGAGGAGGTGAGCTGTTCAGAGGTTGGCCAGAGTGGGGGGCCAACGACGGAGCTCGAGGTGCTGAAAGTGCTCGTAAGAGGTATCTAAGGGTGCTCAGGTACTAAGAGAGTGTGGGATATCGAAGATGATGTGTGAAAACCCTTCAGGTTGCATGTAATTCTGTTCAGGCTAGATTTTCCTTTAGTCCCCCGAGTGGGGGTCTATTTATACTTGTGTGTGGGGAGATCTTGCTCGACCCACGACCTTGTGGGACGTGGGTCGTCCCACGAGTCTTGTGGAGATCCCACGTCTGGTTGAGGAGAGGCTCCGTGTGGTGACGTGGGCGAGGGCCTTGTAATGGATGGATGAGTGGTGCCACGTGTCTCCAGCGGGTGCTGGGGCCGTGCTTCTAGAACGTCAATGCCATGTGTCCCTAGGTGGAATATTCCGTAGTTAGATGTACTATTGAATATGTACTCTAAATTCATTGATTAAAATATGTAATTTGGGTTGATGTGTTAAATAATTGATGATAACCTTTAAAAACTAATTATAGTTAATTAAATTTTGGTACTCACTTTTTATCTAAATAAATGATATTGATAAGTAGTTTCAATGTCTATTTTGGTAAATTTTCATTAATCAAAAGTACTTTTTTAATTTCACATACAAACATTATTTTTTAAGAAATTGCTTTTGAATTAGGACATCCAAGTACAAAATAACTTTTATTTTAAATAAAAGCTCTATTATTGAAAGTTATAGAAAAAAAGTACTTTGTTTAAATCTATCCAAACGAGCCCTAAGCTTGGCCAAACAGGCTATAAGGGTTTGTTTGGCCAAGCTTATGAAAACTGCTGATTTTCAAATGGAGTTTAAGTGCTGTGAGAGAGAAGCAGTTTGTGTTTGGCAAACTGAGTTGAGAAGTACTTTTAAAAAAACGATTTGTGTTTGGGAAATTTGTATTGAAAAATACTTTTGAGTGCAAAATTACCAAGAAGGGTAAATGTATATTTAAGTGTTATTAATATTATTAAATAAATAAATTATATAAATATTTATTATTAAGTTTTATTACTCAAATAAATATAAAAAAATTAGTTTATTAATTTAATAAAGTATTAATGAAAAAATTAATAATTTTACTTTATATAATCTTTTATTTATTGTAACTACAGAATATTCCACCTTGGAACACGTGGCACTAAGTTTCCAAAAGCCTAGCGGTAGCACACGCTAACAACACGTGGCACCACTTATCTGCTACTTACGTGGCCATGACCCACGTCACCTCGCGGGGACACCCACTCAACCAGACGTGGGAACTCCCTAGGCATCATGGGACGACCCACGTCCCACCAGATCGTGGGTCGAGCACATCCTCCCCACACTCAGTACAAATAGCCCTCACCCGGGGGACTAAGGGGATACGTAAGTACAAGGACTATAGCACTAGATCCGAGACATCTCAAGTGCTTCTAGAGAGCATTACTCTTAGCAATCCATGCAGGCCTCCTGAACACCCACAGACGCCTTACGCACACCTTCCACACATCACGAGCTCCGCCGTAGGTTCTGTAAAGTCCGACCACCGGCAAGCTCATCTCCATCCCCGGAGCATCCCACCAATAGGGCTTCCAGCAACTCTCAGAGACCTGAGCTCTCCCCCATTAAGGCAACCTCTTAAGAGTGGCCCGCCCGCCTGGAGTACCTTAAAGCACGTCTTAGCCGCACACAGCCCAATACAGGTAACTACCTTGCCTAACGGCTCCTATAGACGTCAACATGACGAACTACGTGGTCTTTGATCCCTTCCGAAGGGTACGTAGGCACCTAGGTGCATCACCTAAGGACAAGTCCCCCAAGGTTAAGACCCCTTGCGGTCCTTAATTACAAACAACAATTGTCTGAACCAAAAACGACAGTTACAGTGGCGCCCACCGCAGTCTTCCTCATACCAGAATGCCTTGCGCACTCTGCCGCTAAACGACATTTCTTTTTCGGGGAGTAGGAGTATACACCTAACACTCGGAACCCTGTATTTTTTATCTTGTTTACAGGATTCACTACAAGATGATCGACTCGAACGCCCCCACAGCTACGACCGACGCAAGCGCTCTAAGGCGCAGCGCAGGGAACAGGCAGGGAACGACTGAAGCTGGCGGTTCAAACACGAGTCAACCCCAAAACACCTCAATGACGCAAGTAGCCGTTGCAGAAACCGTGGTCCAGAACCCGACTCCCGGAGAGGAAACCTTCCCCCAACATCCTTATGGCATGCCGCATGTCCCTTGCCCTGTAGTCGGTAGTCAAGAAACAGCGGAGCTGACGAGAAACCCGCGAGAGGTAGAGCTCGCTCGCCTTGAGGCAGAAATAGCAGTCTTACGCCAACAGCAGTGGGAGGAGAATAGGAGACTCACCCAAGCAAGCACAGGCGCCCAACTACCACTAGTGCCACACGGCGCGGCGGCAGGGACCACTAGTGACCCTACCAACCTACCCGCAATACAATTCGGGACCCTACCAATGAAATTCCCACGACTATCGCTAACAGCACCAGCACCCCCAGCGGTAATCCCACCTGGACCAACAATGATCGTCGGACAAGCAGTGCGTCCCGCTACGTTCTATCCGCGACCTCCAGTCCCAAACTATCCACCGGGATCCTACCTCCACATGCCTTGGGCAGGTGCCTACAACCCATACGCCCCCTGCGGCGCAAATGCCTACCAGTGGCCCGGTTTCAACTTCCAGGGAAAAGGGAGACATCCTTTTACCCAACAAATCATGAACGAGCACATGCCCATGGGCTTCAAGATGCCTTTCCACATAGAACCCTATGGTGAAGAAACTGATCCACGAGATCACCTTAACACATTCAACTCAGTTATGTCGATATTAGGTATGACGGACGATCAACAATGCCGAGTCTTCTTGTCGACCCCGAAAGAGGCGGCCCTAAGGTGGTTTTCGTTGCTACCCACCAATTCGATCTACAGCTTCGAACAGTTGGCGCAAAACTTCCTTACACAGTTCGCCAGTAGCAAGGAATACTAAAAGAACGAGGACTCCTTCATTGGTTTCCACCAAGAAGAAGGAGAAACCCTGCAAGCCTTTCTGGCCCGCTTCACCAAACTTTCGCTCCAGGTCTGAGGCCTCCAAGACGCCGTCGCCATCTTTGTCATCAAACAAGGTCTCCGATGTTCATAGTTTTACGGGGAACTCAACAAGTGCCCCGTCTCCACCTTACATGAGCTGATGGACCGCGCATAATGGTTCATCCAAGAAGAAAACGCGCAAATCGCCAAAGACAAGATGAGGAAGTTCCTGATAACAGGCCCGACATGGAACGAGCGGAAAAGAAGAAGGAAAAAGCGGTAGCAGAAAGCCAAACGCCCAAGGAGAAGAACAACAGAAAACGGTCGCCCCCTCGACCATGAACGCCTCCCAGAGGACGATTCATGAGCTACACTCCCCTCAACAAATCCCACGTTGGGGTCCTCGAGGAAATCTATCACTCGGACATGCTCAGCTTCCCCCCTCAGATCAAGAGGCGAAAGACAGGAAAGCCAGTAGACAAGTCCAAGTACTGCCAATTCCACAAGGATTATGGCCACAAAACCAACAACTGCATCCAATCAGATCAAAGACCTAATCTGTAAGGGAAAACTCGACAGGTACATCAAGGAGGAGAGCAGAGCTAGCACAGAACACTCACGGGAGGCCAACGATCAGGCACCTACTCACGGAGTCATCAATGTCATTGCAGGAGGTCTGCAGAGAGGAACATCCTCGTTACCACAGAACAAGAAAAGGGTAGAGTGCTCCACACTCGCCCTCGACTATGCCCTAAAGCACAAGAAGAGGAGCGAGCCCAAAGGAGATCTCATCACATTCGATTTCACCAACCTAGAGGGACCAATCCATGACGACCCCATGGTGGTAACCGCTATAATCGCCAACTACGAGACTTTCAAGGGTCCTCAGCAGTCGTCCTCTACTTTGAGACTTTCAAGAAACTCGGGTTGAGCGAAGCTAGCATAAGACCATTCCCCAGCACGCTCATAGGGTTCTCAGGAGCCCAGGTTCCCGTAGAAGGAATCATTACCGCCCGTACAACCATGGGCACCTTACCAAAGGTCGCGAGCCTCGATGTAGACTTCATCATCGTCTCAGCACCCTCGGCATACAATGCCATCCCAGGGCGGCCGTCCCTAAACAAGCTCAGGGCTGTAGTATCCACCGCACAGCTCACAATGAAGTTCCCAACACCCCACGGGGTTGGAGAAATCATGGCGAACCAAAAACTAGCGCGAGCATCCTACGCAGCAAGCTTAACCAAGACCGTCAAGGTCGCTCACCTTGGTCCCCGAGAAACACTCGAGGAACCCCCTGAGGGTAAAGAGTCAGGAGGAAAGAAGCAGGAGTCCACCCGCCCGGACCAAACCTCCACATAAGCTCTGAACACACTTTGCGCTCTCATACCACCATTCGGTCAAGTCGCGTACGTCTCTTTATTTCAAATTTAGGATTCACTTCAGCCCGACTAAGGCTCGCCTGACCTAGGCAACTCGAATGTAATCATCTTGTTTACTTTCAGCCTGACTATGGTTAGCCCGACTGAGGCTGCACGAATGTAACCATTTTGTCTATTATCAATCGAAGTATTCCTTTCCAACAAGAGACATGACTTCAATTTGCAAAGTACTCGCACAAGTCCTACAAAAGGACAGCGGGCCGACCGCCCAAAAAAACGCTAAGTGCCTCCAAAGGCCAAGCTGATATTCCCCCAGTAGCGCGGTAAAAACCCCTTGGGTGCGAAAACACAAAATGAAAGTTCGACAAACCATGCTAGCAAACCGCATACGAACCGTCTTGATCACACGGTACTCACGCAACAAGTCTTTTTACCCAGACGTAAAGAGATAACAACGAAAAAAGAAACTGTACTCGCACAAAAGTTTTTTCCCAGAAGTAAAAAGAGAGGCAGTAAAAGCTCTTTAAGTTCTCATTAAATATAAAAAATGAGAAGGCATCCGCCTATTACAAGGGGTAAACACCCTAAAAATACATGACTCTATTCTTGGGTATCCCCAAGATCTACAATGGTCTTGACCCCCACAAGCTCGGCGTTGCCAACCACCTCTGACGACTTCTGATGAGTCGCCTCAGCCAGCTGCTGAGAAGTAGCTCCAATCCTGAGACCACGCCCGTCGATATGAGACAGCACCTGGTGATCCATCGGACGGTCGGCCAACTGACGAAGATAGGCAAGATTCAAGGGAGAGTCTGCCTCCGTCCGACTGCAAAGCTCACAACAAAGAGCTTCAAAGAAGGATGCAAAGAAGCCACCCATTCCATTGGAAACCTCTCCCCACGGAGACGCTCAAGCTGTTCGGCCGCCACAAGCATGCCATACATCCTCTACGCCAGCAGCTCTCCTTGAAGATCGGCAGCATCACCAATCGCCAGCCAGCCCAAAAGGTTCTTGTGGGCACGCGCCTCTGCACTCCGCAAAGCCTCACGGAGAGAATGCAAATCCTGCCGGTGCCTCTCAGCATCCTCCCGGCGGACGGCCAGTTCCTTGCGAGTATTCTCCAATTCCGAGCGAAGAAGCATGATCTCGAAAGGATGCTCGACTTCAGCCCTAAGACGGGCCACCTCGTGAGTCAAGGACTTAACCTCACGTCCCTAGTGCTCACACCAACTCCTTTGCGGACAGCTGCCCGCGCGCGTCCACCAATCTCTTCTTATAGACCTCCAGAGCCTGGCCTCTGGTGATCACAATATCGGAAGCCCGATCCCCATCAGTACGGGCTTCCTCCTGTAGAAAAACAAAAGTCAAGACACGATGAGCCAAGACACAAAGGAAAACCAAAAATCGCAAGAGCATCAGAGTCGAGAAGCTTACCACACACTTCTCCCACACAAGGACAGCCTGGTGGAAGTCAGCAAGTGCCTCAGCAACTCTGCCGAAGCCTCTAACAGTAAGATTCATGAGAGAAGTGTCCAGCCTCCTGGCGTCCCTCTCTCTCATCTCCACGAGAAAGCGCCTGCCCAAGGCCACCAGCTCAAAAGCAAGTCCTCCTTCCGGTGGCCCGACGGGTTCGGAAGAGCCGACACTCGACCCCGTGACAACATCTTTTGTGGCAGCCACTTGACTCACCACTACATTCCCTCTGTTTGAGAGGGCCCTGGCCTCCACAGCCATGTCATCTCTGGCTGGAGCTTCAGCCATAGGCTCACCTACCGGAACTGAATCACCGCAGAATCTCCAGTAGGCTCCTCAACCGCCACCCTGGCCTTCTTGGCAACAGGCAGATCAGCCCCACCAGCGGGACTCAAGACGGGAGGACGAGTCGATAGAATCACCGTCATAGGTAACTGACGAACAGAAGAGGATGTGGGAACAGAGGTCGGAACAGTACCCTCCGCCAAAGCCTCCAACCCCAAATCCGCCTGGTCAGAGCTCCACCGGGTCACCGGTGACGACAACCGTGGCTCCGCACCAAAAGGTCATTTCTTGAGCCCTCCTTCTCTACCTTTAGGTGCCTCCACCGTAGAGACCCCTTTTCACTCCCTCTCTCGGGGGCCACCAGCGTCACCTCTTCCATCCTTCATGCTTTTCCCCCTTTGGATATCCTCCTACCGGTAGATTTTATCAGAAGACGGCAGCACAGGAAGACGTCCTTCTCTCCCACCTCCGGCAGGTACCACGACGGAAGTGTCCACCACTACCCTTGGAAAAAGGTCCTGCCCAAGTTTCTTCCCCCTACTCTAACCACCGTCACGAGTACTGCTAAGGGGAGGAGGAGGAGAAGAAGAAGGGAGATCCTTTAAATCAGTGAAATCGAAAGGGTAAAAGCTATCGTCATCACCAGCCATGGCAAAATCCTGGCAAGAACAGAGGGCAGAAAAGGGGAAAAGGGTAAGAATCAGAGAAAATAAGGCAAGAGGGCGGGAGAACGAAGAATAGTGAAAAGGTAAAACCTCAAACTTTCAAACGCTGGACATTTATAGGGAACTCAGAGGCGCGACGATTCGAAAATCTCAGCCCCCTCATATCCCGCAACGGATAAAAATAATTATCCTCTAGAACTAGCCTGAGCTGCAACCGTCCACCTTGACCAAACAGGTAGAGGAGAATAACGGCTCAGATTCATAGGTTGGGCAATAGAGGCACAAAGACTGAAAATCCCTCAGAAACCCAAAATTCACTCAAAGACAACAGGGGGCCTTTTCGAAAAATCCTCGACCCAGGGTAATGATGGCTTCCCTCAGAAGTGAACCCGCATTTAATGAAGCAGAAACAGCGGCAAAGCACTCAACATCAGCGGTACTCATCAAAACCCTGACACGTGGCACCTGCAGCAGCGTACTCCTTCAACAAGCAACTCTCAGCAAAATTTCTTGTCCAGTCACTAACTGCGAACAAGCCCGACCAGAGGAGAGCATCTCAAAATGACCAAACAGCCCCTGCCCTTTGAATTTCTTCCGCTCACTCGCGAGGGGCATCCCAGGAAATTCCCCTCTGAGCAATGATGACTCCTCCTCGGTAAGTCGCGTACTTTCTGCAGAGACGGCTCGAAAACTTGCTGAGGAAGTCAAGCAGTCAGCCACTCGAAACAAGACCCGTGGCACCTTCCAAACGTCTCCACTCCTACAGAACAAAACGAAGGGACACCGTTTCGCAAGTCGGACGACCAACTTATAATGACCATGCCCACTTGCGGATGAACTCACCCTTTACGAAGACAACAAAAATTCCTAAGTAGCTTACAGACAAGAGAACTTAAGTCCACGGGCGCCCGACACCCATAGACTTAGGGGACTTATGTAACTACGAAATATTCCACCTTGGAACACGTGGCACTAAGCTTCCAGAAGCCTAGCGACAGCACACGCTAACAACACATGGCACCACTTATCTGGTACTTACGTGGCCATGACCCACGTCACCTCGCGAGGACACCCACTCAACCAGACGTGGGAAGCCCCTGGGCATCATGAGACGACCCACATCCCACGGGATCGTGGAACAAGCACGCCCTCTCCACACTCAGTGTAAATACACCCTCACCCGGGGGACTAAGGGGATACGCAAGTTCAAGGACTATAGCACTAGATCCGAGACATCTCAAATACTTCTAGTAAGCATTACTCTTAGCAATCCAAGCAAGCCTCGTGAGTACCCTCAGACGCCTTACACACACCTTCCACACATTATGAGCTCCACCGTAGGTTCCGTTAGGTCCGACCATCGGCAAGCTCATCTCTGTCCCCGGAGCATCCCACTGATAGGACTTCCAGCAGCTCTTAGAGACCCGAGCTCTCCCCCTTTAAGGAAACCTCCCAAGAGCGGCTCGCCCGCCCGATGTACCTTAAAGCACGTCTTAGCCGCACACCGCCAAATACAAGTAACTACCTTGCCTAACGGCTCCTATAGACGTCACCATGACGAACTAGGTGGACTTTGATCCCTTCCGAAGGGTACGTAGGCACCTAGGTGCATCACCTAAGGACAAGTCCCCCAAGGTTAAGACCCCTTGTGGTCCTTAATTACAAACAACAATTGTCTGAACCAAAAACGACGGTTACATTTACGATTCTTATTTTTATTAAATATCTACTAATTCAAATATAAACTAATTAAAAATATTAATTATTATTTTGATAAATTATTATTATTATTGTCTTCACTATTTAAAATGGAAAATGGAGGATGGGATTAGGGTGAAAGAAGGGGTAAAATGGAAAATTTAAAATGTTAGTAAGGGTATTTTTGTTCTAAAAAAAGTAAATTTTAGCTTCTGTTTTTGGTTAGTAGCAGAAGCTCCAATTTCTAACTTTTGCTTAAAACTAAAAAATTGCTTCTGCTACAACTCAGAAGCACTTCTGGATAATTTGGTAAATTTCTCATTTTAAGAAAATAAACACTTTTGATGAAAATAAATACTTCTAGAAGAATTTTAAGCTTGGCCAAACAGGCTCTAAGTTTCAAACCCTCTAAAAGGAGACGACTCTTTGATTTTATTTCATGAAGAGATGACCATTATGATATTTTTATACTGACTCATTATCCAAACTCTGATATGTCACAAGACACCAAATTAAAAGAGATGATTCAAAAAATATATCACATTGTAATGTAAAGCTTTCAACTTGCATACAATGGCTACGAGCTCATGGATTGCGAATTTGGATATTGGAAATTAATTAATTAATTTGTTGGGTGAAAATGAAAATTTTGAAAAAATTTTCAATCATTGGAAGCATCTATATATATATTTTAGATCATTATGTAAACTAAATTCATATTAGTATTAAGATTTTTTAATTAACTAATATATAGTATGGACTTCGGTTTTATTTTTTCAGTATATTTAACTATTAAATGAGTCTTTAATTAGTATTGATCTTTGTAACTGACGTTTTTGGTTCAGACAATTTTAATTTGTAAATAAGGACCGCAAGGGGTCGTAACCTTGGGGGACTTGTCCTTAGGTGAGGACCTAGGTGCCTACGTACCCTTATCAAGGGATCAAAGTCCACGTAGTTCGTCATAGTGATGTCTATAGTAGCCGTTAGGCAAGGTGTTTGCCTTTATTGGGCTGTGTGCGGCTAAGACGTGCTTTAGGTACTCCGGGTGGGCGAGCCACTCGTAGGAGGTTTCCTTAAGTGGCGAGAGAGCAAGGGTCTCTTAGAGCTGTCGGGCGCTCTACTCGTGAGGGTCTCCAGGGCGGAGATAAGCCAGGTGATGGCCGGATGACAGTTGGATGACGGCCGAAGCTTGGTATTCGTGGGCTAAGCTCTTTGACTGATAGATAAATGTATGGAGTAAAGAAGGCTAGGAGTAGCTTCTGTATGCTCAGAGTGCGTGTTACTTGCCTCTTGTTCTGGTGTGTTGTGATTTCGTGATGTTCCGATCTCATATCTCCCTCAAGTCCCCCGGGTGAGGGCCTTTTTATACTGAATGTAGGGAGGACGTCCTCGACCCACGTTCTCGCGGGATGTGGGTCATCCCATGATGCTTGGGGCGGCTTCCCACGTCTCTTGGACGGGAGCCCTCGAGGAGAGACGTGGGTACCAGCCACGTAAGGAGCAGTTGAGTGGTGCCATGTGTCGTTGGTGTAAGCTGTCGTGGAGCTTCTGGAAGCTTAGTGCCACGTGTCCCTAGGCAGAATATTTCGTAGTTACATAAGTCCCCCAAGTCTACGAGTGTCGAGCGCCCATGGACTTCAGCTCTCTGCCAGTAAGCTACTGAGGAAAATTTTGCGTTACCATTTTGTCAAAGCGAGCTCGTCCGCAAGTGGGTCTAGCCCTCTTGGTTGGTCGTTCAACTTTGAGAGGCCTTGCATATTTCTGGATTTTCTTTGAGTGGAGACGTCGAAGGTGCCACGCGTCTCAATTCGGGTGGCTGACTGCTTGACTTCTTCAACAAGTTTTTGAGCTGTCATTGCAGAAGGTACGCGACTTTCCGAGGAGGAGTCATTATTGCACAAAGGGGAATTTCTGAAAGTACCCTCTGTGGGTGTGTGGAGGAAACTTCAAAGGTCAGGGGCCTTTTGGTCATCTAAGATGCTTTTCCTTGGGCAGGCTCGTCCGTAGCCAGTAGTTGGCAAAAGACTTTGCGAAGAGTTGCCTTTTGAAGGAACGGACTGTGATTGTCGCTACGTGTCATGGTCTGATTAATTTCTCTAGCCTTGAGTGACTTGCAGTCGTTTTCCTTCATTTAATGTGGGTGCGTTTTCGAGAGTTACCATCATTAGCCTCGATTTGGGATTTTCCGGAAAGGCCCTTTGGTCTCTTCATGTGACTCTTGGGTTCCTTGGGCTTTTTAGTCTTTGTGCCTCTAGTTTCCGGATGATGGATCTGGGCCATCTCTTTTCTCCACCTGTTTGGTTAGGGCAGGTGGTTGTGGTCTAGGATGGGTGTACTGGATAATTGTTTTATCTGTTGCGGATTTTGAGGGGCGGAGATTTTCGAATCATCGCGCCGTTGTGCTCCCTATAAATACCCAGCGTTTGAAAGTTTTTACCTTCTCTTTTTAACGCTCTTCATTTTCTTTTTCTGGTTCTCGCACCCTTTTTCCTTTACTTGTTTGAGTTTGTATTGAGATTTTGTCATTGCCGGTGATGACAGCTTTTTCCCTTTTGATTTCACCGACTTGGAGGATCTTCCTTCTTCTTCTCCTCCTCCTCCCCCTCTTAGCCATACTCATGACAATAGTCAGAGTAAAGGGAAGAAGTCTGGGCAGGACCTTTCTCCAGGGGCAATTGTTGAAGCTTCCTACGTTACTCCTGGTGAAGGAGGGAGAGATGCGCGGCTGCCTGTCCCGTCATCTCTCGATAAAATCCACCGGCAAGAGGATCCCAAGAAGAAAATAAAGAGGAAAGATGGGAGAGGAGACGGTGGTGGTTCCCGAGCGAGAGAGAGAGGAGGGAGGCTGCCACGGTGGTGAAGCCCAAGAGTAAAGAAGGAGATTTCAAAAAACAACCTTCTGGTGTGGGTTCACTGTTGTCGTCTCAGGTTGCCCAGCTATGATCTGACTCGACGGACGCATGGGCGATGACTTCGGTGGAGGGTACTCTTTCTCCCCCTGTGCCTGTTCGTCAATCATCTATGAAGTTGGTTCTGTCTACTCGCTCTTTGGCTCCAATTTCTGTTGGTGGAGCTGATGAACCTGCCAGTAAGAAACCTCGCCGGGCGGTCGAGGAACCCGCGGGTAACTTCCCTGCAGAAGGAAGGGCCGCTGCAGTCAAGATATTAGCTAAGGCGCTAGTTGAAGAGGCCAAGGCTGGTGAAGCGGTCGTAAAGGTTGGGGCCCTCTCTAGCGGAGGGAATGTAGTGGTGAGTTAAACGACCACCACAAATGATGTTAGTTTGGGGTCGAAATTCAGCCCTGCCAAGCCTGTCGAGCCGCTGGAGGAAGAACCTTCTTTCGAGCTGGTGGCACTGAGCAGACGGTTTACCGTGGATATGGGAGAGAGGGATTCTAGGGGATTGGGCACCAATCCCCTGAATATTGTTGTTCATGACTTTGGCAGGGTTTCCGAGGCATTGGCTGACTTCCACCAGGCTAGAACTATGTGGGAGAGACATGTGGTAAGTTTTTTGCTCTATCTTGCTGCTTTTCGTCATTTATTGCCATGGGCTTTCTTCTTCATTGTTTGCTGACGTTCTTATCTTGTGCAGAACGACGCCCATCTCGACAGGCATCGGCTTCTTGGAATAGTGACCATTAGGAATTCGGTGCTAGAGGCCACTAAGAAAAATTTGGAGGACATGCGCGGGCGGTTGTCCGCAAAGGAGTTGGAGTGTGAGGACCAAGGCCGTGAGGTGAGGTCCTTGACTCACGAGGTAGTCCGCCTTAGGGTCGAAGGTGTACAGCCTTCCGAGGTTAAGCTTCTGCGTTCGGAGTTGGAGAGGACTCGCAAGGAGCTTGCCGTCTGTCGGGAGGATGCCGAGAAGCACCGGCATGAGTTGCACACCCTTCGCGAGGCTTTGAAGGGTGCTGAAGCTCGTGCTAGTGATAACCATGCGGGCTGGCTGGAGGCTGAGAGCAAGGTTACCGATGTTACTGATCTCCAGGTAGACTTGCTGGCGCAGAGGATGTATGGCATGCTTCTGGCGGTCGAACAACTCGAGCGCCTTGTGGAGAAAGGTTTTCGGCTGAGTGGGTGGCTTCCCTGCATCCTTCTCTGGAACTCTTTGATGGTGAGCTCAGAGGTCGGATGGAGACTGATCCTCCATTGAACCTTGCTTATCTCTGCCAGTTGACCGACCGCCCGATGGACCACCAGGTGCTTTCCAACATTGGCGGGCGTACTCCCGGGATTGGAGCTAGTTCTCAGGAGCTCGCTGAGGCAGTTCAACAGAACCCGTCGGTATATGTTGGCAACGTCGAGCCTGCGGGGGCAAAGGCCAACATAGATCATGGGGATGCCCAAGAGTAGGTTTATATAGGATTTTTAGGTTTTGCACCTTGTAATAGGCGAGCACCTTTCCCATTTTTTATATTAGTGAGAATTTTATGCTGTTTTACTGTCTCTCTTTTTACTTATGGGCAAAAAAGTTTTGTGTGAGTACAGTTTCTCTGTTTTGGCTATCTCTTTACTTCTGGGTGAAAAATTTTTTGCATGAGTACTATGTGATCAGGACGGTCGCATACCGTTGCTAGCGTGTTTTGTGTGAACGTTCATTTTGTGTTTTCACGCCCAAAGGGTTTTTAACCGCGCATTTCTGGGGGAATGGTAGCTTGGCCTTAGAGGCTCTTTAGCATTTCTTTGGGTGGTCGGCCCATTGCCCTTCCTTGGGACTTATGCGGGTACTTTGCAGATTTAGGCCATGTCTCTTTTCAAAAAGGAATACTTCGATTAATGATAAACAAAATGGTTACATTCGAGCAACCTTGGTCAGGGCAGCCTTAATCAGGCTGAAAGTAAACAAAATGATTACATTCAAAGAATAACCTTAGTCAAGCTGAAATTGATAATCCTAAATTTGAAATAAATGGAGACGTGTGTAATTTGGCCGAGAGGTGTTCTGAGCATGCAAAGTGCGTTTAGAGCTTAAGTGGAGGTTTGGTCCGGTCGGGCGGACTCTTGCTTTTTTCCTCCAGACTCTTTACCCTCGGGGGGTTCCTCGCGTGATTCTCTGGGACCAAGGCGAGCGACCTTGATGGTCTTGGTTAGGCTTACAGCGTCGCATGCTCACGCTAGTTTTTGATCCGTCATGATTTCTCCAACCCCATGTGGCATTGGGAACTTCATAGTGAGCTGTGCAGTGGACACCACAGCTATGAGTTTGTTCAGGGATGGTCGCCCTAAAATGGCGTTGTGCGCCGAAGGTGCTGAGACGATGATGAAATTTACGTCAAGGCTTGCAACCTTTGGTAAGGTGCCCATAGTCGTCCAGGCTGTTATGATTCCTTCTGCGGGAACTTGGGCTCCGGAGAATCCTATGAGTGTGCTGGGGAAGTGCCTTATGTTGGCTTCGTCCAACTCGAGCTTCTTAAAGGTGTCAAAGTAGAGGACGTCCGCCGAGGATCCCTGGTCTATCAGAACTCGTTTGACCTCGTAGTTATCTATGACTGCAGTTACTACCATGGGATTGTTGTGGATCGGTCCCTCAAGGTTTGTGAGGTCGAACGTGATGGGGTCTCCTTTGGGCTCTTCGCTTCTCTTTTTATGCTTCGGGCATAGTCGAGGGCGAGTATGGAGCGTTCCACATTTTTCTTGTTTTGCGGTTGCGAGGTAATTCCTCTTTGCAGTCCGCCTGCGATGACGTTAATAACCCCGCGAGTAGGTGCTTGGTCATTAGCCTCTCTCGAATGTTCCACATTAGCTCTGCTCTTCTCTTTGAAGTATCTTCCCAACTAACCCTTATGGATTAGATCCTCGATCTGATTTTTCAAGTGGATACAGTCGTTGGTCTCGTGTCCGTAATCTTTATGGAACTGGCAGTACTTGGACTTGTCCACCGGCTTTCCAGTTTTTTGCCTCTTCATCTGTGGAGGGAAACTGAGCATGTCCGAGTGATAAATCTCCTCGAGGACTCCGACATGGGACTTGTTGAGGGGAGTGTAGCTGGTGAATCGTCATCTGGGAGGCGTTCGAGGTTGCAATGGTGAGCATTTTCTGTTATTTTTCTCCTTTAAGCTTTGGTTGTCTGTTGCCACCTTCTCCTTCTTCCTCTCAGATCGCTCCATGTCGGATCTACTATCAAGAACTTTCTCATTTTGTCTTTGGCGATTTGCGCATTTTCTTCCTGGATGAACCATTCCACACGGTCCATCAATTCCTGTAAGGTAGAAACGGGACTTCTGTTGAGTTCCTCGTAAAACTGCAAACATCGGAGGCCTTGCTTGATGACAAAGATTGCAACGGCATATTGGAGGCCTCTGACTTGGAGCGAGAGTTTGGTGAAGCAGGCCAAGAAGGCTTGTAGGGTCTCTCCTTCCTCCTGGTGAAAACTGATAAAGGAGTCCTCATTCTTGTGATATTCTATATTGTTGGCGAACTAGGTGAGGAACTTCTGCGCCAGCTGCTCGAAGCTGTGGATCGAGTTTGTAGGCAGCAGCGAGAACCACCTCATAGCTGCCTCCTTTAAGGTCGAGGAGAAGACTCGGCATTGCTGGCCGTCCGTCATGCCCAGTATTGACATAGCCAAGTTAAAGCTGTTAATGTGATCTCGTGGATCAGTCTCTCCGCCATAGGGTTCTATGTGGAAAGGCATCTTGAAGCCCATGGGTACGTACTCGTTCATGACTTGCTGGGTGAAAGGGTGTCTCCCTTTTCCTTGGAAGTTGAAGCCGAGTCACTGATATTGTCCTGATTGAGTGGACATGCCGTAGGGGGCGTACGGGTTGTAGGCTCCTGCCCAAGGCATATGCAGATAAGATCCCAGTGGGTAATTTAGGATTGGTGGTCGCGGGTAATCCGTGGGTGGGCGCACTGCTTGTCTGGCAACCATTGTTGGCCCAGGTGGGATCGTTGGCGGGGGAGCTGGTGCTGTTAGTGACAACCGTGCAAATTACATGGGTAGAGTTCTGAATTGTATTGCGGGTAAGCCGGTAGGGACATTGGAAGGACCGGTAGGTGCATTGTATGGTGGCACTGGCAATTTGACGCCTACGTTTGCTTGGGAGTGATTTCTGTTCTCTTCCCGTTGTTGTTGACGTATGGCCACTATCTCTGCTTCGAGTCGGGCTAGCTCTATCTCCCGTGAGGGTCTTCGGGGTGGAGATAAGCCAGTGATGGCCGGATGACGGTTGGATGGTGGCCGGAGCATGGTAGCGCCGTGGGCTAAGCTCTCCGGCTGATAGATAGATGTATGGAGTAAAGAAGGCTAGGAGTAGCTTCTGTATGCTCAGAGTGCGTGTTACTTGCCTCTTTTTCTGGTGAGTTTTGTCGTCGAGCACTCACGTCGGTCGTCGCCGTAGGAATGTTTGATTCGGCCATTCTCGGGTGCTTTCCAGTATAGGAAAAAATAAAAAATGCGGGTTTCTGAGTGTTAGGCGGATACTCCTACTTCCCGAAAAAGAAGTGTCGTTTAGCGGTAAAGTGCACAAGGCGTTGTGGTCTAAGAAAGACCGCGGTGGGTGGCAATGTAACTGTCGTTTTTGGTTCAGACATTTTTAATCTGCAAATAAGGACCGCAAGGGGTCGTAACCTTGGGGGACTTGTCCTTAGGTGAGGACCTAGGTGCCTACGTACCCTTATGAAGGGATCAAAGTCTACGTAGTTCGTCCTGGTCACGTCTATAGGAGCTATTAGGCAAGGCGATTACCTGTATCGGGCCGTGCGCGGCTAAGATGTGCTTAAGGTACTCCGAGTGAGCGAGCCACTCGTAGGAGGTTGCCTTAAGTGGCGAGAGAGCAAGGGTCTCTTAGAGCTGTCGGGCGCTCCACTCATGAGGGTCTCCGAGGCGGAGATAAGCCAGGTGATAGCCGGATGATGGTTGGATGACGGCCGGAGCTTGGTAGCGACGTGGGCTAAGCTCTTCGGCTGATAGATAGATGTATGGAGTAAAGAAGGCTAGGAGTAGCTTCTGTATGCTTAGAGTGCGTGTAACTTGCCTCTTGTTCTGGTGTGTTATGATTTCTTGATGTTCCGATCTCCGATCTCCCTCAAGTCCCCTAGGTGAGGGCATTTTTATACTGAGTGTAGGGAGGATGTGCTCGACCCACGTTCTCGTGGGACGTGGGTCATCCACGATGCTTGGGGGGCTTCACACGTCTCTTGGACGGGAGCCCTCGAGGAGAGACATGGGTACCGGTCACGTAAGGGGCAGTCGAGTGGTGCCACGTGTCGTTGGTGTAAGCTGTCGTGGAGCTTGTGGAAGCTTAGTGCCACGTGTCCCTAGGCGGAATATTAAGTAGTTACAATCTTCAATATTTCTATTTTTTGTTTTTTTAAAAGAGTTCGTTAATTTGTTCTTTATATTTTGTGTAAATTATGAGTATCCTTCGTCTATTTATTTTAATGGTCTAAGCGAAAATTAATCACATTCAAACCGAGTAAGTCCACAAGGACGGCAAAGTTCCCCCAATCAAAATAAAATATCGTGAAGTGTGAACGGCCAAATCAAAACATATTAAACTTTGAGATTGTTGTGAAAAAGAGTTAATTAGAGACCTCAAATCGGATTTGAATATTGTTATTAAATTTGTTAGGATCCTTTTCCTAACAAATACGAGAATTATTTGGTCCTTGAAAAATATGGATTATTTCAATTTCGTCTTTAAAAGATAAAAATGTCTAATTAATTAGTCTATGAAATATGTTTTTATCCCAATTAGATAGCATGGTCCTTTAATTTTAATCCTTGAAAGAAGCTACACATACACAGACAAAAGAAATTAAAATGACCAAATTGGGACAAGAAAATCTTTCAAGGACTATAAATTAGGCATTTTCATTTTTCAATAACAATATTAAAACAATCTGTATGTTTCCAAAAATCAAATTATCTAATTACAAAATTGAATAAGGTTTTCTCATAATTTTTATGATTTAATAAATACAAACTTCAATATCTTTAAACATTCAAATATAAGATATTTACCAAAACTTGATAAAATATGTTAATTACCTAACAAAATCAATCTCAATATTGAATAATGAATCCTCATAATTTACATAATTATTAAAAACAAGATTACTAGAAATCAATGAAATATATATATATATATATATATATATATATATTAAAGAATATTATATAATGCAAATGTTGAAGTACCCAAAAAAAATATGACTACGGGTACGCGCCACTTTTTTTAGCATTATCAAACATCATGATTTCGGGTGAGTTAGTCGAATAGAGTAATTAAGATCTAGTTTTTAAAAATCAAACTCGATCGTCCACTTAATTCTAATGTTGTGTAGATCCAATTCAAATTGAACCAATTAAAACGGACCAAAAATGACTATGTAATGGATTGAATATTTTTTAGTATAATCGTTTTGGTTTGATTTGATTATTGGATAAGGATCAATCCCATGTGACCCGAACAAAACCAACTGATTACTTTTTTTAATATAAAAAAGATATGTATATATTAATTGAAATTATTAAAAATGCCCTTATATTTATTTATTGTGAAGACCGAGCCTTCGACGGGAGTCGCCACTAAGTTTTCCATGAAACTTGGAAAAGAAAAATAGATTTAAAATTTTAAAAATTGGTGGGTTTTAAAATATTTGGGTTCGAGAGTCTGCTTGAGATGAGGGGAAGGTGTTAGGCACCCATCTTTCCCCGTCCGAAGACGGTTACCTTAAAAATTAATTATTTAAATTATTTGGCCTTAAAAATTGGTAAAAGACATGAATACAAAACAAAGAAGAAAATAAAGGTGGACTTGACCTAGGATAAGAGCCTAGGGCCTACGTACCCTCAAAGAGGGATCAAAGTCCACGTAGTTCGCGTGGCATGCAAGTGTGTGGGTGGGGGGAGGCTCATCAAGCAAAGACTCAGATGGTCTCTTAGTGCAATGTGCTTAAAGAGACAAAGGCCTCTCGGCACCTATCTACCATGCATTACAGACAGACAATAAGATTGACAAAAGTGTGTGTGTGAATGCTCATCAGGCAGCGCACCTAGATGGCGTGAATACTAGTGCTCCTATAGAGCAAGCATTGTCTGCCCTCATACTTCTATTTTCAAGGATTTACATGTAAATGTGAAGTATAACCTTACTCTCATTAGGATGGAATTTATCAAAGAATTAAGAGAGAATTTGGGACATCTATAGAGCAAAGGCTCCTCGGTGGCACTAGGTTACACATGTTCATGTAAAATAAATTATATATTTTATTTTTATTTTTATAAAACAACACAAAAAGAGAAGAAAGAAAGATGCTTCTACCCCTAAAATTCAAGGGGTCACAACCTACGTCTACAGGGGGTCGCGACTCATCATTAACGTTTTATGCATTTTCTTCAAGAAAAACAAAAAAAAAATCCTTTTGATGCATATTTTTCTAATTCTAGACATTAAATAAAAATTCATATTGGACCACTTCCCAAGCATAGAAAATTGTCAAAACCTATGGTAAGAAAGCTTTTGATCTCCCCTACACAGCCCCGCTGACCTTGCCCCAAAATCAATAGTAATTGGTAAGATATGATCTTTGAAAACAAAATTACCCAGAAGCTGTTTAAAATGATACTTTGGGATAAATAAATATGCCATAAATCATTCTGGATGAATTTGGTCATGATATTTTTATCCTTTGTTCCAGAGACCAAGAAGAATATTTAGGGAAAAAATCAATTAAAACGGAGTTGTATAGATGGAGAAACAATTTAACGAAATAGAGTTAAATTGATAAATTGATAAATTGATTTTATAAACATTGCTGGGAGTAAAATACCTAATAAAATTTGACAAAAGAACTATGGTCAGAAAGCTATAGATGTCTAGTTTTAGGAAAAAAAAATAGATCACTCCATTTGGAGTTAAATTGAAATCAAAATCTTGAGTCAAAGGAACAATGCCCGAACTCAGAATCAGTTCGGGAAAAGGTTTTCACAAAAATTGTTTGACTCCATTAAAAGATTTTGAAATACATGAAAACATTCAGAGATACTCTAAAGATATCCATAAACAAGAGAAAAATGCAAGAAAGCAATTATAGATGTCGAAACAACCAAAAACAAAATGGAGAAGACAAGCAATCACATTAAACCAAAACAGAAAAGTGTCAAAGTGAAGAGTACTCCCTCAATTGGTTCTTCCACCTTTCATTCTAGGTTTTCCTTTTCATCTCCATGCATTCTTGACTCCTTCTCCTCCTCTTGCCTCTTGCCTCTTGCCTCTTTGATCTCCTCCTTTTTTCTTTGACCTAGCCACTCTTGTTCTCTCCCTCCCTCTTTTTGACCTAGGCTTCTCTCTTTTATAAGCTAGGGTTCTCTTAAGTCTTTTGGGCTTGGCCCATTAGAGCTAAGAGTAGGTCATCTATCACTTTTCATATTTTCTTATTTTTTGACAAAAATAATATTTTTACATTTTTTTTTATTTTATTTTATTTTTTATTTGCACTTTTAGGGGCCGGGCAAAATAGGGTGTCCACAGATTCTCCTCTTTACTTGCCTTCCTCCAAAAGGGACGCTTTTGGCGCTGACGAAGGGAACAAGTAAAGACAAAAAGGATGCCCTTATTTGTCTTGGCTGGAGAAAAACTAATTGCTGCTAAAACATTTAAGAAAATCTACCCGATTATGCATCCCAAAACATGAAAATAATGAGAAATGGAATTTCCAAGTCTGCTCCAAGGAAAAAGAGACAAGAAATCTATTTTAGCTTTTTAGACTTTCTAATGTAGATTTTAATTTTGGATGCCGTAGATAATCTTACGGCGGAGCCCGTGAGTCCCCAAAATTTATGGGTATCAGCTTTCTAAACACTCAACGGCAAAAACTGATCACTAGGGAGATCTTGACGAGCAAGAATCTCCAAAAAGTTATGGGTGTCAGATTCTGAAACACTCATCGGCAGAATCTGATTCCTATGGAAAAATTGGGGGCGTCAGATCCCGAAACACTCATTGGCGGAATCTGATCCCTACAGAAGAAGAATTATGGGCATTAGATTCTAAAACACTCATCGGCGAAATATGATCCCTATGGAAAATGGTGGGTGTCAGATCCTTAAACATTCATTGGCAGAATCTGATTCCTATGGAAGAAGAATTATGGGCATCAGATCCGGAAACACTCATCGGTGGAATTTGATCCTTATGGAAGAAGAATATTGGGTGTTAGGTCCTGAAACACTAATCGGCAGAATCTGATCCCTATGGAAAATGGTGGGTGTCAGATCCCGAAACACTCATTGGCAGAATCTGATTCCTATGGAAGAAAAATTATGGGGCGTCAGATCCTGAAACACTCATCGGCGAAATCTGACCCCCATGGAAGATGGTGGGTTTCAGATCCCAAAACACTCATTGGCAGAATCTGATCCCTATGGAAAATGGTGGGCGTCATATCCCAAAGCACTCATCGGCAAAATCTGATTCCTAAAAGAATGTTCGATGTCAAATCTTCGAAGCATTTGATGGTTGTCCATGAACATCGAAGACTGATCATCACAAAGATCTGATAGTCTCCAAAAATTATGAGTACCAGGTTTCCAGGAACCTTCTATGAGTACTGAAAAACCTTTCCCCCCCGGAGATCTAAGAGTTCTCAAAAGTTGTGGGTAATCAGTTTTTGAAACACTCATCGACGAAAACTGATCAAAAAGAAAGTGAATATCAAGTTTTCGGAACACTCATCGGCGAAAACTGACTTAAAAGAAAGTGAATATCAAATTTTCGAAACACTAATCGGCGAAAATTGATATCAAGTTTTCGAAACACTCATCGGCGAAAACTTGTTAAAAGAAATCGAATACCAAGTTTTCGAAACACTCATCGACGAAAACTGATATCAAGTTTTCGAAACACTCATCGGTGAAAACTGGTTAAAAGAAATTGAATATCAAGTTTTTGAAACACTCATCGGAGAAAACTGATATCAAGTCTTCAAAACACTCATCGACGAAAATTGATCAAGTTTTCGAAACACTCATTGGACAAAACTTGACCAGGAGAAAATGTTATGAACGTCAAGTTCTCAAAACACTCATTGGCGATAGCTTGATGACCAAGGACATCATGGCAGGCACGAGCCCCAAAAATTATGGGTACCAGATTTTCGATGGCTTTCTATGAGCACTGAAAACTGATCACCACATGAAATACAGTTTAAGTCACTAAAAAGATTTTCCCTGCTTCCAAGCTTGCCTGGACTTCACAGGTCAAAGGATTTATGCAAAACATGCATTTCCTGCTGTTCCAACTTACTTGGGTTTAGCAGGTCTCAAAGATTACGCAAAACATGTTTTCCTGCTCTTTTCAACTCGCTCGGGTTTAGCAGGTGATAAAAAGATTTATGCATATGTGGATCATGCAAATTCTCATACGAATACCATGTCAAATGGAAACAAGAATGTAAAAATCAGGAGTACTATGCAATCATCGCACAATAATCACTTGATGACTTATGGAAGTATTGTGCAAATGTCGTGCAAATTGATGCACGTGCAAATGCAGCAACGATGCTAATAAATTAATCGAATCAAATGTGAATACACATGAACTTATGCAAACATAGTGATAACACGAGCATATAAGAGACATGCATACAAACATGGTCCAAAACATCACTTTATTTATTTTTATTTGATTTTCTCTTTAAAAGGGAAAATGGAAACCACATTTGGGGATACTCATGCCCCAACACTTTGAGGGGAAGTGTTGTGGGGGATTAGGATCTCGACAACCAAAAAGATGATTCCCCATTCCACTGACAGGAGAATGGAGGAAAATTCAGTGCATTAGAGACCCTATACAGCCAGAAACCTGCTTTAGGACGTCGGGATCCTAACCCTAGATGCAGAGGAAATGATTCTCCAGTCCGCAAATAAAGAAGTTAAAAGAGAACTTGAGACATTGAAATCCCAAGACAAGCAAATAGGGGTATGTTTTTGGGATACTTCGATCCCAATATTAAGGGCAAGATGATTCCTCAGTCAATGTGCGGGGATTAAGTCTGTATACCGGAGAAGGGAATTCCCTAATTTATAGATCGAGCCAGGATGACTGTTTATATAATGAGGAGGTAAAATTACTCTCCTATCAACGGGAAGAACGAAGACAAGTGAAGGCAAACACTATTTAATCACATCTTAGTCTTTGAAAATCAAGTAAGGAGGGTAAAAATGCTTCAGCTTTGACTAAGCTATCAAAAGCCAAGTAAGGAAATCTTTGACTTTATTTTGAAGTTCATCTTGATTTTCAGTATTGAGCACTAATCAAGCACCTCTTCTTTCTTAAAAGTTAACTTGGTCTTAACCATTGAAAACCAAGTAAAGAAATAAATCAATACATTGGTTTCAATCATCGAAAACCAAGTAGAAAAAATAGCATGGTAGAGGTGACTTGATTACAATCCTCAAAACCAAGCATTGTCTGCCCTCATACTTCTATTTTCAAGGATTTACATGTAAATGTGAAGTATAATCTTACTCTCACTAGGATGGAATTTATCAAAGAATTAAGAGAGAATTTGGGACATCTAAATCCCATGATAAGCACAGAAAGAGAGACATTTGCAGGACCTCATGACCCTATCTCTAAAAATAGGAGGATTCCCCAGTCAATGGACAAGGGGTTGGGACCACAATTTAGGTAGAAAGGATTCCCCAGCCAAGAGACTGAGACGGGGCAACAGTCAATTCAACGAGGGGATAAGGTAAAATTTCTCTCCTAGCAATTGGAGGAGTAATAAGAAGTGAAGACAAACATCATTCGATTATACCTTTAATCATTTAAAACCAAACAAAGAGGGTTAAAGATGCTTCAGTTTTGAACAAATTGTCAAAAGCCAAGTGAGAAAATTCTGATCTCATTTTGAAATTTATTTTTTGATTTTGAGGTTTGAACATAAATCAAGAACTTCTTCTCTTAGAAGTCGATTAACTTGGTCTCAACAATTGAATACCAAGTAAAGAAATTAATCAATATATTGGTTTCAATCATTGAGAACCCAATGAAAAAGTCTCATAGAAGAAGTTACTTGTTTTTAATTTTCGAAATCAAGCATTGTTTCTCCCTCATACTTTGATTTTCAATGATTTGCAAATGTGAAGCACAAGCTCCCTCACGTTAGAATGAGATCACCAAAAGTTTAAAATGCTCTGTCTAAAATGATAATCCAATAAAGAAAGACTTATCAACTTTATCTTGGGACTAATGTAAAATGTCTATGTGATACACATGTGGAAAAGGAGAAATCCATCAGAAGAATGAACCCCTATTAAGAAAGAACAAGTCGTTCTAAGTGATAACATTGACTACCCGACTGACAACAACAAGATACCATAAATATGCATATAGAATCTCCAAAGAATGACCACAGTGGGATGAAGGTGAGACTTCTCTGGTTTATGGATTTTTGTTTGCAATTGATGAATGGGGTTTACTGGGGAGAAAAGGGATTTTCCCTTTTTTGCTTGAAAAAGAGGGTAAGAGGCCTGAGGGACGGAAAGTATCCCCAGCTTCATTTTAGGATAAATTTTGGGTAGGGATCAAGGGATTCAAGATCTCAGCTTGATATTTCCCGGGGGGAGTTTATTAATTGAAGTGTTTCTCATTTTATTTTATTTAGCCCCACACAAAACATTTGAATCTGCTATAGCTCGATGAGGACTTTATAAGCCTGTAAGATGGTCAAATGGGTGCAAATTGTGGGCTTATGAAAGGGCCCAAAAAGTTATTGTGGGAAAATAATGAAAACTCTTTAAATTGAAATTGCTCTAACCCAAGAGCTTTGCATTTGAGAATTAATAAGGTCTTTGAACAAACTGAGCATCCAACTAGCAAATACAACCGACCAAAGAACAAGTAATTCTTTCACTCGCCATTGTTGAAATATTTTCACTCAAATCTGTTCCACTAGCCGGTTATCATAGGCTTGTAATTAATCTATATCTCCGCTATAGATGCATTAATATGGTAAATCAAGAGGTCTTTAAAAGCTTGTAATGATGGATGAATGACTAATGTGGAAAAAGTGTTTAAGAAATGAAGTGAGCAATTATCAAGCATGAAATAATAGTTTCTTGAATGAGCACGATAAATTTGACCTCAAAAAGGAAGACGCCGACCAACCGATCATTCTCAATCCACCGAGAGAGTTTGCCTTAAATCTTCTCTCTTTTTTGCTTGTGCACTTTTATTTCTTTTTCTTGTCTTTTTTCATTAATAATCATTTTATTCTTTCTTTTCTTTTCTTTTTTCTCAAGCCCTTTCTTGGCTTACTTGAATTGCTCGGCAAATCCAACTCGCGAGAATGAGTGGTCAGAGAATATATGCAATAGGTCAAAATGTAACACTCATCCAAGAATCACGTGATGAAGTGTCTTGAAAATTGCTAATAAACGACTCAAAATAGGTGGCAAAAGGAAATATAAATGGGGTTTGTGTTTGAGAAAAAGGGAGAATGACATGAATGCCTCCATCCTTTCTATCAAATCAATGCATGCAAAGCTTCAATTAAGATTAAAAACAAGTTCTATAACCTGCATGAGCAAACAGATTACATTCAATGATAATCGGTGAAAAGAAATTAGTGTTTGGCTCAAATAACTTCCCACAATGTTTGACTCTCTCATTGGTCACTTGCAAAGCCAATTGGATACTAAACTTGCATAAGAAGCAAAGCTGTTATCTTATATCGTGAGTTATCCTTATTATTCCCCAGGGTTTATTTTAATGTCAAGTAATTTTAAAAACATACAAATGAAGGCTTAAAAGTGGCTGACAATGGATGATAATGTTTGGATAAATGAAATGAAAATGTTCCTCTTTTTTTTTTTGCAATTGATTCCCTGAAATACACAAAGTAGAAAGACTACCCATCCCGGGTGAACATTGACTAGGTCAAGACTTTTGAAAACTCCACTCCTGGCCCAAAAGGGGTGACTAGAGGTGATCTTCATTGTGTTTGGGAAAAACCAAGAAATGCCTCATATCCTTGATATAGCCAACTCATTTGGTTTTATTAAGGCTTCTTTCCTTATTTTTATTTTTCTTTTCCTTTTTCCTTATTTCTCTTATTTTTCATTATTTTTTTAATTCCCCGGAAAACCTGGCTAAGACTGAGGTGTGTGAAAAATGTCGCTTATGAAGTGAGTGATGTTTCTCGAGAGACTCACGACTATGCATATGTGCGGTATCTTCTTTTATCAATCAAGTTAATTGCCAATGTTGGATCAAATTAGACGAGGATTCCGAACATTGGAATGCTAGAATGAAGAACATGGAGCAAATGAACGACGGTTACTAATGAAAAGACACTTTACTTTATTCCCAAATAAGTGTGACGAAGTTCATTCGAAAAAATTCTAAGGCACTTCAAACTATTTGATGTCATTCACTCTAACATTTTCTAATCAAGCTTGCCACATTTTACCCTCTTTGCGAATGTACCCTCAAACTCAGGAGCTGGGGTGATCTTGTTGTTCCTCATTAATATTTGGACCTTGGTTTGAAAAATGCTACCTGTCTTAGTTGAATGACCACGCGCATTCGCATGGCACTCTCATCAAAAAGTTGTGGCTTGTACCATCTGCGGTACGGAGGTGTTAATAGAACCATGGGTCTTGGGTTTATGATCCCTTGATCCGATAATTGTCTGAATAATTCCAATTGAGACACTTGCAGAATCCGGATATGATAATCTCCCAATACATGCACTAAGGATTTTAAAACAAATGAGATTCTCAAATGATGCCTCTCCGACATAGGCATTGAGTATAACCTAAAATGACAGTTCCCCAGTGCAAGCACTAGAGTTTGTGACGGACACAAAGGGTGCTATGTGGTATCATGGTCACTACACCATAGATTGAACATGAGCTAAAATGGTAGTCCTCAGAGTATGCCGTGGGGTTAGTAACACTTGAGCTAAAAAGAGGATTCCCCAGTGCAAGCACTGGGCCTCATGGCAGCCATGGGATAAAGACAATGGTTCCCTAGTGCGGGCATTGGAATTCATGACAAGATCTAAGGCAAATGACTCCCCGAACAGGCGCTAGGAGATGAGTCTAACATGATGATTCATCAATGCAGGTACTGAGGCTCTAGACAAAATCAAGGTGACCACTCCCTATATAGGGGTTTGAAACACGATCTAAGGTGATGATTTCCTTACGGGGATATCGAGATTCTAGACCAGTATAATGGCTCGGGACAGACATGGTCTTAGAATCGTGATTCCCTAATGCAGACACTAGGATTTTAAGGCAGACATGAATTTCAAACGATGGTTCCCCAATGAGAGACTAAAACACGCCCTAAGACAATAATTCTCCAGTATAAACACTGAGTACAAGACACGTGTTGAGAGTACATCCCCCAGTGTGGGCACTAGGGTATGAGATATGGCCTAATTGGTGATTCCCCAATGTAGGCATTGAGGTTCAAATACAAGATTAGGAGGGAGATTCCTCGGTGCAGGCACTAGGTTTAAGGAAATAATGGTAGTTCTAAGGCGATGACCCGCTTTATACTGGGAATTCAATACGGGGGTTGCCCAATGCAAGCGCTGAGGCCCAAGGCAAGAATGAGTCTAGAAAGGTGATTTTTAGTCACCATCTGGCTTCAACAGCTACACTCGTTCTTGAGGCCAAACAATTATCGGGCACCAGCCCAATACAATTATAGGTTTGAATGCAATGCAAAAATGCGAAAAATAAAAGAAACAAATCAACAAAAGAATATGAGAGAAATGGCTTCACCACAAATACCATGTTAAGTTTTTTGCAATAAAGGGTCCTTACAGGTATCTTGATGAAGATTTCTTTTCAAGAAAGAAATGGTTACATTTGCAATTACCTTGAGAATCATTCTCTGGATCTCTAGTTGTCTCCTTGTCAGTCAAGGGATTCTATGAGAGACCAAAACTGGAGTGTAAAAAAAAGTTTCGTTAGACACACATGGGGTTTCTTTTTCTTTTAGTCAAATGTTGCGATTGGCAAATGAGATTCTTAACGGAAACAGAGATTCCTCAAAGTATGAAAATTCATGATTAGTAGGAAAAAGAATATTTTTTTCCACGTTAAACGTCTCAATTACCAGCTACAACCTTGACTCTAGCTCGTGTGAGGCTTGCTAGTAAAAGGCCAAAAAATTGACACCATATACCTCAATAATTGTAAATATAGTCATTGTTTACTAATCAGTGAACAAATGTTAATACAATCCTATGGCCTAGGATTAACGTGGGAAAGAAAATATCCTTGTCACATGTACAAATATTATTCACAAGAAGAAAGGAAAAACAATGGTGATTTACATTAGAAATAAATGTGGTAAAGAAAGAAAATGAAAATGATTTATTTATTTTTTATTTTACAATGCAAAGGAAAAAAATTTTTTTATAAAACGAAAAGAAATTTTATATATATATACAATAAAAGGAAATTTTTTTTGTACATACAATGTAAAAAAATTTTAAAAGGGAAAATTGTTTTTTTTTTCATAGTTCAAAAGTAAATATTAAATGAAATGCAAACAAAATTATAAGAAAAATATTTTTTTATAAAAAGGGAAACTTTTTTTTTATATAATATAAAGAAAATATTACATATACAATGCAAAGCAGAAGAAAAAGATTACTTTTCTTTTATTCACAATTCAAAAGAAAATTTTATATACAATGCAAATGAAAATATAAGAAGAAAAAAAATTTATACAATGCAAAGAAGTTATTTTCTTTTTATATATATGCAATGCAAAAAAAAAGTGTTTTTTTATTCATAATTCAAAAGAGAGTGTAAAGAAAATTATAAGAAAAATGAAACTTTTTTTTATTTTTATATATACAAATGCAAATTATTTTCCTCTTTTTTTTTATATATACACAAAGAAAATTATGAGAAAAAGAAAATTTTTGTTTTAGAAAGAAAAGTTTTTTATATATACATGCAAAGGAAGTTATGAGAAAAAGAATTTTTTTTTTTATATAACGCAAAGAAAAGTTTTTTTTATATACATGTGCTATGTGAAAGAAACTATGAGAAAAAAAATTTATATAATGCAAAGAAAATTTATTTATTTATTTTTATATATATACAATTTAAAAGAAATTATGAGAAAAAAGAAATAAAATTTTTTTACAATACAAAGGAAAGTTTTTTTTTTATATATATGCTATGCAAAGAAAATTTGTTTTTTTATTCACAATTCGAAAGGCAATTTTATATACAATGCAAAGAAAATTATAAGAAAAATGAACATTTTTTATTTTTTTATTTTTTTATTTTACTGCTTTTTAAAAAAAAAGTTGTATGGATGAAACGACATGAGAGAGTTTGCTCCTTGTGTCCTAAAGGTTAGGCTCTAAAATTGGCTAACCTAATAAAGGTAGGCTCTTAAGGTCAACTTGCACATGGTTTAGCTTGGGATCTAGACACCCTAAAACGGCACTTAGATTGCCCCTACCAAAGGTAGAGACCTTGACTTACGAGAGGATCCTGTCACAAAAAAGTCTACGCGGATCAACCCTTAAGGCAAGTAACAATATAAGTAGGATAAATAGGTCAACCTCTGTAGGCCTAAGCCCAACATAGAAAGATTCTCATATCTCATTCTAACTTATTTGGACGTGCTCCGGGTATAAGAGCCAATTCGTGGGTGGGTATAAATTTAAATAGTGCATTTGTGATTTTGGAGTATCCTAGCTACCCCTCCCTTCCGCTTAAAGGTAGAAACACTGCAAAAGCAAGAAAAATAAAAGAATATACAAGAATATATACAAACAACTAATGTTAAAGACCAAATAATTTTAATATTAATTTTTAAAAGAAAAGGGCTTGACTCTCTAAGTAAAAGTCCCCAGTGGAGTCGCCAACTATGAAGACCGAGTCTTCGACGAGAGTCGCCACCAAGTTTTCCACGAAACTTGGAAAAGAAAAATAGATTTAAAAATTTAAAAATTGGTGGGTTTTAAAATATTTGGGTTCAAGAGTCTGCTTGAGATGAGGGGAAGGTGTTAGGCACCCCTCTTCCCCCGTCCGAAGATGGTTACCCTAAAAATTAATTATTTAAATTATTTGGCCTTAAAAATTGGTAAAAGATATAAATACAAAAAAAAAAGAAGAAAATAAAGGTGGACTTGACCTAGGATAAGAGCCTAGGGCCTACGTACCCTCAAAGAGGAATCAAAGTCCACGTAGTTCGCGTGGCATGCAAGTGTGTGTGGGGGGGGGGAGGCTCATCAAGCAAAGACTCAGATGGCCTCCCAGTGCAATATGCCTAAAGAGACAAAGGCCTCTCGGCACCTATCTACCATTCATTACAGACAGACAATAAGATTGACAAAAGTGTGTGTGAATGCTCATCAGGCAGCGCGCCCAGATGGCGTGAATACTAGTGCTCCTATAGAAGCAAAGGCTCCTCGGTGGCACTAGGTTACACATGTTCATGTAAAATAAATTATATATTTTATTTTTATTTTTATAAAACAACACAAAAAGAGAAGAAAGAAACATGCTTCTACCCCTAAAAGTCAAGGGGTTGCCACCTACTTCTATAGGGGGTCGCGACCCATCATTAACGTTTTATGCATTTTCTTCAAGAAAGAAAAATCCTTTTGACGCATATTTTTCTTATTCTAGACATTAAATGAAAATTCATATTGGACGACTTCCCAAGCATAAAAAATTGTCAAAACCAATAGTAAGAAAGCTTTTGATCTCCCCTACACAGCCCCGCTGACCTTGCCCCAAAATCAATAGTAATTGGTAAGATATGATCTTTGAAAACACAGTTACCCAGAAGCTGTTTGAAATGATACTTTGGGATAAATAAATATACCATAAATCATTCTGGATGAATTTGGTCATGATATTTTTATACTTTGTTCCAGAGACCAAGAAGAAGATTTAGGGATAAACATAAATTAAAACGGAGTTGTATAGATGGAGAAATATTTTAACGAAATAGAGTGACGTTCAGAACGTCACTCTGCAACTTGTTTTAAACAATTGATTTTATAAAAATTGCTGGGAGTAAAATACCTAATAAAATTTGACAAAATACCTATGGTCAAAAAGCTATAGATGTCTAGTTTCAGGAAAAAAAATAGATCACTCCATTTGGAGTTAAATTGAAATCAAAATCTTGCGTCGAAGGAACACTGCCCAAACTCATAATCAGTTTGAGCAGAGGTTTTCCCAAAAATTGTTTGACTCCATTAAAAGATTTCGAAATTCATGAAAAAATTCAGAGATACTCTAAAAGTATGCATAAACAAGTGAAAAATGCAAGAAAGCAATTATAGATGTCGAAACAACCAAAAACAAAATGGAGAAGGCAAGCAATCACATTAAAACAAAACCGAAAAGTGTCAAAGTGAAGAGTACTACCTCAATTGGTTCTTCCACCTTTCATTCAAGGTTTTCCTTCTCATCTCCATGCATTCTTGAGTCATTCTCCTCCTCTTGCCTCTTGCCTCTTGCCTCTTTGATCTCCTCCTTTTTTCTTTGACCTAGGTTCCTCTCTCTCTTTAACCTAGCCACTCTTGTTCTCTGCCTCCCTCTTTTTGACCTAGGCTTCTCTCTTTTATAAGCTAGGGTTCTCTTAAGTCTTTTGGGCTTGGCCCATTACAGCTAAGAGTAGGCCATCTCTCACTTTTCATATTTTCTTATTTTTTGACAAAAATAATATTTTTAGATTTTTATTTTTTATTTTATTTTATTTTATTTTTTATTTGTAGGGGCCGGACATAATAGGGTGTCCACATTTATATATATTTTTTGTATTGATAGTTATGGTTTTATAATTTTGGATTGCAATTTTTATTTTAATTTATGGTTAGACATATTTATTTTTATTTTGTAAGGTTAAAATTGAAGTGAAAATTTTATTGATATATATTTCAAAAACCGATCAAATCAAATCGATCAAAACCAATTGTTTGGATGGATTAGATGACTTCTTTAGTCATCCAATCTAATCAATTCGACTGGTGGGACGACAAAAATCGAACCGAACTGACTGATTGCCCATCCATACTTAATTCAACTCATCTAATTTATCAGAATATGTCAGGTAATTAGGACAGGGTCAGTCACATTATTATTTCAATGATTTTCTTTTCTTGATTGATAAATTAAATATTGTTAGATCGAGCACTTACTACTAGACCGAAAGCTATAGTTGTTAGTCATGACGTAAATCTTTCTACTTAACTCCGCCCAGCCCAAGTGTCATGCGATTTTATGGTTACATATGAATTGATAGAGAACCTATTATTTGAAAATCGAAAAGGTACTTTTGGCCTTTTTAATTCATGGAGAAGTTTTGATCTATCAACCAAACATCAGAGACTCTAACCTGTTCCCTATCTCCAAATATTGCAACTGAGTGTACCTAATTTTTTTTTATTTTTTTGAAAATTAATATAAAATTGTAATTATTATATTTTAAAAATAATAAATGAAATAACTATGGATTCTTTCTACTTTCTCTCTTTCACATCTAATATAATTATGTATTTTATTTTATTTTCATTTAAAAGAGAGGAGGCAAATGCCTCTACAGTCAACCTTGAGGACCAAACTACAACAAGTAGGAGGAATATCATAAACAAACTATGAATTTCACTATGGGTCTGTTTGGTATGTTATTGGGTATGTAAAGGGAAAGGATGTAAAGGGAAGTAATGTAAACTCATTGTAAAGATAAAAAATATGTTTGGTATAAAATAAAATAGAAGGGAAGGTTTGTAATGTAAAATATGTCAAAAGACCAAAATGGTCGTATTATTACATTTTAAAAATAAAAAAACTTTAACTAAAAAAAAAGAAATTGGTGGTGGTGGGCGGTCGTCGTCGACCGTGGTGGATGGTAGTGGTGGACGATGGTGGCCGGTGGTGGATGGTAGTGGTGGAGGGTGGTGGTGGTGGTGGTGGGTGGGTGATTGTGAAAAATAAGAGAGCAGCTTTGTCAAAAAATTTTAATTACCTAAGTAAACAAGTTTTACATAATATTTTTTATATAATCTATTTTACTTCATTTGATGTAAAATAGATTGCAATGTAAAATAAATTACATTGCATAAAAATTATACCAAACACATTATTTTTCTTGAAAACTGTGTCATTCTGCAGTGCACCAAATGAAACCTATGTATTCTATGTCCTTTCTAAAGATTTCTTGATTATCGTAAATTTAGTCAAAACCCCATTTTAGTCCTTCATCTTTGCTACAAGTTCTAAATTGATTCTTTATCTTTCAAAACTTTTAAATTGGTCCTTTATGTTTCCCATAAGTTATATATTGGTCCTTCCTTCAAAGTCTGTTGCTTTCTTCTTGTTCCTTCTCCTCACCCATGGCCTCTCTATCCAAAACCCTCCCTTTAGCATCCACAATCTTCAATAGAACTTATTCTATGACTATGATAGCGCTATATACAATAAGGCTGAAATACTAAATATTAATATAATTTTTTTTTGTAACCAAATGAAAGAAAGATAATACTTGCCTCCAAAAAGCAAATCGTCAATACTTTCTAGCAAGGATAATTTTCTAAACAATGAACATCTACCTCGCTATTCGGCATCTGTAGGGAAAGACCTGGATCCACATGATTCGACCCGACCCAGGGACCTAAAAGAAAAATCGAAAATAAATCCAGGCAAAACATAAATATTGCAGAAGCTACTAACTTAGACGCCATTGCTAAACCTCGGATCTTGCCAGTGCCTCTGCTCCACCAGGGCTGACCTCCGAATGACGAACTCCGAAAAAGGCCGCACCAAATGGAGGACTTTACCTACGAGAGGTAGAGTCGCATGTCCACAACTGATGTGCAGAAGAATGACTCAAAGAGAGAGAGAAATATTATACTATGTGGGGTTTCCCAAACGGGGCCCCCCTTTCCAACACATGGAATGAGCTACTAGAAAGGTGTGGAGTCACTCCTATTTATAGGAGGATGAGATAGCTCCCATCATAGATTTAACCGATGTGGGACTTAAGAAAATAATAGAATAATCATTATAAAGTCATTGAAGTAGGGATTCATTCACATGCTTCCCTTGCGGCACTTAAAGCACATGCGGCATGAAATGCACGTTGTGGTTTTCTCAAGCGTTTGTCAATTTAGATCCTCAATCACTTACACCACGCAGACCTTAGTCCAGACTCACTTAGAATCTGACTTGAGTTTGTTACCACACTTCGCTTGCTTCACATATCGCCAAGTAGAGCACTCACGTCTGGCTACAAGCATTATGAATAGTGGGGATTCATAATTCGATCATAAGACCTTATCATCTTAGCGAATCTCATCCTAGTACACTTACTAGGGCGACTTATCAATTCTCAATGGTGTTTTCCTGTCCAACACTTGGCGCTTTTCAGCTGCCTCTGGATATTCACACTATATCCCATTTTGGTGTTCAAGGAAAAAGCACCCAAGTCTCATCTTGTCCCACACCACTAGCGTGTCCAAGGTGGTTGCTCGTGTGTGAGAGCCAACTTCCCAAGCCTGTTTGACATACTTTATATATTGTGTAATAAGTAATTATATTTCTTGATCCACACAAAATAAAGGTAAGCCTAGGTATCACACTTTACTTATGATCAAGAAATAGAGCTCTCACAAAGCTTGTCCTCATGACATAAACTATGTTAAATCACCATGGTTCTAAGCAATCCTGTGTATCTAAAACACTAGTTTTACGGCTTGTATCTCTATACAGCTGTGAAGACCGAGCCTTCGACGGGAGTCGCCACCAAATTTTCAATCAAAATTTGGAAAAAGAAAAATAAGTTCAAAAGTGGGGTAAAATGAATTTTCACAAAATGTTGGGTCCGGGAGTCTGATTGAGTTTAAGGGAAGGTGTTAGGCACCCTTCTTCCCCCGTCCGAAGACGGTTACCCTAAAAATTAATATTAAAATTATTTGGCCTTAGAAAAATTACATATAATATGGGGGAGGAAAGAGGGAGAGCTTGACCTAGGATAAAAGACTAGAGCCTACGTACCCTCAAAGAGGGATCAAAGCTCACGTAGTTCCTGTGACATACAAGTGTGTGAGTGAGGGGAGACTCATCAAGCGAATTCTCAGATGGCCTCTCAGTGCAATGTACCTGAAGAGGCCAAAGCCTTTTGGTACCTATCTACCATACAATACATTCACGCAATAAATACAAGAAATGTGCACGTGTGAAGGCTCATCGGGCGGCATGCCCAGATGGCGTGAAGACTAGTACTCCTATAGGGGCAAAAGCCTCTTGGTGGTACTAGGTTACACATAAAAAAAGACGTTGATTAAAATACACAAAGTGTCTATGATAATTTTGGAATTTTCTCTTTTAGAAAAACAAAGAAAACTTTTCAACACTTATTTTCCTGATTCTAGACATTAAATAAAAAATCAAATTGGTCCACTTCCAAAATATATAAAATTTTCATAACTTAGGGTAAGAAAGCTCTAGATCTCCCCTACACAGCCCCGCTGACCTTGCCCCAAAGTCAATAGTAATTTGTAAGATATGACCTTTGAAAGCACAGTTACCAAGAAGCTGTTTGAAATGATTCTTTGGAATAAATAAATATACCATAAATCATTCTAGATAAATTTGGTTATGATATTTTTATCCTTTGTTCCAGAAACCAAGAAGAAGATTTAGGGACAAAAATGAATTAAAACGGAGTTGTGTAGATGGAGAAACAATTTCACGAAATAAAGTGACGTTCAGGACGTCACTCTGCAACGTGTTTTGAGAAATTGATTTTATAAAAATTGCTGGGAGCAAAATACCAAATGGAATTTAACAAAAGACCTATGTTCAGAAAGCTATGGATGTCGAGTTTCAGGAAAAAAAACGATCACTCCATTTGGAGTTAAAGTGAAATCACAATCGTGCGTCGAATGCACATTGCCCGAACTCAGAATCAGTTCGGACAGAGGTTTTCACAAAAATTGTTTGACTCCATTAAAAGATTTCAAAATTCATGAAAAAAATCAGAGATACTCTAAAGGTATTCATAAACAAGAGAAAAATTAAAGAAATCAATTATAGATGTCGAAACAATCAAAAACAAAACGGAGAAAGCAAGCAATCACATTCAACCAAAACAAAAAAGTGTCAAAGTGAAGAGTATTCCCTCAATTGGTTCTTCCACCTTTCATTCTAGGTTTCCTTTACCATCTCCATGCATTCTTGACTCCTTGTCCTCCTCTTGCCTCTTGCCTCTTTGATCTCCTCCACTCCTCTTTGACCTAGCCTCCTCTCTCTCTTTAACCTAGCCACTCTTCTTCTCCTCTCTTTCTTGACCTAGCTTCTCTATTTTATATGCTAGGGTTCTCTTCCTTTGGGCTTGGCCCATTGAGCTAAAAATATGCCATTTAACACTTTTCATCTTTTTTCTTATTTTCTTTGACAAAAATAATAATTTTTATAATTTTTTATTTTTATTATTTTTAATTTTCTTTGCACAATTTAGGCCCGGGCAAAATAGGGTGTCCACAATTGTATAGCAAGGTAGTTATAATTATGTTTACATGGTAAGGCTTATGGGTTTAGAGGTAAAAATCTATTCCCGTTCCGGTCACGTACTCCTGGTTTGGGGTCGTGACAAGGGCTCACCTCCTAACGACGAACTCCAAAAAGGCCGCACTAAACGGAGGACTTTACCTACGAGAGGTAGAGCCACATGTCCACGACTGATGCGCGGAAGATGATTCGAGAGAGAGAGAGAGAAAAATTATTGTTGGGTGTTGAAACCACCAATATAAAAATATCCCACTACAATATGAACTGATAAAGCACAGTGTAAGCAGGGTCGATCCCACAGGGATTGGGTGATTTCTAGTTCTTTTAAAACAACCAAGATGCAAGTAGAAAAAGAAATAAAAGAAAATAAATGCGGGGTGTGAAATAAGTGATCTAAGCTAAATAAAATAAATAAAGCATAATTAAAATCAAGTGATAAAGTAATGAAAATCAGCTTCTTTAATAAGATGTGGGCACGGGTAAACAGTAGCGTCGACAAAAAGAGAGTAAATCAGATAAATAAATCCCAGCCAGGGATGTCCAATTCTAGAACTGATATTGGTTGTTCATTGACCTAATTTATCAAGCAATTCATGATATGTTTAGTTTAACAATTAAAATTAAATTCCAATCGTTAAATATATTCCTAATATAGCGGTCAAGGAACGTCCGTTAACTCTCCTTAATTAATTAATTAATTAACAAACCAAGTAACGTATCTGAAAATAAATAATTAATTAACAACATTAAGACCTTGAACAGATATACCAAACATAGATTATGAATTGTTGGATATATTGGGGTCTTCGGGACTAAATATCCGAACATGTTGGAGTCCGATCGGGTCAAGTGAGGATCCGTTGGGAAGCTCGCAGAGAGACGAAGAGAACGAAACGAAAATGACTCTCATCGGAGGTCACACGAGCCTGTACTCGAGGCCCAAAGTGAGGTGATCATGATGGAAGCATGATATTTTGTTCATATTCCAAGTCCCACATTGCTTGCGTCAATGATGGGAGGTCTCTCATCCTCTTATAAATATGAGTGACTTCACCCCTTTCTAGTCGTTCATTCCATGTGTTGGAAAGGGGGGTCCCGTTTGGGAAACCCCACTTATTATAATATTTCTCTTTCTCTCTTGAGTCCTCTTCCGTACATCAGTCGTGGACATGTGACTCTACCTCTCGTAGGTAGAGTCCTCCGTTTGGTGCGGCCCTTTTCGGAGATCATCGATTGGAGGTCAGCCCTGGTGGAGCAGAGGCACTGGCAAGATCCAAGGTCTTAACATTGGCGTCCAGGTTAGTAGCTTCCGCAATATTTATATTTATTCCAGGTTTATTTTCGGTTTTTATTTTTGGTCCCTGGGTCGGGTCGGGTCATGTGGATCCGGACCTTTCCCTACATTGGTATCAGAGGCAGGTTATGCTAGAGCTCTGTTCTCCAGGGATTGATGAACCGAAAAGGGTTAGAAACATGTTTAGGGTTTATATGATTTTATTTTATTTAAAACTTAGGAACATGAATAGGTTCCCAATTTTAATTATATGTTTTAATTTTGATTTAAAACATGTGATAATCATATATTGTAGGGTAGGGTCCTAAGATTTTTTAATTTAAATTATGTGTTAATTTTTTAATTCAATATTGATTGGTAACCCATACCGTAAAACCTAGAAACATGTTTAGGTTCCCCTTTCAATATTAAAAACCCCTAATTTGCATGCATGTATATATATTATTTAAGGTATGTGTACCCTACGAATTATATATATGTGGATGTATGCTACTGCTTTGGGAGGGGGATTGTTGATTGATGAGGCGGAGTTGACTGGCCGCGGCTGACGGAGCTGCCGGTGGGGGCCGGTCGGCCGGTTTCCGACAGTCAGCACCGCCGTGAACCGCCACCGGCCGACGGGGTACGTCGGTCGGTGGCAGAGGTACGGCGATCCCCGCCGCCGGTTGTTGCCGGCGGATGTCTCCGCCGCCGATGGTGGTTCGCCGGTGACCTCCGGTGACGGTCGAGGTCCGGCGACCGCCGCCGACGGCGATTGTCAGTCCCGGCGGATTTCCGACGACGATGGTCGGCCGGTGTGGTCCGACGCCGGCGACCACCAGAGGTGAACCGTTGACCGTTGACTGGTCAACGCTGACAGTTGACAAGCGTCGCGAAGTTTTCTGTCGCGCATAATTTCTCCGTTTTAGCTCCGATTACGACGAGTTTTGAGTCGTTTTTCTTGTTTTCGCGAGACGAATACGAATATGAGGAGAAATTAGGGTGAATTGGAGTCTAAAGAGCATATGTGACCATCTCTTAACTCATTCACATACACAACGAAAGAGAAGATTTAAGCGGTTTGTGATCGTTTAAATCAGCTTAAGCATTTTACTCGAGTGGGAGCTAGGGGCAGCATGTGGCAAACCCATAACTCGATATAAATGCTTATCCACGTGGGAATTTAAATAGTAAATGACTATTTAAATGATCGTAAGCATTGTAATCAAGTCGAAGTTTGAGGTCGTGCCTGTGCGACTCGATATTCTTCTTGATCGCTTACATAGTGGAAATCCAAAAGGGATTTTGAATAGTATGTGACTATTCTATGAAAATTGTTGAGTCAAGCAGAGAAAGGTGTACATATATAGGCTCTCTATGTGATGAGAGTGGTTGACCCCACTTCTCGAATGTAGAGACTGACTATATCTACACTCGTCTTGCGTTGATTACAATTTTCCAGGGTTGTGTTTTGTGTAATAAGGAGCTGTGTAATTAGTGTTAGCGTTTAGGATTGACTGATAGTATAACTACAAAACTTGTAAGTGTAGATCACATTAGAGAGACCAGTTTGGTGACACTGTAGTCACCAAACTGAGGCAGCTTACAGTCAAGTTTGATGCTTCCAAAATGCGCTCTAACAAGAGCATGATGACGCATTTAAGGGAAAAAAATCAAACATGATTTGAGAGTATGAGAAAGCTTGAAAACTCCCCACTGGTAAACAGTGAGTTCAAATTGTTGCCATATCTCTTCCCTCCTATTGGGAGTGCATATAGGTCATTCCGACCTTCACTAATACCATCAAGTTTCTTGATGATATTAAACACCACCTAGTGCTCAATGATTGGTGGCATAAGGCTGCAAAATCTATTGAGCACGTAGCCTAAGTGGCTAAAGTTACTTAGAGCTCTAGGCTCTAAGAACAAGGGCAATGGGTCCAAGAGATGTGGTGCTAGGAAGAGAAAGGTTGAGTGTAAGGTAAGTAGCCTTAGTTCAAAGGAAAAGCAAGAGAGGAAAAGAGATTTTGGCCAAGGTCAAATGTTGCTTGTGCCAACCCATAAGGCACTATGCGCAAAAAATTGTTTGCAGCAATCATTTTCCTCTCACCCATGAACATTGGTTCATAGAGTTCCGTTCTCTGCCCAATGGGAGCAGAACTATCCTCGTGGGAACAAAGCATTATTAAAGTTAAGAGGTTGGGCAGCTATAAAAACGAAGTTGTGTAGTGGCCACTCTTTATCTTTATATATGTTTTGTGTTCTAGATACTAAACGGAACTCATTATTAGCTGTTTTTCCGTGAGAGAACTTAATATATAATGTGATCTACATGTTCATCAAGACTCCTTAGTGTTAGTTCTGATTTTATGACAATGGATGTGTTGTGATACACATTGAATTACATTCTTGTAATTCAACTAGTTGCTTTGCTGTGTCTTCCTCTGTGGATGATACACCTATTTGGCAAGTGCGTGTGGGACGCAATTACGTATTAGCAAAGGAGAATTTGTGAGGACAAATTCCCAATGTTAGTCTGTAAATGTTGCCTTGCAATCAAAGCAACCTAAGAACCATTCTGTCATGAAATCAGAAAATCCTCTTTCATCAAATTAGTCCAATAAGCGTAAGGGCAAGGCAAGCGGCCTAGTATTTTCTCATAGTTATTTGATGAAATTCGGATAGTTAGACAACTAACTATTCCACACACTCCACAGCAAAATGTGTTGCTCCTGGAGTTGGTTAAGTTGATAATGACTCAAGTGAATGTTCCCATTGGGGAGATGTTTTGCCAACAGTCACTTTCATCTTAACCATATGCCCTTCCAAATTATGTGAGTGACTCCTTATGAGTTCTAGTTAGGTAAAAGACCTGATTAGAGTATGCTGAGACCATGAGGGTATACGACATACTTGATCCTTCCTATGAGTATGGGAAGCTTGACCCTAGAGGCAAGTAGCGTGTCTTGGTAAGATAGCTTGGTCACTCAAAAGGATACGTCTTCATTAGCAAGAATGAAGACATTCCGGTCACATAATTTGAGTCTAAGGATGTAATGGTCTTTAAGACAAACTTTTCTAGAGCAAGGGAGACGGATTTTGGGATGTGCACCTTTATTGAAAGGAGGTGGACCTACAACACGTCAGGAGGAGCGTATAGACGCATCTCCAGTTGCTGAGTCTAGTGGGAGTATTGCTTATGAGGAGCAAGTCTTCCACGAAGCACAATCCAAGAGCAGTACTAGAGGAGTACTAAATTATCGAGTAGAGCCTTTGATAGTTCAAAAGGCTCTCTCCGGCCCTACTAGTAAAAGTTGGACTAAAACGATGGAAGAAGAAAAGACGAAGTCTATAAGGACATATCAAGTATAAGGCTTGGTGGATCTGCCCCGCGTCACAAGGCATTTTGAGAACAAGTGTGCTCTTAAAAGTTAAGGGAGGCAGATTGGTCAATCGACCACTACTAGGCACATTAAGCAGTGAAGAAGTACACACAACAAGAAGGTATCGACTGTGACGAAACCTTCTCGTTTGTTGTGTGCAGAGTCTGATTCTAGCTTTGGTCACCAGTTTAAGTCTGGGAGTACATCGATTAGGATGTCAAGATCACTTTATTGAATGGCAAACTAGGTGAAGGGATCTACGTGAACAAGCACATAGGTCTCATGGCAAAAGGTCAGGAGCGCAAAGTATACCGACTCCAAGGATTTGTCAAGATCTCACATCTTCATCTAGACTCGTGGTAATTGACCACTTAATCCATTTCAAGAAAGCTGAGAGTATTTCATTACCCTCACGCTATATGTAGAAGACATATGGCTAGCTAGAAATGACACAGAGGCTGCTTTAGCCCATTAAAGATGGCTATCCTTTCATCTTTAAGATAAAGGAATTGGGTTAGGCAGTGGGAGTCAAGATTCATGGAGAATGCTCCAAAAAAACGACTCACTCTGTCACAAGAATCCTATAAGAAGAGATTCTTGGTGGATTCTATTTGAGGAAACCTGAACCCGAATGATGTGCTAGTAGAAAGAGGCAAGAGTTTGAGTCTTGCTACACGTCTTTAGACTAAGTCAGAGATAGAGTCATTGGATAGTATTTTGATACATGTGGTTGGTAGCTTGAAGTACAATTAGGAATGTACTCGCTCAATGTGCTTTTTGTAGTCGGCTTTGTGAGCCATTATCAGTCAAACCTAGGTCAGATACACTGTTTAGAGTGTTCTGAGGTACTTGCAGGGCGCTGCTGACAATCGATTGTTTTCATCATATTGGTGACCCGCAAACGGCGAGCCACACATTGATGTCAATTGGGTAAGAGACTTGGATGAGAGGACATCCATGTCTTGCTGTACTTTGTTAAGCACTGGAACCATCTTGCAGAGAGGCAAGTAAGGATTATACATTTCTCTGTCCACTAGAGACATGGAGTTCATTGCATGTTCATCAGCAGTACAGGGCAGTTTGGATTGGAAGATCTAAAGTCACTTATAGATCATAGACAGAGCTGTTGACCTAGTGACATTGATCTAATCAAGTCAAACAGCTATGATTTATACCAAAGAAAGCCTAAGTACCACAAGAGAACGCAACACAACGTTCTATGAGACATCGTTACACAGTAGTTAACTACCCTGTTGTGTCAGTCTAAGCATCAAGTGACCGGAGAGAGGGTCCTCACAGTATGTACCTGTGATAGAGCATTGGCCCTATACCCTCACAGACCCGTATTGGTGGGTTGGCTGTATAGAGATACAAGCCATAAAATAAGTGTTTTAGATACACTGGATTGCTTAGAACCAGGGTGATTTAACATAATTTATATCATGAGGACAAACTTTGTGAGAGCTCTATTTCTTGATCATAAGTAAAGTGTGATGCCTAAGCTTACATTTATTTTGTGTAGATCAAGAAATAGAGGTACTTATTACACAATATATAAAGTATGTCGTACAGGCTTGGGAGGTTGGCTCTCTCACACGAGCAACCGCCTTGGACACACAAGTGGTGTGGGCCAAGATGAGACTTGGGTGCTTTTTCCTTGAACACCAAAATGGGATATAGTGTAAATATTCAGAGGCGGCTGAAAAGCGCCGAGTGTTGGACAGGAAAATGCCACTGAGAATTGATAAGTCGCCCTAGTAAGAGTACTAGGATGGGATCCGCTAAGATGATGAGGTCTTATGATCGAATTATGAATTCCCACTATTCATAATGCCTGTAGCCAGACGTGAGTGCTCCACTTGGCGCTATGTGAAGCGAGCGAAGTGTGGTAGCAAACTCAAGTCAGATTCTAAGTGAGTCTGGACTAAGGTCTGCGTGGTGTAAGTGATTGAGGATCAAAATCGACATACGCTCGAGAACACCACAACGTGTGTTTCATACCGCATGTGCTTTAAGTACCGCAAGGGAAGCATGTGAATGAATCCCTGCTTCAATGCTGTGTGAGTCCCTGAAAGGATGCATCAATCCTTTGAAAGGGTACCCTTATTCACTTTGACTCTGTCATGAAGAGATGAGGTAGTGCATGCTACTTTGATACCTTTCATAGAGGCTATGGAAAAATACGGCCCGATGGAAGACTGTCAGGAAAGCAGCTATCTTTGATTGAACTGATAAGAGGTCGAAAGGAAGATTGTGTTGACATATGCATGTGTGATAGTATCCTGAGGTCGACCCATTATGTGATCCCTTTGTGGTTCTCATGGATGTGGATACCTATCGCAACTGAGTGTGGCTGAAGTTCTAGTCTTATTGTAGACTTAGAGGGATTGGACTAGCCATATATATGAACACGTCTAGGGAACCCATGGCACTATTTTTCGGTGAGACATGTGGTCACATCATCAGACACTTGGGTTGTAGCATCACTTATAGCTGGGCCCTAATAGGCTTCTAGTATAAGGCTCCCACATATCGTGCCAAGCGGTCACGACTGACACGGAGTATGAAAGAAGACGACGAGAGAAACAGAAATAGAGAAGTCCTTTGTGATAAGGATAGTCATGGGCCTCCCACCATGTGCGAGTGGGAGTATGTTGGATATATTGGGGTCTTCGGGACTAAATATCCGCCCATGTTGGAGTCCGATCGGGTCAAGTGAGGATCCGTTGGAAAGCTCACAGAGAGACGAAGAGAACGAAACAAGAATGACTCTCATCGGAGGTCACACGAGCCCGTACTCGTGGCCAAAAGTGGGCTAGGTGATCATGATAGAAGCATGATATTTTGTTCATATTCCAAGTCCCACATTGCTTGCGTCAATGATGGGAGCTCTCTCATCCTCCTATAAATAGGAGTGACTCCACCCCTTTCTAGTCGCTCATTCCATGTGTTGGAAAGGGGGGTCCCGTTTGGGAAACCCCACTTAGTATAATATTTCTCTTTCTCTCTTGAGTCCTCTTCCGCGCATCAGTCGTGGACATTTGACTCTACCTCTCGTAGGTAGAGTCCTCCGTTTGGTGCGGCCCTTTTCGGAGATCATCGATTGGAGGTCAGCCCTGGTGGAGCAGAGGCACTGGCAAGATCCAAGGTCTTAGCATTGGCGTCCAGGTTAGTAGCTTCCGCAATATTTATATTTATGCCAGGTTTATTTTCGGTTTTTCTTTTTGGTCCCTGGGTCAGGTCGGGTCATGTGGATCCGGACCTTTCCCTACATGAATAATTGAAACGTTCGAATCCAACATAACCTGGTTTCTAGTTCCACAATGTAAAATAATTATAACGTATAATTGATTTCACACTGTTTGCTACCTAGATTGAATTCCTTAAACAATTACGAATTTAGGAAATTCAATTAGCAATCATCAATATAAAAACCAGTGGCTAAGTAGTTCATACATCAACGAGAATATAAATTCAGAAACTAAAAAATATCATAAATGGAGATAGAAAATAAACCCTAATTCCTAATCTCACAATCCATTAAGAGTTCTAGAATTGTTCCCCTAGCTAGAAAGAAAAGAAATTAGCCACTCATGATTATCAAGAATTCACAAAATTATCAAAAGTCTTCAAGCTGTCAAGATCTTCAATCCACACGTTGCTCCTCCTCCTTTCTCTGCCACCAACGTCCAGCCAAGGATGAAAAAAAGAGAATCCCTAATGAGTTGAAATTGTTTCCTTTTATTTCACACCAATTTCCCCTTTTTTTTAAAAAAAAAGCCAAATTACTCTTTTGGTCCTCAATGTTTGCATGAAGTTTAATATTGGTTCTTAACGTTTCAAAAGGTTATTTTAGGTCCTCAACATTTTGATTCATTTAAATGACCAAAACAGAACATTTAAATGAATCAAAACAACATTGTTTTGCTGAGTTTGAGTGAGAGAGGGTGTCATGTCATTTAAATATGACACCTAAGAGAGAGGGTGTGCTACATAAGCCTTCCACGTCAGCATTTAATGGCAAAACAATGACAGATGTTACGCTAGAGGACCAATTTTGACCCAAAAAAAATGTTAAGGACTTAAAATAACTTTTTGAAACGTTGAGGACCAATATTAAACTTCGTGCAAACGTTGAGGACCAATATTAAACTTCGTGCAAATGTTGAGGACCAATATTAAACTTCGTGCAAACGTTGAGGACCAAAAGAGTAATTTGGCCTAAAAAAATGAGCAATTGTTTCCTTTTCGTGATACCTAATTCAGTAATTCTCTTCAAAGGTGTAATACTCCAAAAGTCCAAATCCAACATAAGGCTCAAATCCAAGTAGTCCATATTTTTGCTTGTGTCTAACTCATCCTTTTTCTTTATTTCTTTCTTTAATTTGGGCTAAGGTGGACTTTCCTCTAAAAAAATCTTTGCATCAGATCTGTAGTTTGAGCCGTGAACCACGGCTTACGAGAAATAATTTAAAAACCTGTAGAAAAGTACCAAAAAATTAAGTCAAATTGATGAATTAAATAGAAACTAAAAGATTCAGTAAAAACTACATGATCAAATCCAATAAAAATTAAATAAAAAGAAAAGGAAATATATGCATAAAATTCATCCTAACAATTATACTAAGTGGGGTTTCCCAAACGGGACCCTCCTTTTCAACACATGGAATGAGCAAAAGTGAAGGTGGGGAATGCCTCCTATTTATAGGACGTTGAGAGAGCGAGCTTCCATAATTGATTTAAGCAATGTGAGACTTGGAAACTATGAACAAATGTCATGCTTACATCATGATCACCTAACCCACTTTGGGCCACGAGTGCGAGCTCGTGTGACATCCGATGAGTGTCATCTTGGTGTCGTTTTGTTCGTCTCTCAGCGAACTTTCCAAAGGGTCATCACACAACCCGATTAGACTCCCCCATGGACGAATATTTAGTCTCAAAGAACCCAACATATCCAACAGTTTAGAATCAAAGGTAAGAATGAATTTTTTTTATACCCAATTTAGAATCTTCTGATTCCATTTCGGATATTATTGTGCTATTGTGGGTTGAAACTATTTCATAAGTTACAGTGAGGGGAAACTGGGTTTCATTTGGTATTGTTTTTTTGGCTTCCAGTGATCGGGAACAGAGTTAAACTTCATTTCATTTGGTAGTTGAGTTTTTTAGCTGGATAAAGATTGTGAGAAGTAAACATCACATTCGGTACATGGAAATCACTGTGGAATGGAAAAAAATAAAGTAGGTGACGTTCAGTGGGCCCCACCTACTTTTACTTTATTTTTTCCCCTGTCAGACTTTAAAAAAATTAAAAAAAAATAAAATACAAAATGTCTATTATACCCTTTTATTTGACACAATCTTAACTTTCTTTTCTTTTTATTATTTTAATATAAGGGGTAAAGTGGTAATTTTAATACATTCCATTTCCATTTCAATTTTTTACTATCAAACACATCAAACCCATTCTCTTTCCCTCTCCCTTTTCCTTTCCCTTTCTACCTACCAAACGTACATTATGGAAGTTCTAAAAGATGCATTGATTTAGGGCGGCGGTAGTGATTCGGCGGCGACTAGTGGGAGGAAGAAGCTTAAGCGTTTTCTGAGTCGTCTTATAAAAGTGATGACCGATGAATTGACCTTGAACTAATAATTCTTTAAAAAATGTACGGATTTGTCTTTTTAATAAAATATAAGGGTAAAATTGTATTTTTATAATAACTTAAAAAATTAAAATTAACCAACCATACCATTCCATCTTAGACACCACAATTTGAAGGTCTAGAAAATGGGGCTTTTGGAGGGTCAAGGAGGCTTTGAGAGACCCCCCCTTTCATCCCCTTCCATACTTCAAAAATCATCCAAACAGATTTTTAATCTATTTTAAGTTTAACCCTCTCCTCCCCTCCCTTTCTATCCTAAACTCCCCATCCCAACATACCCTAAAACTTGCGTGCACTCTAGGTATTTCATGGGTTCAGCATCTGTTGTGACAAATGACTTCTAAATTATAATGCAACTTCATAAATGCAATGATAAAATTATAGTCTTTCAAGTGAACTTATTTTCATTTTTTTTATTTGATCATGGGTGTGAAGGGATAAAAGTTCAGTAATACCGTACTACTGAACTTCAATGCATTCCTCCAATCATGTAGTGTCATTTGTTAATATTAATAAAAACTAACATTAATTAAGATCCACCTTGAATGGATTAGTAAATTACCTTGAAGCTGATTTCAAAAACAAGACATTTATGGGCTTCAACTTTAGATTACGGACTCTATATTATTAATAAAACTATGGCAAAAATGCTATAACTTATTTATAAATTTTTTGGGTGAATGCTGGATACCTAGATTAGACCTACCTAAAAGCTTATTCGACGGGACGACTATTTCTGCAGCCTTCAATAGTAGTGAGATTATTTGCAACAGACTTGATATCTGTTACGAACGGTCGATGATGAAGCTGCATCTATTACGACGGCAAGACAACGAGTAACAAACATGAGCTTATGAGAACGATAAGATGGTAGCTTCTTCAATATTCTAAAGCGGTCTCTACATTAAATTATATAATTATATAAATTAATGTATCTTTTTCTTATTTCGATGTACCCAAAAATGTATATTTTTCTTAGTAATATATATATTTTTTGGTACTTAATAATATATAATTTAAGTGCATATTATTATGTACTTTTCTTTTTAATATATAATTTGAAATATATGACTAACATTTATTATGTTTTTATATTGAAAATTATTTAATTGTATCTTTTTTTAATAATTGTTATGAATATTTTCATTCGAGGATTTGTGTTTTTTTTTTGTATTTAATTATATGATTTGTTAAATTTTATTGATATTTCTATATATCTCTATCATGTCAAATGTATTATTAAATATATTTTATAATATTAGCTATATTAATAAAATTTTTATTATTAATATCTTAATACATAAAAGAATATATTATCCCGTGTAGGCCACGGGCTCCAAACTAGATGAAAATTTTAATATTTTTTAGATACAAATTGTCACGACCGCCATTTAGAGGACCGTGACCGACACAGACACAGGGAATACCCTTATGCCTGTAAGCCTTATCACCTAATTGACAGAATATCTATTATTGAAAATACATTCACATGCAGTATAATACCATGGCTACACCGAAATGGTGGCCTATCCTAGGCAAGCAAATCCACGGCCAGTGCCGCTTCAAGATATAGATATAGGAAAACACACATAATATATATAACCTGTGTACTGGCTACACATCCGAAGATGTTGTCTATCCTATTCACATGCAACCGATATATTTATATATTTTTTTTTAAAACAAATTTTCCCTGTATTGCAGTATAATTAATCCTGATCTTTAAGGTGTGTGAAGCTGACAGTTCTAGATTTAGTAATACAGTCTAATTGGGTACGTCTACCCTTTACTTTATGATACAATAATAAAGTAAATTAAATTACAATTACACTTTATTCACCCACATGAACAAGTTGTGGGTCTTAGAAAGTGTTGCTCAACCCTCGTTCCACCGAGACTTCTTCCACCTGTACTTAATCTGTCTCTGTGTAGTAAAAATGAGGTGTGAGTCTTAACCATGCGACTCAGTAAGGACTCTCCCATCCCCGGCGCAAGGCGGGTACCTTACCGCTGGGACTGGGAGTCATACACAACCACATGCACAAACAACTAGTTATTGTGAGTTAACATGCATTCTTGGTGATCACACAATAACAGAAATTTCACCCAAACACTCACATGCATTTAGCAGATATAAGCATGCAGCAGTTTAATTCACATCATCACTCAACAAGTAAACATATAACATATAATGGCGGCTTTTACTTACCGGTCTTCTCACGTTCAACATGTTTGAATCAACCAAGACGTTGTAGTGACGTAATCCTATACGTCACTACTACGCTGCACAATCAGAAATCATATGCAAACACAGACAATTTGTATATACACACAGATACTATGACACACATCTACTTAATCTCCCCAACTCTGGGGTTTCTACTAGCCACTACGTGGCTTTCCCACTTTGAACCCGTACACTCGGGTTGCTGGCCACCACGTGGCAAATATACTTAACCCATTCACTCGGGTACTGGTCACCTCGTGACAATTCTGTTAATCAAGCAATAATTAGCCCATTCACTTGGGTACTAGTCACCTCGTGACAATTCTATTAATCAAACACAATGTATCTATCAAACAACTGATACGTAGCCACCACGTGGCACGTCCTGACCCCTTACTGCGAGGCAATAGCTTGAGCCCACTCGTCCATTACCCAACCAGGCCACATGGCGGGCACGGTACGACGTCTCGAAGCATGGCCACTAACACACCCTGGACCAACTCCACAGGATGGTTTCTCTTTTACTAGGTTAGGCTCACGATTCACCCGTAGGATCCTCCCGTGTCTCCTTACCTTAGTTTCACATATTAATAGGATTCTTTGTATCTTTCCCGAATGATCAACAATTCTTCTCCTTATTAATATGTACAAGTATCCTCAACAGGATATAACTCATATACCCGTCCAGATGCACTCTCTGAGCCTCAAGCTATCGTCATAGCAATATAAAACCTTTCTGACCCTATTGCCAGGATAGGGCAATGACTATCGTCATGGTGATTATAAAAACTGAGGTCTCAAGTGCCATCTGACTTGTTCTGGTCGATGTCTCACATCGCTAGCATAACCAAATCCGAAACCCATCAATAACTCCCTTTGCATGATTTTAATTTAAGACACCGTCGTGACAATTTTTCAAAATAAAGTTTAGCCCTTCCGTACAAGGACTCTTGCCACCGTCGTGGAAAAGATTTAATAAAATACTCATCATGCCTCCGGAGTGTATGAGTTGGATTTGTAACACACCAATCATAGCAAACAATTATACTCTACTCATATGTCTTCCTATCCAAACTATCTTCCACAACCTATTTTCTAGTTCTTTTATTCTTTGAGCATTCTATATCTCTAGCTAACACATACCAAACAAGCAGAGAATATGCATACTCATGTAATCTACATAAGCATACAACCCTAGGAGCAGAGATGAAAGAGCCCTCACCTTGGTCACTTTACTTAACATTCCCTTTGAGCACTCTTGTCTCCAAGGAAGTACTTGAATCCTATCACATACAACCAATTCAATCCATATCAATTTTCATACATCAACTTCTATTTCACCACATAAGTCCTATCACATATAATCATTTCCACCATATTCTAAATTCATAATTACATAGCAACTTAAAACTACATTCAAGGCTAACCTAAACCCCTTATTAAGCTAAGGTCATCATTTAGAGTTCTTTTTAAGTTAAAAACAATTTATACTTAAGTAAACAAGTCTTGCCATTCGCTCACTCTCCAAGCTCCTTCAATGAAGGATTTTGCCAAATATGGAAACTTCTCATTTTCACCATGGGTCCACACACAAAAAAAAAATCCAACCATTGGGCAATCTCTCATTTCATTTAAAAAGTGTAAGCAATTCATTTGGAACACAAACAAACCAACAATTTTTTAATCTAGGATATTGTTTGATCTTTGAAATGACACTTAAAAAGTTGGTTAAACTCATTTTAGTTGAAGGAAAAGGAACCATTCAAATTAAGGAAGAAATAACAACTTTTCAAAAACTAGAAACTTGATAGTGTGTAAAACAGAACCGCTAACTTTCGAGAAACTTCCCAGAAAATCTAACCGTTGGACTTTTTAGTAAAAATACAACTTAGAAAGCTTAGGATGTTAGCTTTCATATGGCTTTGGAATCACTCAAATCCATTAAGTAACAAATTTAGAAAACACATTTAAACAGAGCAAAATCATATTCAAAACAGCATGCAACATTTGGCAAGCTTCATTGAAATGGTCATATCTCCTTTCATACTTAACGAAATTATTTGATTCTTCTTTCTAAATCAAGCTTAGAGATAAAATATTCTAATTATCAATTCATTACAGAAAGGATTTGAGCCATTTAAGAGCAGTAATTTAAAAACAGTAGCCAATCATACAAAAATTCCGCATTAGTTTAGAAAACAGAACCGCTGACTTCCGAGGCAATTTCCAGAAGATCTAACCGTTGGAATATTTTGGAAAAATACAATTTAGAAAGCTTAGGAAGTTAGATTTTATATGGATTTTGAATCATGCAAATCCATCAAGAAACAAATTCAGAAAACACGTTTAAACAGAGCAAGGTCAGATTCAAAACAATTCAGTTTATGGCTGTAAACATGCTCTACGAATTTATCTAAATTAAACCCGATTTTTCCTTCTTTCCTTCCATGAATCCAATGATTCAATCCTTAAAATGTATATTTGAATGATGGGTTTTAGTTTCTTAGGTTTCCACAACCTTTTCCTTCCATAAACACCATCAATCTAAGCTCAAACAACATCCAACAACATCAAATCAAGTCTTTAATCTCAAGAAAGTGAAGAACATGATGACTCATAATCTCTAAATCAACAACCAACAAAATCCAGCACACTCATAACAAAATACATCCAATAAAAATGTTGTAAATAGTAAGAATGCAAGTTTTATCCCCCATGGTTGTAGAAATCAAGTGGTTTTTCACAAAATCTTCAAAATCAAGAAAATGGGTTCAAAGTTGAAAATGGGGTTAGAGAGCTAATCCTACCTTAATGAAGAAGATGGAGGTTGAGAGGCTCCCTTGAGTGCTACTCCGGTCACCGGCCGCCGGATTCCGGCCACCCTTCACCTTCAACCTTCAAGACTCCTCCACTTTGGCTCTCTTAGGCCGCGTTTGCTAGACGGAATCGTTGAGGGAAAAGAGGATGGCTTTGCCATCTCCCTTGTTCGTTTCAAAGAAATGGCGTGGGAATGGAATCCTGCATTGCATTGAGGCTGAGGGTGCATTGGGCGAAATGTCAAGAATGCCCTTGTACCTACTTCAACGACAAAGAGTGTACACGATTCTGAAGCACAGCAGTGAGAAAAAAAAGGTGGATAGCTTCTTCTCTGGTAGGGCACACCGTGTTCGCAGGACGCCGTGTTAGCTGCATCAGAGCACACCGTGTTCACAAGACGCCGGTGGTGGCAGGACGTCGTAGGTGGTGCCTAAAGTGAAAGCTACTCCTTGTCGTCTTCTTCGTTGTAGCATCTGGACACGGTAAGAAACTCTTACTCTGAGATTTTGGTTGTTGCGCTTTGGATCTTCATACTCTGTGGTGGGCTTGTCTCTTTTTTCCTCAAATACGCCTACCCCTTTTATTTTGAGCTTATTATTACATTAAAGCCCCTGAAATAGAAACCAAGTTGAATTTTAGTGGAAAAATGGAAGTTCTGAGATTTTCTAATTGTTGAATGCCTTTAGCATCATTTCACTCCCTTCATTCATATTTCATCAGTTTTCCTCCCATAATCAATCAGACGGACCTCAAGCATACAATTTCCGCCAGTTAGTTTTCTTGTTCTTGTTCACTTGTGCTTGGGCTGTGAAGGTTTTTTCTGTTGTGTTCCTAGAATTAGTTATCTAAAAATCTTTATGGTGCTGCAATTATTGAAGAATACATAGATGAAATAGTAAAATATAAATTATTGAAAAGAAATACTATAAACCTTTTGACGTTTTTGTAATCTTCACCTTTTTTACAATACATATACATGACCAAATTTCAGTTGGGCATCACGAAGGGTGAAGGAGACTTTATTCTTGGTTTGATCAATTTGGGGTTTGTTTCATTTTCATTTGCATGGTTACAACGCTATCATATCAAGAAATTAAAATCTTGAGTTAATTTTCATTACAATGAATTCATAGTCATTACACTAAAATTTCTTTAAAAATTTACTGTACAAAGAGATTAGTTACTAGTCACTATTATATTTTAATATTGGACTCACAAAAAAAAATAGAACAGTGTATTTTAATAATTGTACGTTAAATATATCTAATTAGCTTTTAATAGTTTATCCATATCAAAAGTGGGATGTAGTTGTCTATCTGAAAAGTATTTTTTAGTTATACTAATTTAGTGGCTAACAAAGTTTAATGAGGCCTTGGTTGTAATTATATTGGGTCACTCACAAGAATACTATCTCTTTTCTTCTTACTCCAACTGTCTGTTGATGCTACTCGTAAGTATTGGTGGTAAATGATTGGGTTTAACCATTAGAATCAGGTAAAAAATTAGTGGACCAAATATGACATTATATTAACCATTGCATCTCTGCAGAATTGCTCTGCTGCAGAAGCAATTCTGCTGCAGAAGCATTCTGCAGAATGCAATGCATTTTCAGTTGCAGCAGAATGCAGAAATGCATTCTTTCTGCAGAACAGAAATGCAGAAATGCATCTGTAAAAATGCATTCTGCAGAATGCAGAGTTCATCATCATCATCATCTAGCGTTTCTACACTATAACATGCCCTTTTTCCTGTTGTGCTTGCAGATTTGATGGATGCACTGCTGGTAGAGGTTCAAGCATTGGTTTTGGCCAGACAAAATACTATGTAGTTTTTTAATTATGTGTTGTAATGTAATTTCTTTATATGTACGAGTATTCTATGTACGTGTATCGCACTTTTATGTACAACTCAAACACTTCCCCATGGGTGATTGTACTACATATTGTCCAGACTCAAGATAACGTGATTCACCTATCATTTGAGTTGGTAGTTTAATAAAATTTGACTTTTTCAATTGCTATTCTTTATGCTTTTGTACTGATGAATATATATCTATAAATTCATTTATTTATATATATATACCGCTCAATATCAATAACAGGTACTAAAAAATGAACACAAAGAAGAACCATATATTTCCGATTTTACATTAGAAGTGACATTACAAGATATACACAAATATTTTCAATTACATTTGGAAGTGACATTACAAGATTGACACAAATAACTTCATAACAATACTTAAACCTTACATCACAAAAGGGTTACAACGTCTTCATATGCGCAGTAAGTACAAGAAAAAATCATGCAACTTAAATATATTACTGCATTCCGATTGCCTAGATAAATAAACTTTCCTTTTGCAGCTTGTCTCTGATAGTTGTGGTACATGCAATTCTGCAGGCAGAAATGCATTCTGCTGCAGAATTGCAGAATGCATTCTACAGGCAGAAATGCATTCTGCAGCAGAATGCATTCTACAGGCAGAAATGCATTCTGCAGCAGAATGCAGATGCATTCTTTCCCTTGAAAACTTCCCTTATTTCAGCTTGTGCCTTTTCTCTTACCCTTGGGTTTCTCATCAACTCAGACATGGTCCACTCAATCACTGACCCAGATATCAGTCCCAGCACCAATCATGTCCTGTATGAATGTTGGAAATATTTGCAGTCAAATATCATAACAAGAACAATATGATCATGTCAGCAGACAATAAGAAAATAATGGTGCCATTGATTTTATGGATCATATTTTATAGTATATATACTAACCCAAATCACAGCTTTGATGTTATTGATAGAGATAGGTATCTTGAGTTCGCCACTTTGTTGGACTCGTAAGAGAACATCGACAAGGTCTTCTTCTCCTGATTCACCCTTGCTTTCTTTTGCTGTAATCTTCCTTACTTTATGGTCATTGACAATCCTTTCTAACATCCTGTCCATCTTCTTTTGCATCCTTTTCAATTTGCTGTAATCTTCCTTACTTTATGCTCATTGACAATCCTTTCTAACATCCTGATAAACTAAATTTCACTTCAAACCTCCATTTCCAATACTACAACAAGAACAATCAAAACATTTTTCCACTGGGTGGGGTTGGCTATATGGATAAGTAAATATACATACTTGTACATTTTTTTTTCTTTCTTAATAGAATTCTTTTTATTTATGCCAAAAAAATGTTTAAACATTTAGACCAATCAGCAAGTCACTGCATACACTAGTTTCTGCTCCAGCTTAAGTTTACAACCAAAGATGGAGAGAAATAAGTAACTTATAGGCATACACTAGTTCCTAAGGACATTTATGTAAGCCTTAAATTCAATTGATGAATGTGGTACAAACTTTGCACCCAAGAATCAAGATCACTAAGGGGAAAAGAACTCAAGTTGATGCCAAAATAGATCATCAAAATAACAACTATCAAAACATTCTTATAACATGATATCATTATTATTATATATATATATTGACAGCTTGACAAGGAGCAGCTCAGACACCTAACTCATTACCTAGTTAAATCCAATTCCTATCTTATTTTTACAGAACCGATCCAATTGAAAACATTTTGACAGAACACTTGAAAGCATCTTTCGCCACATGAAAGATAAGAATTCTTAGTCAAATAAAACACACGATCAATAAGAAGCAAGATGCAGAATCTAGATGTCATACTATCCGAGCACTAACCACGAAGAACACAAAACTACAATGAATGAACTATGTTACGGGATTCACATACCATCCATGGTTGCTTTCCGGTGAGTCTTCAACGGAAAAACTCAAAAAGTCACCTACAACCTACAACGACAGTAAAGAAGGAAGTTAGAGAAGATGAGAAATACATGCAAATCCCGAGTGCAGCATTTTATCAAACACCTGAAAGGCTGAAATTCCATTAAAAAAACGATCAATCAAAACAACTTCAACAATAGACGTATGAGAAATCAACGAGTTTAAACAGAGAGTATCCAATGGAAGTTGATTAAGCAATTGAAAAGTAATAGCATGATTGATGATTCATGAAGCAGAAGGTACCGTCTTCAGTGTCGTCAGATCACCCTTCACCATCATGAAATCATCCTTCAACTTCACTTCTTCAGACCCGATCTTTGATGTCCTTTGTACATACAATGACGTCGTTGTGTCAGTTGCTGCCATTTTGATCCCGCCATCGCTATTGAACTCAACCTCCTTCATTGGTTTAAACCTACGGAAGAAATTGCACTCATCATTGTCACAACAAACGTACAACCTGTTTGGATTTGCATTGCTATGTGAAACTTTGATGCGCGCAACTTTCCGGCAATTGTAATACACATTGTTATATCTAAAATAATGCTTGCCACTGCTATCTCCAACACTCGACGTTGCCATCAAATCAATACCAACAATCAACATGTTTATAAGATACCAAAAGCATTATGATGAAGCACAACCATGAAAAGCAATTAGCTCAAACAAACCCACAAAAAATAAATTTTGAATTGATAACAAATGAACAAGCAAGACCAACAAGAAATATTCTGGGCTAAATAAATTAACAATTCAATGAATCAACAAAAGCAAAATAGAACTAACCATATTAAGAAGCTAACCAATAATTACTTATATGTAGTAGTCATTTAATATAGAAACTTATGGTTCTCAGTGCAAACAGATTCACTATATAGAATAGAATAACCATATTAGTTCAACATCATAGCTATGAGTTATAGATTCTTATTTATGGTGAGAACATGAGCATGTTTTGTGAAAATTGCTTCATTTGTTATCTCTAATTTTTATTTGTCTTTAAAAATTGTAAACTTTTTATAAAAATTAATTTTTTAATAAATGTACGATTATTTATCTCTAATTTTTTTATAGATGAAAAAATATGATTAAACAAAAATTATATTCCATATGATTAAACAAACAATATATTCCATGTTTCAAATTCAAGAAGAGGCACATACGCATATTTTTGGAGGAGTCTTCCTTTGAATTCATAATCTCATAAAATTATTTGAAATATGGAAGATATATGCAGATTATTATGATTGAAGCGATATTTAATATTGGATTTGGATTTGAATTATTAAAATGTAATATAAAAAATTTAATATTACTGCAAACCTAAACGGATTCTTAGAATATTGAAACAAAAAAGATTTTATAATTAGATTTGATTTAACTAACACACATTAGCAACCAGCTAGGATTTAAAATTAATGGAAACAGTTGACTTGTTATATATATATATATATATATTAAGAGGCAAAATACTATTTAGTTCCTGAATTGTTGGTCAAACTACTATTTAGTCCCCGAATTTATCAAAAATACTATTTAGTCCCCGAAATTTGTAACATGTCAATTATTTAGTTCCCGAATTTGACAAAAATATTATTTAGTCCCCAAATTTGTAACTATGTCAACTATTTAGTTCCCAAACTTGGCAAAAATACTATTTAATCCCCGAATTTGCAACTCTGTTAACTCTAACGGGTAACAGTCAAGAGACTAAATAATTGACAGAGTTACAAATTCGGGGATTAAATCGTATTTTTTCAAGTTTGGGAACTAAATAGTTGACATAGTTACAAATCCGGGGACTAAATAGTGTTTCTGTCAAATTCGAGGACTAAATAGTTGACATAGTTACAAATTTCGGGGACTAAATAGAATTTTTGATAAATTCGGGGACTAAATAGTAGTTTGGCCAACAATTCAGGGACTAAAAAGTATTTTTAAAAAATGCTAATTTGGATGCGATTTGCCACATTGCTATCTAGTTGGCTGCCACTGGGATACACATGTTGAGATTACAAATGTTAAAAAAGCTTATGTGGCATGATGAGGCTTTACGCCTCTTCTTTTATATATTTTCATAATTCATAATTCATAATCTCATAAAATTATTTGAAATATGGAAGATATATGCAGATTATTATGATTGAAGCGATATTTAATATTGGATTTGGATTTGAATTATTAAAATGTAATATAAAAAATTTAATATTACTGCAAACCTAAACGGATTCTTAGAATATTGAAACAAAAAAGATTTTATAATTAGATTTGATTTAACTAACACACATTAGCAACCAGCTAGGAATTTAAAATTAATGGAAACAGTTGACTTGTTATATATATATATATATATATTAAGAGGCAAAATACTATTTAGTTCCTGAATTGTTGGTCAAACTACTATTTAGTCCCCGAATTTATCAAAAATACTATTTAGTCCCCGAAATTTGTAACATGTCAATTATTTAGTTCCCGAATTTGACAAAAATATTATTTAGTCCCCAAATTTGTAACTATGTCAACTATTTAGTTCCCAAACTTGGCAAAAATACTATTTAATCCCCGAATTTGCAACTCTGTTAACTCTAACGGGTAACAGTCAAGAGACTAAATAATTGACAGAGTTACAAATTCAGGGATTAAATCGTATTTTTTCAAGTTTGGGAACTAAATAGTTGACATAGTTACAAATTCGGGGACTAAATAGTGTTTCTGTCAAATTCGAGGACTAAATAGTTGACATAGTTACAAATTTCGGGGACTAAATAGAATTTTTGATAAATTCGGGGACTAAAGAGTAGTTTGGCCAACAATTCAGGGACTAAATAGTATTTTGCCTCATATATTAATGACAAAATAATAATTCATGATTTAAAATTTAAAAAATGCTAATTTGGATGCAATTTGTCACATTGCTGTCTAGTTGGCTGCCACTGGGATACACATGTTGAGATTACAAATGTTAAAAAAGCTTATGTGGCATGATGAGGCTTTACGCCTCTTCTCTTATATATTTATATAGATTATATAGATATAGATATAGATATAGATAGATATATAGATATATAGATATAGAATATAGATATATATAGATATATAGATATATAGATAGATATAGATATATATTTATATTTATATAATAGTATAATTATTTTATTTATACTTAAATATATAAAAATAATAATATATTTTTTAATTGAGAATGACTTAAATTTAGGAATAAATAATTCTGATAATAAGAATAATAATTTTTTTCTTTATCATACAAAAAAAATTTGCTTGAACAACTTCAGAGCATTAAACATTTAATTATTGAATTCTTAAAAAAATAATTATTAGATTTTTAAATATTAAATTAATAAATCGGTTTGGCCTTATTATTTTGAATTAAATTAAAAATGGGCTAAGATTGAGTTAGGCTAATATATTTTGACAGCTAGTTCATTTTCACTTTAATTCAAAAAAATAAGGACTAGACCAGAGTAATTAATACTAATAATGAAAAGAATAATTGAATACCCGCAGATTGTCGTGCCCAACTTTACAAATGATTAATCCCTTTGACTCTAGTCCACTTTCACCATTATTTAAAATAATGATCGCATTCCGGTTTATTTAACTTATTTTTTTAAAATATAAAAATAATTATTTGAAGAATTAAATAAATAAAATTTTCGTCCTCCAAAGTCTAAACAATTAAATAATTTCAACATCATTGAGCCAAACCATTTAACCCAAGATTGTTGATGTCGAGTTGATTTACTTTGAACTTTACTTCCAAAAGAATGGGTTGCTCCATCTAACATATTTAATAGGTGAGCCAAATTATAAGTGAATTTGGTCAGGTTGCTTTACTTTGAACTCTACTTCTAAGAGAATGATATTTGTAGAAAAAAAACTTTAATATTACAATAAATAAAATAAATTATAAATATCATTATATTAATTAAATCAATACTTTAATTAAGAAATTTAATTAAAATATTATAAATATGTAACTTTATGTAATTTTTAAAAATACATAAATATTTATTAAGTTTTTTATTATAAATTTTATGTTATATAAAATAATTATATATTAAGATCTTAAAATATATAATTTAATATAAAAGTATGTATATAAATATATATACATACACAAACAGACAAACGCATATACAAAAAACACACATATAATCAAATATTTCCTACATATATATTTATATAAGATAGGTATTCTACATTATTTTTTAACAGAAAAATGAAATACAAATGTGCCTCACGAATTACATCTACAAAATGCCAAAACTCTACAATTTTAGTAATATTTTTTATGGAAGGGGCCACAATGAAGATGCAAATTATGGGACATATAATATGTAAAAGTCTTGAGTAACTTGATTCTTACCCATTGTTTGTTTTCATGTGATAAAAATTAAATTTAAACCAATCAAGATGAACACTTCAGTAGTAAGGTTACTAAATCTGTCCGAGTTTGGTCAGGAGCATAGTGCATAGACTATATATCATCTTCTTTATCTGCTACAGAACTGTTTGGATAAAAAAACATTCTTAATTTATGTAGAACCTGTCTTTAGTAAGGCCGGGGAGACAATAGGTAAAAGTTACATTAATCATAGATGTAACAGATCATGTAAATAATACTATGCTTTTTGGCAGTACATGTAATAAGATGAAGATTATATTTATGATTATGACATACCGCAGGTGAGAAAAAGAGAAAGTATGGCAAAGCATAGAGAATAGATTGCGGTTCAGAAAGCCAAAGAAACAGAACTAAATAAAACCATTCATGAGATAACAACTTGGTTGATATTTTCACTTGTGCTTGATTTGGCCTCAGGAATGCTCATATATTTTCTTTATTTTCCCCTTGAGCAAAATAAATGTTGGCAACTATGTCTCATGAGATAAGATTTCCACTATCTGGGGTTGTTAGCATGGCTGAAATTGTCTCTACCACAAAACTTGATAAGGAGCAAAGACAACTTTTGGATGTCATATAACTAATTTCATTGAAATTTACAATATGAATGAAATGTTAGAATAATAAATTATTATTCTTATCAGGATCATAGGCAAATCATAGAACACTCATACAATATAATTTAAATATGCGTACTTTTTGATGCCATAGCAGAATAGAACGTGATCAATCGTTCACGTGGAGGTCGGTCTTCCTCTCCTTATCTTTTTCATGTGACTGCCTTAATAGGGAGCTAGGTCAAAAATTAGATTGGAGAGGGGATCAGCCCTTGTATTTATAGAGGGTTGACAATTACCCACCCATCATAGGTAGTCAGCCCAATAACCCTACACTTATCACATTACATCATTATTGGGCTTAAGGCCCAATCTACAAGGTGAGACCAAAACCAAATTAATCACATTAATTGACAGGTATCATGGTCATAATTAGGCTATACATCCAACCAGTATTTTAAATAAAACAAAATACCAATTAATTAAGCCCAATATAAAATAATTTTCCAACATTCTCCCACTTGGGCGTCATTAATTGGGTTTTAAATAATTTCAAAAAAAATTTTGAAAACGACTCTCTGGTTGAATAAACTAACGTGGCCACTAACATAGCCCAATAAAATCACCTCAACATGATTAATATTCCAATAAGATGGTAGCTCGGAACTAAGGACGAGGATGCACTGTAAGATCGAGCATTTCACCCTTAATTACACAAACTATTTCTCTTATCAATCAATCACAATGATGCAATAGTGTAGATGCACATTCATGCATATATAATATGTGATTCCTTCTATGCATGTGTGCAAGAGTCCTCATCATATTTCCCCAGAAATATGACATCTTCCCAAGAAGATTTTCAAATTATTTCTTATGAAATAATTGTCATCTCCATGAGGAGACACATGTTTCTTTATGAAACACCATACATGTTTCTGTAAGAAACACAAATTTTTACATGAAAAACAGCATTCGCCATAAGGCCATTTTATAATTCATTTTTCATGATCAGTCACTTTCTCAAGAAAAACTATATTCAATAAAAATGTCACCTTTATTACAAAGGTCATCTCTATAAGGAGATACATGTTTAGCACCACTTTCACCAAGAAAGTCACATTCATTTTCAAAAGTCATCTCTATTAAGAGATACATATTTAATAACACTTTCACCAAGAAAGCCACTTTTATTTTCAACCTCGAGGTAAGGATAAAATAAACAAAATACAGCAATAGCCAAAATATTAATTTATCCATAATAATCAAAACCAAAATGTTCACATGTAAGAACAAATAAAATTCATGGTTTTTAAAAACAAAATGGGAAAGAAACATTGAGCAGAAAAAGTCCTCTCATGCTCCCACTATTCAATTAGATAAAAGGAAATAAAAATATCCATGTCCTCTTACGTACATGTCTCTTGAACATAATAGGTTTGAGTCCTTTGATACGTGGGTCTGCAATTATAAACTTTTTATCAATCTGCTCAACTAATATATCACCATTCACCATCTCTTATCACGTCTTGCATGAGAGAGAGATATTTAACATTAATTGACAACTCTCACGCATCAATCACATCATAAGAATACAAGCAAACCTTAAGTTTCAAATTTCTTAAATGATTGATCTTAAATCATCAAATGAAAATAGGTCACAACAACCCCATAAATTCAAAAAGTTCACCTTTCATATCATAACTCTGATTATTATGGAATTTACAATATTTTTTTAGTTTCATTATCATCAAACTATTGAATATAAACTATATAGTGTATACTCAAACAACTCAGTCATAAATCCTATGACATAAAATAAGAAATATATAGTTTATATTCAATATCAATTTTTGAGTCAATTATTTATAAACAACCAGATAAATGGTCAACTTTATTTCATGACAGTTTGACATTGCATTATCAACATTGTGTATACAACCAAATATAGGTTTCAAATAATACACAATATAATATATACAGCTCCAGTTGCTCTACCACTGAGCTGTACCACAATTTACAACACTAAAGTCTATGAGCTTACTTACACAAATTCTCATCTATATATATACATATAATCATTATTATGATTATACATCTGTCAAATATGCTTTACAAAATTAAGCAAGCACCAGACACATATGCTTCAGTATAAGCAAATAAAAAAAATTAAGATTTATTAAAACAAGCAATAGTTAATAAAATAAAATTTTAGTTTCCAAATAATTGTGTGAGGAATTGCTATAATTCAACATCAATTACAATGTCATAACTTTGTACACTATGAGCATATACATGTCAGCCACATTAGGCAAACAATTTGGAAACTGTTTCTTTTATAAACAATAATATTGCACTCAATATTTAGCAATGCATCTCATATCAACTTTAGATCATTCTATAATTTAATATAGAGTTCTAACGAATAGTTATACATCAAACTATCAAAAAATATACTTAAACATAACTCATCTTTACAATTTATATCTTATCTCATCTAAAAAACATTCCAAATCAGAGTTATTATTTATTTGTATGCTAAATATTTGAAAGGTAAAATCAGTATAATTTGTAAACTTTGACAAATATCAGTGATAATAATCACCAAAACAGAAATCAATACTATATTAGATAGACTCCCCTGTGGGTAGAGAATAAAAAATATAGTATATCAATCTAACAAGCCAATTAAAATGATAAACAGATTCATTACAAAACAAATCTAACACCTGTAGGCAGAAAGATTTAATCTGTATATCACCCTAATTGCTCCATGCTACCTAGAAATAACTCATACAGTACCCTCTGCGGGTAGGTAATGAATAAATTAATCTAGATAACAAGATACATCTCATACAAGAAACTCTACTAGTTCAATAAATGAGTCACTGCGGTGACAATCATTTATTTACTAATAAAGATCTCTGAGATAAAATTTTTTCCAAGAATTTGTTTTCTCTGTCATACTTAATTTAAAATTGAAAATTTTATTACTTGTAATAAATCTTTATACACAAGAAAATTCATCACTTAAGTGACTCACAAAAATATATGACAATCAGAGAAATAATTCATGTAGCACCTTATGCTAAATTTACATTAGGGAATCATACACAATTTTATATCATAAAATATCAACAAATAAACATGATTTGCTTCCATAATTCCCAACTAAATGATATGCAATATCATTTAGTCAATGATATTAATTTTTCTTTAAAGGTGTCATTTAATATAAAACTAAACTATAAAATTCACAGTACACTTGCCACTTGCTAATATTAAAATAAAACAGCAAAATTCACAATGTTTTTGCAACATGCTACTATACAAGTTTATATATATATATATATGCTATTGCACAAGAATTTTTAAACTCACAATATTTTGCCATATGCCCAAAACACATATTCCTCCCATGTGGCTATTCACATAAACAGTATTAACTATTTCAAACAATGCATTATGAAATTATGATAATTTCAATAAAATCTTCACAATAAAATTTAATAATAAATTTATCGTGCGTTAAGGTAATAAAGAAATAAATAGAATGGAAGGAAAAAATATTTTGAGAATTAAAAAAAATACGTGACCAATTAATTAATAAGACGAGCAATAATAAAGTAACATTAGATATCCCAAAAGTATAATTATAAACGCCCCTGTAGGTGGAGAATATAACATATACTGTTTAGATTTCTAATAATAAGCAAATTAATTCAAAATGGATTCCAAAATTCAATGTCTGCGGATAGAAGAACTTTAATCCAAATAGCAAATTATTTGCTCCATGATATCAAAAATTAATTTAGAAAATTACCCCCTGTAGGTGAGTATTGTTCCCAAAATAATTTTGATATCAAGATAATTATCTCCAATGAATATTTAATTTTGACAAAGAAATTATTAATTTCAATAGGTAGGCCACTGAGGTGACAAACTAACCATCTCATTAATAAATTCTTCAAGGAGATTACATTGCCCTCTATTAATCTTGTGTTTCATGTGTTCTTCTCGAGCACAAACAAAATATCATGGTATTCACATACCAAACTTCATTTTATACAACTTAGGATGACCATTTCGAAAAAGACTATTTTAGTTTTGATTTCGTCCTCAATCCAAAAACCCTTAGCATATGTAATATATATATATATATATATATATATATATATATATATATATATTTTCTTCCTCAAATTCATTTTGGACAATAAACTTGACTAACCATTTTCTGTTTGGTGTAGTCCTAACAAACTTATTGATATATCATATATCCATATGAATTACAATTCTAACAAAAGATGTTTCCCCAAGATACTTCATATCAAGGTGATATGATGATAGCAAGACTTTAATTCCATATAGCAAGTCCATATCATTGTTAGCAAAAATAATCGTGCTCCCACTGATTTTAAGGTACATACACTGACCTACTTGATTTTCATCCATTTTAATAATTAAATTAAAAGGGGGAAAAACTTCTAGACAACATCTCTATTAACTTTCAGCTTAGTCAGCAATCACCAGTTAGTATTTCAAAATGAATTTCATCTTTCTAATGATTGAGACATACTAATTAGGTAAATATGGCCAATTCTTTAATAACCAACCAAAAGCATTCCATCTATATTAATTATTTATTTAATTTTGAACCAAAAAATTTGTGTCATAAAAGATAATTGTCTTCTTTTGTCAATTCTATTTTAACCATTGTTCTCAGAACCGGACCGGACCGGCCGGTCGGACCGAAAAACCGATAAACCGGCTGCCAGTTCGGTCCGGAATAACCAAAGAACCGGTCAGATATAAAACAGGTCAATAACCGGAAAAACTGGTCAAGAACCGTCCAAACCGGTGGTTTAGACGGTTTGACCGGTTTTTCTTTTTTTTTTAATTTTTGTTGTTGTTTATGATTAGTATTTATTGAGAATTTGTTGTGACTTGTAGTTGTAAGGATTGTTCTATTTCAATATTTATTGTTTGGTTTGTGATAAGACTTGAGACTTAAATATGTTGATCCTTGTACTTATTTGAAGAGTTTAATATGATATTGTGGTAATTTGAAACTTGTTCTATTTCTTATCATGTTTAGATCGAGATGGAAACATATAATTATGAAGTATATAATTTTTTATGATATATTTTAGTATATTTAATTAAAAATATATGTTTTAAATGCCATCGGTTCGACCACGATTGGACCATTGAACCGTGAACCAGTGCCTCGATCGGTTCAATGACCGGTCCGGTTTTAAAAACATTGATTTTAACTCTCACACTTTGCACATGCAAGGTGGTGAATTAATTAGAATCAATCTCAATTTATACAAACCATCACATTTAAATATTTACATTGCCAACAGCTCAATAATCAGAAAATAATTCATTTTTAAATTCATCCACAATCATCTAGTCTAGATGATAAATTTGAATTTGGACTCATAGATGACACAAAAAGAAATTTTCCTTGAAAGACAAAACGAAACCACTTTCTAATGTTAATATTTCAGTCGTAGTAGTTTGATTATTCATGGAAAGAGAACAGTGAGCTGAAAAATAATAGAAGAAGAAATAAGATAACAAAACAGGCAAAATTCAATATAGCAAGCTTATACATTAGATACCCTTGACACACAATCACAAACTCCCCTGTATGTGAAGAAAGTGACATGTAATCAAGAATCTAAATAACAAACAATTAATTCAAAATGGATTCCAAAAATTCAACACCTGCGGGCAGAAGAATTTTAATCCAAATTACAAATTAATTGCTCCATGATACCCAAATAATTCACATAATTACCCCCTGTAGGTGAGTGATATATACAAATTAATTTAGGCATCAAGATTATCCCCAATTTATTTAGAAAATAATAATTTATCAAAGATTATATTAATTCAACGGGTAGGCCACTGCGGTGACAACTAACCGTCTCATCAACAATCTTTACAGAGGATCATATTGTCCGTTTTAATTTCTTCAACTAACATTAAATCTCTCACTAAATAATTATTTTAATTTTCTTTAATCTCATATAAGAAGAGTAATATACATATAAATTAATATTTATCATAAAATAAAATTTTCATACTCTTCAAACATCATCAAAATAATCATTCAGCATCACATAATATAAAATATATATTTTTATTATTATTATTATTATTATTATTATTATTATTATTAATAAAAACCTGAGTGGCGTGAATTGATGGTGAATTGATGATGAAGCCACATTGAATTGTGTAATTCAATGTCATCACCATGTACATGACTTTGAAGAAAGAAAGAAAATAAAAACGCAGTACTAGCTGCACTGTGCGCATGACCGGCATGACTGTACGCAAATTTTTTTTTCTTTCTAATTGTGAGTGAAAAAACGATACTGCGATTAAATCTTATGCAGTATAATATTATGAAACAAACGAAAATAAATCATATGGGTTCTAGATTTGATTGCCTAACCAGGCTCTGATACCACATGTTAGAATAATAAACTATTATTCTTATCAGGATCATAGGCAAATCATAGAACACTCATACAATATAATTTAAATATGCGTACCTCTTGATGCCATAGCAGAATAGCAGAATAGAACGTGATCAATCGTTCACGTGGAGGTCGGTCTTCCTCTCCTTATCTTTTTCATGTGACTACCCTAATGGGGAGCTAGGTCAAAAATTAGATTGGAGAGAGGACTCAGCCTTTGTATTTATAGAGGGTTGACAATTACCCACCCATCATAGGTAGTCAGCCCAATAGCCCTACACTTATCACATTACATCATTATTGGGCTTAAGGCCCAATCTACAAGGTGAGACCAAAACCAAATTAATCACATTAATTGACAGGTATCATGGTCATAATTAGGCTATACATCCAACCAGTATTTTAAATAAAACAAAATACCAATTAATTAAGCCCAATATAAAATAATTTTCCAACATGAAATGCTAAAAAGTGTGTTTTACACATTACATCAAGCTTATCTTCTTTGGCCTTGTGGTTCTTGGGAATCTGCCGAAACTGATTTGTTAAATGCAGGTTTAGAAGATGGTCATGTCAGTGAGCTACAATCCAATGAGTTGATAAAGAAGGTAACCTATTACAACATGTCAAGAGTTTTTTCTTACCTCCAGATTTCTGACTTGGTGAGGGCATCCAGCAGGATGAACACTGCCTCCCAAAGTTTTTGCTCAAATGTCCTTGGTTCAACTCCTTAAGAGTATAAGAATTAATGTCAGTAACAGATAATAGGCATTGAGCAAGCAATTTGCATTTCTAGGTACTAACCAAATTCCTCCTTCAGTATATTCTTTTGTTCCAATGTTAAATAAAAACATTGTTCATGAATTGAATGGAAAATAAAGACATACAGGAAGAAAAAAAACAACAAAAGAACAAAGAAAATAATGAAAATAAAGACATACGGGAAGAAAAAAACAACAAAAGAACAAAGAAAATAAGAAAATAAAGACATACGGGAAGAAAAGCAACAACAAAAGAACAAAGAAAATAGAGCTATAACTACGACAGACAAAAGCTAAAGTCTAGCTAGGATCCAATTTAACGGCCCTAATGCAGCTAGAATTCTGCAGGTCATGAAAAAGAGCTACCTGACCAAGCTTTTCCTATCAGAAATTAAAAGAAAAATTAGGAATAAACAATGTTTATATTATAAACAATCAATATACTCTTGTATATCCTTACCAAGCTTTTCCTTGTAAGGTAAATCCTTGAATTACGTTCAATCATATTTCAAACGTCCAAACCAAATATACTGCAATAAAGAGGTATTAATGTACTGATTCCAATTTCTCCTATTCAAATTGTCAAATTCACACCATATGATTTAGCTAAAGTTTCGGACCGGAAATTGAAATATTTTTTTTTTGCATTTATATCTGTAAGAATTCGGGTGTACCTGTGACGTATCCGACTCCGACTCCGCCTTCAGGTACCCACGTGCACTCCGGTCACCAAGTAGGGACTCCGAGCAAGCAACACAGCAAATGCACCCACAATGAATGTTGGTGAGAGTAGAGAGTCAGAAGAAGAGAGTTTTCTAAGTGTTTTCTCAGAATGAATATGATCAGTTTTCCACCTCTCTTTGTCACGTTCTCTTATACGCAACTGACTCATTAATTTAAGCTTATGGAGTAAATTACACTCCATAACCCACATTTATAACTTATTTATATATTTGCCCCAACATCAATTGGGCTTGGGTCCGATCCACCAAGGGTGGACTGGCCCATAATCTTACATCTCCCACTCACACTTGGTGGATTAGATGTCGTGGGTTAAATCTCTCAGCCTCCTTTCAATTTCATACTTAGTGCTTTGCCGTGACCGCGTGGGCATGACGTCTTCACTTAGGTACTTGTGCTAGCAATCCTTTTTATAGGACCAGTACAAGTAACCGTCTCCTTCGTGTAGCTAGAATTTTAAATGATGCCTCAGATGTCCTAGATTTAACTATATACACTTTCACGTGGCAAGAACTAATCCCCCTCGAATCAATGTATGATTTAGATTGCCTTCCTCATATGTCTAGTATCCACACTTACGACAACAAAAATGTCATAAGGGACATGTCACAGACACTAGCATAGTTGTGTATATCTCAGTTAATCTTCCTTTCGCCCAAATAACACTTTAATATGAATCGGTCGCTTTCTTAGCATAGTACTTTAGATCGCATCTATCATGATCATAGTAAAATGCTAAAGTAGCAGTCACTGAAACATATCTCCGTGATACTGTCAAAGTTCAAAGGACATCACTGGGAAAATTGTTCTTCCCTGGGACTCACACAGCAATGAAGCAGGGATCTTTCACTTGCTTCCCTCTTGCGGTTCTCTTAGTACATGTGGTATGAAACACATGCTACGGTGTTACTCTTTTATTATAAGAGCATATGTCGTTTTATTCTTATCTTAACACCGTACAGACTTAAGTCTAGATACACCCAGTATCTAGGCCCAAATTCTTCAACTCTACTTTCATTTACGACGTCAACGTTGAAGAGTTTGTTATCTGACTACAGGTATTTTGGAAGTGAGATTCCAAACTTCGATCCAACTTTATTTTATGCGGATCTCATCTTGACTTGCTACACGTTAGTCAAGGCGACATATAGTTTGTGTTTCTTCTCTACCATATCAGCACTCTTGGCTGCTTTACTGGTGAACACAAATGTCTCATCTTTGCACACTCCACTTGAGTGTCAAAGGCGGTTGCCCGTGTGAGAGAGCCAACCTTTCAACCTGTACGACATATTAGACATTGTATACTCCAAAATAGATGCATAAAGTAATAACAGAAAATTAGAACATCATTCTTTATTTATGAATTCTGCATATTACATGTTACGCATGCCAATGGCTTGCATATGTTCTTTAAACACTCTTTCACCTATTGGCTTTGTCAGGGGATCTGCTATCATACATTTTGTCGAAATGTATTGTACAGTTACAATCTTTTGTGCTATATAATCCCTGCCAAAATTATATTTAATATCAATGTGCTTGGTCTTGCTGTGATACTTAGGATCCTTAGTATAGGCTATGGCTGCAGTATTGTCACAATATAATAACACTGGATTGGTACTCTCATTTCCAAATCCAAGATGTTCTATAAATCTCTTCAGCCATAATGCCTCTTGTACGGCAGCAGTGCATGCCACAAACTCGGCTTCCATTGAATGTAAGGCGATGCACGTTTGCTTTTTGCTGCTCCAGCATATGGCGCCATTGTTGAGTAAGAAGATATAACCTGAAGTTGACCTTCGTTCCTCTTCATCTCCGCCTACGTCGGCATCGGAATACCCAACAAGGCGCAAATCACTTCCTTTATAGCACAATGCATAGTCAGAAGTGCCCTTTAAGTATCTCAAGATCCTCTTCACTGCTTTCCAATGCTTTTCACCGGGGTTAGATTGGAATCTGCTTACCAATCTTACTGCATAGCAGATGTCTGGTCTTGTACACATCATTGCATACATCAGACTGCCAACTGCACTGGCATATGGAACTCTTTCCATTTTCTTCTTGTCTGATTCGGTTTTGGGACACATATCGAGACTCAAGGCTAATCCAGTAGCTACAGGAGTGCTCATAGGTTTGCAATCCTTCATGTTAAATCGCTCAAGAATCTTGTTGATGTAATTCTCTTGTGAAAGAGACAAGATTCTTTTTGAACGATTTCTTTGGATTTTAACTCCAAGTATGTATTCTGCTTCACCCATGTCTTTCATCTCAAAGTTTGATGAAAGCCATTCTTTTATGGTTGTTACAGAGCCTAGACTATTACCGGCCAATAGTATATCGTCTACATATAAGGATAAAATAACAAAATTACCCTCAAACCTCTTGATGTAGACGCAGTGGTCTTCCTCTATCATTTGGAAGTCATATGAGGTTACTGCTTTGTGAAACCTCAAATACCACTGTCTGGATGATTGTTTTAATCCATAAATGGATCTTTTAAGTTTACAAACTTTTGACTCTTTTCCTTTTTCAATGAAACCTAATGGTTGTTCCATATAGATTTCTTCATCCAGATCACCATTCAAAAATGCGGTTTTTACATCCATCTGATGTAATTCTAGGTCTAAACTATTTACTATTGCCAGAATAAGTCTAATGGAGTTAAAACGCACAACTGGCGAGAACGTGTCATTGTAATCTATGCCTTCTTGTTGTGTGTAACCTTTTGCTACTAGCCTAGCCTTATATTTGTCAACTGATCCATCAACTTTTCTTTTAATTTTGAGAACCCATTTGTTCCCAATGGCTTTACGCCCTTTTGGTAGATCAATTAACACCCAAACTTGGTTCTTTTTCATTGAGTCCATTTCTTCTTCCATTGCTTTCTTCCATTCTTCCTTGGCAGGACTTGACAAGGCTTCATGTACAGAACGAGGTTCATCATCTCCCTCTGGAGTGACTAAGAAAGATTCGCCTTCGATTTGAAAGCGTCGTTTGGGAACACTTTCCCTATTGCTCCTTCTAATAGAAGCAATCTCCTTATCTTTCTTTTCTTGTTCAGGTCTTGGTGTTGACCTTTCTTGGCTCCCACTCAGATTGACAATCCTAGACGATTCTGGTTTGTCAATTTGTTCTGCACTGTCTTGTTCTGTTGTTTCATAAAGGGAAACAGTGCGGTCAACATCTCCTCGATTAGGAAATTCAGTTTCAATGAATCTTGTATCTCTTGATTCTATCTCAGTCACCGTGCCATCTTCGTTTTCACCTATGAAAATGTATCCCTTTGATTGTTCTGAGTATCTAATAAAGATACATTTTTTTCCTCTGGGACCCAGTTTTCCATACTTATGGGAATTGTCATGGATGTACGCAGCTGACCCCCAGGGCCTTAAGATGCTTAAATCTGGTTTACGTTTCGTCCATAACTCATAGGGTGTGGAAGCGACTGATGTTGAGGGCACACGATTAAGTATGAAGGTTGCCGTCAATAAAGCATCACCCCAATATGAAATTGGTAGGTTTGCTTGGGCCATCATTGATCTAATCATGTCTAGAAGAGTTCTGTTTCTTCTTTCGGCAACACCATTTTGTTGTGGAGTGCCAGGGATAGTCAGTTGCCTGATTATCCCTTTTTCTTCACAGAGTTGTTTAAACTGTTCAGACAAATATTCACGACCTCGATCAGTGCGTAATGCTTTGACTTTATTATCCATTTGATTTTCTACCTCGTTTAGGTATCGTCTGAAGCACGCAAGAGCTTCAGACTTATGTGAAATCAAATAAATGTGACCATATCGTGAATAGTCATCAATAAAAGTAATGAAATACCACGCTCCGTGTCTCGCCCTCACACTCAAAGGACCGCATATATCAGAATGGATTAATTGTAATGGATTTTCAGCTCTAGTTCCTTTACCGAAGGGTTTTCTTGTTGCCTTACCAGCTAGACAATTTTCACATAGTGACATTTCCATGTTTGGAATTGTACCTAACATGCCTTCTTTGGCCAATTTAATCATTCTATTTTGACTAATGTGTCCCAGTCTAGAATGCCAAACATTCATATCAACATTAGTAGAAGAAACAGCAAAGCATTCATTATAATTACAATCTCCAACAATGTCCAAAACAAAGAACTTCTCTAAGAGAAAAGCCGGACCATAATAAACTGAGTTGTTAAAAAAGTCTACAACCTTGTCATGAAAGTTTAAATGAAACCCAAACTTTAAAAGACAATTAACAGATATCAAATTCCGTCGAATGTCAGGAGTATAAAGCACATCATGAAGCGTCAAAGTTTTTCCACCACGCAAAGTGAATTGGCAAGTGCCAAGACCTTTGACCTCGATCCTTGCGTTGTTTCCAACATATAGCCACCTGCTATGATTTGGCAATCGACGGTATTCGATGAAGGATCCTCGATCCCTCGTTACGTGGTCTGTGGAGCCTGAGTCAATAATCCAAGAAAAAGAAATAGGTTCTGTTAGAAAAACAGTGCTCGAAACATATGAAACATGTGAATTCACATAATTCACTAATACCTTTTCGCTCTCGGTCTGTTTGGAACAGTCCCGTGCGAAATGGCCCATCTTTTGGCAGGCGAAGCACTTGACCTTCTTTAGGTCTATCTTCTTCTTGCCACATTTGTTTCCCTTTTTCTTGAATTGTTTCTTGCCTTTCTTGGGTTGAAAAACACCCTTTTTCCCTTTTCTCTGGAAAAATTTGCCCTTCTTGGAATTGGGCTTTGACTGAGAAGAACTTGCAGTCTCAGTGTAATAGGCTTGCCCAGATGATTTATAAGCCTCCAAGCGTTCATCTTCCAGCTCCAAGCGCTTGGCTACATCACTGAAAGTAGTGATGTTCTCATTGTGGGTCAAATTCACCTTCATGTGCTCCCAACTCCCAGGGAGCGATCTGATAACTGCTTGTACTTGCTGTTCATCAGACAGTGTATGTCCAGCTTCTTTCAGTTCCCTGATCATGTTGGCCATCTCTCTTAGATGTTGTTTAATTGGAGTGTTAGGCTTGAGTTTATAGGTATCGAACTTAATCGTCAACCTTCTCAGTTTGGAGGTAGAGGTACCACCAAACTTGTCTTTCAAAGCTATCCACATAGCTTGTGCGGTTTTGTGACTCTCAAACTCACACATCAGATCATCAGCCATTGCACTCAACAAGGTAATTCTCGCAATGCTATTCTTTCTTTTCCAAACCTGGTATGCTTCTTGGTCCCTCCTGTGTTGGGCCGTATTCCCAATCTCAGGTTCGACCAAGACCACGGTAAGAGGTTCAATTGCATCTTGTTCCTCCAAGATGTATTGAACTTTACGATGCCATATGTCCCAATTGTCCCCGTTAAGCTTATCCCCCTTGTTTAGCTCAGCTATTATGTTCTTTGATGCCATTGTTAAGTCTGTGACAAATCGATCCCACATTATTCAACGATCTCTTTAATAGAGATACGTTCCAAAGAACATTTTAGTTTGGTTATATTTAGCACATAAAGTATACAATGCCATGCCCTTATATTATTCTTGAGTAGAAAACAATGATATTTCAAGATCAATGATCAAGAGCATACGTTTGTATCTCCCATCACACAGATACAAGCAATAATCATTATATCTTATCAAGAATTCTATATAAGTGCTTTTATTAAATTACGACTCTTAGAAGTCTCATCTTCTAAAAGAGCTCCCACTCACAAAAAGTATACACAAATTCATGCATATGAACATGTAATTCTCAATGATTGCATTAAATAAAATTAAAATGTTCATTAACTAAAAAATCACAAAAGCATGAATATCTTGTTCAATACCATTAAAATCCAAAGAAAATACATGAGCTTAAAAACTTCAAACACCAAAAAAAAATCATAGTAAAAAAGCTCGCATATAATCAATCACTGCGTCTCTTAATATCTTATGTCGGTGTGGTCTGTCGGCTATTCGGCATACCATTTCTATCATCAGAAACCAGTATAGTTTGCTAGGAGGTCGGCTTCTAGGTTTGCCTCTAACCCTTACAGCTCTTATGTATTCCAATATGACTTTGACGTAAAATTTAGTGTTTTCCTTATCAGTCATGTTTTTGACGTATTTGGAAAGTACGCCATTTATGTCTTTTATATCTGTTAGTCGCGCTGCATCTCTTTCAGCTATATCCATAGCTAATGCAGGGGTTAAAGGTTGGTTGACTTCCTCGCCTTCCTCCACCACAATATCTTGGACCACTGTTGGATTTAACTGATCGTTGTAGTTTAATTGAGGATCTACGTTGAGGGGCTCAAGTGGAAATAATGTTTCCGACGTTGGTCCGGAAAGTATTGTCTCTTCCGGGAGTGGTTGGGGATCCTCTACAGGTTCCTCCTCGGGATCTTGCTCTGGATTTTCCTCAGGATCCTCTTCAGGATCCTCCTCGGGATCTTCCTCTGGATCTTCCTCAGGATCCTCTTCAGGATCCTCCTCGGGATCTTCCTCTGGATCTTTCTCAGGATCCTCTTCAGGATCCTCCTCGGGGTCTTCATCCATAGGTACGTATTCAGGAACTGCCTCATTTAAATATGAGTAGTTCAACGCACTATTATCATTGTTTTCAGTGCTATTAGAAGCCATTTGCCTCAATTTACCTAAAAAAATAATAATAATATTATTTTAATTGTTTCTGGAAACAAAAAATATCAGAAAAGCACTAAAACACATAAGCAGATCCCAAATGACCCCCAAACATAGTCGAATTATATGTCAAATTGAAAATCTCAATTTTACGGATTTATAGAGACAGACGGGACCTCAATCGGAGGTCACACGCTCCCTCACGCGCCCCCAAATTTTTTTTTTTTTTTTTTGTGTGGCGGCGCGTGGGCCCCACGCGCCGCCGTGCCGGCCGCCGGAGGCGACACGCGCCGCCCCACCGGCTGCGGCACGTCGGCAGCAGTCCGGCGGTGTGGCCCACGCGCCGGACTGGTCCGCCACGTGGCTGCACGCGCCACGTGGCAGTTTTGTACTTTTTTTTTTTTGAATTTTGAATTTTGAATTTTGAATTTTCAAAATTTAATTTTAGGCGGCGGTTTTTCAAACTGCCGCGCCAAGTGACGGTTTTAATTTTATTTAGTGACGGTTTTTTTTAGCAGCAGTTTCCAAAACTGTCGCTAACCGTCATCTTCAACCTTCAACCTCCGTTTTCCAGAATCCGGCGACCGGAAACGGTGAAGTTCGCCAGAAAACTTCGGACGTCAATATCTCAGTCGTCCGAACTCCGTTTTCTGCAAACTTTATGTCGATTTTGCACGATTTTTCGTGCTCTACACAATGGGAGCATTCTCGAAGCCTAAAATCGTAGTTTTCGGAAACCCAAATTTCAAACCCGAAATTTCAATTATCGTTTCGATGCCGTTCGGAGTCCGTTTCATGCAAATTTTATATCGATTTTCATCGATTTTTCGCGCTCTACGCAATGGGAATAATTTCGAAGCCTAAAGCATTAATTTTCACTAACCCAATTTGCACAAAAAAATTACTGTGACGTGAAGAAAACATGTAATTAACACATGTTATATGTATGCCATGTATTTGTCACAAAGGAGAAAGAAAAATACATAAATTCATGAAACACAGCGGAAGAAACCTGCGGCTCTGATGCCACTGTAAGAATTCGGGTGTACCTGTGACGTATCCGACTCCGACTCCGCCTTCAGGTACCCACGTGCACTCCGGTCACCAAGTAGGGACTCCGAGCAAGCAACACAGCAAATGCACCCACAATGAATGTTGGTGAGAGTAGAGAGTCAGAAGAAGAGAGTTTTCTAAGTGTTTTCTCAGAATGAATATGATCAGTTTTCCACCTCTCTTTGTCACGTTCTCTTACACGCAACTGACTCATTAATTTAAGCTTATGGAGTAAATTACACTCCATAACCCACATTTATAACTTATTTATATATTTGCCCCAACATCAATTGGGCTTGGGTCCGATCCACCAAGGGTGGACTGGCCCATAATCTTACAATATCTAAATACATAGGCATGAGGTGGATGACGTTAAATGCAATTCTTTTGCATTTATATCTGAAGTTTCTCCTGCGTTTATGTTGTATTTAAATTCGAATATGTTTTCTGATTTCAAATTTGGTTGGCCTCAAAAAAATTCGAATTGTATTTTTTTTTTCATTAAAAAAAAAGTCAAACAAATGAGATTATAAGAATCAATGCTATTAATGGTTATGAAATCGACGGCAGAGACCTCCGACTTTTATTTATGATATGGTTAATCATATACAATCTGTATTAATTAAAAAGATTGGGTCAAGAAATGATCTCAACCGTCGGCTTGGAGGTAAGTTAGATCTCTTCGAAAGATGAAATGACAAAATTACAAAACATGTCACACCATATTTAAAATTTTGAATATTAAATTTTAGTTTACTTATAATATATATTTAAAAATTTTATTTATAAACTTTTATTTTCTTCAATCCACTCATATTTAAAAACTTTTAATTGTTGTTATAATTTTTAAATTATAAAATGTGTTTTTCTAAATTTTTATTATACTATGTTTATCTAAATTTTTATTTTACTTTATTTTCAAATTTTTATCTGTATATAAAAAATTAATTGAATATTAAAATTTGAACTAATATAAAATCATCCTTCGATTTTTAAATATGATATTTATTGGTTTGAATCAATTAGTGATGAGGGCAACCCAATTGAAATAAAATGATACAAAACATCAGTGTAAATTGATTCATGGATCATGCAAACATTTATGATATGAATAATTACATACAATATGCATTAATTAAAAAGGTTGGGCCAAGGAATGATCTCAACCGTTGGCTTTGAGGTAAGCTAGATTTCTTCAAAGGATGACGTGGCAAAATTGCAAAACATGACACTCCAGCCACGTGGCAAGAATTGGCTTAATATACTTGGCTTTAGTAATATACTAGGGTTTGGCCCGTGCAATGCACGGATTATATCTATAGATATTTATATATTAATTTGAATTAATTTATAATAAATAAATGATCAAATTTTGAATACTAATATAGTGTTAATAAAATAAATAAATATATATGAGATTAAGGTCAACAAACAAAATGGATAGTAAGATTCACCTTCACAATCCATCTTAATTTTAGTTAATTTAGGGAGTGTTTCGTGTTGTTGCGGTTTTCAGTTTTATTTTAAAAAATAAAACTGAAAACTCGTTTCGTTAAATGAGTTTTATTTTTAATTTTGGATTTAATATCAAAACATAAAACATTATATAGGAAACCACAAAATCACAAATTTCATTTCAATTTTTTTTTCAGCCATCACCCACCAACACCACCCACCACCACCACTCACCACCACCAGCAACCATCACCTACCACCACTCATCACCACCAACAACCACCACGACCACCCACCACCTGCCACGACCACCCACTACCACCACCACACACCACCTACCACCACCACACACCACCTACCACCACCATCAACCACGTCCACCACCGACCACTTGCCACCAGCAACCATCACCTACCACCACGACAACCCACCACCAACACCACGCACTACCAACTACGTCCACCACCAACCACGCCTATCATTACCATTACCATCCACCAACCACCACCACGCACGTGCCACCACTCACTACCCACTGTTCACTACTACCTGCCATCACCATCACACCCACCACCACGTATTACCACCACGCACACCCACCACCATGTATCACCACCACCACGTACCACCAACCACCATTATACCACCACTCACCATTCACCACGCACCATCACCCACCACTATCACCACCACTCACCACCCACCACCGCCACCACACCCACCACCACTAACCGCCAACCAACCACCACCGCGTACCGCCGCCGCCAACACCCACCGCCATGAATGTGCATGAATCTTGCTCCCAAAACATCCATGTAAGTATATTTTGAACTTCCATAAATATTTATTTTCTGTTATTTTATTAATATAGAAAACTGAAGATATAAAACAAAAAACAGAAAATAGAAAACAGAACACAAAAAAACATACCACAGATTTCAGTTTTCAAAAAACAGAAATTTAAAAACTGGCAGTAATACCAAACACTCCTTTAGGTTTCCCCAATTTATTTGTAAACCTTATACATTATCATATATGCAATATAATTCAAGTTAGAGAGTGACACGTGCCAATAGATTATATTTATAGATGATTATATATGTTTGGTTATACTTAATTATATGTATACAATAATTGTTTAATTCTGATTGAAGTGACAAAATATAAACACATATTATATTAAAACATTATGATAAATGTGATAATTTATAGGGTTTGTATATTACATTTATGATTGAGGGATATAAAAATCAAATTGCATTAGCATGAATCAAGAAATTTAATTTTCCTGAAATTTTTTGGTTTTGAATTATGAACATCATTTAAAATAGAAAATAGAAAGAAATAAAATAAGAGATTTAGTAGTAATTATAGTTATAGAATATATTAATTGATCAATTTAATTTTATATTGATCGCCGAAATCATAAATAATTAATAAATTTCTTTTATAAAATAAATAATAGTTTGATTGTTACACGTTTTTAAAATAATGGAGATTGAATTTTGAATTTGAAATCATATTATGAAATTATATGAAATAATCAGAATTTTCCTTTATAATATTACCATTAATTTAAATGAAAAAAAAAGTTATACAAAAAATGAATTAATTTTTAGGAAATCAGATTTTGAATTTTAAAATTTGTAGATGATAAGGATTATGGGTATATTTAGGCGCATTTAACATGAATTAAAAAATTTAAAATTAATGAAAACAGTTGACTTGTTTTTTTTTATATATATATATATATATATATATATATATATATATATATATATATATATTAATGAGAAAATAATAATTCATGATTTAAAATTTAAAAAATGCTGATTTGGATACGATTTGTCACATTGCTATCTAGTTGGCTGCCACTGGAATGCACATGTTGAGATTGCAAATGTTAAAAAAAGCTTATGTGTCATGATGAGGCTTTACGCCTCTTCTTTTATATATTTATATAGAATATAGATATATAGATTATATAGATAGATAGATATAGATATAGATTTATATAGATAGATAGATATAGATATAGATTTATATATATATCTATCTATCTATCTATCTATCTATATAAATCTATATCTATATCTATCTATCTATATAATCTATATATCTATATATATATATATATTGCTATCTAGTTGGCTGCCTCTGGGATACACATGTTGAGATTTTAAATGTTAAAAAAAGCTTATGTGTCATGATGAGGCTTTACGCCTCTTCTTTTATATATTTATATAGATTATATAGATATATAGATATCTCATTTTCAAAAATATAAATTGTTTAATAAATTATCTATTTGAAAAATAATATACCTATTTAAGGAAGCCTATTAATTTACCAATTTAATTTTATAAATGTTATATATGAAATTGGATATCTTCATAAGATTAACTTAAAAAAGAATATAACTTAACAACTAAAATATGATCTAAATATAAAAAATCATTAAAATTTTAATTATTTAGTTTTCAATAAAAGCTAAAATTTTAATAAGTAAAAATTTCATAATTGTGAACAACCTTTTGAATAAAATTTTAAAATAATGAAGCAAAGTTATGGTATATTTAAATTTTAAAACTATATTTCAATAATATTGTCATTTAACTTTCTGTAACTTCGGAATATTCCACCTTGGGACACGTGGCACTGACGTTCTAGAAGCATGGCCCCAACACCCGCTGGAGACACGTGGCACCATTCATCCTTCCATTACGTGGCCCTCACCCACGTCACCACACGGGGCTTCCCCTCGACTAGACGTGGGATCTCCACAAAGCCTCGTGGGACGACCCACGTCCCACGAGGTTGTGGGTCGAGCACGATCTCCCCACACAAGTATAAATAGACCCTCACTCGGGGGACTCATGGACATTCAACCCCGGAGAGAACTACACACAACCTGAAAGATTATCACACCTCACTCTCAGATACATCTCACAAATACCTTCTTCTCATTGAGCCTCGCCGCGAGCCCTCCGTTCCGGCCAACCTCCGACCGGCTCACCTCCTCCTTGGAGCACACCGCTTGTAGGGCTTCCAACAGCCCTCAGAGACCATAGCTCTCTCCCACTAAGGCAACCTCCCACAGAGCGGCTCACCCGCCCGGAGTACCTTAGACACGTCTTAGCATCACACGGTCCAATACAGGTAACAACCTTGCCTAATGGCTCTGAAACATTAAAAACAGAAGAAACATGAGGTGAAGATTGAGAAGATATACCTGAGAACACCAAAGAGCAAGCACCTGAAGTAGAAGGTGTTGCTTGAGTGGCAGTAGAGGATGCTGCTAAATTGCCCAACAAACTCTTCAGCTTCTCAATTTCCTCAGGATTCAAGTTGAGAACATTGGTTGTTGGTACAATTGTAGAATCCGAAATAGCCACATGAGCCTGACTTTGTCCTTTCTTTGTGTTCTGAGGTTTTCCATGAAGTTTCCAACACTTTTCCTTTGTATGGCGAGGTTTTTTGCAATAAGTACACCACAACGAACTTTTGGTTGGATCAGTTACCTCAGAATTTTGCACATTTTTTTTCAACATAAGAGCAGAACTTTCCACAGGCGGAGCTTCTATCATTACACCTCTCCGTCCTTCTTCAGTTAAGACAATCGAAATTGCCTCATTCACTGGTGGTATTTCATTCTTGCCAAGAATCTGAACTCTCACAGCATCATATTCAATGTTCAGACCTGCAAGAAAGTCATAGACTCTTTCCTTCTCCAAGAAAGCCTTAAAGGTAGCTACATCTTCGCTTCCCTTGATCGGGACGCATTGATAGTGATCCAACTCCTGCCATAAGCTCTTCAAATAGTTAGAGTACTCAGTAATGGACATATTACCTTGCTTGGCACGGTGGAATTTGGTCTTCAGCTCATAAATGCGAGCGCCATCACATACTTTGGAGTAGGTTTGCCGAATAGAGTCCCAAATATCTTTAGCAGATGTGAGGAAAATGCATGTATCACCTATCTCCGGTGTCATGGAATTCACCAGCCAAGACATAATTAGGGAGTCAGCGTTATCCCAAGCTTCAAATGTGGGATCGCTTTTCGCCGGTCCTTTACCAAGTAAGTGGCTCAATTTGCCTCGACCTTTGAGATACATTGAACTAATTGAGACCACTTCAAGTAGTTCTTCCCATCTAACCGATAGGCAAGTCATATGATCCGGGAAAAACCGTCGAAACAGGAGCCGGAACAGTGGCCGGAACAGTAATTCCGATACTGTCACCGGTGACGGATGACGTCGACATTGCAGGGGATGGACGGAAATATGCCGAGAGGAGGAACAGAAGCAACCACGACGGAAGGCGGTGTCTCACGCGCTCTCACGCGCCGGCGCATGGGAAACGGGTCTATCTGCTATGGTGGCGCGTGACGGCGCGTGGCTGGGCTTCTCCGGCACTGGTGAACGGGAATAGGCCGGTGGGGAGCCTCTGAGTAATACCCAAGTGGCTGTGAGTGAAGAAGAGATAGAAAAAGGGTGGGCATAGTGAGATGCACTGACTGCCCGATGGAAAAGCTGTCTCGGAAGGAAAGAAATTGAACTCAGTAGCAACGGAAGTGAATTATATCTCTCAGAGCTTTGATACCATGAGAGCAAATGAGAAAGAATACTGAGATGATTTTCATTAGAGTGAGGGAACCATTTTATACATAAAGAATGATCTATCTAAGGAAAGAAATAATTGATTGTAATCCTAATATAATCCTAGCCTTAATGGTCAAGGATATACACAATATTCTAATTGATTACAGAATATTCTAATATTAATTACAGAAATATTCTAACAGTATATAACGGTCTTATAGTTAATGTAGATTGTTAAAATTTAGATGTGATAGGTCTTGTCCGCAACATTTCCAACATTCGTCGTAAGTTCTCTGACAATTTCCTGACAAATCGTATACCTATTAAAATCTACGATGCATAGTACATTTTCTAACTATGTCATTTCTCTTAATTCAATATTCAAATATATATTTGTTTACATATATCTAAAGATAATTTAATATGTAATTTCAGTGGTAATGTGCTGCAAGTTGTTTTATGCGGCATCCATTGTGAGAATTTTAGATCCTTTATTCGTAATTTTAGTGGAGGTAGGATTATCGTTGCTGTTCAGTGGTGCAAAGTAATTGATTTTCATGGTTCAAAATATTTGATTACTTCTATGGAAGCCACACATCTACTGATTAACGAGGACATCACCCGTTTTGATAATCTTCCTGCAGAATTTCAACAATTGGAGCTGAAACCAGATAATTTTCGAAACATTCATTTGGCACATGTTTCTTCTGAACTTTCGAAAGAAACGCTCCCGGATATTCAATTGAATACCATAAGTGAATTATATATATCATCCGAATATGCTGTGCACTTCATACTTGCAACTATTATTAAGGTTAATACATCAACGGATTTGTATTATTATGCTTGTGACTTTTGCACGGAGGAGTTGGATCTTGATGACGATTGCTATTATTGTTACTCATGTGGCAAATCAATTTCTACACCTTCAATTATGTATAAAATTAATGTGGAAGTTGTTGACTACACTGGTTGGGCAAGATTAATTATTTTAGATATTGATGCATCAAACTTTCTCATGACTGATGCTTCAAAACTCCTTTGCCGAGAGGTATTTATTTTTCCTTCCATTATATTTTCCATTGAAACTCCAATTCCATTCATTCTCAATAGACAATTAACAACTTTTTCATTCAACTTTCCATTTTCAGTTTACTGATGACCCACTTAAACACACAAATGTGCTAGGAAATTTAGTTGATAAGATGTTTCTGTTTAAAATATTCGTGAATGAAGCTTCATGCGTTCCAACACCATCATTTTAAGTTATAAGAATGTCTTGGAATGCATCCTTGATTGAGAAGTTATCAGACAAGGTTTGTTAATGTTTCTTAGTAATATATCATCACTGTATAATATAGTGATTTATTCATTTCATATGAATTCTTTTAATTTTCCATACGTCTGCATTTAATTTTGATGATTCTAAATAGGTTTTACCAACGTTCGATGTTAAAAGTGATGACAAATCACAAGATGAGAGCTCTCGCACATTGTCCGTATTCAAGTCTGCTAATCAACTTAGTAGACCACATAATGACCCGTCAGCATAATTGAAGATGTGCTACACATTATGAGACGTCACTTATTCTGATTTTGCCTACACATTAGACCATCCATATTCAGAAAATCATCATACCATTGCAATTGATTGTTAAAGTTCGTATAATCTGTTGCATTCACTTTTATATGAACACTTCAAGATCTGCACTTTAATGCAAGATTTCTAATTATTTCTTCAATTGTATTGTTGAATTCATCCTTTTTTTGGACACATTTTTTTATTATAATGTCCAATTATAAATTTGCTTTGATTTGTGAATGAAAAAAATCTTATTCCAGTATTTAGACATATATTATTTGTGTACCCTAGGTTTTTATATTTGATTATGTTCAACTTCCACATCTTAGTAATTTTTTTCGTTTACTGCTTTATAAATTGCGAATTCTAGCATTTATATACTGTTCATGTAATTTGTTTTTTATTTTTTTTAAAAATATATAAGATAAAATTATTATTATGGTTTAAAATATTAAAATATTAAATATTTGATAATCTTTTAAATTTCAAAATATAATATAATAATTATATTTTAAATAATATATTAAATTATGGGAAGTTATTTATTGAGATCTTATTTTTAGTGGGAAAGTTATTTTTTGGTATCACACTTTGCTTGTGTGACACCAAAAACTCCAAAGGCATGCACCAAAGTGCATGCAATTTTTTTAAAAAAATTTGGTATTTTTAATATTTTACTATTAATAAATAATCCAATATTTATTTATATTTTTAACTTCTTTTTCACCACTTTTATTAACTATCTTACTCATAATCTCTTTCTCTCTCATAACTCCTCCATTCATGTTTTAATCCAATCATTTAATTAATTTAACTATTTTGTGACCCCAATGACCAAAAGGGTCCAAAGCAATATATATATATTAGAGGTTTCACATGTACTTATGTGCATGTCAAAAATTTTTTAATTTACAAAATATAAAATAAATTATTTTTAATTACAAAATAATAAATTAAAAATTATTTTCTTTGATAACTACCATAATCATTATTTTTTAAAAACAAAATTATCATTACCACTATTCTCCTATTTTATCTCTTTCATGATCTTCTCACATCATTTTTTTAATGAAATCCTTTTTTTTTTAATTTTGATTTAGTTCCTTGAACGATATTCAAATCATTTTTTATTGATAATATTCAATCTTATTAAATTCCAGATATGTTCTATTATTCAAATTAAACAACTAATTTGTTTACTTAAATGTACATTGAAATCATTCAAAAAATTAAATTGTCATTCGATTAGTTGCAAAATAATAAATCTACCCTCAATAAATTCTAACTATTCATTTACCATACCATCATTATTTCGTTTTATCATCTTGGTTTTTGTTATAAAAGATTTGAAATTTAAAATTTTAGATATTGATGTTCGTTCCCCACACTTCCATTACCCTTTTATTGTGATCCCCACTAATCCATTACAAATTAACCGCCCAGTAGCACTTCTCCTACAAGTATCCCAGACATTTATATATTCGGTTGTTTTAGTACTCTATTTCTTCGGTTCTCTGTTACTCATAAAAACCATCTTTCTTTATACCTTGTTTTCTCTTTCTCTCCAATGGATCTGAGTTTCAAAAATGGTTTACAATTTCCTTTAGAAATTATGGTGAATATACTTTCAAGGTGTGGTACACACGATTTTGTTGGCAATGAAGTTGGTTTCTAAAAATTGATTTTTCAGCATTAACACCCATATTTCGTCCGGATTCATACTGAGGTGGGTCATGATCGTTTGAATTCATCCTTCTTGCTTGGTTCACGTTTTGTATCTGTAGAAGAAGCATATGAAAGGCTGATAATTGTATCTTCAAACGCTGACGGTGAAGAGTTATTGAATGTTCTTCGGCTCCATCCACTTATCGACCATAATATCTCTATGGATCTACTTGGCACTTACAATGGTCTTATTTTTCTAAAAGTGACCAATGATGATGAAACCGTTAGATTGTTCATTTGCAATCCTGCTACTAAATGTGTTCGTCAAATTCAAGACTTCGTTCTCCCAATGCCTACTGGTTTATACTTATTCACTCCACTTCAAACTATCTAATTAATTTAACTACATAGATTATATTATATTATTTATTTGCTTTAGCTTATGAATAACTCTCAGTCATTATAACTGCACTTTACATATATAATGTCACATAGTTGTCTTTCCCATACTTGGACTAACATTAAGCCTCCTGATTTTCATAAAAATATATGGAATCTATCCTTCGTTTTGATTTTGCTGACCAGATCTTCAGTACTATATCTGGTCCTACTAATAGACCAGTTTTTTCATATATTCATGTGGAGTTCGAAGGTTCTTTAGCAATTATTTGTGCTGAGCTACAGGGGACTGAGATAGTCAGATACATCACTATGCAGCTCATGTATGATGCCAAGTCTCAACAATACTGGTGGCCCGTATTGGTGGCCCGTACTCCCGTACACGGTTGGTAGGTTTTGTTGACAACCAATTTGTAATGCAATATTCCTGGCCTCTACATGTTGAATACCATGGACGTAATGACATCTTCCTCCTCAATTTTGATAGCACCTGCAGTTGGAGTACACTTCGTGCCATTCAAAAGGATCTATTTGTTGAGATATATCCCTCAAATATTTTTAAGCACTATCCATCTCTAATGTTTGTTTGATGTACTTAAGATTTGGATCTGTTGGTATTTTACATACTTTTGGACAAAGGACCCTCTTTCTTTAAATTACTAATTTTTATTTGATATGTAATCTTTTATTTTTGAACTTATTGAACCTCTATGCTTATGTTTTTTGAAATTATGATTGATTCTCTTATGCTCTTTTGTTTTAAATTTGATTAATTCTTTTTCTTTTTTTATTAGTTGACTATGCAAACTTTATTATCTCCTTATTATGCAATTAAATAAATCCGTGCTCTTTCGGAAATCAATTCGTCTATGTCTTTTGGAATTCATTGAAAGAGTTTGACGTGTAATGTTGATTACAATTGATTTGGATTTAAATACTTACTGATGTATTTTTGTGTAATCAAATTAATCATGCCAATTTGGTGTTAATTCTTCCGCAATCATATTGGTATTTTAAATATTCCAATGTGTGCAATTTTTAAAATTTGTTACTCTTCATTAATATTCCATAATCAAAGATTTTTAAGATCCTCTAAAATTAATTAGTTTATCTCAAGATCTCACCGGCTTTTGTAGAACAAATCAATTGGATAGATTTTCGAATTTTCTTGCAACATTGTTTGATTAGTTACCAATTTTAATTTATCTTAAAGAATTTGATTGTTTACACCTATTCCATTAACTAGGAAGATGTCACTGATTAAAAGTTTTTTAAATCTCAACTAGCTGTATTTTTCAATTGATCTCCCTGTAATCAAATTTCTGATTTGAAGCTCGCTAGCCAGAGTATTCATCTATGCTTTCAGAATTTCTCATTTTATTTCCATTCATTCCATCTTATTGCTCACCACTCAATAAAGGTCACCGTCCAGGTATTGCTTATCTTTCAGATATTCCATGTTTGTTAACCTTAACATACAACATTCAATTGCAAATTTAAGTATGTTTCTTCATTTCTAATCAGTTTCATATCGCCATAGCCCTGCAAAATCATTAATTTCCATGGATTCCATAAACTTAACAGGGTAAGAACAAGCAACCGTTGACGCCGAACTTAAATTCACCATCTACCAAGAGATCTAGAGGCCATGAAGCTGAAAATGAAGGTTTAACAATTTTGTTGGAGTGAGAATTTGTTTAAAAATAAATCAATTCACACTATCATTTGAATAATTAATTTCTTTCTAATTATTCTTTCTATTTTATATGTATTTGAAGCCAACCATTACGTAACGCCTGATAATGTTAAAGCCAGCGGTCTGCTTTATCCGACTTAACAAATGGTAAGTGTTTATGTGCAAATTCATCATCTTTATAATTATCTTTGAATACTTATTTAATTAATTGTTTTCAAAATCATAATTCACAGTATCTCAAACTCAACAAATGTCATTGCCACACAATTCACTTTTCGTTCCCAATTATTTCTATCCAGGTATGTGAAATTAATTATTCTTATCATATATACACAAACACATTGTATTGGAAACATTCTTCATTTTCTATCTGACATTTCCCAAATAAATCAATTCACACTATCATTTGAATAATTAATTTCTTTCTAATTAGTTGTTTAATTTGAAAATTTGAATAATAGAACATATCATGTTTTGGCACTTCATCACAAAATCGTCAACAAGGTTTAACTATATTTATTGCATAATGTCTGCAGAGTCATTTCTATCACACCTAAGATATTTAATAACGAAAATATAAGTTCAAGTATATTTTCCTTATACTTTGTTAATTTTCTATTAATGATGTTTTAATAGTCAGTGAATTTTGGGCAATGTTCCTCTACCACGTGCTTCTCATTGAATTCATATATGGCTGGGAGAAATCTATATGGTAATGTTATCTTTTAAAATTACTATTATTTATTTATTCCAACTTCCCAACATCAATTTATAAATTTTAACTGTTTTTGGGATTTTGAATTAACCCTTTGAAGTTGTTAGTATTTTATATAAAATATAATTTTTAAAAGTATCTTATTAAACCTATAGATGATTTCAATGATGAAGTAGCAAGTCCAAAGATCCATACATTAGTTCCAACTGGTGCGCAATTTTGATCAATCATTTATTATTTATTGTCTTGATTATCATGGTTAATCGTCATTCATATTTGACTACTACGAGAATGATTTATGTTAATTTCTTATTATATTAGAAAACCGTAATAACAACAACACTATAATTTCGATCCGACACAGTTCTACATCAAAGTCTAATTTGGATGGTATGTTTTGTCATTCTTTTAACCCCTCATGTATTATATAGACCACCCTCAAGATTCATTAATGTCATCTCTATAAAATACAGTACTACTAAGTTTATTGGATTTATTAGTTTGTCTACATTTACTTTGCTATATAATATACTATTCTTTGAAGTAGATCAAGAGAACATCATTCCCACCGATCTAAGAGAATCAAGTGCAAGAGGTAATGTCACGACCTCCTATCAGACGTCCGTGACCGGTACGGGAAGTAGGATTTCTCTTATCCCGTAAGCCTCTAATCCCTGATTGACATTTTCACATGTTTATAACTACCCATTTCTAATACAAACAATATATATAATATATATGTATACGACCATCCATTTCCGGTGACCTAAGCAGTTTGCAATCCACGGCTCGCTGAGAGCCACTTCAGTCTATATATATACACATAATCATTCACACGTACATATAGTATACATATTGATCACGCGCTTCAGTGCGGGTGATCTATCCTATTCACATGCAGAAGTCCTGTATGTAGTCATACATATATTCAATCACACACTTGCATATAGTTTACATATTGATCACACGCCTCAATGCGTGTGATCTATCCTATTCACATGCGGAAGCATATTCTCATACAATCAGGTATTCAGTCAAACATATATATATAATTTACATATTGATCACACCCCTCAAGGCGTGTGATCTATCCTAGTCGCATGCGGAAGTCATATATATATATATATATATATATATATATATATATATATATATATATATATATATATATATATATATATATATATATATATGATATATCATAGCCTAAATTCTCAATACAAAGACCTAACTTTAATTTGTATGAAGCCGACAATGCTAGAATAGGACGTATATATACACTGCAGCTGTATCTATACAAACGCTACACCCAAAAAGGATTCATATACATATATATCACAACATATGTACGTAATCAAAATAACTACCGACGCGGACTAAGCGTACGGTCCTCAGATCTGTCCGCCTCCCTGAGAAGAAGTGGACGCGTTTCCGACTTCTGAACCACCTGTATTTGAAACATGTAAACAGAGGGTGAGTCGAACAGACTCAGTGAGAAGCTCCCCCATCCCTGGCATAGGAGCGGGTACCACTACATCTGGGGGAAGGGAGCCACCACAACCACATGCGCATGAAACAGATTCGTATTATGAACTTTAACATGATCAGGCAATCAGTAAATCATATTCACAATTTAAAATCATATCTTATGCTTCTAACATATTTATTAATCCACATGTAAATCAATCATAAACAATATAACATATGGTTCCATAGTTATCATATACTTGTGCACGTAGGCACTCACTTTCTGTCTCCCGCATTACGCTAAGAGAAATACTGGCCTGAAGGCAATTTCATGTACAAACCTGGTTGATCACACCAGGAACTTTCTGACTCCAAGGTATGCTTAGAGTAATAGCCGGCAACTCGTCTGACCTCAGTTTTAACCAAGGTAATGGCCACTATGTGGCATACTTGCCGACGTCATAATCTTGTTTGTCTGATCAGGATGATTGACTCGATCTATCCGGACAACCTAAACAAACTCAACTAACATATTTAACCTTGAATGTCACGACCCCCTATCGGACGTCCGTGACCGGCACGGGAGGTAGGATTTCTCCTCTCCCGTAAGCCTCTAATTCCTTATTGACATTCTTATATATGCATAACTGCCCATTTCTATTACAAACAATATATAGTATATATGGTCATCCCTATCCGGTGACCTAAGTAGCACGCAATCCACGGCTCGCTCAACGCCGCTTCAGTCTATACATATACACATAATCAATCACACGTACATATAATATACATATTGATCACGCGCTTAAGGGCGGGTGATCTATCCTATTCACATGCAGAATCCCTGTGTACAGTCAAGTATATATATTCAATCACACACCTGCATATAATTTACATATTGATCACACGCCTCAATGCGTGTGATCTATCTTATTCGTATGCGGAAGCCGTACTTTCACACAACCAAGTATTCAGTCACACATATATATAAATTTACATATTGAACACACGCTCTGTGCGTGTGATCTATCCTATTCACATGCGGAGGTCACATTCATATATATATACACACATGATATTCATCATATCATAACCTATATTCCCAACAACCGGACCAAATCTTTAATCTGTATGAAGCCGACAATTCTAGAGTGTGACATATACATATATGTATATAGCAACGATACAAAACAATGTTATACCAAAAGAATCATATACATATACATCCTGACAAAATACATATATCAATACTACCCACGCGAACAATGCATGCGGCCTCTAAGTTTGTCCGCCTCCCTGAGATGAAGTGGAAGCGCTCTCGATGCCTATACCACCTGTGTCTGTAACAATTAATATTGGGGTGAGTTAAACGGACTCAGTGAGAGGCTCTCCCATCCCTGGTGTAGTAGCGGGTACCACTACAACTGGGGAAGGAAACCAATCACAATAACATACGCATATAACAGACTTTGAGTTTCCATATATTAAGTGGTCAGGTAATTAGCATATATCATATTCACAATAAAGAATTTAAAGCATGGTTTTACATACGTTTAAATTTATACATACGTCATATCACAGTTTAACATATAACTTCAAAAATGGTTCTCCTCATTCTAATAAATTAAGCCAAGGTACATATATTATAAATGTCAGATTGTTTTATCCATTTTTAACAATTAATTATAATGTGTAATTTGTTATACCAGATTTGCATTTTTGTAGAGCTTATTACCTGTATTCGTTTAATTTTTCAGAATATGTTGACATTGGGTTGTCTACATATGAATGTGAACATTATGGTGCTATTTTTTGGTATGAGGAACGCATCAACAAGTCAAGAAATACTAAAAAACCGAAATTTTCTTTGTGTTGTCTACAAGGGAAAGTCCAACTTCCTAAAAGACGAGATCCTCCTAAAATTCTTGAAAATCTGCTGGTGAATAATGATTCTAGAAGTAAGCAGTTCAGGAGGAGGATTAGAACTTATAATAATATGTTTGCATTCACTTCAATGGGTGGACGAATTGACAATTCAGCTAATGATGGGAGAGGACCATATGTTTTCCGTCTACACGGTCAAAACATGCATCTCATAGGAGATCTGCTTCCTAAAGCTGATGAAACTCTACGATTTTCGCAATTGTATATTTACGATACAAACAATGAAGTTATCAATCGGATGCGAAATGCTAGGTGAATAATATACATGCTTTTCATTCTCACTTAATTTGCTTAGTATCTTTTCCTTATACTTATGTAATTAATTTAACCGTCAAATATTTTTCTTTTTAGTTCATCAGCTTCTGAAGATCCATGTGATGCATCGATTGTTATGCAGTTGTCACAGATGTTGGATTCTATTAATCCTTTAGTTAAAGTTTTTAGATCAGTTAAGGATCATCCGTCTTTATCCTTTAGAGATAGCCTAAGGCTCAAGTTAATAAAAAAGCGCACTACTGATGCTAGGATTTACAATCTCCCTGCTGCTGATGAGATTGCTGCTCTTATTGTTGGTGACTTTGATCCAGAAAATGTTGAGAGAGATATAATTGTTGAGGAAAGATCCGGAACATTACAGCGTATTGATGAATTGCATCCTCTTTATTTACCAATGCAATATCCTCTTATGTTTCCTCGTGGGGAGGATGGTTACCGACAGGACGTGTTATTCAGGTTTGCTGATTTTAATTCAAACAAGAAAGAGAAAACTCTTACCCTCCGACAATATTTTACTTATAATATTCAGGATAGACCTTCACAATTTAATATCTGTTTGAGATGTGGTAAGTTGACTCAGCAATTTATAGTTGATGGTTACACCATGATTGAATCTCAACGGTTACTCTACATAAGATTACACCAGAAAGAACTTCGAGCAAATAGTTATGTCACATTGACACATGCATTATCTAGAGGTGAGACCACCTCCTCTAATATTGGAAAGATGATTGTACTCCCATCTTCTTTTACTAGAAGTGAAAGGTATAGTCATGAAAATTTTCAAGATGCAATGACAATCTGTACAACTTGTGGATTTCCTGAACTTTTTATTACTTTTACGTGTAATCCCAAATGGCCTGAACTGTGTATATTATTTGAAAGTATGCATTGCACAACTCAAGACAGGCCAGATCTTCTATCACATGTGTTCAAGATTAAGCTTAACGCTCTCATCAAGGACATTACTAAAGAATTTTTGTTTGGAATATGTCGTGCAGGTATTATGTGAATAATTTATTATTATATATCTATCTTTATTTGTTAAAATCTAACATAGATACTAAAACAATTTTTATGAATTTGCAGATATATATACAATTGAATTCCAGAAACGTGGTCTCCCACATGCACATATACTTATTTGGCTCAATGCAGAGCACAAGTGAACAAATGAAGCACTCATTGACTCCGTTATTTGTGCAGAGATACCTGACCAAGTTTCAAACCCTAGACTTTACGAAGCAGTTAATGTTAGTTATTATTATAAATTACTATTATAATATAATAAAATCAAAGCATACAAATTAATAAGGAAAACGTTGTTGCATAACTGATTTGCTTTTTATTAATTGTTGAATATAGACACTTTTTGCAACCAGCTTCATCTTACGAACGTGGTGGATATTTTGCTTTGAATGATATAACGGATTGAATGATAAATACCATAAATGTTGTGATAAATATTTTAAATGTTGTGAACGTTTGAGCTTCTAACTCTTGCCTATAAATAGTGTGTGCTGAAGGCATTGAGAACACACAAAAATATTCAGAAAAAATAAGAAGGCTTGAGAGAAAATTCTAATCTCATTTGGGTGGAGAAAAGGTGTGGGTGTTCTAGAGTCCTGTCTACTTCTTTGTGTAGACTTTAAAAAGGCGAGTGTTTGGCCATTGTATCCTGGAGGTGACGCGCTTGGGTACCACTACACCGGGATTATAGAATATCATTCTACCCGTGGAGAGCGTGAATTACCTTAAAGACAACGAGATACCCGTGCCTCGGTCAAACACCACGTATTTATTTTAATTATATTCATCTTTATCTCTATTGTTTCTATTATTATTTTTTCTTGTAGCCCCAACAAGTTTAAGGTAATTCATCACTATCATGGAGGCTACAAATGAAAATAAGAATGGAGTTGGTGATCTTAACAAACCTTTTCGCTTCAAAGGTGTTCACTTCAAGAGGTGGAAAGGGAAGGTTTTATTTTATTTAAATCTTTTAAAAGTATCTTATGTACTCATGGAAAAGAATCCAAAAAAGACTCCTATTGATTCCATGAATGATACTGAAAAAAAAGATCATGCTGAAAAAATAGAAAAATGGGAACGAGATGAATATAATTGTCGCTACTATTTACTTAATTGTTTGGCTGACGAATTTTATGATTATTATGAGAAATCATATGAAACAGCCAAAAAGATTTGGAAGGCCTTGTAGAAAAAATATGATACTGAGGAGGCTGGTGCGAAGAAATATGCTACAAGTCGCTTCTTAAATGGTAGATGACAAGTTTGTGGTGGAGCAAACTCAAGAGTTCCAAATGCTAGCTCATGAGGTGCGGTCCGAAGGGATACAAATTGAAGACAACCTTATTGTGGCTGGGATCATTGACAAGCTACCACAATCTTGGAAGGAGTTCCAAAAATCTCTTCGTCACAAGCAAAAGGAGACAAGCCTAGAAAGTCTCATCACAAGAATCCGAGTAGAAGAGGAGGCTAGGAGTCAAGATCTTCTCATGACTCAAAATGGGAATGGAAATTCTAACCCCAAGGTAAATGCTCTTGGAACCAATGACTCTTTGCCTCAAGGTAATAACTTGAAGCAAAATGCTCAATTGAAACCCAATGGTAAAAACATGAAAAAGTTTAGAAATGACAATAATAAAGGGAATTCCACCCAAAATAATTCCAACCAAAAGTTTCAATTCTCTTGCTATGTTTGTGGTAAAAAAGGACATATGGCAAAGAATTGTAGACATCGTAATAAGGGTAATGCACCACAAGCCAACAATGTTGAGGAGCCCTTAGTGGCTATGATAATTGAAATAAACATTGTTGGTGAATCAAATGGTTGGTGGGTAGATTCTGGAGCCACTAGGCATGTATGTTATGATAAAGATTGTTTCAAGGTTTATACACCTTATAAAAAACCTAGAGACATCATGTTTGGTGACTCCCACACTACTCAAATTTTGGGTGAAGGAGATGTAGAATTGAATTTTACTTCTGGGCGTACTCTCACTCTCAAGGATGTTCTTTACACTCCTAAGATGAGAAAGAATCTCATGTCTGCCTTTCTACTTAACAAAGCTGGGTTTAAACAGACTATTGAGTCTGACCAATATGTTTTTACCAAGGGTGGAAACTTTGTAGGCAAAGGGTATGCTTGTGATGAAATGTTTAAATTGAATCTTCATATGAATAAAATGTCTTCAAGTTCTGTTTATTTGACTTCTTCTATTAATTTTTGGCATGAACGTTTATGCCACATAAATGGTAAATATGTGAAAAGAATGAGTAATTTAGGATTAATACCTAATATTGATAATAAATTTGAAAAATGTGAATTTTGTAGCATGTCAAAAATTACAAAAAGACCTCATCTAGGTGTTGTGAGAGATTCTGAAATACTAGATTTAATTCATACTGATATTTGTGAATTTGATGGTCATTTAACTCGTGGTGGAAATAGATATTTCATAACTTTTATTGATGACTTTTCTAAATATACTTATGTATATTTGATAAAACACAAAAGTGAGGCTTTTGAAAAATTAAAAATATTTTTAAATGAAGTTGAAAATCAATTTGGCAAGAAAATTAAACGTTTTCGTAATGATAGAGGAGGTGAATATGATTCAAATGAGTTGAATAATTTTATTAAAAATCTGGGAATTGTTCATGAAGTAACACCTCCTTACTCACCTGCTTCTAATGGAGTAGCTGAACGTAAAAATAGAACGTTAATTAACTTGACAAATTCTATGTTGATGCATTCTGGCATTTCTTTGAATTTTTGGGGTGAAGCTGTATTAACTGCTTATTTTGTGCTAAATCGAGTTTCTCATAAAAAAATAGATAAAACACCTTTTGAATTATGAAAAAATTATAAACCAAGTTTAATTTTTTTAAGAGTATGGGGATGTTTGGCATATGTAAAACATGTAGACCCAAAAAGATCTAAATTAGGTCCTCAAGCTTCCACATGTGTTTTTGTTGGCTATTCTTTAAATAGCATAACTTATAGATTTTTTGACTTAGATAATAAAATAATTATTGAATTAAGTGATGCTATATTTTGTGAAAATAAGTTTCCTTATAAACTAAGAAATAGTGGGGGTCAAGAAATTATAAAAACAAATATTTCTATTCCAAACTCTTATTATCAAGAAAAAAATATTGAAATAGAATCAAGAAAAAGTAAGAGCTAGAATAGAAAAAGATTTTGGCCCAAATTTTCTAGTTTATAATGTTGAAGATAATCCTTTGTCTTTAAAAGAGGCTTTAGCATCACCTGACTCAATTTTTTGGAAGGAAGCTATACATGATGAAATTGACTCACTCATTTCTAATAAAACTTGGAAATTGTGTGATTCACCTAGTGGATGTAAAGCAATTGGTTGTAAATGGGTACTTCGTAAGAAGTTAAAACCTGATGGTTCTATTGATAAATATAAAGCTAGACTTGTAGCAAAGGGTTATACTCAAAGAGAGGATTTAGATTTCTTTGATACTTTTTCTCCAGTTGCTAGAATTACATCTATTAGATTTTTGATTGCTATTGCTGCTATCCATGATTTATTTATTCATCAAAGGGATGTAAAAATCGCTTTTCTAAATGGTGATTTAGATGAAGAAATATACATGGAGCAACCAGAAGGTTTTGTTATACAAGGACAAGAAAATAAAGTTTGTAAATTAACAAAATCTTTATATGATTTAAAACAAGCTCCTAAGCAATGAGATATGTGCATGCTTGAAAATGGTTTTAAGTCTAGTGAATGTGATAAATGCATATATCATAAATCTATTGAGAATGATCATGTGATCATTAGCTTGTATGTAGATGATTTATTAATTTTTGGTACAAGCTTAGATGTAACTAAAAATACTAAAAATTTGCTTTGTGAAAATTTTAGTATGAAAGATCTTGGTAATGCTAGTGTCATTCTTGGTATGAAAAATACAAGAATGAATGATGGAATTTTTCTTGATTAATCTCATTATGTGGAAAAACTTTTGAAAAAATATGGATTTTTAGATGGTAAACATGTCTCTATTCCTTTAGAGTCAGATATCCATTTGTTTCCCACTACTAATGAGAATTTAATCATTGATAAAAAATAATATGCTAGTATGATTGGGAGTCTGCGTTATTTAACAGACTGTACTAGACCTGATATTTCCTATGCAGTTGGGTTGCTTGGAAGGTTTACAAGTAAACCTAGTATGGAACATTAGAGTGCAATAAAATATCTTATGAGATATGTGTGGCACTAAAAATTATGGTTTGTTCTATAAGAAATATCCAGCTGTGTTAGAAGGATATTCTGATGCTAATTGGAATACATTATCAGGAGACTCTCTTTCTACTTCTGGTTATATTTTTACTTTAGGTGGTTGTGCAATTTGTTGGAAATCTAAAAAACAACAAATAATTGCAAAATCAACTATGGAAGTTGAGCTTATTGCTTTAGCATTAGCCAGTGATGAGGCTAGTCGGTTAAGGGATATGTCGAATGAAATTCCCTTGTGGGAAAAATCTGTACCACCTATATTGATACATTGCGATAGCACTGCTGCTATGGGTAGAGTACGAAATCGCTACTATAATGGAAAATCTAGACCCATAAGGAGAAAACATAGTATTTTGAGATCTCATATTAATAATGGTACCATTCATGTGGAATATGTAAAGTCAATAGATAATTTTGCGGATCCGCTTACAAAGGCTTTACATAGATATAGGGTCTGGAGTATATCGAGGGGGATGGGTCTTAAGCCCATAGAATTAAAAGCAACCTATGAGGATACCCTACCAAGTGTTTAGTGATCCTAATAACTTGGTTCAAAGGGAAAAATGAATCATAGAGTAGATGTGGAATAAATGCACCTTATAAGAGTCTTTAAAACTCTTAAACTCATCCCTATGGTGTAAGTGCATTTCCTGCAATATATATGTGACACGTGGCAAAAAGTGTTTAAATGACCAATCACAGTAGAGAGAGAATATAGAAGACCACCTTTTATATGACCAATCATAGAAGAAAGAGAGTGTAAATACAATATATGATCGGTGGAATTGGATGAAATGGGCATAAGGAAATGGACTTAAGTTTTTTCCATATTTTAAATGTTGTGAACGTTGGAGCTTCTAACTCTTGCCTATAAATAGTGTGTGCTGAAGGCATTGAGAACACACAAAAATATTCAGAAAAAATAAGAAGGCTTGAGAGAAAATTCTAATCTCATTTGGGTGGAGAAAAGGTGTGGGTGTTCTAGAGTCCTATCTACTTCTTTGTGTAGAAGTTGTAGACTTTAAAAAGGCGAGTGTTTGACCGTTGTATCCTGGAGGTGACGCGCTTGGGTACCACTACACCGGGGTTATAGAATATCATTCTACCAGTGGAGAGCGTGAATTACCTTAAAGACAACGAGATACCCGTGCCTCGGTCAAACACCACGTATTTATTTTAATTATATTCATCTTTATCTCTATTGTTTCTATTTTTTTTTACTTGTAGCCCCAACAGTTAAAACTTTTATGATACATGGACCTTGTGGTTTGGATAGAAAAAATTCACCCTGTATGGTAAAGTCCAGATGTTCAAAACATTTTCCAAAGAAGTTCACTGATAGGACCTCATTTGATGAAGATGGATATTGCAAGTACCGCCATCGTGATAGTGGTAATTTTATTGAGAAGAGTGGGATTAAATTCGATAATAGGTTTGTTGTGCCATACAATCCTACACTTCTTCTTCGTTACCAGGCACATATTAATGTAGAATTCTGCAACTAGTCTAGTTCAATTAAATACTTATTCAAGTATGTTAGCAAAGGTCATGATAAGGTGACTGCTGCTCTTTGTAATCCAGAATCTGCTGATTCATCTGAAGAGAATTCTGATGAGATAAAAATTTATCTTGATTGTAGATACATTTCACCTTGTGAAGCCGTATAGAGAATATTCGGATTTGACATTAGTTTTCGTGAACCTTCTGTTGAGCGTCTACCATTTCATCTTCCTGATCAACAAGGTGTTGTATTTCCTGACAATGCTCCTATCGATTCTGTTGTTTTTAATGCTACAGTAAAACAAACCAAATTTTTTGCATGGTTTGAAGCTAACAAGAAATATCCCAAGGCAAGGTTTCTAACTTATTCACAATTCCCGACCCAGTTTGTTTACAAAACTGATTCTCACCAGTGGTTTGAACGCAAATCAGGTTGGTCGATTGGTTGTCTTTATTATGTTGCTCCAGGTTCAGGTGAACTGTATTATTTGAGATTGTTGTTAATGTTTACAAAAGGGCCAACATGTTTTGAGGATATAAGAACAATAAACGGTGTTTTATATCCTACTTTCAAAGATGCATGTTATGTCATGGGATTGCTAGATGACGACAAAGAATATATATAAGGGATTATAGAAGGTAGCAAATGGTCTTCTGGTATTTATCTTCGCAAACTTTTTGCAACTTTATTGATTCACAACACAATTTCCAGACTTGTTCATGTGTGGGAAAATACATGGATGTATCTATCTGATGACATTTTGCTTAAAGAGAGACATCGTACAGCCAATCTAGGTTCTTATAATACAGATTCTTCGATGATAAATTTGTATATTTATATCTAATGAAGAGAATTTTAATTCATATTCTTTTAATTTAGCATGTTTTTATTGACTTACAATAAAATTTATTTTTGCTTCAATTGTATACATTGTAGATCTACACTTGGACGATGATCGTGTCCAAGAAATTGCTCTTGCAAAGATTGAGAATCTCCTTAAAATAAATGGTCGTAGCCTTGTTGACTTTCCGCCAATGCCAATGCCTAATGAAGCTCTTATGCGGAATATTGGGAATCTACTTATTAGTGAAGAACTTAATTATGACAGGAATGCTTTGAGAACTGAACATGCTCACCTTCTATCTTTATTAACCGATGAACAAAGGTCGATTTATGACAAAATCATGAGTGCTGTGAATGAAGGAAGACCTGGTATTTTTTTTGTAAATGAATTTGGCAGTTATGGGAAGACATATATATGGAACACGCTTACATCTGCTATCAGATCTAAGGGCGAGATTGTGCTTGCAGGTTTGTCTTAGTTACATATAGAAATCTTAGAATCATCTAAAATCAATTAAATGTTTAGGATTATATTATTTTGATATGATTTTCCTAAAAATTCTCTCAGTTGCCTCAAGTGGTATTGCTTCGCAACTCATACCAGGAGGAAGGACTGCTCATTCAAGATTTGCCATCCCTTTGAATATTGATGGGAATTCGACTTGTCATATAGTTCAAGGAAGTGATTTGGCTGAACTTATGGTACACACAAAGTTAATTATTTGGGATGAGGCACCCATGGCGCATCGGCATTGCTTTGAAGCATTAGATCGCACTCTTAGAGATATAATGCATTCCCAAACTGCAGCATTAGCAAAACATCCTTTTGGTGGAAAAGTGGTTGTCCTTGGCGGTGAATTTAGGCAAATTCTACCTGTTATTCCCAGAGCTGGCCGAGAAGATATTGTTTTGGCTTCATTAAATTCTTCGTATTTGTGGCCCTCATGCAAGGTATTATCTTTAACAAAAAACATGAGGCTATATCAAGGTTATAGTGTTGAGGAAAATTCCAGCATTAGTAAATTTGCTGAATGGATCTTGAAAGTAAGTGAGGGTAACATTGACAACATCATCAATGATGAGGAACATGAAATTACCATTGATGATGATATACTCATTAATGATGTTGAAGACCCTATTCAAGGTATTGTAGAAAGCACTTATCCGAAATTGTTGGACAATTTTAAAAACCATGTCTACTTCCGTGAAAGGGCTATACTGTCACCAACATTAGATGATGTTGCTCAAGTGAATGAGTTTATGTTAGGCTTATTACCAGGTGAAGAGCGAACATATTTAAGTTCAGATGCAATTTGTAATCAAGATCCACAAGATGAACTTGCTGAAGTATACACAACTGAATTCCTCAACACCATATGCGGTTCAGGTCTACCATATCATCCGCTTAAACTTAAGGTTGGTGCACCAATAATACTTCTCCGTAATATTGACCGTTCAATGGGTTTATGCACGGAACACGACTGATATTAACTAGGATGTGTGAACACCTGATTGAAGCATCTATCATGTCAGGTAAATTTGAAGGGGTGAAGGTCCTTATAGCACGTATGTTAATAAGTCCTTTCGATTATAAATTGCCTTTCAAGTTTCAATGCCGGCAATTTCCTGTTGTCCTCTCATTTGCTATAACAATTAACAAGAGTCAAGGACAAACATTGTCTAATGTTGGTATATATCTTCGTCGTCCTGTTTTTAGCCATGACCAGCTTTATGTTGCCGTATCGCGTGTTAGAAAACGTTCAGGTTTGAAGATTCTTGTGACTGATGCCAACCGTCGTCAGATGAGAACTAATACAAATGTTGTCTTCACAGAGACATTCCAAAATGTCAAATAGAACTAATATTAATTCCATATATTCAATTTTAGCAATTTATTCTCAACAAATTATGCATTTCCATGTACTCTACTCAACTTAATTTTATATTCTCAGCTTCAGCGTTTTACTATTGTAAGAATATGGGCCAGTCCACCCTTGGTGGATCGGACCCAAGCCCAATTGATGTTGGGGCAAATATATAAATAAATTATAAATGTGGGTTATGGAGAGTAATTTACTCCATAAGTTTAAATTAACTTAAAAATGAGTCAGTTGCATAAAAAGAGAACGTGATAACAAGAGGTGGAGTGTAACAGATTACATTCATCCAGAGAAAACAAAAAACCTCTCTTCTCCTGACTCTCTACTCTCTGCCAATATCAATTGTGGGTGCATTTGCTGTGTTGCTTGCTCGGAGTCCCTACTTGGTGACCGGAGTGCACGTGGGTACCTGAACGCGGAGTCGGACTCGGATACGTCACAGGTACACCCGAAATCTAACAGTGGTATCAGAGGCAGGTTTCTTCCGCTGTGTTTCACATGTTATTCCATGAAAAGATGCAAGACATACATATAACATGTGCTAATTAGTTAATCTGATGTTATCTTCACCGAATAGTAATTTTTTTTTTGTGCAAATTGGGTTAGTGAAAATTCATGCTTTAGGCTTCGAATTTGTTCCTATTACGTAGAGCGCGGAAAATCGATGAAAATCGATATAAAATTTGCATGAAACGGACTCCGAACGGCATCGAAACGATGATCGAAATTTCGGGTTTAAAATTTGGGTTTCCGAAAACTACGATTTTAGGCTTCGAGAATGCTCCCATTGTGTAGAGCACGAAAAATCGTGCGAAATAGACATAAAATTTGCAGAAAACGGAGTTCGGACGACTGAGATATTGACGTCCGAAGTTTTCCGGCGAGCTTCACCGTTTTCCCGGTCGCCGGATTCTGGAAAACGGAGGTTGAAGGTTGAAGATGACGGTTAGCGACAGTTTTGGAAACTGCTGCTAAAAAAACCGTCACTAAATAAAATTAAAACCGTCACTTGGCGCGGCAGTTTGAAAAACCGCCGCCTAAAATTAAATTTTGAAAATTCAAAATTCAAAAAAAAAAAAAAAAAAAAAATTCAGAACTGCCACGTGGCGCGTGCAGCCACGTGGCGGACCAGTCCGGCGCGTGGGCCACACCGCCGGACTGCTGCCGGCGTGCCGCAGCCGGTGGGGCGGCGCGTGTCGCCGCCGGCGGCCGGCACGGCGGCGCGTGGGGCCACGCGCCGCCACACACCAAAAAAAAATGGCGGCGCGTGTCGCCGCCGGCGGCCGGCACGGCGGCGCGTGGGGCCCACGCGCCACCACACAAAAAAAAAAAAAAAAAATTTTTTTTTTGGGGGCGCGTGAGGGTGCGTGTGACCTCCGATTGAGGTCCCGTCTGTCTCTATAAATCCGTAAAATTGAGATCTTCAATTTGACATATAATTCGACTATGTTTGGGGGTCATTTGGGATCTGCTTATGTGTTTTAGTGCTTTTCTGGTATTTTTTGTTTCCAGAAACAATTAAAATAATTTTATTATTATTTTTTTTAGGTAAATTGAGGCAAATGGCTTCTAATAGCACTGAAAACAATGATAATAGTGCGTTGAACTACTCATATTTAAATGAGGCAGTTCCTGAATACGTACCTATGGATGAAGATCCCGAGGAGGATCCTGAAGAGGATCCTGAGGAAGATCCAGAGGAAGATCCCGAGGAGGATCCTGAAGAGGATCCTGAGGAAGATCCAGAGGAAGATCCCGAGGAAGATCCTGAAGAGGATCCTGAGGTAAATCCAGAGCAAGATCCCGAGGAGGAACCTGTAGAGGATCCCCAACCACTCCCGGAAGAGACAATACTTTCCGGACCAACGTCGGAAACATTATTTCCACTGGAGCCCCTCAACGTAGATCCTCAATTAAACTACAACGATCCGTTAAATCCAATAATGGTCCAAGATATTGTGGTGGAGGAAGGCGAGGAAGTCAACCAACCTTTAACCCCTGCATTAGCTATGGATATAGCTGAAAGAGATGCAGCGCGACTAACAGATATAAAAGACATAAATGGCGTACTTTCCAAATACGTCAAAAACATGACTGATAAGGAAAACACTAAATTTTACGTCAAAGTCATATTGGAATACATAAGAGCTGTAAGGGTTAGAGGCAAACCTAGAGGCCGACCTCCTAGCAAACTATACTGGTTTCTGATGATAGAAATGGTATGCCGAATAGCCGACAGACCACACCGACATAAGATATTAAGAGACGCAGTGATTGATTATATGCGAGCTTTTTTACTATGATTTTTTTTTTATGTTTGAAGTTTTTAAGCTCATGTATTTTCTTTGGATTTTAATGGTATTGAACATGATATTCATGCTTTTGTGATTTTTTAGTTAATGAACATTTTAATTTTATTCAATGCAATCATTGAGAATTCCATGTTCATATGCATGAATTTGTGTATACTTTTTGTGAGTGGGAGCTCTTTTAGAAGATGAGACTTCTTAGAGTCGTAATTTAATAAAAGCACTTATATAGAATTCTTGATAAGATATAATGATTATTGCTTGTATCTGTGTGATGGGAGATACAAACGTATGCTCTTGATCATTGATCTTGAAATATCATTGTTTTCTACTCAAGAATAATATAAGGGCATGGCATTGTATACTTTATGTGCTGAATATAACCAAACTAAAATGTTCTTTGGAACGTATCTCTATTAAAGAGATCGTTGAATAATGTGGGATCGATTTGTCACAGACTTAACAATGGCATCAAAGAACATAATAGCTGAGCTAAACAAGGGGGATAAGCTTAACGGGGACAATTGGGACATATGGCATCGTAAAGTTCAATACATCTTGGAGGAACAAGATGCAATTGAACCTCTTACCGTGGTCTTGGTCGAACCTGAGATTGGGAATACGGCCCAACACAGGAGGGACCAAGAAGCATACCAGGTTTGGAAAAGAAAGAATAGCATTGCGAGAATTACCTTGTTGAGTGCAATGGCTGATGATCTGATGTGTGAGTTTGAGAGTCACAAAACCGCACAAGCTATGTGGATAGCTTTGAAAGACAAGTTTGGTGGTACCTCTACCTCCAAACTGAGAAGGTTGACGATTAAGTTCGATACCTATAAACTCAAGCCTAACACTCCAATTAAACAACATCTAAGAGAGATGGCCAACATGATCCGGGAACTGAAAGAAGCTGGACATACACTGTCTGATGAACAGCAAGTACAAGCAGTTATCAGATCGCTCCCTGGGAGTTGGGAGCACATGAAGGTGAATTTAACCCACAATGAGAACATCACTACTTTCAGTGATGTAGCCAAGCACTTGGAGCTGGAAGATGAACGCTTGGAGGCTTATAAATCATCTGGGCAAGCCTATTACACTGAGACTGCAAGTTCTTCTCAGGCAAAGCCCAATTCCAAGAAGGGCAAATTTTTCCAGAGAAAAGGGAAAAAGGGTGTTTTTCAACCCAAGAAAGGCAAGAAACAATTCAAGAAAAAGGGAAACAAATGTGGCAAGAAGAAGATAGACCTAAAGAAGGTCAAGTGCTTCGCCTGCCAAAAGATGGGCCATTTCGCACGGGACTGTTCCAAACAGACCGAGAGCGAAAAGGTATTAGTGAATTATGTGAATTCACATGTTTCATATGTTTCTAGCACTGTTTTTCTAACAGAACCTATTTCTTTTTCTTGGATTATTGACTCAGGCTCCACAGACCACGTAACGAGGGATCGAGGATCCTTCATCGAATACCGTCGATTGCCAAATCATAGCAGGTGGCTATATGTTGGAAACAACGCAAGGATCGAGGTCAAAGGTCTTGGCACTTGCCAATTCACTTTGCGTGGAGGAAAAACTTTGACGCTTCATGATGTGCTTTATACTCCTGATATTCGACGAAATTTGATATCTGTTAATTGTCTTTTAAAGTTTGGGTTTCATTTACACTTTCATGACAAGGTTGTAGACTTTTTTAACAACTCAGTTTATTATGGTTCGGCTTTTCTCTTAGACAAGTTCTTTGTTTTGGACATTGTTGGAGATTGTAATTATAATGAATGCTTTGCTGTTTCTTCTACTAATGTTGATATGAATGTTTGGCATTCTAGACTGGGACACATTAGTCAAAATAGAATGATTAAATTGGCCAAAGAAGGCATGTTAGGTACAATTCCAAACATGGAAATGTCACTATGTGAAAATTGTCTAGCTGGTAAGGCAACAAGAAAACCTTTCGGTAAGGGAACTAGAGCTGAAAATCCATTACAATTAATCCATTCTGATATATGCGGTCCTTTGAGTGTGAGGGCGAGACACGGAGCGTGGTATTTCATTACTTTTATCGATGACTATTCACGATATGGTCACATTTATTTGATTTCACATAAGTCTGAAGCTCTTGCGTGCTTCAGACGATACCTAAACGAGGTAGAAAATCAAATGGATAATAAAGTCAAAGCATTACGCACTGATCGAGGTCGTGAATATTTGTCTGAACAGTTTAAACAACTCTGTGAAGAAAAAGGGATAATCAGGCAACTGACTATCCCTGGCACTCCACAACAAAATGGTGTTGCCGAAAGAAGAAACAGAACTCTTCTAGACATGATTAGATCAATGATGGCCCAAGCAAACCTACCAATTTCATATTGGGGTGATGCTTTATTGACGGCAACCTTCATACTTAATCGTGTGCCCTCAACATCAGTCGCTTCCACACCCTATGAGTTATGGACGAAACGTAAACCAGATTTAAGCATCTTAAGGCCCTGGGGGTCAGCTGCGTACATCCATGACAATTCCCATAAGTATGGAAAACTGGGTCCCAGAGGAAAGAAATGTATCTTTATTAGATACTCAGAACAATCAAAGGGATACGTTTTCATAGGTGAAAACGAAGATGGCACGGTGACTGAGATAGAATCAAGAGATTCAAGATTCATTGAAACTGAATTTCCTAATCGAGGAGATGTTGACCGCACTGTTTCCCTTTATGAAACAACAGAACAAGACAGTGCAGAACAAATTGACAAACCAGAATCGTCTAGGATTGTCAATCTGAGTGGGAGTCAAGAAAGGTCAACACCAAGACCTGAACAAGAAAAGAAAGATAAGGAGATTGCTTCTATTAGAAGGAGCAATAGGGAAAGTGTTCCCAAACGACGCTTTCAAATCGAAGGCGAATCTTTCTTAGTCACTCCAGAGGGAGATGATGAACCTCGTTCTGTACATGAAGCCTTGTCAAGTCCTGCCAAGGAAGAATGGAAGAAAGCAATGGAAGAAGAAATGGACTCAATGAAAAAGAACCAAGTTTGGGTGTTAATTGATCTACCAAAAGGGCGTAAAGCCATTGGGAACAAATGGGTTCTCAAAATTAAAAGAAAAGTTGATGGATCAGTTGACAAATATAAGGCTAGGCTAGTAGCAAAAGGTTACACACAACAAGAAGGCATAGATTACGATGACACGTTCTCGCCAGTTGTGCGTTTTAACTCCATTAGACTTATTCTGGCAATAGTAAATAGTTTAGACCTAGAATTACATCAGATGGATGTAAAAACCGCATTTTTGAATGGTGATCTGGATGAAGAAATCTATATGGAACAACCATTAGGTTTCATTGAAAAAGGAAAAGAGTCAAAAGTTTGTAAACTTAAAAGATCCATTTATGGATTAAAACAATCATCCAGACAGTGGTATTTGAGGTTTCACAAAGCAGTAACCTCATATGACTTCCAAATGATAGAGGAAGACCACTGCGTCTACATCAAGAGGTTTGAGGGTAATTTTGTTATTTTATCCTTATATGTAGACGATATACTATTGGCCGGTAATAGTCTAGGCTCTGTAACAACCATAAAAGAATGGCTTTCATCAAACTTTGAGATGAAAGACATGGGTGAAGCAGAATACATACTTGGAGTTAAAATCCAAAGAAATCGTTCAAAAAGAATCTTGTCTCTTTCACAAGAGAATTACATCAACAAGATTCTTGAGCGATTTAACATGAAGGATTGCAAACCTATGAGCACTCCTGTAGCTACTGGATTAGCCTTGAGTCTCGATATGTGTCCCAAAACCGAATCAGACAAGAAGAAAATGGAAAGAGTTCCATATGCCAGTGCAGTTGGCAGTCTGATGTATGCAATGATGTGTACAAGACCAGACATCTGCTATGCAGTAGGATTGGTAAGCAGATTCCAATCTAACCCCGGTGAAAAGCATTGGAAAGCAGTGAAGAGGATCTTAAGATACTTAAAGGGCACTTCTGACTATGCATTGTGCTATAAAGGAAGTGATTTGCGCCTTGTTGGGTATTCCGATGCCGACGTAGGCGGAGATGAAGAGGAACGAAGGTCAACTTCAGGTTATATCTTCTTACTCAACAATGGCGCCATATGCTGGAGCAGCAAAAAGCAAACGTGCATCGCCTTACATTCAATGGAAGCCGAGTTTGTGGCATGCACTGCTGCCGTACAAGAGGCATTATGGCTGAAGAGATTTATAGAACATCTTGGATTTGGAAATGAGAGTACCAATCCAGTGTTATTATACTGTGACAATACTGCAGCCATAGCCTATACTAAGGATCCTAAGTATCACAGCAAGACCAAGCACATTGATATTAAATATAATTTTGTCAGGGATTATATAGCACAAAAGATTGTAACTGTACAATACATTTCGACAAAATGTATGATAGCAGATCCCCTGACAAAGCCAATAGGTGAAAGAGTGTTTAAAGAACATATGCAAGCCATTGGCATGCGTAACATGTAATATGCAGAATTCATAAATAAAGAATGATATTCTAATTTTCTGTTATTACTTTATGCATCTATTTTGGAGTATACAATGTCTAATATGTCGTACAGGTTGAAAGGTTGGCTCTCTCACACGGGCAACCGCCTTTGACACTCAAGTGGAGTGTGCAAAGATGAGACATTTGTGTTCACCAGTAAAGCAGCCAAGAGTGCTGATATGGTAGAGAAGAAACACAAACTATATGTCGCCTTGACTAACGTGTAGCAAGTCAAGATGAGATCCGCATAAAATAAAGTTGGATCGAAGTTTGGAATCCCACTTCCAAAATACCTGTAGTCAGATAACAAACTCTTCAACGTTGACGTCGTAAATGAAAGTAGAGTTGAAGAATTTGGGCCTAGATACTGGGTGTATCTAGACTTAAGTCTGTACGGTGTTAAGATAAGAATAAAACGACATATGCTCTTATAATAAAAGAGTAACACCGTAGCATGTGTTTCATACCACATGTACTGAGAGAACCGCAAGAGGGAAGCAAGTGAAAGATCCCTGCTTCATTGCTGTGTGAGTCCCAGGGAAGAACAATCTTCCCAGTGATGTCCTTTGAACTTTGACAGTATCACGGAGATATGCTTCAGTGACTGCTACTTTAGCATTTCTTTCTATGATCATGATTGATGCGATCTAAAGTACTATGCTAAGAAAGCGACTGATTCATATTAAAGTGTTATTTGGGCGAAAGGAAGATTAACTGAGATATACACAACTATGCTAGTGTCTGTGACATGTCCCTTATGACATTTTTGTTGTCGTAAGTGTGGATACTAGACATATGAGGAAGGCAATCTAAATCATACATTGATTCGAGGGGGATTAGTTCTTGCCACGTGAAAGTGTATATAATTAAATCTAGGACATCTGAGGCATCATTTAAAATTCTAGCTACACGAAGGAGACGGTTACTTGTACTGGTCCTATAAAAAGGATTGCTAGCACAAGTACCTAAGTGAAGACGTCATGCCCACGCGGTCACGGCAAAGCACTAAGTATGAAATTGAAAGGAGGCTGAGAGATTTAACCCACGACATCTAATCCACCAAGTGTGAGTGGGAGATGTAAGAATATGGGCCAGTCCACCCTTGGTGGATCGGACCCAAGCCCAATTGATGTTGGGGCAAATATATAAATAAATTATAAATGTGGGTTATGGAGAGTAATTTACTCCATAAGTTTAAATTAATTTAAAAATGAGTCAGTTGCATAAAAAGAGAACGTGATAACAAGAGGTGGAGTGTAACAGATTACATTCATCCAGAGAAAACAAAAAACCTCTCTTCTCCTGACTCTCTACTCTCTGCCAATATCAATTGTGGGTGCATTTGCTGTGTTGCTTGCTCGGAGTCCCTACTTGGTGACCGGAGTGCACGTGGGTACCTGAACGCGGAGTCGGACTCGGATACGTCACAGGTACACCCGAAATCTAACAACTATTTACTCCTCAATTATTCTCCATCAAATTACTCCTTCCATTCAAGTTAGATGCTTCATCAATATTATTATTAGTACTGTTCCATGTTCTTTCATTACTCTCCATGAAAATTCTTCATAGTTCTTTGAACTATTACTGTTTTGGATCAAATTCTATTCTTAATTATTGTGCTTCTATATATACGTTCCATGTAAACCCAAATGTAGATTTATGGCTTCTGACATACGGATTAACTGTTAACAATCTCATTATGCAATATCTTCCATTTAGTTTGTAAAAATTTCAAACCATAAGATATCCATTTGGAAACAAGTTTATAAAACATATGATTAACAAAGACCAAAGCTATTATATCACCTTCAAATTAAAATTTCGACAGTTGAAAAACTATCTGACATAAACCTCTGTTATTAAGAAGTTATTATATTATTCTTAATTTTATTCGACATAACTGCAACATATCCCGTGCAGGGCACAAGTACAAAGACTAATATCTTAAAAGATATCTCGTGTATTGCACGGATTAAATACTAGGAGATACTACAAAATAATAAAATAATAAAAATTTAATTTTCTTATAAAAAACTAAATACAAAAAATGTAATGTATTTAGTATTTACCACAGCTTTGCATAAAAGAAAAGTGCTGCAACCAAACAATGTGCAAAGCCGGCCACTTATTGAATTGAGGTTGCACTGGCTAAGCAGATAGCAGTCGATTCCCCTAACCCAGTACACTTTTATGCGCAATGCCTTCAGCCATTAAGCGACAACGAACGAACTAAGTTGACGAGACCAACGGCGGCTCATTTTAGCGCCATCCTTCAACTTAGTGCTATCGTATGCACCGTAACATTTCTGATCTTTCAATGAAGATTGAAGCATCTTCATTTCCATGGGGAGCCGATCGCTGAGGAAGAGGCCTCATAAGCAGCTTAACCTTGAACCTCATGCTTCCATGGCTTCCGTGCCTTCACGGCGTAAGATTGGCTCTTATACAAAAGTCTCTGTGCTTCTTTCTGCTTCTCTGACCATAGGTGTCATTGGTCTCTTAGTCATTTCGTCAAACAGTTGGCGCAACGTTAAATCCGGAGTATCGTATGAGATGGTTCGTGTGGTCAACGAATTTCCTCACGACCACGAAGCCTTCACCCAGGTTAATTTTTTTTTTTTTATGGCGGTCTTCCTAAATTTTTGTATAATGTGGTTGGGGTTTTAGTGATCGATGGACATAACTCAAGAATCAAGCAATTATTTTGGTGCATGTGATAGCTGTGTAGCCTGCGGTCAATTTTCCTATTATATTTCTATTTTCTGGGTATTTACTGTTTCTTTTGAAGAAAGGAGGATTCAGAGCGTTGGCAAAAGAGTTGAATATATGCTGTGAGTGCTTCATGGTATTTAATGACTGGTTATTTGTTTAAACACTTCAATTCCATTGTTCGGGATAATTTGAAGCTCCGGGATACAAATACCTTTTTTCTAGGATATTAGGACGAGTTGGTGTTTTATATACTTCTTCTCTTCTTGTAATTCTCCCAATACACATTGATATTCTCTGCATTCATCATATAAGAGGTAGTGTCACTCATGGAAGAGGAAAATGACTTTGCTCGTTTGCTTTCAGGGCCTTCTTTATGATGCAAATGACACATTGTTCGAGTCAACTGGTCTTTATGAAAAGGTAAGGTTACCCTTATTCCTTCTGTCTTTTTTAGTTTTCTTTTGCCCAATTCTCCCTCTCCTTCAGCCTGTTGTCCTACCATTAAACTTTGGAGGGTGGGTTTCCTTTTGCTGTTTTTCATTTTGTTTTTGCATGTTAATTAGAGGACTTCTTGTCCTCCTCCATTGTACTCTCTTTCTCCTTAATTTTTTTTTCTATAATAAAAACTTTGGAGGGTGGGTGAGGATGAAAGTTTTTATGTCGGTTGTATAATTTGCTTTCATTCATTCAAAGAATGCTTATAGGGTTTAATTGGCATCGCTAGGCTTCTTGTGAGTGGAATTGTATTTTTCCTGCCAATTTTCATCACTTTTGAATGCTTAGAATAGTAATGACAGCACAGTTATATTGCAGCTGGGGTACTGTTTATATAATTAAGGTCTTTTCTTGTTAGTGTTTTTTTTGGCCTGGCCTGAAAGGTCTACTCTTGTTAATAGACCGTAGATTAAACATTTAGCTAAGAGACAAAGTCAACAAATACACTGAAAATTTCTTTGCCAAGATGATGTTTTCCTCACATGGTTTAATGAGTTCATGTAATAGTCGATGTTTGGAACTTAGGATTAAATTGTCAACTTGCCACAAGTTTTTTTCTTTATTTTCTCAGTATAATGCTTCCTAATTAAGCAATAATTCATTTTTGGATTTTGAGCATTCAGTACAAGGCTTTCGCAATTTTAGTGTTATCATAAGAGAACGCTAAGCTGTTTTTTAACTCCTTTCTATTGTGAAGTTTAACTTGTGAATATCCATTGACTACATACATATATTTGCATTGATTGGAGTTATTAAGTTATTATTTTTACTATGGAAGTTGTCATTAAAGCTTTTTGACAATTTTTTGTTCCAGTCATCTGTACGGAAAGTCACTCTTCATACTGGGAAGGTATGGATTTACAGTTTCTTAAACTTTTCCTTGTACAGTTTCAAATTCTTGGTTAAAGTAAGCACATATGTATGTTAAGTATAAATGTGGCATGCTTGTCGTGTTTGATTGAATTGGACATTATCTCATGTGATCTTTATAATATGCTGAGAGCAATAAGAAATTTGTTTGACTAGATCTAGCGATTATCAATTTGTTAGTTATTATTGTAAGATACCATTATGGTAAATTTTTGCTATAAACAGGTTGAAGTTATTCAAAAGATGGATGGTTCTTTATTTGGGGAAGGCCTTACTCTTCTTGGTGAAAGGTGTGTGAAATTGTTGCACTCAGATTTTCTTGGTGATTTAGTATGTGGGTTACTGAACTTAAACAACAAAAACCATAGTTATTGATAGTGCACTATTGGCTGTGCGCCTGTGCCATTGTCCAACGCCATGGACAAACGGGCAACGCAATGGTTATGGCATTGCCATTTGATTTGGCAGCCTTGGTGTGTGCCATTTATGCAATTTACCATTGCCCATGATGCGAACCATTGGGGCAATTTGAATTTTTACACTTTTTATATAGGCTCATTCTATAAAATTATTTTTTTGGTCCCCTATACCTAGCCAGCTCTAACTTTCATCATTTTATTCTACCACTCTGATAATTTATTTCCTTATTATTCTCCCTTTACCTAAGTTTCTTTTCTAGTTTTTCGATTTCTGAGTTACTGATTCTTTCTTCCCCTCAACAGCAGAGGTTCCCCTCGTTATATGTACTTTGTTCTCCTTCATGTAAGTTTATGATAAGCACCTGATTGTGAGCAAAATGAAAGGATGAGGAATAATAAGGAGAGGAAGGGGGACCACTTTATTTAGCCTTACAGGATTATTGAGGAGTGAGAGGGGGCTGGGTGGAGAATATTCTAGTGGGGACCACAAGTAGCATGGAGATATATTTTTTTTGATAGAAAAAGCATGGAGATATTATTTAGGGGGTACGGCAGAGAAGGAAAGAATGAAGGGTTTTGGAAAGGTTTTGGGAGAGTGGCTAGCCTCTTAAATGCTAGCTGGGTTATATTTATTGTTTGCTGCTTTTTTGCTACTATTTTATCTATGTTCTGCTAGTATTTTCATTATGTGAAGTGGGTGTATGGTTTATTGGGTTGCCTAATTGTGTTTTTCCATTGTTTGTGACCTGTGTAGCTACTGTTAGTGGCTATTTTTCTCTTAATAAACAGATTTCTTGGAGTGGTCACACTAGAATGGATAGGATTAGGAATGATTATATTAGAGAGAAAGTGGGGGTAGCACCTATTGTCGAAAAATTAGTCGAAATACGCCTTAGGTGGTTTGGTCATGTACAAAGGTGGTCGGAAGAGGCTCCGGTACGTAGAGTTGACCAAATGGAAGATAACCTAATAACTAGAGGTAGGGGAAGACCAAAGAAAACAATAGGAGAAACGATTAAGAGGGATCTAGCCATAAATAACTTAACCATAGAAATGTGCAAAGACATAACATGTTGGCGTCGCTTGATCCATATAGCCGACCCCACCTAGTGGGAAAAGGCTTTGATGGTTGTTGTTGTTGTTTAAACAGATTTCTTGGAATTTTCATTTCTCTAGGAATCTGAATGATAGACTTGCTGATGATATTACATTGTTGCTAGATATTCTTGCTCCTTTTCGTGCTTCTTCCCGTAGTTTGGATATCAATACTTATACTTGCTCTTCTTTCTTTAAGTATTTGACTAGAAGCCCAAATCACTTTCTACTGCTTGTTTTCTAATTCATAGAATGCCATCTGCAGTATTGAATGGGGATATACCTTACAATGTTATCTTTCCACGCAAACCATTGTTTCCGGTGGAACCTCGAGTATTTGGTATTACCTGTTATATTCATGATGTACGACCCCATCTTACTAAGTTAGATCCAAAAGCCTTGAAATGTGTCTTTTTGGGATATTCTCGCCATCAAAAGGGATATCAGTGCTACTATTTGGTATCGACTTATTTTCCTCTCCACCCATCTCTATAGGTTCGGAAGAGGAAGATGAATGGCTTATCCATAAGACCATTTCTTCAAATTTTGCTACTAACCAATCAGATAATGATATTCCACTTAATAAGCAGTTGGATCTTTCTTCAGTCCAGACAAGACCTCATATTGTTAAAGTATATTCTAGGACGTGGGGATCATGCTATATTGATCAAGGAGGGTGCCCAACCCCCGAACATACGCCCTTATCGCTACCCTCACTCACAAAAGGCAAAAATTGAAAAATTAGTCAAGGAGATGTTGGAAGTGGGAATAATCAAGCCGAGTAGCAGCCGTTTGCTAGCCCCGTATTGTTGGTTAAGAAAAAAGACAATAGTTAGCGTTTTTGTGTCGACTATCGAGCGCCTTGAATAAGATTACCATACCCGATAAGTTCCCTATACCGGCTATAGATGAACTTCTTGACGAGTTAGGGGCTGCCACGGTATTTTTAAAGTTGGATCTGAAATTGGGGTACCATCAAATTAGAATCAAGGTTGGGGATGAAGAGAAGACAGTTTTCGTACATACGAGTGATTTTGGGCAACAATTGGAGTATTTGGATCATATAATCCCAGCACAAGGGGTACAAGCTAGCCCTAGCAACATAGAGAGCATGGTGAACTGGCCGGTCCCCAAAGATCATAAGTCACTGCATGGTTTCTTGGGATTGACCGGGTATTACTGACGGTTTGTGAAGAACCACAGTAAAATTGCTGCCCCGCTAACGGAGTTGCTTAAGAAAGACACTTTCAAGTGGGGAGATAGTGCTCAAAAGGCCTTTGAAAGCTTAAAGACAGCCATGACAACTGCACTAGTTCTTGCAATGCCAGATTACAAACAACCCTTTGAATTAGAGATGGACGCATCGGGTACAGGAGTAGGGGCTGTGTTGATGTAGAACAAGCGCCCAATTGCTTATTTCAGCCAAATGCTTTCCCCTAGAGCCTGACAATGCTCAGTATACGAGAGGGAATTAATGGCCATTGTTCTAGCTGTTAAAAAGTGGAGGCACTATTTGATGGGGCACAAATTTGTTATAAGAACCAACCAAAAGGCGCTTAAATTTCTTCTAAATAAGCAAATCATGGATCCGGACTAGCAAAAATGGGCTTCCAAATTGATGGGATATAATTTATAAATCCATTATAAACCGGGGGTGGAAAACAAGGCGGTAGATGCTTTATCTAGAAGGGGTGAGACTTTAGAGCTGAAGGCTTTTTTCGTATGGAAATATGATGAGTTTGAGGATTGGGAGAAGGAGGTACCGAGTGAAGCTCATTTAGGTTCTATTAAGCAACAAATCATCACCGGGCAGAAACCACCGACTGGGTACAGCTTGAGAAATGGGTGCTTGGTGTATCATGGTTGTTTAGTGCTACCGAAAGGGTCTAAGAGGGCTACCAAACTGATCGAGGAGTTTCATTCATCACCATTGGGAGGACATTTGAGTTATTTGTGAACTTATAAGAGGCTGATGGAGAATGTACATTGGGAGGGCATGAAAAGAGATGTTCAGGAGTATGTCGCTAAGTGCGAAATTTTCCAAAAGAATAAATATAAAGCCATGAGTCCCGCAGGCTTTATAACCTCTACCTATCCCTCAACAAGTTTGGGAGGATGTTAGTATGGATTCCATTATTCGGCTGCCCAAGTCTCTCAAAGTTGACACAGTGATGGTGGTGGTTGACCGGCTAACAAAATATGCTCACTTCATTCCCTTGGCTCATCTCTTCACTGCTAAAGAAGTGGCAAAAGAGTTCTTTAAGGAGATAATAAGGTTGCATGGATTCCCAAAATCCATAGTGTCGGATCGAGATCAGGTGTTTATCAGTTGGGGGGGGGGGGGAATGATGTGCCTACAATCCACGAAACATACAGTAGGAAGGGAAAGAATATGGGGGGCCAAAGGAGAAAAATAAAGAGCCCATGACAGGGGCAAAAGAGGGATTTAGCACTGCCTAACTAACTCTGACAACTCTTAGGCTGCTGGGGGGATTGGTGAGAGGTAAGCAATCATTTGGGAAGAATTTGGGAGAGCACCTGACCTCTTGAACGCTAGGCCTATGTTACTGGTTTTGCTATCATTTATTTATGTTATTTTATTGCTGCATTTTTATTTCCTGTATTCTGGGCATTTTACTGTGTCATTTGAATATTCTGTACTGGCTCTTTTGTCTGCTATTGAGTATTTCAGCAAGGGTGCTCTACTGCTCTTATTTCACCCTCATCACTATTTTTGTTGCCCTGTTTACTAGCTGTTTTAGGTCTATTTGGAGAGGTTCTATCACTTTCCAATCTCTTTGGAGATCCGTAATGGATTACCTCTAAACAAACCATTTGACGAAACCCAGATAGAAGCCAAAAAAGTTATTCTATCATACAAAAGATGAGGTGACAGGAATTTGCTATTAAGGACTTTAGCATTTTGCTCCATCAATAAACACCACAGAGTAGTGAGAATTGACAATGCCAAAGAGCTTTATGTTCTCTATTCCTACCAAAGCCCACAAACTTGGTAGCAAAAAAGGTACTCAAATCATATGGGAAAACCCAATTCTCTTCAAAGTAGCCAACATTTTATTTCATATAAACCTAGCCACATCGCAATAAAGAAAAAGGTGGCTACCCATCTCGGAATTTCTTAAGCACATCACACAAACATTAGGTGATAATGACTTATTAGGGCGCAATCTGCAACAAATCATAAGTATTAATTCTATTAAGTATTGCTATCCAATCGAAGGCCTTTTAACTTAGAAGGAGCCTTGATTTTCCAAAAAGATTTACAAAAAATTAGAACTAGGATCTAGAAACTACATCAACCCAAAATTGCTTAGGTACTTTTGCTTGGAACAATAACACTCGGGCAGTTTCAAGTAAGTGTTTATTCTTTCTTTCAGCTACCCCATTTTGAGAATTCGTCAACAAATAAGACATAGTAACGTTTTTTGTCAATAGATGCAATGTTGTAAGAACCGAACCGGACAAAGACTCGAACAAGTGTTCAGTTCATGGTCTGATCGGTTTAATCGGTCGAACCGTCGGTCGAACCGGATGACGTAATAAATAATAAATATTAATTATTATTAATATATAAAATGACATCACTCAAATTTTAGGTTTCAATATACATAACTTTGAAGTTTTAAATTACATGACTTCTCAACGTTTTAATTTTCAAGACTTGTCAAACTCTGAAAGAACATAATCAAACCAAATATGAAATTCTTGATAATCATGACTTTTAAATTTTAATTTTCAAGACTTTTCTAATTTTAATTTTTAAAATTTCTCTAATTTCTTTTTTTATGTTATTTTTTATTTTTATTTTTATTTTTCGATTTTTTATTTTTTTAAATAAAATTGGACCGGTTGGACCACCGGTTAAATCCGGTCAAACTACAAAAATAGTTTTTTTGGTTCAACTGACTCGCCTTTGTATTCGGTTGGCGGTTGAACCGGTCGGACTGTCCGGTCCGGTCCGGTTCTTACAACATTGAATAGATGGTACTGGAGATGGTCCCCAAAGATCACTATATAAAATTTGAAGAGATGTGCTATGCAAAGTATTAAAAGAAAAAGGCTGTCAGTGACTTTTATTCGATTGACATGTATTAAAAACAAAATTTGCGAAAGAAACGGGAATAGATAATTGACTCAAGGTCTTATTTTGAACTCTAATAGTTGGGTGGCCTAATCTTCAGTGCCATAGCTGGGTGGTGGCTGTGTTGCATTTGGGTTTAGGGCTCGATTTTTTTGTTGGCCATTGATATAAGCCTTCCTTAGTCTGTCCTTGAAGGAGGAATGCCCCCTAGTCAAATCCTAACATAACGTTTGGGCATAAGAACAAAGTTTGGATGACCTAACCCAAAGTGTAACATCATGACATCTCCATCCTTCGTTGATGCAGCTTCGAACACACCAGCAACAAAAGATTGTTTTTTGGCATTAGCCTCCTTGTGAACTTCAATCCTTTTTTTGATAGAAAACGAAGTATTATTAAGAGAGGAAGAAAGTACAAATGAAGAGGACAAGAAGTCCTCTAATCAACATAACAAGAAAACAAAGAGAACACTAGCAAAAGGAAACAAAAACTTAGCTCAACATAGCATTCCAATCCCTTTGTAGATCCGTAATAGAAACCTCTCTAAACATTCCATTCATTGAGACCCATAGTGACGACAAGAAGGTAATTGTATCCCCTAAAAGATGAGGAGAGATAAAATTGTTGTTAGTGAACTTCAATCCTATATAGACCATCTTTTACCTTAGCATTTCCAATCATCTCCCTCGAATCCGAATCTTGAAAGGAACACAAAGATGGAGAAAACTCAGCTTTGCAATTAGAATCTTGAGTCATTTTACCGATGAACAACAAATTCCATTTTAGATTGGGAACGAACAACATCAACTTAAGAGTAACTTCCCCAATTCCAGCCACAATAGACAACGCGAAAATGTTCGTCGATTTGGTCGCTTGAAACCTGGAATAGGCCGGTCTGATGCCAGCGAGACTGATGGTGCCTGCGGTGAGAGTTACTTCTGACTGTATGGGTGACCCAAAAATATATTTCTCATTTTTAATAGAGAAGGAACGGTTTTTGACTGTATTGAACTGAAAAATGAATGTGTGTTTGAACGTTTTTGAACAGAGAACCTAGATTATTGCTCTGATACCATATGAGATTTCAGCACACTAGGTAAAGAATTTTGCTGTTTTGTATATTGCACAAGGGAATGTACATAAATATATACATAGAGGTAGGGATCCTAATCAATAATTACTCCCTGATTCTAGCAATCACAAAAGATCAATACCATTGACTCTCTAAACATGGAAACTAGCGGTAATATACAACCTAATAAAGAATATCCTATTCTCTCACTTTCTCTTCAGCTTTGCAGCCACACACCTCTTTCCTTCCCTCCTTTTTTTTTTCAGACCAGTTTTAACAATTGATCTCAGGTTCTTACTTGTTTTGCTGGTTTTTGACCAGTTTTCCGGTCTTTAACCAGCTCTTATCAACTTTGCTTTTGAGTATATACCAGACCGGTATCATGTCCAATTCAACGGCTTTTTAGTCTAATCGATTAGTCTAGTCTCGTTTTTAAATCATTGCTTTATAGCACTCTCTTTTCACCTTAATCTTATCTTAGGTATTTGCATCCCACCACCAAGATTCTTTCATCCTTGGTCTGAAACCTCTTGATATGCCTAACATTTAATTTGCGACATTTCTATCCTTTTAGCCATAAAGATACATATAGATTAACATAAAATATTTATATATGCATAAAACTATCGTAGTCTTATCATACTCATGTCTTACCTTACAAGAGCTTGTAATTCTCATACAAAAGTATAGCCCATAAGTAATCAAAGTTATATATACACTGAACTAATCATAGCTCATAAAGGTCACAAATTTCATGATAAAATCTTAATGATTGTTAGTTATATACATATATATTATATTATATCAGTTTTATGTGTATATTATATTATGTCAGATGTATGGGTATAGGTAGTTGTTAGTTAGATGTGTATTTATGAGGCTGGTTACTTTTTCTGTGTATATAAACTTGTAACTCTTCCTAGAATTAGTAAGAGATAATATTCATTGTCTTACATGGTATCAGAGGTCATTTTGCTTCTGCCTCTGTGTTCCTCGTCTAGTTTGGTGCCTCTGTTTTGCGTCCGTTAAGTGCAGTAGCTGTGCACTTGTAGAGGTCACCGGAAAAGTTGGAGGTGTACATCACCTCCGTTGAGGGAAGGAGCAGAAGCCGCCGGTGAGTAGGTTTCCGGTTTCCCGGTCGTCAACGGAGCAGTGCGTGAGGCTCAAGCGCCTCCTCAAGCTTCAAGGCCACGCGCCGTCTTCTAGCTACCGGAATCCGTTCGTCGTTGCTGGGATGGGATCTCCGGCGACCGTTTAAGCCATTGGTGGTGTCTCACGGCAGTTTTGACTCCGTTTTAGGTGCGGGCTAGCTTGGTGGTGACTCTGTTTTGCTGTTACATTAGCCACTGCTTCTCTGGTAACTCTGTTTTGCTGTTACATTAGCCACTGCTTCTCTGGTAACTCTGTTTTGCTGTTACATTAGCCACTGCTTCTCCTTCTTGCTGTTACATGAGGTTCATAAGCTGTTTTTATTTTTCTTGGTGATTTGTTGAGGTTTGAGGTGTTATTTCACAAGTTTAGTATTGGGTCATAGCATCTCTAGTTACTTCATCACTGATTGATTGCTTTTAACACTAGTATTTCTTGATATTCCATTACTATTTGAGTTGTGTTGCTGCCTTGAGTATTCAAAAAAAAAAAAAATGGCAAACAGTAAGGTTAATGCTATCAGTTATGGTATTCCCGTAAGTAGTAGGATCACGGAGCACAAGCTTACTTCCTCAAATTATTTGGAATGGGCTAAGACAATTAAAATGTACCTTCAAAGTATTGAGAAAGAAGATCATCTTAAAGATCCTCCCGAGGATGATAAAAAGAGAGCTTGGCTGCTTGATGATCACAAGCTTTTCGGATTTATTCTAAACACCATTACTCCTGAGGTACTTCCATTTATTAATCATTGTGATTTGGTTAAAGAACTAATGGATTACTTGGAATTTTTCTATTCCGGTAAAGGGAATCTTTTGCGTGCACAGCTTTCTATCTTCCTGAGAAGAAGGATAAGTCTCTCATGACTTATTTTATGGAGTTCAAAAAGGCGTATGAAGAGCTGAATACTCTATTGCCATTGACCACTGATATCAAAATCCAGATAAAACAAAGAAAAAATGGCAGTTATGAGTTGGCTCTCTGGTCTTCCACTAGAATATGAGGGGGTCAAGACACAAATCCTTGTTAGCACTGAGGTTAACTCTCTAGAAGAGATTTATACTCGAGTGCGACAAACTGAAGGTGCTCACTCACAACTTGTTAATAATGTTAGTGCACTCATAGGACATGGCGATTTAAATCGTCGTGGTGGCGATAGACCATTCGGCGCACATAATAATGGTGGTCGCAGTCAGGAATCAGGAGGAATTGTGTGTTTTTACTACCACGAACCAGGACAAACCAAGCGTAACTATAAGAAGCTTCGGAAGAAGCAGAGGTCCCAGACATCAAATATTGCTTCTACTCAGTCTTCATCTGAGAATAAGGTTGTTCCGGCCGATAAATATGCTCGATATCAGGAATTTTTGAAATCCTCTACTCCATCCGCTGAACCACATGTCACCGCAATTGCTGAGTCAGGTAAATCCACTACATGTTTACTTTCCTCTGCTTCCAAATGGGTCATTGATTCTGGAGCCACAGACCATATGACAGGTAATCCACAAGTTTTCTCGTCTTTCAAACTGTTGAATGAAAGAATTCTATGTGTATTATTATGAAAAGAGAATAGGAATTTATACAAGAGGAGAAAACCTATTCTAGGAAATAAGGATAATTACAATAAATACAATATATCCTAATTGATACACATAATCCTAGATACTAATCTAGAAGATTCACATAATCCTAGATACTAATCTAGAAGATTCTCAACACTCCCCCTCAAGCTGGAGCATATAAATCATAGGCACCAAGCTTGCCACATAGGTATTTTATTCGAGGTCCTCTAAGAGACTTGGTGAAGATATCTGCCAGCTGATCATTTGAATTGACAAATCGAGTAGCAAGACACCCTGATTGAATTTTTTCTCTAATAAAGTGACAGTCAATCTCAATATGTTTGGTCCTCTTATGGAATACTGGATTTGAGGCAATGTGCATAGCTGCTTGGTTATCACATACCAGTTCCATTTTACCAATGTCTCCGAATTTCATCTCCTGAAGAAGTTGTTTCAACCATAGGAGTTCACAAGTTGCTAACGCCATAGCACGATACTCAGCCTCTGCACTAGACCTTGCAACTACATTTTGTTTCTTGCTTTTCCACGAGACTAGGTTCCCACCGAAGAGAATACAGTATCCGGATGTGGATCGCCTATCATCTGGTGAACCAGCCCAATCCGCATCTGTAAAGCCAATGATTTGGGAGTTCCCCTTGTCCTCATGTAACAGTCCCTGGCCTGGTGCTCCCTTAATGTATCGAAGAATTCGAACAACTGCATCCCAATGACTATCACATGGTGATTGTAGGAACTGGCTAACTACACTCACAGCAAACGATATATCTGGACGAGTGATAGTGAGATAATTGAGTTTCCCCACAAGTCTTCGATATCTCTCGGGATTGTTTATCAGCTCCCCCTGTCCTGGATAGAGTTTGACATTTGGATCCATTGGAGTCTCAATTGGTTTGCAGTTTAGCATGCCTGTCTCTTCTAATAAGTCAAGTGCATACTTCCGTTGTGAAATAGCCACACCAGAACTAGATTGGGTAACCTCAATTCCCAGAAAATATTTAAGCTTCTTCCCCAAATCTTTAGTTTGGAAGTGGTTGCACAGATGTTTGAGTTGAGCAATGCCTAAATCATCATTGCCTGTAATAACAATGTCATCCACATAGACAACTAAGTATAAGCACTTGCCATTTGAAGTATGGCGAAAGAAAACTGAGTTATCAGCTTCACTACGAGTCATTCCAAAATCTTGAACCACGGAACTAAATCGACCAAACCAAGCTCTTGGTGACTGCTTGAGTCCATAAAGAGAACGACGAAGTCGACATACTTTTCCAGACTCCCCCTGAGCACCAAAACCAGGTGGTTGCTCCATATAAACTTCTTCTTCTAAGTCTCCATTGAGGAAGGCATTCTTAATATCCAGCTGATGAAGTGGCCAATGATTAATAGCTGCAATGGATAGAAAAACACAAACGGAAGCGATTTTGGCAACAGGAGAAAAGGTATCACCATAGTCCAAAAATCTGAGTATACCCTTTAGCCACTAAACGAGCTTTGAGTCGTTCAATTTTGCCATCAGGACCAACTTTAACTACATAAACCCACCGGCAACCAACTGGAGATTTTCCAGGAGGAAGTGAAAGTGTGAAACCAAGTCCCAGGTACCATTAGAATGTAGGGCAGTCATCTCATCAAGCATAGCTTTCCTCCAACCCGAATGTGCAAGAGCTTCATCTGTAGTCTTAGGGATAGAAACAGAATCCAAAGAAGACACAAACGCATAATATGGAGTAGATAAACGATGATAGCTCAAGAAATTATAAACAGGGTGAGGATTACGAGTGGAACGAGTACCTTTATGAATGGCAATAGGAGGACTAGCAGGTGGCGGATGGACAGGAGTAGCGGGTGATTCAGACGAAGGTAGTGAGTCAGGAAGAGTGGCTGTAGGCTCAGGACGGGGACGGCGATGATATGTCAGAAGAGGAGGACTAGGTATGTCTTGGGGTACGGCCTCTGGAAAAGGAAGAGAAGGAATAGGAAGGACTTCGATCACAGAGGGACTTACAGGTTTAGAGGATACAAAGAATGGGGAAGACTCAAAAAAGGTCACATCAGGAGAGGTGAAACAACGTCGAGTGGCTGGACAATAACATCGGTAGCCCTTTTGGAGTCGAGCATAACCGAGAAAAACACACTTGACAGATTTCGCTGCAAGCTTATCTTTCCCTGGGTTCAAATCATGCACAAAGCAAACACAACCAAAAACACGGGGAGGAAGATGATAAAGAGTGTCGTTAGGAAACAACAAAGAATGAGGGATTTCATCATGCAAGGCAGAAGAAGGCATGCGATTAATCAAGTAGCATGCAGTGAGAACAGCGTCACTCCAAAAATTAGTAGGAACATTATGATGAATAAGCAAAGTACGAGCTGTTTCAATAAGATGACGATTCTTACGTTCAGCTATCCCATTTTGTTGTGGGGTATGAGGACAACTGGTTTGATGTAAAATTCCTTGAGTGGCCATAAATGTTTGAAATGGTGTAGACAAATAATCTTTAGCATTGTCAGAACGCAAAATAGAGACAGAGGTATTAAACTGAGTTTTTATTTCAGCACAAAAGTTTTGGAAAATGTTAAATACCTCAGAACGATTTTCATCAAATACACCCAAGTACAACGAGAATAGTCATCAATAAACGTGACAAAATATTGAAAGCCAAATGTAGAAGTCACGCGACTAGGACCCCAAACATCAGAGTGAACAAGTTGAAAAGGAGATGAAGATTGACTATTAAGACTAGTAGAAAACGAGCTACGTGTGTGTTTACCTAATTGGCACGACTCACAAGGAAGGACAGACAAAGTAGAAAGAGAGGCATCCATTTTGCGAAGTTTTGAAAGACTTGGATGCCCCAAACGATTATGGATAATAGATGGAGAACAACTGGATGTGCACGCAACTGGGGATATAGGAGGTGAAAGGTGGTATAAGCCATGTGACTCTCGTCCTATGCCAATCGTCTGCCCCGTACTCCGATCCTGAATAGAAACACATTGATTAGCAAAGGTGATGGAGTAATTGTGAGATTTAGTTAATTTGCTAACCGAAATAAGGTTGAACGGAGATTCAAGAACATAAAGAACAGAATCAACAAATATGGACGGAATAATTTGTGCTTTACCAATTCCAATAGCAGGAGTTTTAGAGCCATTGGCCAGAGTTACAGATGGAAGTAAAGATGAACTAGAAAGATGGGTAAAAAGATTTTTATTACCAGAGATGTGTTCAGAAGCACCTGAATCAAGAACCCATGGTCCAATGTCAGGGAAACGGGCAAAGCAAGTAGTTACGTTACCGGTTTGCACAATAGTGGCAGCCACAGATGACTTGGCGGTAGTAACCATGGCTGTTAAGGGATGAGAAAAGCTCCACTTAGAGAAGAGCGAAAATAAAGTGTGAGGAAACGACAAACCAACCCCGGAAACGTGAGGAGAAGAGGCCGGAGATCACAGCGGTGTAAAGCACGGCGGAAAAAGCCGCCGGAAAAAGGTGTCACGCGTCGGTGCGTGGCAACTCCGCCGGAAAGTCGGACGGCGCGTGCGGCGGCGTACGGCGACGGGAAATTGGGGTTTGACCGGTCGGAGGCTTCTGAGCACGGTGGTTCGGCGCGTGCTCCAAGTAGACGCCGGGAAGCCGTCGGATCTGAGGGTGGCCGAGATGAACAGTGGAGGAAGAGGTGTTTAGGGTTCAAGGCTGGAAAGAGAGCACAGCCGTGAATGCTATTTAGGGTCAAATAGGCTCTGGTACCATGTTGAATGAAAGAATTCTATGTGTATTATTATGAAAAGAGAATAGGAATTTATACAAGAGGAGAAAACCTATTCTAGGAAATAAGGATAATTACAATAAATACAATATATCCTAATTGATACACATAATCCTAGATACTAATCTAGAAGATTCACATAATCTTAGATACTAATCTAGAAGATTCTCAACACAAACCTTGTACATCTGTCTCTAATGTTACCTTAGCTGATGGTTCCCAGTCTCTTGTTCTTGGTTCTGGGACTGTCCATCCTATTCCATCTTTTTCATTGTCTTCTGTGTTGAGTTTGCCTAATTTCTCATATAACTTACTCTCCGTCAGTAAGCTGACTCGCTCACTAAATTGTGTTATCTCATTTTTTCCTGAGCATTGCTTGTTTCAGGATCTTACGACGAAGCAGATTATTGGTAGAGGGCATGAGTCTGGGGGTTTGTATGTTCTGGAGTCGCAAGTGCCGAGACCTGTGGCATGTTCGAGTGTTCTCTCTCCGTTTGAAGTACATTGTCGTTTAGGTCACCTTTCATTGTCTTCCCTTAAGAAACTTTATCCTCAGTTTAATCATTTGTCTGTTTTGGATTGTGAATCATGTCAGTTTGCTAAACATCATTGTCTCCCTTTCGCATCTCGCGTCAATAAGCGGGCTGCGTTCCCTTTTGAATTAGTTCATTCTGATGTTTGGGGTCCTTGTCCTGTTTTGTCAAAATCTGGTTTTAAATACTTTGTAACATTTGTTGATGATTATTCTCGTGTTACTTGGTTATATTTAATGAAGAACCAGTCTGAATTATTTTCTCACTTTTGTGCCTTTTGTGCTGAAGTCAAAACTCAATTCAATGTCTCTGTGCATAGCTTACGTAGTGACAATGCCAAAGAATATCTTTCTGCTTCATTTCAATGTTACATGACACAACATGGCATACTTCATCAAACTTCTTGTGTTAATACACCACCTCAAAATGGTGTTGCTGAACGTAAGAATAGACACTTACTTGAAGTTGCTAGGGCCCTACTTTTTCAGACGAAGGTTCCTAAACCTTTTTAGGCTGATGCTGTTTCCACAGCTTGTTTTCTAATTAACCGTATGCCTTCCTCCGTTCTCAATGGTGAGATTCCTTATAGTGTGCTTTTTCCTTCTAAATCATTGTTTCCTATTGAGCCTAGGATTTTTGGTTGCACTTGTTTTGTTCGCGATGTTCGGCCCCATCAGACAAAACTTGATCCCAAGTCTATCAAGTGTGTCTTCCTTGGTTATTCTCGAGTTCAGAAAGGGTATAGGTGTTTTTCTCCTATTTTAAATAAATATCTTGTGTCTCCCGATGTTACATTTCACGAAAATGTACCTTTCTTTCCTTCTTTGGAGGATTCTAAACAGGGGGAGACTGATGATGATGATGATTTGTTGGTCTATCTGATGACTCAGTCACCTCACCCATCCATGGATCCACGACCTCCAATTACACAGGTATATTCCAGACGGCCACAACAGATCATTGCTCCAACTCCGAACTCATGCCATCCACCTTCTCCTTCGTCATCAGATCCAGTCGTGTCAGAACCTGACCCTGCTCTTGATCTTCCCATTGCTCTTCGTAAAGGTAAACGTCAATGTACTTATTCGATTTCCTCTTTTGTTTCTTATGATCATTTGTCTCCTCCTTCTCGTTCTTTCATTGCTTCATGAGGCTCTCTCTCATCCTGGTTGGCGTGAAGCAATGGTTGAGGAGATGATGGCCCGCCCTTACTCAAAATGGCACATGGTCATTAGTGGATTTACCAGTAGGGAAGAAAGCCATTGGATGTAAATGGGTGTTTGCGGTCAAGGTTAACCCTAATGGTTCTGTTGCTCGTCTTAAGGCCCGCCTCGTTGCCAAAGGGTATGCCCAAACCTATGGAATTGATTATTCTGACACTTTTTCTCCTGTGGCCAAACTTACTTCTGTCCGAATCTTTATCTCTATGGCTGCTACCTATGATTGGCCTTTGCATCAACTAGATATCAAGAATGCTTTCCTCCATGGTGACCTTCAAGAGGAAGTTTATCTGGAGCAACCACCTGGGTTTGTTGCTCAGGGGGAGTGTGGGAAGGTGTGTCACCTCCATAAGTCTTTGTATGGATTGAAGCAAAGCCCTCGTGCTTGGTTTGGCCGGTTCAGTGCAGTAGTAATGCAGTATGGGTTGCGTAAGTGCAAATGTGATCATTCTGTATTTTATAAGAAGATTGATTCAGGTATCATCCTCTTAGTGGTATATGTGGATGATATTATAATTACAGGGAATAATGAGTCTGGCATTTCTTCACTAAAGTCGTTTCTTCAGTCCTAGTTTCAGACAAAGGACTTGGGGCCCTTGAAATATTTTTTGGGAGTTGAAATCACAAGAAGTAAGAAAGGTATTTTCTTGTCTCAAAGAAAATACGTTCTTGACTTACTAGCAGAAACAGGGAAATTAGGTGCTAAACCTTGCAATGCACCAATGACTCCAGGCCTGCAACTTCTTAAAGATGATAGTGAACTATTTGATGATCTTGAGAGATATAGGAGATTGGTTGGGAAATTAAATTATCTCACAGTTACCCGGCCTGATATTGCCTACTCTGTGAGTATCGTAAGCCAGTTTATGGCATTCCCAACAGTCAAGCATTGGGAAGCCCTGGAACAAATCTTGTGCTATTTGAAGGGTGCCCCGGGACGGGGACTATTGTATAGAAATAATGGGCACACTAGTATTGAGTGCTTCTCTGATGCAGATTGGGGAGGATCCAAGGCAGACCGAAGATCAACAACAGGATATTGTGTATTTGTGGGGGGAAACTTAATCTCATGGAAGAGTAAGAAACAGAATGTTGTTTCCTGTTCAAGTGCAGAATCTGAATACAGAGCGATGGCTCAAACGACTAGTGAAATTATGTGGATACAACAATTTTTGGGAGAAATTGGGTTAAAGGTTTTATTACCAGCTAAGCTGTGGTGTGATAATAAGGCTGCACTTCACATTGCCTCTAATCCAGTCTTTCATGAACGAACCAAACACATTGAGATTGACTGTCATTATGTTCGTGAAAAGATTGAGGAAAAGATGATTACCACAACATATGTAAAGACCGGAGAACAATTAGGAGACATCTTCACTAAAGCTCTAAATGGAGTGAGGGTTGATTATATTTGTAACAAGTTGGGCATGATTAATATCTATGCTCCAACTTGAGGGGGAGTGTTAGTTATATACATATATATTATATTATATCAATTTTATGTGTATATTATATTATGTCAAATGTATGGGTATAGGTAGTTGTTAGTTAGATGTGTATTTATGAGGCTGGTTACTTTTTCTGTGTATATATACTTGTAACTCTTCCCAGAAATAGTAAGACATAATATTCATTGTCTTACAATGATAATTCACTAAACTTCGACACATTCAACAATCAAACCCATCTGGCAAATTTCAAAAGAATTAATTATCAAGACATAACAAAAAGCAAGAAATCAACAGGCTAAATTACAAAAGACTAAGAGTACAGATAGTAATGTTATATAGAAAGGTCCAGTGGTGCACTTCATTGTTGGGCCTCCAAAGGGTAGTGGGTGAAGGCTTATTCTAGGAGAAAAAGGGGACACGTGGCATCAATGGAAGATATGGTAAAAGACCCTATTACAGATTCTGACAGTATTAGATTGAGTGGGTTGGATCAAAATGGTATATAGAGCTGTTTCATTGTTGGGCTAGTCTTTTAAGTGCTAGGGACTATCTGCTACCGTTGCTCGTATTTTTCTTCTTTTGGTTATGGTCCTGATGCTTTTTTCCAATGTGTGTTTCTGTTTTGAGACTTGCTGCTGTAATGCTGTGTTTAAGGGCTGTTTTAATTCTGTTGAGTTGTGAATAGAATAAATACATTACAGTATTCCATCATTCATCTTTCAATAAGGTTCATTTTAATTCATACAACAACAATTTAAGCCTTTTCCCACTAAGCGGAGTTGGCTATATGAATCAAGTGATGCCAACGTGTTCTGTCTTTGCTCATTTCTATAGTTAGGTTATTAATATTTAAATCTATCCTAATAGTTTCTCCTATTGTTTTCTTTGATCTTCCCCTACCTCTAGTCATTGCTCATTTCTATTGGTAGATTCATTTTAATTCTTACAAGGAGCAAAAAATATACACGCAATCAATCTTTAGGTTCGTGTAGGATAGGACAATCCTACAATCTTATAACCCTCCAGTTCCAGTTTATTTTTTCTTTAAAATTAATTAGCAATCCTTTTAAAACATCAACTATTTACCAAATACCAATATAGATTTCAAGACATGAAAACTGCTCAGTGGCATAGTTTTTTCCAAGTTGTTTTACATTCCATGTCTTCTGAATATTTTAAGAATTGTCACCTAAAGTTTGATATCATGACAATGTTCTTTTTCTCATATTTTTTGGAGTTTTTTTTTTCTTATACTTGATATTGCAAATTTGCAATGGTGGTCATTAATTTGTAGTCTTTTGAACTCCTAGGTTAGATAATTGTGTTAAATCTGATAAATTTAATATTATGTTTCTTGTAGGCTGTTTCAAGTGACATGGTTGCAGAAAATTGGTTTCATATATGACCGGACTAGTCTAAGCAAAGTTTGTTCTTTACCTTACCCCTCATGTAATTTTATTTCTTATTCATTGTTTCTGAGTAGCTTTTTAAAATTGAATCTATTAGACGATATGGGTGAAGAGTACAAGCATATATATATATATATATATATTGATTTGAGACATCTAAATTACTCCATAATTCTAGCTATTCCTAATAACTAGTAGTTGATTCACTAAACTAGTAACTGAAAAATATAATCTGTACAAATTAAGAAATAAATGAATAGAATATTCTCTTCTAGCATTCCCTCTCAAGTTGGAGAATGTATATCTATCATTCCCAACTTGGTTAGTGGTTACAATGGATTCAAACTGATTTCTAGGAATGGCTTTTGTTAGGATGTGTGCAGTTTGCTTTCGTGTGGCAATGTTGTCAACTTCAATGACATGTTGATCTATTTTCTCCTTGATGAAGTGACGATCAATTTCCACATCTTTGGTTCGATCATGATGAATGGGATTCTTTGCCATACTTATGGTAGCTTGGTTATCACTTCTGAACTTTATAGGACTGGTTGGAGATAGTTGAAGTTTTACCAATAGCTTTTTCAAACACATTCCTTCACAAATCCCATGAGCCGAAGCCCCAAGTTCTGCTTCTGCACTGCTTCTTGCAACCATTGTTGCTTCTTACTTCTCCATGTTACCAAATTATTCCAAACAAAAGTACAATATTCTGATATTGACTTTCGATCAGTGAGAGATCTAGCTCAATTTGCATCAGAGAACACATCAATACCTCTACTAGTGTGAAGTGTCCTTAAATAATAGTCCCTTTCCAGGTGTAATTTTCAAGTATCTCAGGATCCTGTTTACTACCTCTTGATGTTCTTCAGTTGGGTTATGCATGAATTGACTGACTAAGCTCACAACAAAGCTTATGTCAGGTTTTGTATGGGATAAATATATCAGCTTACCAACCAACCTATGAAATCTGCCTTTATCAACGGGTTTAGAGTCCCCCTTGACCCAATTTTGCTATATGGATCCATAGGTGTATCAGCCAGTTTGCTACCCAACATTCCAATCTCCTTTAGCAAATCAAGGGTATACTTTCTCTGAGAGATATAGATTCCCTTACTTGATCTAGCAACTTACATTCCCAGAAAATATCTTAGGGGACCAAGGTCTTTGACTTCGAATTTATGGTTTAGGATACCTTTTAACCTTACCACTTCTTTTTCACAATTTCCAGTAACTATTATATCATCAACAAAATATCATCGTGGTTGATGATTCTATGTTGATCATCATTAGCCATGACTATCACTAGTTCAACTTCCTCCAACTGATTTGTTCCCTGCAGTATAGATATATATCAATAGTCTATACTAAGTGAATATCTGCAAACATCTATAAAATCACACACAACTTCAAAAATAAAATCACATGCATTGAGTGTTTGATTTTTTGGGTATGAACATGTGTGACACATGCACTAGTGATAGAAACACAAGGAGAGTGAGATTTGGCTTAATTGAAGAGAGTTTGATAAGAAAGTACAACAATAATGTTGGAACAAATTAAATGTCTAACTATATCAACACAAACACAAATTAAATAGTTCTCATCTGACTGCTACACTTGGCTTTAATTACCATTACCAAATATACCATTTTGTATAAATTAAAATCCCCTACCATCGCAAAATGGTTCTCTCGTTGTTTCAAGATCAAGGGACTAAAATTAAAAACCACAAAGTTAGAATACTTAGAGCCCATAAGTTCTTACTCACAGGTTTGCTCTTCTTTCCTTTCCTTTCACTTTCACTTTCCTCTAATGATTACTCCTACACCGGCATATTTGTACTCATGTGCTCTTATAATTAAATCAGCCCATAAGCCCCTTTTTTTCTAATTTTAAAAACATGGTGGACCCAGAATACTAATAGCGCTGAAAATATCTCCTGATTTTCAGGAGAATATATCTTAGCCCCTGCTCCTTCTCTCTCCTGCCTACCGCTCCTATTTTATCTCTCCTTATTTAAATTTAATTAATTGATTCTGTAAATATTTTTCTGTTACTCAAATCCTGATTTTCAGGATATTTACTTTCAAATTTAAATATCTATTGTAACCTATATATACTGAATACATCAATAGAAACGTACACTTTTCCATTCATTCTTTTATCCTTTATGGTATCCAGAACGCTTCACAGCCGCTTCCTTCTCTTTTTTTTCCTTCCCGATCAATCACTCCAATTTTTTTTTTCTGGCCAGACAGCTCTTGCTTTCTCCCCTTCCAATACCGATCAAACACCATGGCCACCAACTCAAACATCCCTATCGTTAATGTTGATAGTACCACTGCTGCCAACTCTGCCACCATTATTCAATTCAACCCTGCCACTCAGCTGCCAATAAATTTGTCGGAACCCCACAATTTTGCCCTCTAGAAAGCCCAAGTGTCCATGGTAATGAGAGGACATAACATCTTCGGCCACCTTGATGGCATTACTACGAAACCAGACCCTGGAGCATCCAATTTTCAAGTCTGGTTTCAGCAAGACCAGCTTATTCAAACTGCCTTGCTCACCTCCGTTGAACAATCCATCGCCTCCATTGTTGCACTTGCTGAAACAGCCCATGATGCCTGGAAATCACTCCATACAGCCTATACTAACAAGTCCCACACCTGAATCTTAAGCCTACGAGATAGGCTTGCCTCTTCAACCAAAGACACCCTCTCTATTTCTGAATACCTACACCAAATTCGCTCCATCTCCAATGAGCTCTCCACTGCAGGAGCTCCAGTGAGCAATGCTGAACTTATTGTGACCACTCTAAGAGGTCTAGGTCCTGAATACAAAGAAATTTCAGCAGCTCTTGCTATCACATATGAGGAACTTCATGATAAGCTTCTTGATCATGAAATTTTCCTCAAACATGAGGAAACAAAGAAACCACTTTCCACTCCCATCACCGCAAATATCGCTCACACCACTACCAACTACTACAAACCTAGCCAAGCCAGTATACCACAAAATAGACCACCCAACAATTCCAATAATCGTAATCAACAGTGGCAGTGGAATTGCAAACCAAACAACAATAACAATTCTGTCTACTGTCAATTATGTGACAAACCAGGCCACATAGCACGAGTGTACAGGTCTGCATCTCACAATCATATCCAAGCAAGGGCAAATTTTGCAGCAAGGTTTCAAAACAATCAAGCACTGTGGATAGTGGATACTGGAGCAACACACAACATATCCTCAGACACTTAAGACTTCAACAATTTACAGCCATATCATGGTTCTGATGGTATAGTGATGGGTAATGGTACAACAATACCAATCAGGTAATGTATCACTCAACACATCACATAACAACTTTCAACTCACAAATACACTACACTCACCACAAATCTCAAACAAATTAATATTTGTTTCTCGCTTTTACCATGACAACAAAACCTCTATTGAGTTTTTCCCTTCTTTTTTTCATATAAAGGATCTGAATATGGGGGCGATTCTTCTCCAAGGACAAACTAAAGAAGGTCTCTATCAATGGCCAACCCAAAGAATAACACCTAAATGCAACACAGCCACCACATTCAACCTGTGGCATAAAAGATTAGGCCATCCCAGTCCTAGAGTCCAAAATAAGGCCTTGAGTCAATTATCAATTCCTATTTCTAATGTTGCTCATTTTCTTTGTAATTCATGTCAATCTAATAAAAGCCATTGGCAACCTTTCTTTTTTAATACTTTACATAGTACCTTTTCTCTTGAAATTCTCTATAGTGATCTATGGGGCCCTTCCCCAATCATTTCTATTGACAAAAAACGGTACTATGCACTATTTGTTGATGAATTTTCTAAATACTCTTGGCTGCACACTTTACAAACAAAGGTTGAAACCCCAGTTATATTCAAAACCCTTCACAAACTCCTTGAAAACCAGTTCAAAACCAGAATTCTATCCCTATACACCGATGGAGGAGGAGAGTACACCAATCTGACTCCATACCTACAACAAGGCATACAACACCTAATATCCCCACCATATACCCCACCAAGAGTAGCCATAGCTGAAAGACGACATAGGCACATAATCGAAAAACAATTCTTCATCAAGCCTCCTTACCACCTATATTCTGGTCCTATGCTTGTCAACAAGCAGTTTACCTCATAAATAAAATGCCTACCAAAAACTTGCAACACAAATCACCACATGAAATCATGTTCAATAAAACCCCCAATCACAACAATACCAAGGTATTCAGTTGTCTTTGCTATCCTTGGTTACAACCGTACACAAAAAACAAACTCCAACCCAAATCCAAACCTTGTGTCTATCTTGGCTTTAATAATCAATATCACAGCCACCAATGTTTTGAACCATTCTCTTCCAAGCTATACCTATCCCGAGATGTAGTATTCTTTGAAGTAAATTTCCCGTTCCAAAATATATTTGCAAACCTCTCAAGAAAAACAGCCTATAAATGGGACAGCACCACCATACAATTTCCAGAAAAGCCCTCCACAACAATAAACCAGCCTATAACATACCTACACCTACCTATTACTGTCCCAACAAACAACTCAGCCCCAAACCCTACAGAAATACAAAAACCAGCAGCTCCAAAACCTATAATAACCTACCAAAGACGACAAAAGGAACCACAACAAGACTTACCAACCACTTCTCAACATACTACAAAGCACAACAAACAATTACCCAATCATCCCATGAAAACAAGATCAAAATCAGCAACCATTACTCCAAAACAGAACACAACAACAGTAAATTTGCATTATACCCCAAACACCTATAAACAAGCCCAAAAGGTTCCCCACTGGAATCTAGCCATGAAAGCTAAATTTGATGCATAGATACAGAGCTGTTGCTGCCACTGTTTCAAAAGTAAATTGGCTCACACATCTACTCCAAGAACTTCAAGTACCGCAACAATGTGTAGCCACTATTTATTGTGACAACATTAGCACCACATATATTTGTGCTAATCCTTTACTACATAGTAGAATGAAGCAGCCATAGATTTCCATTTTGTGAGAGATCAAGTTGAAAGAAAACAGCTCCAAGTCCTTCACCTAAATTCAGCAGACCAAGTTGCTGATATCCTAACAAAACCTCTACCGAAAGCATCATTCAGACAACATTTTAACAAGCTTGGTGTTGCAGACTTACCACCAACCTTGCGGGGGCATAATAGCGCTGAAAATATCTCCTGATTTTCAGGAGAATATATCTCAGCCCCTGCTCCTTCTCTCTCTTGCCTACTGCTCCTATTTTATCTCTCCTTATTTAAATTTAATTATTTGATTTCGTAAATATTTTTTCTGTTACTCAAATCTTGATTTTCAGGATATTTACTTTCAGATTTAAATATCTGTTGTAACCTATATATACTGAATACATCAATAGAAACAGACACTTTTCCGGTTATTCTTTTATCCTTTAAATACCAGGGATCATCACCCTGTATTGAATTAAGTTTTCACGATGGAGTAAAATGTTTTGAAAGTAATGGCAGCAACAGATTTTTCTTTAAAAAGGAATTCCCAGGTAATTCTAGTGTGGTCATTAGTAAAAGTAATGAACCAACGAGCCCCCGAGATGTTATTGATTCTAGAAGGCCCCCAAATGTTGCTATGGATTAGTGTGAAAGGAGCGGAAGGTTTACAAACATTTCGAGGGTAAGAAGAGTGACAATGTTTGGCTAGAATGCAATGAGAACAAAGCTATAAAGCACAAACACTGACACGGGACACGACACGAGGACACACCAAATTCTTAAAATCACAGGACATGACACGACACATATATATAGAAATATATATATTGTAACTCCAATGAACTAGAAGAAGAATAGAATTTTAGAAATAATAAAGGAATGTGAACGAAGAAGTGAGTCGAAGAAAAAACGAGAGTTGAATAAGATGAAAGAGTGGATGAGAAGGGCAAGGTCGAAGATACATACAAGAGAGAAGAGAACATGAGTATAGGAGATGAAACACACGTTTTCTTTTAGTAAATGAGAGGGAAATGCCAAAACTTCAAAAAAAAATGAAACCTTGTACATTTTACCACTTTTCTAGAAAAAAAATCATTTTGCCGTGTCAGAGAAGTGTCCATGACGTGTCTGAGTTGTGTCCGAGCCGAAAAAAATTATTTTTAAAATTGAATACGTACGGACGCTTGTTGGACATATGAAGTCAGTGTCGTGTCGGACACCAACATGCTTAGACTTTGGAGTGTTTGAGCTTCACAGGAACAAAGAAAGTCATGTGGATTTTTATTCAAAAATAGAGAGGGATATAATTTTGATAAGTATCTAAAGTTAGGATGGCCCAACCTAAAGTGTAGCATCATGACATCCCCATCTTTCGTTGATGCAACATCTAACATACGACCAGCAAATGGAATGTTTAGAGGGGTCTCCATTATGGATCTTTAAAGGGATTGAATGACTCTATTGAGTTAACGTTTTTTTTTTCTTTTACAGTTTTCTTTTTATTGGTTTTATTTTTCTCTCTTAGAGGACTTCTTGTCCTCCTCTTTTGTATTCTCTTTCTTCCTTACTAATATTTCTTTCTATCAAAAAACATACCACCAGCAAAGGATTGCATGTTGGTAGTGACCTTCTTGTGAACTTCAATTCTGTATATACCATCTTTTTCCCTAGCATTGCCAATCATCTTCCCCAAATCCAAATCCTGAAAGGAACACAAATATGGAGAGAATTCAGCTTTGCAATTAGAATCTTGAGTCACTTTGCCAATTGACAATAAATTGTACTTCAGATTGGGAACAAACAACACAAACTTAAGGATGATAGAATCAATCAAGATAACTTCCCCATTTCCAACAACATTAAATAAAGAGCCATCATCTATACGTACTTTATTATTTGGGTATCGGGGTGCCACGTGCTAAAGAGAGAGACTACTATCACCCGACATGTGATCGGAGGCTCCAGAATCCACAATCCAATATTTTGATGAATCCGAAGTAACATGTAGTGCAGTGAGAAATTTTTGGGCGAAACCAAGGTGGAAAGGCAATGCTTTCAATGGCCTGTGAGTTTGATAGGTAATTGTGTGGCTGGGTTGAATTGAACAACATTGGATGTGGTTCCTACTATGTTGTTGGCGTTGACAACATCTGTTCTTGGAGTTTCGGCAGCCATGGGATGAAATTAAGGTGGGTTTGCCATGAAAAAAAAAATGCTGTAAAGCTGTAAGCCTCAGATACCTTAAAGAGGTAGAAAGAAATGTGTATGTATTGATTGTAACGTAAGTTTAAATACAGCCGTAGTGAATATACAGAAGTCAGAAGTAACAGCTCCTGAAAATCAGGGATAGCAAATTACAATTTAAATTAAGCCGAACAGAAAATCAGGGATAAGAGATTATAATTTAAATTAGGTGAAATGCCCATTTTAGTCCTCTATGTTTCACCCAAGTTTTAAATTGGTCCTTTATCTTTCAAAAGTTCTATATTGGTCTTTTATGTTTCCCAAAAGTTTTATATTTGTCCTTCAGGTTTCATTAAAGTTCTATATTGGTCAATTATGTTTCATTAAAGTTCTATATTGGTTCTATATGTTTCATTAAAGTTTTATATTAGTCCTTTATGTTTCATTAGAGTTTCATATTGGTCATCTCAGCATGATTTTATTTTTGGCTTAAACGACGTCGTTTGGGTGTTTTTTGTGTCTAAGGCCATGTCAACTATCTGATACACGTAGGAGAGATTATGTGTCCATCTCGGCACGCCATGTCAGCAGTTAACTTAAGAAATTGACGGACTTGAACGAAAGGACCAATTTAGAACTTTTGGGAAAGATAAAGGACCAATTTAAAACTTTTGAAACATAAAGGACTAATTTGGAACTTGGGTGAAGCATAGAGGACCAAAATCAACCTTTGACCTTTAAATTAAACCTAACACCTATGTACAATTCAAATTGGTTTAAAAATAATATATAGATAAAGAGAGGAATAAGTTGAGAGATACTCTCCTAATTAATAGGAGGTATTGACATTAAGTGCTATTAGTTAACTTTCCGGTATTCCTCCCTTCCCGGAAGCTGGAATCCCGAACGATTTTCTTTTTACGTATAGGGACGAGGGAGTCTACTGGAAGCTTGTCGTTCTTACACACCATCCTACTTTCTTCATGGATTGATCTGAAGGTGATTATGGTGCATAAATTGGGATTGAATGTTATTATGCTTTTTTTTTTTTCTAGATCAACTCTCACGGTTATAGCAGAATAATACGAGTCTATCTTGTTTTTCAGGGCATCGATTTTCCTGCTTGGATCTATGGTTAGATGCAATATATATATAACACTTCAAAAATATTCTCTATGAATTTAGTTGACAATTTTCATGCATTAACAATTTGGTTAAACTTTGGGTTATCATTGATCAATTTTACTTATCTAATCTAAATTTAATATCTTTTATTGTTCCACCCTTGCTGCTCACTTAAAATACCTATCTGTTCTCCGTGTTATTTCACAAATTTTCTTGTGATGTACTTCAAGATACATGTTGATGTCCCAAATTTCCTGTTGATTTTGCTACCCAGATTTCAATCATCTTGCTTCCCCCCTCCCCCCTTGTTTTGTAGTTGCAGCAATTTACTCATGAAATGAATGATGGTTGGGGCCTGGCAACTGATGGAAAAGTCTTGTACGGAAGTGACGGCAGTTCAACATTGTATCAGATTGATCCTCATACATTTAAAGGTCCTTACTCTCTTTTTCTCTCTCTCTCTCCCCCCTGAGAACAACACCTGGCATTATTTCTCTTCTTGAAAACAAAAGATTGCTTTTGATTCCAGTTTCAGAGTCGTATTTATTGCATCTGTCCTCATGGTTTCAATGTCTCTGGTGAAACCCTTATGGCCGTTAAAAATTAATGGGTCAACCCTACAAGGGGCAGAAACAAAATTTCCTATAAAGTTAGAAAAAGAAAAAGGAAGAAGCTATAAGCAAATAGGATCTAGTTTTCAAGAGGATAGACTCTCTCCCAAGTCTTCTATGTAGTCTCCCTCCTTTTCTGCCTACTTTGGTCTTCATTTCCGACTTCCATGCCTCCTCTCCTATTAGGATAAGAAGTTCTCTTTAGCTTCTCTTATTAGAATTAGGATTTATCTTTGGTTTTCTTCTTATCTTTGGCTATTTCTTCTGAAGAAACAGAGAAATGAATACTCTGTATATATTCATATTTATGTTTTCCTTACAATTGGACATCTTACATATAAGATGAAAAAGTAACCTACACCTTTACTACTCCAATTAGGTTACCATAAATTAAGGGATAGAGAAGCTTGAATCCTAGCCACTTATAGCTAATGAAAGAAAAACCTAACATTCAGCTATAGGAATAAATACAAAACTATTCAGAATGAAAACATTAGTATTAATTGACAAATTTACTTCTTCAGAATTAGACAATCAGCCAGCACTTAAGGCAATAAAGCATAAAATTTAATCATATGGCTCATGTCCAGCTCGCTTGAAAATCAAAACAGATTCCAACATCTTTCTGTCCTTATCCAACTCTGCCTTTCTATCTTCTTTTATATAGTTTGGTACCAGAGGGCTATTAGGGTCTGTATCTCTGTCTATATATATGATTTACAGATTTCCAAGTTGATTAGTTCAATATGTTCATTTTACTAGCCTTGCATTTTTGCTGATTTTTCATCCGTCTCTTTTGTGTAGTTATATCTAAACATGTTGTCTACTATAAGGGCCATCAAGTACACAATCTCAATGAATTGGAATTTATAAATGGCGAAATTTGGGCAAATGTTTATACGGTATGGCCTCTTATGTTCAGTCATGGTCCTAGTTGCAGAAAAGTCTATTTTGAGTTTGTCATTTATTTTGAGATTGATATGTTTTCATTCTGTAGAGTGACTGCATAGCTAAAATCTCTCCCGAGGATGGTGGAGTTCTTGGATGGATTCTCCTCCCAAATTTAAGGTCTTGTATTTTTTTTCCTTCTTGTTGAGACTTGAGACTGATTACTTGAAGCATGTAACTCTGACAAGTATGTTAGTCCATTATTTACTTAAAGCTCCATTTTTTAAATCTTGTGCAGGGAAGAATTGGTGGCAGCTGGGAATAATGTAAGGAACATGAACCCTTTCATCCCCTAAAAATAAGATTTTGTTCTCTTACTCTCTTTTATTTATGTTCTGATGGTAAAGCTACGATTCAAAAGTTCTGGTAAAGAAAAAATTGACTTGCATCATTAGAAATGTTCCTTGCACTTGATTAATTACTTCGAATTTTATTTTTTGTATGTTTTAGGGAATTGATGTTTTGAATGGTATAGCATGGGATAGCGAGCAAAACCGAATTTTTGGTAAGCTCCAACTTTTGTTTTATTCTTATATATTACATTGTGACACATATACTATGCTTTCTAGTTTCTAAGTACTGGTACATCCATTCTTTGATAGGATGTTTCCATTCATCCATCCTAATTTTCCCCCCTTTTTCTTTATGACGTGTATAAACTAGATATCAAAATGGCTATAAAAGGGGTAATACTCGAGTCCCAAAAAGGGACATGGATTGAAATACTTTGCATTTTTACTTAAAAATGTTAATATGCCACGCACACAACAACAACCAAAGCCTTTTTTCACTAGGTGGGGTCGGCTATATAGATCAAGCGACGCCAACATGTTCTGTCTTTACAAATTTCTATGGTTAAGTTATTTATAACCTATGAAGCAGTGACACTGACACGAGACACGACACAGACATGGGGACACCAAATTTTTAAAATTACAGGACACTCCACGACACGGCATATATATATATAGAAATATATATTGTAATTCCAATGAACTTGAAGAATAATAGAATTTTAGAAAGAATGAAGGAATGTGAAGGAAGAAGTGAGTTGAAGAAGAGAAGAGAGTTGAATAAGATGAAAGAGTGGTTGAGAAGGGCAAGGTCGAAGATGTTAAGACAAGTAATTAGATTAGTATTAATCTGTGTATTTTATAATAGTGCCTTACAGCTGTAAATAGCATACGTGTATACGTGTACCTTTCGAGAAGATTCTTTTGTAACAAACTTCTGATATAGAATTGCAATATATAAAGAGCCACGGCTACACATTAGATATCTTGGCATATTATTCAGAAATCATTGGGCTCTAGGTTTTCTATCTTGGTATCAGAGTGGCGGCGATCATGGCGGCTTCCAACTCTTCGACTGCGTCATCCGGTGCTGTGAATCCGTTGATGGCAACGGCTCCGAAAATGGCAATTCTATTTAGCAGCTCAAGTCAAATGACCTCCGTGAAGCTCTCGATCGTATAAATTTTCTTCTGTGGCAAGCTGTGGTTCTTCCTCTAATCAAAGGAAACTTCCTTGACTCTTTCATTGATGGTACTGAAGTTACTCCACCACAGATGATTCCCGACGGTGACATTGGTAACAAAACCAAGCCCAATCCCGCTTACAAGGAGTGGTTAGCTACTGACCAACTACTCGTTGGGTGGCTAAGGAACTTAATGACACATCACCGTCAGTTTAGATACAATAATTTTAAATTAATTCTTAGGAGTTATTTTATTGTTATGTTATCCCATGATTCTAGGGATTATTTTCTTGTATTAAATCTCTTAGCGTCAGTTTAGATATAGTTATTGTAAATTAATTCTTAGGAGTTATTTTACTTTTCTGTTATCCCATGATTCTAGGGATTATTTTCTATTATTTAAATTCTTAGGATTACGCCACTATCTAGGAGATAGTTTAGATATAGTTTAATTTAAATTTAAACTGATCCCTGACCTTAAGGGATATATCTCATGTATTTTATATATACACACACATTAATGAAAACAGCACAGCTCTCTGCTTTCCAAATTACACACTACTGCTTTAGAACTCAATGACGCCAGACATATCAACACAGTTACTTCATTGCACTAGCGCTCATGAACTCTGGTTGCAGCCAGGGAGCTCACATGTGCGTCTGTCAAATCTTGCATCATCATACTCAAAGGTGACCTTAAGCAGACCCGTAAGAACTCACTCACGATGGAGGAGTATCTTGCAAAGATGAAGAACATCTCCGACCAGTTGAGACTCGCCGGAGCACCAGTATCACCTGGAGACTTGATCATGTACACCCTAAATGGGTTAAGCAGTGATTACAACTCTGTAGTCACAACCTTGGTAAATGCTCCTACTCTTACCTAGAGTTCAGCTCACACTGCTCTTATGAATTTTGAAAGCAGGATGGAACAACTTAGCAAATTTTTAGACGTGACCATTCATTCATCTGCCAAAACTGCTCAAAGAAGTGACATTGGACAAGGCAGAGGCCAAAACTCTCAAGTTTGGCGTGGTAACAACAACAACAATCGTGGTGGACGCAGAGGAGGATGTGGCCGTGGTAGAGGTGGACCCAGCACCAACAACAGTAGCAACACAAGCACACGCTCTTAGTGTCAACTCTGCGGAAAGATGGGCCACATAGTGGGATCGTGTTGGCACCGTTTTGATAAAGATTTTCATCAAGTTACAAGCACTAATGCTGGGGCTTCAGGATCTTCTCCACAAGCATTTTTTGCAACTCCTCAAACCGTTGATGACCGGCATGGTATATGGAGAGTGGAGCCACTCATCACGTGACCCCCTATTTTGAGCAACTGGATAATTTCACACCAACGACCGGTAGGTCTCACTTGTTTACTTGCACTAGTGAAAAGGCTAGGATTATTGGGGCTGGTTCCGCTTCTCTATCGTCTGAAAGAGGTTTTAGTGGTACCTAGTGCAACAAAAAGGTTAATGAGTGTAAATAAATTAACCCAATACAACAATGTGAATGTGTGCTTCTCTAATGATTCTTGTGTTGTGAAGGACAAGAAGACAAGGGCACATGTCATGCACGGGAAAACAGCCAGAGGAATGTACACAGTGGCTGATGCACAAGATCCGAAAGTGGCACAAATAAATGCAGTAGAAGCAGACTTACAGAAGCAGAAGAAAGAAGAAGATAGAAAACCTAGAGCCCAATGATTTCTGAATAATATGCCAATATATCTAATGTGTATCTGTGGCTCTTTATATATTGCAATTCTGTATCAGAAGTTTGTTACGAAAGAGTCTTCTCGAAAGGTACAAGTATGCTATTTACAGCTGTAAGGCACTATTATAAAATACACAGATTAATACTAATCTAATTACTTGTCTTAACACCCCCCTCAAACGAGAGGGTGAGGATGTCACACCAAGTTTGTATCTATAAATTTCAAACTGTGATTGCGTGAGAGCCTTCGTCAACCCATCTACAATTTGCATCTCTGATGGAATGTATTTTACTTCAAGAAACTTTGTCATCACCATATCTCGAACAAAGTGTATGTCAATCTCTATGTGCTTACTCCTAGCATGCTGAACAGATTTTGTTGCCAAAGCTTTGGCACTCAAGTTATCACACCAAATGGTCATAGGTTGCTTAAGAAACAAACCCAACTTGGTCAATAAAGAATAGAACCAACGAACCTCTGCTGCCCCATCTACCATAGCACAATACTCGGACTCCGTGCTAGACACTACCCGCTGTTTTCTTGATGACCACGAGACCAATGTATCACCAAGAAAAACACAAAGTCCAGCCATCGATCTTCTATCATCAAGATCCGTTGCCCAGTTAGCATCGGTAAAAGCTGTTAGCTTTAAAGACTTGCAAGGTCGAATATGTAGCCCCATCTGAAATGTTCCTTTAATATAACTTAGAATTCGCTTCACTCCATTGAAGTGCACCTTTGTTGGGTTGGAAAGAAATTGACTTAGTTTATTGACGGGAAATGCTATATCAGGTCTAGTAGTGACCAAATACTGCAAGGAGCCTATAGCTCGACGGTACACTGATGGATCCTTCATAGGTACACCTTCGAGAGCCACGAATACCTTCCCTGTCACCATAGGGGTCGAAATTGGAGCACACGTCAGCTAATTGAATTATTTCAACACATCCATGACGTACTTTGCTTGAAATAGATGGAACCCTGTTCTGTCTCTATGTACCTCAACCCCAAGGAAATAGTAAAGAGGCCCTAAGTCATACACAGTCAGCTTCTTGGTTCGACGATAAAAGATAGATATATCACTTCTCGCATTCTCGAAGCCCCATTGTGTCAATGTCAACCGAAGCCTATCAAACCAAGCCCTTGGAGCTTGTTTGAGTCCGTATAAAGCTTTGACAAGCTTACAAACATGGTTTGGTTTGTGTGAATCAACAAACCCCTCGGGTTGTCGCATAAAGACACTTTCTTGAAGGTATCCATTCAGAAATGCATTGTTGACATCCAGTTGTCTCACTTCCCAATTGAAAGTAGCAGCAATTGTCAACACAACTCTGATAGTTGTAGGGCTTAACCACAGGACTGAATGTCTCTCCATAGTCAATTCCCTCAGCTTGTTGAAATCCTTTGGCAACAAGTCTTGCCTTCTGCTTCAGAATCGAGCCATCTTCCTTATACTTCTCCTTAAAGACCCACTTGCAATCAATCAATTTTTGTTGCCCAGTAGACTCCACAAACTCCCAAGTTTTGTTATTTTGCAACGCTGAGAATTTATCACACCAAGTTTCTAGTGAGGAGAGGACAGAGCCTCAGTTACCGTCGAAGGCTCAGAGTGAGGATTAATTGAAAAAGGATCTTTGTGCTTTAATAGACCCATGAACGGATATTTTGGTTTGTAAATGCCATCCTTCGCCCTGGTGACCATCTGATGAGTTCCTCTACTTGGTTGGGCTTGTATTTCTTCATGTTGGGCCGTGAGAGGGATTGAGCTTGTGGAATGATGAGTTGAACTTGTTGGCTGGCCCATATTACTGGATTGAGTCTCTTGTAGACCAGTATTTAAAATTGGTCCACATGAAGGAGTAAGTGACTCAAGTGACCCTGACTCACTAATAACTAGAGAGGACTCATTTGATTCTTCTCGGCTGCCACGTGTAAAGTGATCTTGATTTGGACTTGTATCCGTTGAATTAATAGCCGTTGGTGAGTCTAAATTCCCAACGTCTCTTTTTGTCTCAGACCACGTGCCACCATTGATCAAGAAAGGGATTATACAATGCTCATTTTCTGTAGGAGAACTATTTCGATGATTCAGAAAACCAGTAGCTCCTGGAAAAACTGAAGTATTGAATACTACATGCCTTGAGATGTATATCCTTCCGGTTGAGCTTAAACACTTGTATCCCTTGTGTTGAGAAGCTGGTCCGAGATACACACATCTCTAACTATGAAACTCAAACTTGTTAGTGTTATAGGGCTTCAAGCATGGATAGCACACACATCCAAATGGCTGCAACATTTTGTAATCTGGTGGATCACCAAACAGAGTCTGCCATGGTGATATATCGTCCAAAACCGGAGTTGGAAGCCGATTGATCAAATGAACCGCCACTTGAAAAGGGTCGACCCAGTATGTTAGTGGAAGACAAGCTTGGGCTAACAATGTTAATCCAGTTTCCACTATGTGTCTATGTTTTCGTTCTGCCCTTCCATTTTGTTCAGAAGTATAAGGACATGTGAAACGCATTTCAGTGCCTCAAGACTGAGCAATTGGAATGAGAAGTTTGTACTCTGCCCCATTATCACATTGTATGCTTTTAATCTGTGTTAAATTTGTTCTCAACTTGAGCCCTGTAATGAGAGAATAGATTTCTGTGTATACATTCACATAGGACTGTCACATATATATACAAGAAAGAATGCAATGGAATAGGAAATTAAATCCCTAGTAATCAACTACCCTGATTCAGTTTATCTAATCCCTAAGATTATGCTAGGGTCAACTATCTAATTATTATCTAGATATTATATATATATACAGCTCTTAACACTCCCCCTCAAGTAGGAGCATAGATATTAATCATGCCCAACTTGTTACAAATATAATCAATTCTCACTCCATTCAATGCTTTAGTGAAGACATCTCCTAACTGTTCCCCAGTCTTCACATATGCCATGGAAATCAGTTTCTCCTCAATCTTTTCACGCACGAAATGACAGTCAATCTCAATGTGTTTCTTTCGCTCATGAAAGACCGGATTGGATGCAATATGAAGTGCTGCTTTATTATCACACCATAGCTTTGCAGGCAACGAAGTCTTCAATCCAATTTCTTCCAATAATTGTACTATCCACACAACCTCACTAGTTGTCTGAGCCATAGCCCTATATTCAGATTCTGCACTAGAACGGGAAATGACATTCTGCTTCTTACTTTTCCATGAGATTAAGTTTCCTCCCACAAATACACAGTATCCTGTTGTTGATCGTCGATCTGCCTTGGATCCTGCCCAATCTGCATCAGAGAAGCACTCAATATCCATGTGCCTATTATTTCCATACAGTAGTCCTCGTCCCGGAGCATTCTTCAAGTAACACAGGATTTGTTCCAGGGCTTCCCAATGCTTAACTGTTGGGAATGACATAAATTGGCTGACGATACTAACAGAGTAAGCAATGTCAGGACGAGTTACTGTAAGATAATTCAGCTTCCCAACCAATCTTCGATATCTCTCAGGGTCATCAAATGGTTCGCTGTCATCTTTCAGAAGTTGCAAGCCTGGAGTCATTGGTGTGCTACAGGGCTTAGCACCCAACTTTCCTGTCTCTGCCAGTAAGTCAAGAACATACTTCCTTTGAGATAAGAAAATACCTTTCTTGCTTCTTGTGATCTCAACTCCTAAAAAACACTTCAATGGTCCCAAGTCTTTCGTCTGAAACTGGGACTGAAGGAAAGACTTGAGTGAAGTAATGCCTGAACCATCACTACCTGTAATTATAATATCATCCACGTATACAATTATTAGGATGATGCCTGCATCAGTCTTCTTATAAAACACAGAATGGTCACTCTTGCATTTCTGCATCCCATAATTCATGACTACCTCACTGAACCTTCCAAACCAGGCTCAAGGACTTTGCTTCAACCCATACAAAGATTTATGGAGATGACACACCTTCACACACTCCCCCTGAGAGACAAACCCAGGTGGTTGCTCCATATAAACTTCCTCCTGAAGGTCACCATGGAGAAAAGCATTCTTGATGTCTAGTTGATGCAAGGACCAGTCATAGGTAGCAGCCATAGAGATAAAGAGCCTCACAGAAGTAAGCTTGGCCACAGGAGAAAAAGTGTCAGAATAATCAATACCATAGGTTTGTGCATACCCTTTGGCAACCAACCGTGCTTTAAGACGAGCAACGGAGCCATCGGGATTAACCTGGACTGCAAAGACCCACTTACATCCAATTGCTTTCTTCCCCAATGGTAAATCCACTAATGACCACGTACCATTGTGATCAAGGGCCATCATCTCCTCAACCATTGCTGCACGCCAACCAGGATGAGATAGAGCCTCGTGAATAGTACGAGGAAGAGAAACTGTGTCTATGGAAGCAATGAAAGAACGAGAAGGAGGAGACAAATGGTCATAAGAAACAAAAGAGGAAATAGGATAGGTACATTGACGTTTACCTTTACGAAGAGCAATTGGAAGATCAAGTGTAGGGTCAGGTTCCAACACAACTAGATCCGACGACGAAGGGGAAGGTGGATGGCATGGGTCTGGAACCGTATCAATCGTTGTATCAATAGTCTGATGTGGCCGCCTGGAGTATACCTGTGTAATTGGAGGGCGTGTGTTCACTGAAGGTTGAGGTGATGAAGTCACACTATAAACCAATAAATCATCATTCTCCCCCTGTTCAGGATCCTCTAAAGAATAAGGAAAGAAAGGTATATTCTCGTGGAATGTAACATCTGTAGATACAACGTATCTGTTTAGATCAAGAGAAAAACACCTATACCCTTTTTGAACTCTAGAATAGCCAAGGAAGACACACTTGAGAGACTTGGGATCAAGCTTAGTATGGTGGGGCCGAACATCACGAACAAAACAAGTGCTACCAAATATTCTAGGCTCAATAGGAAACAATGATTTGGAAGGAAAGAGCACACTATAAGGAATCCCACCATTAAGAACTGAAGAAGGCATACGATTAATCAGAAAACGGGCTGTGGAAATAGCATTAGCCCAAAAAGGTTTAGGAACTTTCATTTGAAAAAGTAAGGCCCTAGCAACTTCAAGTAAATGTCTATTTTTTCGTTCAGCAACACCGTTTTGAGACGGTGTATCAGCACAAGAAGATTGATGAAGCATGCCATTTTGTATCATATAAGATTGAAATGAAGCAGAAAAGTATTCTTTGGCATTGTCACTACGCAAGGTTTGCACAGAAACATTAAATTGAGTTTTAACTTCAGCACAAAAGGCACAAAAATGAGAAAATAACTCAGAACGATTTTTCATTAAATATAACCAAGTAACACGAGAATAGTCATCAATAAATGTCACAAAGTATTTAAAACCAGATTTTGACAAAATAGGACAAGGGCCCCAAACATCAGAATGAACTAACTCAAAAGGGGACGCAGCCCGCATATTGACTCGTGACACTAAAGGAAGGCGATGGTGTTTAGCAAATTGACATGACTCACAATTCAAAACAGACAAATTATTAATTGAGGATAAAGTTTCTTAAGAGCAGATAATGAAGGGTGACCCAAATGGCAATGTACTTCAAATGGTGAGAGAACACTTGAACACGCCACAGGTCTTGGCACTTGTGATTCCAGGACATACAGACCTCCAGACTCATGCCCTCTACCAATAATCCGCTTCGTCGTAAGATCCTGAAACAAGCAATGGTCAGGGAAAAAAGAGATAACACAATTCAAAGAGCGAGTAAGCTTACTGACAGATAGCAAGTTGTAGGAAAAATTGGGTAGACTCAACACAGAGGATAATGAAAGAGATGGAATAGGATTGACAGTCCCAGAACCAAGAACACGGGACTGAGAACCATCGGCTAAGGTAACATTAGAGACAGTGGTATAAGGTTTGAAAGTAGAGAAAACTTGAGGATTATCTGTCATGTGATCTGTGGCGCCAGAATCAATGACCCACTTGGAAGAGGAGGAAAGTAAACATGTAGTGGATTTACCTGACTCAGCAATGGCTGTAACATGTGATTCAGTAGAAGGAGCAGAAGATTTAAGGAATTCCTGATATCGAGTAAATTGAGCATAATCATCAGCTGAGACAACAACAGTGTTGTTAGATGGAGACTGAGTGGAGGCAACATTTGCTGACTGGGGCCGTTGCTATTTTTTCTGAAGCTTCTTACAATTACGCTTGATATGTCCTGGTTCATGACAATAAAAACACACAACCCCTCCTGACTCCTGGTTGCGACCTCCATTATTTGGTGCTCCAAATGACTTGTCGCCATTACGACGACTAGAATCACCATGTCCAATGAGTGCACTAACATTAATAGTAGGCTGTGAGTGAGCACCTTCAGATTGTCGCACTCGAGTATAAACCTCATCCAGAGAGTTAATATCAGTGCCAGCAAGAACTTGAGACTTGACACCCTCGTATTCTGAAGGGAGACCAGAGATCCAACTCATAATTGCCATTTGTTCTCTCTGCTTCATTTGAGCTTTGATATCAGCGGTAAATGGCAATAGGGTATTAAGCTCCTCATACGCCCTTTTAAATTCCATAAAATAAGTCATGAGGGACTTATCCTTTTTCTCAGGACGATAGAAAGCCTTGCACACATCGTAAGTACGCGAAAGGTTCCCTTTACTAGAATAGACAAACTCTAGATAATCCATTAGTTCTTTAACCAAATCACAATGCTTAACAAAAGGAAGTACCTCGGGAGTAATGGTGTTTCGAATTAGTAAGAAGAGCTTGTAATCATCCCTCAGCCAAGCCGCCTTCTTATCATCCTCGGGAGGATCCTTAAGATGATCATCTTTCTCAATACTTCGGAGGTACATTTGAATTGTTTTAGCCCATTCCATGTAATTCAATGGAGTAAGTTTGTGCTCCGTGATCCTAGAACTCACGGGAATCCCGTCACTGACAGCAACAACCTTCTCTGCCATTGATGAATGGCCAACACGAAAACAACAAATCACCAAAGGAAATCAAACCAGCCTCTGAAATAGTGATACTCACAGTAAAAACAGTAAAGAACAATGAGCCAAACACTAAATCAGTGAAGAACGAATGAGCCAAACACTAGCCCACTACTGAAATCGTATCAAAACCACCGGGAAACACCACCAATGGCCTAGACGGTCGCCGGTGATCACAAAACAGTAACACCGAACGAAATCCGGCGACGGCGCGTGGCCTTCACGTGCCACGCACTCCAGAAGCTTCAAGCGGCGCGTGAGCCTCACACGCTGCTCCGTTGACCACCGGGTGACCGGGAAACGGCCGGTCGGCGCCTTCTGCTTCTGACCTTGACGGAGGTGATGCACACCGGCAACTTTTCTGGTGATCCTCAAACAGTGCACATCTACTGCACTTCAATGGAGCTTACGGACAGAACGAACACCAGAATAATCACACAGAAACCTAGGGTTGGCTCTGATACCATGTAATGAGAGAATAGATTTCTGTGTATACATTCACATAGGACTGTCACATATATATACAAGAAAGAATGCAATGGAATAGGAAATTAAATCCCTAGTAATCAACTACCCTGATTCAGCTTATCTAATCCCTAAGATTATGCTAGGGTCAACTATCAAATGATTATCTAGATATTATATATTATATATATATACAGCTCTTAACAAGCTCAAAAAACATTAAAAGCGTTTACTGCTTCTCCTTTGTGCTTTAATGGAAAAAGCCAGGTAAATCTACTGTAGTCATCCAAGAATTGTATATAAAACTTGAAGCCATTAATAGAAATAGTTGGAGATGGCCCCCAAAGATCGGTATGATACATACAAGAGATAAGAGAAAATGAGTACAGGAGATGAAACACACGTTTTTTTTAGCAAATGGGAGGAAAATGTCAAAACTTTAAAAATGATTAAACCTCACACATTTTACCTCTTTTTTAGAAAAAAAAAAGTTTATTTTGCCGTGTCCAAGTTTTGTCCATGACGTGTTGGAGCAAAGAAAAATTATTTTTAAATTGGATACGTATGGATGCATATCGGACACATGAAGTCAGTGTGTCAGAGTCTAACATGCTGACACACTTAGACTTTGAAGTGTCCGTGCTTCGTAGTTTATAACTAAATCCCTCATAATAGTTTTTTTTATTGTTTTCTTTGGTCTTTCCTTACATTTAAATATTGAGCTATCTTTTATTTGGTCAACTCTACGTACAGGGCCTCTAAACGACCGTCTTTGTATATGACCAAAGTTAATATGCCACGAATAAGAAAAAAAAATTTAGCATTTTTATCAAGAATAACAAGTTAACCAAGAATGTATGATGTGTTGATTTTCGTTATTTTTTAAGTCCTAGCAGGGTAAGTTTAAATTTCTTTTCGAATGTTCTTGTTCTAAATATTTCCTTGCAACTTGCTTTCTAATTCCTCTACCAGTTTTGCTTCTATATAATATAATATCTAATAATCTTGCTTGCAGTTACCGGGAAACTATGGCCGAAGCTTTATGAAATCAAGGTTGTTCCAATAAAGAAACCACTTGAGGAAGGGGACATTGAGAAGTTTTGCTTGCGTAAACCTTTCAAATTTACATCTTAGCTGTTCGTACATTGGCTCTTGTTATTTTATTTAGAAAAATGAGCAGCTGAAATTAAATTTGAAAGGAAAAAACTTATATCCATTTCTTTACATTTATTTCATCAAGTTTGCTTATCAAAATATGATATGTGTTATTTTTTATGTTAACAAAGTTAAGAAAAAAAATGCTAAGTGGAAGAAATAACACGTGTCATATTTTGATAAGCAAACTTGATGAAATGAATGTAAGGAAATGGATATAAATTTTTTCGAATTTGAAAATAGTTTTATAACGTAGCTTAACCTTAAAAGCATTGTTGGAGAAATCGTCTTCATTGTTGCTGTCCCATTGGTGACATTTCATTCTTGTATAATTGTTAAATGCTAATCCAATTAGTAACAGAAGAGACATTGTAGTCTTGTGTAATAAGATTGTTCAAAACAGCAAATTACTACGAATGATGATCTATTACGTAAATAGGCTCATATTTCAAGTGAGTTGTGCCTATTCTTCACTTATCTTCAGTAAAAGATTGGAGAAATCGTATTCTAGTATGCCAAACAAAGATTTAACTACGAAGTTTGTTCTTAAAATTTAAAATTAGCAAAGTCATTGGACGAATCAAAACTCTAAGGGGCATTTAATTATCATTACATTTAACCCACTCCATCTACTCATTTTCATCTTAGTAAAAAAAAACAAAAAAATATTGACATTTTATAGCATTTAATTCAATTGTGATCAAGTAGATGGGAAAATTATATTATGCAATCATACTCTTTGAAGGTGTACATTCAATCAAACATGTGGTCCAGGCGTTGCCACGTGTCCTATGTAAGAATCTTCTATTTTCACTCAGCTCTTTAAGTTTTTTTTTTTTGATAAAAACGATACTATTAAACAGGAGAGAAATTACAGAATTGTCCACCCAACTTTACAGCCAAAATTAGAAGCATTCCTAGTAAGACTACTAAAAGAAGTAATGGACCTGAGGAAAACAACATCAGAAACTAAAACTATTAAGAAGACATTTAATATCCGCACCCAGAATTTGAAGCTTCTTGTTGTTCATATATCCAGAAGTTATCATCGTAGCAAGCTTCTTGTGGAAAAAAACTACATTACATTTATGTCTGGCATCGGTAGTTGTAAGAGCAGCTTGAATACCCTTTCTGAGGGTTGTAAGGACCATAACTTGCAAATCATCTCTAGCCCTGTTGGGAATTTTTATATAATTACAGTTCAAATCGTGTCAATTAAGACACTCACATTAAGAGATATTTCGGTACTCTCACAAATAGCTAACGGCACTCTCACAGGATAAAATGAATTCGTCCCCGATGTCGCACATCGGAGGAGACTAGAACAGTAAAATAATTTTTTTGAGAGCTCAAATGGAATACACACTTACGAAGAACTCAAAAAAATTAGAGAGTATTTCTTCTCAGCTTAATACACTCGCCCATACCATTTTCCATATATATTATATATATATATATATATATATTAATAATAAAACGTCGTCACCTTTTTCTCCAATCCGTTGGCAACGTTCATATACATATAAAATGCAATCACTTTTGACCATTTCAAATATGTAATGCATTTATATATATATATAAAATAATATTTGTTTAATTTATAATAATAATAATAATTTAATAATTTTTCACTTATTATTATAAATTAACAAATATACATATTTGGGTCTCCTTTGTTCTAGACAATGTAGAATTTTATTTGACAGATATACACTTGTACACGCACATGTGCACTCATATTTACAACAATCCCCCACATGTGTCAAATAAAGAACCACATTTTTCATGAGTCTCACTCATGGATATAATCATTGTATCTAGTGTCTTTCCGACTATGAACTAGACCTAGACCAATAACACATAGTACACAGAGATGTCAGTGAAGCCTGCTTCTATGAACCAACAACTCTTGTTGTATACTAGAGGTACAGAGTCAGATTATACCCCCACATTTTTGCTCTTAACGACGGTTTTGCGCGTTACAACAGCCTTGTGCGTGTCTGTTTCATAACGAATGCTCTAGAGATTTTACCAAAATCTCATAAGAAAGGCTCCACTCCACATTCGTAGAAGTGATTTCATTTAAGTGTATCTGCACTTATACACGATCCCTTAGGAATATGAAATCATTAAGTGCCTATGCACAACCTCATCAAAATGCAGTATAGCACTATCTCACACCATAGGAAAATGACATAATATTTAGTACTACCAAAACTAACAGACGACTTATTCTTCCCATTGAACCTTATTCATGGGATCACCAATCACAAAGGTTGGGTTGTCATTGTTGTTAATTTTCAAATTGGCTTAAGTTCTGTTACCCTCGATGTTTCAGTAAAGCATTTCCTCCCCGAAGGTTTCGTAAACGGATCCATTAGGTTCATTTTCAACTCATAAAATCAATTGAGATTACATCATCTTTATGCAGCTGTCTAACAATATATTGTGTCTCAATTGAATATATCTACTCTTACAATTAAAGGTTTTAATTTTAGCCGTAGCTATCACAGATTGGCTATCACAGTGTTATTACATAGGTGGTGTTGGCTTGTCACCCAATAGGTTATTTGCTAAGAAAATTTTCAACTACTCGGCCTCAATTTCAACTAAGTCCAAAGCAACAAACTCAGAATTCCTTAAGAATTTAGTTATAATGCTTAGTTTGGCTAACTTCCATGTGACAACATTACCAACAAACATAAACACATAGCCACTAGTGGGTTTTATATCCTCTGAATTAAAGATATAGTTTTCATCATTGTATTATTTAATACAACGGAGAATCCACTATATTATGAATACCATAATTCATGGTACCTCTCAAGTATCTCAATAATTTTATCTTCCCCTTCTTCAAAGGAGGTATATATCTTTTGTTTGCACAAATGTGCTTGATAGCCCTATAGTCTACCAACCATTTTTTCACATTAGAAGAAGGACTTGAGATATCATTTTAGCAATGATCTCATCATCACTACCATTATCATCTCCTTTAACCAAATTTATATTTGGTTTAGGAGGATTATCATCTCCTCTAGTCCTCTTTTTACACTGTGCAGTATGATGTATCATGCATGGTATAATTCATCAATTGCATCAAATTCTCAAAGATATGAGCATACCCAGTTTGTGTAATTGGATTCCCTTTATGTTTCTTTAAATGTACATAGAAATTTGTAGGGTCATCTTGCACAATTAAAATAAAAATCACCTCAAAATGATTTTTCCTTTTCTTTCTCTTTTACTTTTTCTCAAGTTTTCAACTAAATTTTAACTTGAATTTTTTAAAGTAAGAGGAAAGAAGTAGAAGATTTTTTTCTCTCTTTTTTTTTAACGTCTTTAGAAACATGCTCAATTTTCAAAGAAAAGATATTTTCGAAAATCTGTATTTTTAGTTTCAGTAATTGTGTATTGATTCAGACATCACTCTAAAAAGAAATGCAGCAATTTGTTGAGCATAACCAATAAAAATGCAATCAACAGTTTTAGAACCTAATCAAGTAATAAAACTTTTGCAAGGCACCCCCACACTTTTAAATATTTCAGTATACTAAACAAATTTTAAAAATAATATGTTCCAATAGTCATGAGAACCCAAGTAAACATTATAAATAAACAAATTTTTAAACATTTGTGGAATTTATAAATAAACATATTTATAAACAAGTATGAAAATAATTACAGATAAAAATTAATTGTGGAATTTCTCAAAGCACAATACGATTATCATAAGCACAAATGCTATCTTGCTAAGCATTCACAGAATTTGACATTCACTAGTTTGTTTGACCATATGAACCTTTTCATTTGGTATAGATTTAGAGATCTCAAAAGCATACTGCCAAGAATAAGTTATTCATTTTAGTAGTATAGAATATCATAAAGATGCAGATTATATGGAGGAGCACAACACAACTATTGTCAATAGGAAACACAACAACTATTGTCAAGAGGAAGCACAAGCCCCATTTTCAGTTTCTTGATCAGCCCAAAAACTATTTCAACATCATATTTATTCACTTGGAAATTACCAAATGCAGTCTTTCTACCAGCAAAATTTCAGTTTAATCATTATATAAAGAATGATCAACCTAACACTTTTTCTCTTGATGAAGTGATCAACCTATTAACCAACCTATAGCTAATGCAATTATCAAACGTGTATTCTCCGAGAAAAATTATGTTTTAAGCAATTATATCACGTATAGATGTCTTCATTAGCTTTTTATAATTGTCAAAACTCTCCATTTACAATTTATTTCCAAATGATTGCTACACTCTTATGATATTTTGATTTTCGACAAAAAATAAAATAAAATAAAGTGATCTTTCCATGAAATATTCACAGCATGTGCGTTTGATTATAACAATATCAATCATTAAGAAATTAATTATAGAAAAAGTGGATTGTCTTCAAAGATCAGTAAACTCACAGCACTGCTTTCAATTGCAAAAAACCAGGCATACCAACGCAGAAATAATTTTGTAACTGATACCTGTTATAGGATTAAAATTCGGCTTCGTTCTCCAATGGAAATCTAACGAACCCTAACCACCCAAAACCAACGACGTTAAGGCTAGAAGGTAATGCTTAGATGTGGCAACAGTAGGCTCCTGGGCGGCGAGCTTGGCGGCTTCTTTCTTGTCGTATAAAGGCTAAACGATCTCCTTATGAATGACCCTCAACCTCTTCTCCCTCTTCGATCTCAATGACTTCGTAATTATCTTCTTGCTCTGCTTGCTCAAAGCAGTTGCGAGGTCGCCATGAGTGAAATTGGTAGCAGCAAGCAGTGGTTAAAGCCATTGCCGACAAGTCCGAATATGCACTCCATGTGCACAATCTGCTCCTTCAGAGTTCATTTAGGAAATTTTTAGTAGTAATTATGAATCGATATATGTTAAGTTTGTTGGGGATTTTCACATAATTACAGTTTGAGTCGTGCCGATTAGGACACTCACCTTAAGAGATATTTCAGTACCCTCACAAATAGGTAACGTTATTCTCACAGGATAAAACGAACTCATCCCCGATGTCACACATCGAAGGAGAATAGAACAGCAAAAAAAAATTTTTGAGCTCAAATGGAACACACACTTATGAAGAACCCAAAAAATTAGAGAGTATTTCTTCCCAGCTTAATATACTCGACCATACCATTTTCCATATGTATATTATATATATATATTAATAATAAAATGTGATCACTTTTTTCTCCAATCCGTTGGCAACGTTTTGAAAATTGCAATCTGTTGGCAACATTCATATACATATAAAATGCAACCACTTTTGACTATTTTCAAATATGTAATGCATATATATATATATAACATTTGTTTAATTTATAATAATAATAATTTAATAATTTTTCACTCATTATTATAAATTAACAAATATACATATTTGGGCCTCCTTTGTTCTAGACAATGTAGAACTTTATTTGATATACATACACTTGTACATGCACATGTGCACTCATATTTACAACAAGTCCTCAGAGTGTAATTTGCATCAAATAAAAGTTCTATGTTTCAAAGGACTTTGAGAAAAATGATCCTCTTCCTAGACCCACAAACTCTTGACTTACACTTCCTAACCGCAATGATGACAGATATACTAGAAGTAGGCATAGTGTCTGCAGTTTTCCACTTGTCATGTTTTGAAGTGTGGAGCACTGTGTTTTGGATATTAGGATGAGTTGAGTAAGCTGCCTTATAAGTATGCCAAAAAGCATATATCATGCTTATTGCAGCAGAAGGGTCTAAATATTTCCCCTCCATAACACACAGATTGTGGCATCTCCAGATAACATGAAGAACCATTGCAATGAAAGAGATTAAGTATTGATCTTCCCCTTGAAAATAAGTAATGCATTCAACAAACCAATCAAAAAGAGAAGAAATGACCAAAGCCTGAGATCTGAACCCCACATGAGTTCCAAACCAAACTGCTTTTGCATAACAACAATTCAGAAAGATATGAAGCAAAGATTCGCCGCAATTCCCACAGGTTGAGCAAATATCATCCATCTGCATGTGATGTTTATCAAGAACCGAGGAAACAGGAAGATTATCATTAAGAGCTCTCCACATGAACATCATGATTCTGTAAAGTAACTTCAGATTCCATATTGTCTTCCAAACAATAGTATGGTTGACACTGACAGAAGTAGGAGGATCACAACCCATAGAATGGGAACTATTGGAGAGAATCTACTTGTATCCTTCTCTCACCTTGTACTGACCATCATTTGAATACTTCCAAATCAAATTATCTTTTATTCCTATAACAGAAAGCGGGAAGGTAGCAATGATGTTAGCCGTATTAACATCATAAATTTTGTTCAATACAACTTGTAACTACGGAATATTCTGCCTAGGGACACATGGCAGTAAGCTTCCAGAAGCCTAGCGGCAGCACACGCTAGCGACACGTGACACCACTCACCTACAACTTACGTGGCCCTTGCCCACACCTTTCCATGAGGACTCCCGTCCAAGAGACGTGGAGACCCCCTGAACATCATGGGACGACCCACGTCCCACAAGAACGTGGGTCGAGCAAGTCCTCCCCACACTTAGTATAAATAGACCCTCACCCGGGGGACTACGGGACAAGATCCAAGACATCCAAAGTACCTCTGGAGAACGTTATCCATAACCATCCAGACAGGCATTCTGAACACTCTCAGGCATCCTCTTGCCCAATATCCATCACACATCTCGAGCTCTGCCTTACACACCGCCAGGTCCGGCCACCGGCAGACTCACCTCCATCCCGGAGCATCCCACCAATAGAGCTCCCAATAGCTCTCCGTCCCGGAGCATCCCACCAATAGAGCTCCCAATAGCTCTCAGAGACTCAAGCTCTCTCATACTCTAAGGGAACCTCCTAAGAGTGGCTTGCCCTCTCGGAGTACCTTAAGCATGTCTTAGCCGCACACGGCCCAATACAGTTAACCACCTTGCCTAACGGCTCCTATAGACGTCACCATGACGAACTATGTAGACTTTGATCCCTTCCCAATGGTACGTAGGCACCTAGGTTCCTCACCTAAGGACAAGTCCCCAAGGTTACGACCCCTTGCGGTCCTTAAATGCAAATAACAAATGTCTGAACAAAAAATGACAGTTACAGTGGCGCCCACCGCGGTCTTCCTCAGACCACAATGCTTTGCGCACTCTGTCGCTAAACGTCATTTCTTTTTCGAGGAGTAGGAGTATCCATCTAACGCTCAGAAACTCGTATTTTTACTTATACAGTACAGGATATACTAAAGGATGACTGACGTAAATGCCCCCACAGCCACGACAAACGCAAGCGTCCCAAGACACAGCACAAGGAACAAGCAGGGAACATCAGAAGCGGTCACAACCGAGGTAAGCGGTTCGAATGCAACTCAGGCCCAGAACACCTTAACAACGTAGGTAGCTGTTGTAGAGACTATGGTCCAGAACCCAGCACCCAGGGAGGAAGCATGCCCCCAACATGCTTACGGCATGCTGCACAACCCGTACCCTACAACTGGCAATCAAGAAGTGATGGAGTCGACAAGGACCTCTCGGGAGGTAGAGCTCGCCCGCCTTGAGGCAAAAATAGCGGCCACACGCCAACAACAATGGGAAGAAAACAGGAACCTCTCCCAAGCAAGTACAGGCGTCCAACTATCGCCGGCACCCTACGGCACAACAACAGGGCCTTCTCGCGACCCTGCCGGTCTACCCACGATACAGTTCGGAACTCTACCAATGGAGTTTGCATAGTTGTTATTAACAGCACCGGCTCCCCCGCCAGTGATCCCTCCTAGACCAACAATGATCGTCGGGCAAGCAACGTGTCAGCCCATGGATTACCCACGACCGCCAATCCTGAACTACCCGCCAGGATCCTATCTCCACTTGCCCTGGGCAGGAGCTTACAACCCGTACGCCCCCTATGGCATGACTACTCACCAGTGGCCCAGCTTCAACTTCCAAGGAAAGGGGAGACACCCATTTACCCAACAAGTCATGAACGAGCACGTGCCCATGAGCTTCAAGATGCCTTTCCACAAAGAACCTTATAGCGGAGAAACCGATCCACGAGATCACATAAACACCTTCAACTCGGCTATGTCAATACTAGGAATGACAGACGGCCAACAATGTCAAGTTTTCTCCTTGACCCTGAAGGAAGCAGCTCTGAGGTGGTTCTCGCTGCTGCCCACCAATTCGATCTATAGCTTCAAGCAGCTGGCGCAAAAGTTCCTTATGCAGTTCGCCAGCAGCAAGAAGTACCAAAAAAACGAGGACTCCTTCATTGGTTTTCACCAAGAAGAAGGAGAAACCCTGCAAGCCTTCTCGGCCCGCTTCACCAAACTCTCGCTCCAGGTCCAAGGCCTCCAGGATGTCGTCGCAATCTTCGTCATTAAGCAGGGGCTTCGATGTTCCCAGTTCTACAGAGAACTCAACAGATGCTCCATTTCCACCTTACAGGAACTGATGGACTGCGCAGAATGGTTCATCCAAGAAGAAAATGTGCAAATCGCCAAAGATAAGATGAGGAAGTTCCTGATAAGGAAGTCCGACATGGAGCGAGCAGGAAAGAAAAAGGAGAAAGCAGCAACAGAAAACCAGAGCTCTAAGGAGAAAAACAGCAGAAAACATTCGCCGCCTCGGCCATGAACGCCCCCAGAGGGCGATTAACAAGCTATACTCCCCTCAATAAATCCACATCGGAGTCCTCGAAGAAATCTATCACTCAGACATGCTTAGCTTCCCTCTGCAGATTAAGAGGCGAAAGACTGGAAAGTCAGTGGACAAGTCTAAGTACTGCCAATTCCACAAGGATTACGGACACGAAACTAACGACTGCATCCACCTAAAGGATTAGATAGAAGACTTAATCCGTAAAGGACTGCTCGGCAGGTACATCAAAGAGGAGAGCAGAGCTAACACGGAACACTCACGAGAGGCCAACGACCAGACACCTACTCGCGGAGTCATCAATGTCATCGGAGGCGGTCTACAGAGAGGAACTTCCTCGCAACTGCAGAACAAGAAAAGGGTGAAACGCTCCATACTCACCCTAAACTATGCACCAAAGCACAAAAAGAGAAGCGAGCCCAGAGGAGATCCCATCACGTTCAACCTTACAAACTTAGAGGGACCAGTCCACGACGACCCCATGGTAGTAACCGCAGTGATTGTTAACTACGAGGTCAAAAGAGTCTTGATCGACCAAGGATCCTCGGAAGACGTCCTCTACTTTGACACCTTCAAAAAACTCGAGATGGACGAGGCTAGCATAAGGCCATTTCCCGGCACACTCATCGGGTTCTCAAGAGCCCAGGTTCCTACAGAAGGAATTCATCATTGTCTCAGCACCTTCGGCATACAACGCCATCCTAGGGCGACCGTCCCTAAACAAGCTCAGAGCTGTAGTATCCACCGCACAGCTCATGATGAAATTCCCAACACCCCACGGGGTTGGAGAAATCATGGCGGACCAAAAACTAGTGCGAGCATGCTACGCAGCAAGCTTAACCAAGACCGTCAAGGTCGCTCGTCTTGATCCCAGAGAATCACGCGAGGAACCCCCCAAGGGTAAAGAGTCAGAAGGAAAGAAGCTGGAGTTTGCCTGCCTGGAACAAATCTCTGCCTAAGCTCTGAACACACTTTGTGCTCTCAGACCACCCTTAGGTCAAGTCTCCTACGTCTCTTTGTTTCAAATTTAGGATTCACTTCAGCCTGACTAAGGCTCGCCTGACCAAGGCTATTTAAATGTAATCACTTTGTTTACTTTCAGCCTGACTAAGGCTAGCCCGACTAAGGCTACTCGAATGTAACCATTTTGTTTATTATTAATCGAAGTACTCCTTTCCAAAAAGAGACATGACTTGCAAAGTACTCGCACAAGTCCCAAGGAAGGCCAACGGGCCGACTGCCCGAAGAAACGCCAAAGCGCTGCTAAGGCCAAGCTAACATTCCCTTAGTAGTGCGGTAAAAACCCCATGTGAGCGAAAACACAAAATGAACGTTCACACAAAAACACGCTAGCAACTGCATACAAACCGTCCTGATCACACGGTACTCATGCAAAAAGTCTTTTTACCCAGACTTAAAGAGATAACAACAAAAAGAGAAACTGTACTCGCACAAACTTTTTGCCCAGAAGTAAAAAGAGAGGCAGAAAAACTCTTAAGTTCTCATTAAATATCAAAAATGGGGAAGGCGCCTGCCTATTACAAAGGGTGAACACCCAAAAACCTATATAAACCTAATCTTGGGCATCCCCAAGATCTACAAAGGCCTTGGCCCCCGCAGGCTCAACGTTGCCAACCCCCTCCAACGGCTTCTAATGAATCACCTCAGCCAGCTGCTGAGAAGTAGATCCAATCACTGGAGTACGCCCGCCGATATGGGAGAGCACCTGATGATCCATCGAACGGTCGGCCAGTTGACGAAGATAGGCAAGATTCAATGGAGAATCTGTCTCCATCCGACCACGGAGCTCACCATCAAAAAGCTCCAAAGAAGGGTGCAGAGAAGCCACCCATTATGTTGAAAACCTCTCCCCGCGGAAACGCTCGAGCTGCTCGACTGCCAAAAGCATGCCGTACATTCTCTGTGCCAGCAACTCTCGTTGGAGATCAGCAACATCAGCAACTTTGTCTTCAGCTGCCAGCCAACCGGCAAGGTTCTCGTTGGCACGAGCTTCAGCACCCCTCAAAGCCTCGCGAAGAGAGTGCAACTCCTGACGGTGCTTCTCAGCATCTTCCCGACGGACGGTCAACTCCTTACGAGTCTTCTCCAACTCTGAGCGCTGAAGCTTGACCTCCGAAAGATGCTCGCCTTCAGCCCTAAGATGGGCCACCTCTTGAGCCAAGGACTTTACCTCACGTCCCTGATCCTCACACTCGAATTCCTTCGCGGACAGCCCTCCGCGCACATCCGCCAACGTTTTCTTAGAGGCCTCCAGAGCTTGGCCTCTAGTGGTCAAAATATTGGAAAGCCGGTTCCTGTCAAGACGGGCTTCCTCCTGCAGAAAAGCGAGAAGTCAGCACGCAAAAAAAACAAAAGGGAACCCAAAATAGCAAGGCACAAGAATAGAGAAGCTTACCACTCGCTTCTCCCACACAATGCCAGCTTGGTGGAAGTCAGCTAAAGCTTCGGCAACTCTGTCGAAGCCTCAAACAACAAGATTCATGGGGGAGGTGTCCATCCCCCTGGCATCCCTCTCTCCCATCTCCACGGAAAAGCGCTTGCCCAAGGCCACCAGCTCGAAAGGAAGTCCTTCCTTAAGTGGCTCGACAGGTTCAGAAGGGCCGACGCTTGACTCACCACTACATTCCCTCTGTCAGAGAGGGCCCCGGCCTCCACGGCCACATCATCAGCCTTGGCACCTTCGACAGAAGCCTCAGCCATGGTCTCATCTGCCGGAACTCCGGCCATAACAGAATCACCAACAGGCTCCTTGATCGACCTCTTGGCCTTCTCGGCGGCAGGCTAGTCAGCACCACCAACAAAACTTGGAGCCGCGGAGCGGGTAGAAAGAATCACCTTCATAGGTGATTGACGAACAAGCATAAGGAGAGCAAAAGTACCCTCCACCAAAGTCACAGTCCGCGATTCTGCCGGGTCAGATCTCCGCTGAGCAACTTGGGACGACGGTCGCGACTCTGCACCGGAAGGTTGTTTCTTGAACCCTCGTTCTTTACTTTTGGGCACTTCCACCACATAGGCCCCCTTTCTCTCCCTTCTTCCTCTTCCTCCTTTTTCCCTTTGGAGATCATCTTGTCGGCGGATTATATCGAAAGACGACGAGATAGGTAGTCGTGCCACGGAGGAAGCATCAACAACTGCCCTTGGAAAAGAACCAGCCCAGATTTCTTCACCCCACTCTGACCACTGTCACGAGTATGGCTAAGACGGGGAGGAGGAGGAGAGGAAGAAGGGAGATCCAAATCAGTGAAATTTAAAGAATAAAGGCTATCGTCACCGGCCATGATAAAATCTCAGTATAAACAGAGGGCAAAGAAGGAGAGAGAGAACAAGAATCAGAGAAAGTAAGGCAAGAAGGCAGGAAACGCCGAGAAAAAAAGGCAACAAGAAGGTAAACCCACAAAACTTTCAGATGCTGGATATTTATAGGAAACTCAGAGGCACGACGATTCGAAAATCTCAATCCCCTCGTATCCCACAACGGATAAAGCAAATCATCCAGTACACCTGGCTCGAGCTGCAGCTGCATGCCCTAGCCAAACACGTGGAGAGAAAGAGCGGCCCATATCCATATTTCGGAAATCAGAGGCACAAAGACTAAAAAGCCCCCAAGAATCCAAGACTCGCTCAAAGGCACCGAAGGGCAAAACGGCGACAGAACACTTAGGATCAGCAAGTTCTATCAAACCACGACACGTGGCGTCAGGAGCAGCCTGCTCCTTTAACATATAGCTCTCCGCAAAGCCTCTTGCCAGTCATTAGTTGAAGATGAACCTGCCCAGATAGAAGCGCCTTAAATGACCAAAAGGCCCTTGACCTTTGAATTTCCTCCACACACCCCTAAGGGGCACTTAAGGAAATTCTCCTCTGAGCAATGATGATCCCTCCTCGATAAGTCGCGTACTTTCTGCAGAGACGGTTCAAAAACTTGCTAAGGAAGTCAAGCAGCCAGTCACTCGCATCACGACGTGTGGCACCTTCAAACGTCTCCACTCCTACGGAGTAAAACCAGGAGTCACGCGAAGCCCCGTGAGTCCAGCAATCACCATGGCAAAGCCCACTTGCGGATGAGCTCTTCCCCAAAATCAAACGGCAGGCAAAATTTTCCTGAGTGGCTTACTAACATAGTACTTAAGTCCACGGGCGCTCGACACCCATAGACTTGGGGGACTTTTGTAACTATGAAATATTCTACCTAGGGACACATGGTAGTAAGCTTCCAGAAGCCTAGCGGCAGTACACGCTAGCGACACGTGGCACCACTCTCCTGCCACTTACGTGGCCCTTGCCCACACCTTTCTACGAGGGCTCCCGTCCAAGAGACGTGGAGACCCCCTGAACATCATGGGATGAACCACATCCCACAAGAACGTGGGTCGAGCACGTCCTCCCCACACTTATTATAAATAGACCCTCACCTGGGGGACTAAGGGAGAAGATCCAAGACTTCCAAAGTACCTCTAGAGAACGTTATCTGTAACCATCTAGACAAGCATTCTGAGCACTCTCAGGCATCCTCTTGCCCAATATCCATCACACATCCCGAGCTCTGCCTTACACACCGCCAGGTCCGGCCACCGGCAGACTCACCTCTGTCCCGAAGCATCCCACCAACAGAGCTCCCAACAGCTCTCAAAGACTCAAGCTCTCTCATACTCTAAGGCAACCTCCTAAGAGCGGCTCGCCCGCCCAGAGTACCTTAAGCACGTCTTAGCCACACATAGCCCAATACAGGTAACCACCTTGCCTAACGGCTCCTATAGACGTCACCATGACGAACTATGTGGACTTTGATCCCTTCCCAAGGGTATGTAGGCACCTAGGTTCCTCACCTAAGGACAAGTCCCCCAAGGTTACGACCCCTTGCGGTCCTTAAATGCAAATAACAATTGTCTGAACCAAAAATGACAGTTACACAACTTAATTCCAGGAAGTGAAATTATGCTGTATGAGATCTGCAACTGTGCTGTACAGATGTTGATCTTGAAGCATGGGCCACCAAGCATGATGGTTTGTTTTTATTCCTGTAATAGAAAGCGAGAAGGTAGCTCTATAAGTTTTGAAACTTGTATTTTTAGCATGACTGAAAATTTTTTGGTTTGAGTTTCACAATTATAGTATTACACTTTTCACACCAGAAATTTTTTTATGTTTTCACCCTTAAACTAATGATCAACTATATTTTTGGTATTTAGTTCTTTTTTAAAAAAATTATTTGTATGATTTTATTATATTTTATTAATTAAAATCAAAACTAAAAAAAAATCTTACAATTTCTCTCTTCTTCAGTCAAAATCCTAAACCTCCTTTTATTTTTCTTAACCACCATGAATGTTAGGGATGGAGAAGGTGAATAGTGAAGGAGGTTTTGGGTTTTGGGTGAATTAGAAGATAGATGAGAAGAATGGGTGAAATTGTAGGCTTTTTGTTTTTTGTTTTGTTTTTGGTTTTAATTTATAAAATATAATACAAATAATTGTTTTATATAAAATTTAAATATAAAAACTATGGGTTTTGCTAACCAGTGCCCTTGGGAGCATTTATTGCTCTTTGAAAATATAAAAAATGTTTAAGGAAAAAAAATATAAAAAATGTCAGTTTTAACAAAGAAGATTTCATAATTTTTTTAAAGACTAAATTGTCCTCTATTTCTTTAATATATTTTAATTAAAATTTTCCTCTCAGATTTTTCGGACTGCGTGCATTGTGCAATTTTCAAAGCTCAAACCCTATACATATATATAGATATACACCACACATCTGCGTTTTGTGCAAATAAATTTTTTTAAAAAAAAAGCCTAAAATATGCTAAAACCTCTCATCTCCAAAAGCAGACTATCACCAATATTAGTGCGCAAAACGTAGTTGGATATGGCGCCATTTCCTTTTTTTGTTTATTCTAATTTTATTTTTTAATATTATTTACTGTCTACTGATATATATATATATATATATACCACACACAAAAATCAAAATATTGTGATTACAAACATTATGCTAAAACTGAAAAGTAGCATCACATCACTTACAGTAAAATTATACAAAAATAAATTCAAAAATCGCAACCAAAAAGATATTACAAATTCATGAGAAATCTCCCTTCAATTTTGTGAATTCAACATATCTGCCAATGAATTTTGCAAACAAGAAAAAAGTTAATAAATACATTAATTACCATAACAATAAAATATTATAAATGTGCACAACTAAAAATTTCAATCTAAACAAATTTGTTCATTACCTATGCTTTCAAATTAAGTATTGGGTTCAATTCCAAGTCTTCTGCCTTTTTTTTTCTTCAATTTCTGAGATTGAGTAGGTAAATCAATACTTTCCTTTTGAGAACATGTAGCAATATTATGCCCCACACCATTGCATAGTCCGCAAGTGTTCTTACGTTTTGCCAACTCAATTCCACCCTTACATTGCTTTCCCTTGGGACATCCCTTTGTTTTAGAAATTGGAGGACATTGAACAAAAGTATTTGGATCAAGAGCATTACTACAATTAAAAGTAATTGTTTCTTCATTATGCTCTTGAAATTCTACTTCATTTTGTTCACATGACGCTTAACGCGCCATTGAGAAGGCAAGTATTGATGAGGAATTTCATAGCAATCCTTATGATGAAAAATATTCAAAATGTGGCGGCAAAGTATCCCCCAAAATTCAAAATGCTTACAACTACATGTAGATATTTCATTATCCCAATAAACAATATGTTTTTTACTATTTGTTTCCTTAAGATGTTGCAACATAAATTTGTTACCATTTTCTTACACTATTGAGTATTGAATAGATCTCTCAAACTCTTTTTGAAATTTCTCAAAGGCAAATTCTGTGAGAACACCATGAGCTTGCTCTTGTGGTGGTGATATTGGTTTCAAAAAAGAACCTCTATATTTTGCTAGCATTGTATCATGTTCTTCTTTTCTTTGAATATCTTCAATTGCTAAATCAACCTGAAAAATTATGCAAGAGATAATTATAAGAATGTTCTTTAATTAGTATATAAATAAGTATTTCACACACACACACACACATATATAACCTGCTTAAAAAAAGTGCTCAAACGTGTTTGAGAATTGATAAATCTTTTGATAAATGCATTAATACTCTCATATGGTTTTGTGGTAGTCATTTCTCTAAAGAAATGGTCACAAAGATATGGAAATGCCCAATACTCCTTGACAAGGTACAACCCTTTCACATGTTTGTTGGACTCCAAGTTGTACTTGGCAATCACTTCAGGCCACTTATCCTCAAATTCTTCTGCGGTATCTAACTTATATAACTCAAAAAAGTTAGAGCACCATTTTGAATATTTTTCACGAAGCAAAGCATTAAACCAACCACTAAATTTGGAAGTGATGTGCCATATGCAAAAGCTATGTTTTGTTAATGGTATTTCTTTTGAAATTGCTTCTTTCATCCTTGGATCTTGATTTGTCAAGATGGTCTTGGGTGGTTTCTTCATTAAAGAAACAAAAGTTTATAAAAACACAATGATACATTAATTAGATATAAATATTTATAAAAACCACAGAGCATACTTATGTAAAATTATATGCATGGAAATGTAAATCATACCTTCATTAACCAAATAAATGCAGCAGTTGTCTCATTTCTTATGAGTGCACATCCAAAAATTATAGTCTTTTTATGATTATTAATACCCACAAAAACACCAAAAGACATTTCATAAGCATTCACCTTGTATGTAGTATCAAACACAACAACATCACCATACTTTGTGTACCAATCAAAGCAAGGAGAAGGTGACCAAAAAATGTGTTGTAACTTCCCTTCATTGTCTATGGTGTATGAATATTTAAACTTAGTAACATCTTTTTTCGCATCTTCACAATGCTTCAAGAGAGCCATAGCATCATTTTCTGCATCTTTGTTTTAACTTTTATAATAAGATTGTGTATGTCTTTCTCAAGAAATGGGAGATAATCATGCTTAACATTTTTCTCAAGTTCCAATACACGTGTTATTTGCCTAACTAAAAGTCTTCCTTCTTTTAATAAGAGACTACGTTCACAATCCTCTGCGGAAATAATTCTATGAGTGGGTAAGAAGCGCACTTCCGATTGTGTAAGCAATTCATGGTTATGCTCAATATCAAACTTAGTAACTTGCCACTCATATGGGAATACATCATGACACTTCAACAATTTAATCCGTAAATGTGCTTTGCATTCACATTTCAAAAATTCTCTATTCCTGTAGCCTTCTTTTTTATAGATCAATAACTTTTAATGAAGCTCTACCTTCATGATGACAAAAAAATCACGTCTACAAGTATTTCCATTTTTGGTCACAAATCTACCTCTTCGAATTGAAAATCCATGTTGATATGCATATTTTTTATAGAAAGTAAATGCTTCCTCTTCACTAAGGAAACTTTGACCAACAAAAGGTGTAAATTTTATTTCTTTAGAGTTTGCATTACTTTTTTCACCTTCTCTTTGGCAACTATCTATTAACAAATTCTCTTTTTCTAAATCTACACATATTTGTTGTTGGAGATTCTCTCAAAATTAATAAGTTCGAATCGCGTCGATTAAGACACTGTCATTAAGAGATATTCCGCTATCCCTCAAAAATTAGATAGCGGCACTCTCACAGGATTAAACAAACTCGTCCCCGATGTCGCACGCCAAAAGAAACAAGAACAACAAAATAATTTTAGAAACTCATACTAGAACCCACACATGAAAGAACCCAAAAATTAGAGTATAAAATGATCACTCATTTTTCCTTACTTGCACCATATATATTTATATATAATAATGAAAAACCGTTTGCAACGTGCAGAAAGCCAGAAACCATATTTTTAGCCATATATATCCTATTTGTTGTGATTTACCTCTTTGACAATTTCAACATCCCTATTGCAACACGTTTTTACCATTATATATATATAAATATTTTTTTATAATATAATATATTAAAAATATTTTGTTTAATTTATAATAATAATCCAACAATCTCCCACTTATTATTATAAATTAACAAATACATATATTTGGGTCTCCTTTGTTCTAGACAATGTAAGATTTTATTTGACACACTAACTTGTACACACATAGGTGTGCACTCGTATTTACAACATTTGTTCACTTGGAATCTCATTCAAGTCAAAAATACTCAGACCATGTTGATCTTTACATCTATCTTTATTGCTTATAACTTGTTCCATGATACTGTTATAAGAAAAAAAATGAAAAACAGAGCATTGCTTCATTATCTATCTAAATCAGTATAATTTTAAATATATTTGAACCTAAAAAAGAATAAAATTCAAACACTATTTTAAACTAATGAGCAATCTTTCATATCTACTCAAAATAGGAAAGAAATGAAATACCTGAACAAGCTATCAAGATTATGTTGGTGCTCCACGCTTGATTCTTTGAACGGTTTTGTTGTGCTCTGTTCTTTCTCTTTGTGCTTTTTACTTAGGATATACTTCAAGTAAAAAATTTAGAGTAAACAATATTAAAAAAAATTTCGCAATATCCAACTACGTTTTGTGCCTGGTTAGCAAAACCCAAAAAATATAACCGAAATAAGTTTAGGGGACAAAAACAAATTTTTTTTGTATTAAAAGTGTAAGGTAATTTCAGATTCCAGATTCTGTAAGGTAACTTCAGAAAGTGAAATTATGCTGTATGAGATCTGCAACTATGCTGTACAGATGTTGATCTCGAAGCATGGGCCACCAAGCATGGTGGTTTGTTTTTATTCCTGTAACAGAAAGCGGGAAGGTAGCTCTATAAGTTTTGAAACTTGTATTTTTAGCATGCCTGAAACTTTTTTGATTTGAGTTTCACATTTACAATATTACACTTTTCACACCAAAACTTTTTTTCATGTTTTCGTCCCCTAATGATCAACTATATTTTTGGTATTTAGTTCTTCTATAAAAAAAATTTATTTGTATGATTTTATTGATTAAAATCAAAACCGAAAAAATCTTACAATTTCTCTCTTCTTCACTCAAAATCCTAAACCTCCTTTTCTTTTTCTTAACCTCCATGAATGTTAGGGATGGAGAAGGTGAATAGTCAAGGAGGTTTTGACTTTTGGGTGAATTAGAAGAAAGATGAGAAGAATGGGTGAAATTGTAGGTTTTTTTTTTGTTTGTATTTGGTTTTAATTTATAAAATATAATACAAATAATTGTTTTATAAAAAAGTTAAATACCATAAATATAACCGAAATAAGTTTAGGGGACAAAAACAATTTTTTTTATTAAAAGTGTAATTATTGTAAATGTAAGGGCTCAAACTAAAAAAAATCTTTACACATGTCAAAAATACATATTCCAACATTTAAGGGGCATGAGTGCAAATAAAAGAATTTTACCTTGGACACGTGGTAGCTCCTGGACCATATATGTTTGATAGTATGGATACACTCCAACAATATGACTGTTTACTCTTTTGGTCCTCAACGTTTGCACGAAGTTTAATATTGGTCCTCAATATTTCAAAAAATTATTTTAGGTCCTCAAAGTTTTTTTTCTGGGTCAAAGTTGGTCTTCTAGTGTAACATCTGTCTGGTTTTGCCATTAAATGCTGACGTGGAAAGCTTATGTGGCAAACTCTCTCTCTTACGTGTCATATTTTAATGACATGGCACTCTCTCTCACTCAAACTCAGCAAAACAACGCCGTTTTGATTCAAAACAAAAAATTTAAATACGAATCAAAATGGTATCGTTTTGCTGAGTTGGAGTGAAAGAGAGTGTCATGTCATTTAAATATGACACGTAGGAGAGAGGGTGTGCCACATAAGTCTTCCACGTCAGCATTTAATGGCAAAACCATACGAATGTTACGCTAGAGGACAAATTTTGATCAAAAAAAATGTTGAGGACCTAAAATAACTTTTTAAAACGTTGATGACAAATATTAAACTTCGTGCAAATGTTGAGGACAAAAAAATAATTTGGCCTTGATTTTTTTTCTAAGTATATAAAATTAAAGCAAAAACCTCATTTTCCCCACGTGATTGAATTAAATGGAATTCGCGATTGCAAATCCAGGTAGATAGACTCTAATTAGATAGATTTTTTTTTAATATTTTGGTATAAATATATTTTAGTTTTTATTAAATAAGTATGTTCTTTTAATTCTTTTAACACTATCTTAATGTGAGTGCGACATTTCTCATTTAGATATGCACCTAGGTCTTTTAGCAATGGTTGGAATAACTTTCGGATGAAAATATTTGATCCAAAACTAACTACCCAAAAATATATTTTAGTTAGCAAGAATAGCGAATTTACATAGAACTCGAAAGATAATTTATTATTCCTAGTTACTCTTTTGCATTCATTATATTTTTCAACTTAGAGCCTGTTTGTGCATGCTTATTTCATAAAATAAGAGATTCTTAGTTGTAGCAGAATGCACTTTTTTAGCTTTAAGCAGAAGCTAGAAATTGGAGCTTCTTTTTCTAACTAGTAGCAGAAGCTAAAATTTAAATAATTTAGGACAAAAATACCCTTACTAAAATTTAATATTTCTCATTATATCCTTTATTATTTTAAATCTAGCTTTAACTTATACAATCTTACACTTTACAATCAGTCCAAGTTCTTCTATTCATCTTCTTCCTTAACAAAATTACATTAATTAAAATTAATAATTATTTAATTAACATTTTAATATATTAATAAATAAATTAACATTTATTTATTTATTTAATAATAATTAATTAATTAAATATCGATATCCATTTATCTATTTAACAATATTAATAACATCATAATTTATATATGCCCTTCTTAGTAATTTTATAGTCAAAAGTACTTATTTATATAATTTTACCAAACACAAATTGTTTTCTAGCTACTAATAAAAATACTTCTCAACTCAATTTGCCAAACACAAACTACTACTCATTCACAACACTTTTAAAGAAAATTCATTTAAAAAGAAGTCATTTGAAAATCAGCAGTTTTCATAAGTATGCACAAACGAGCCCTTAATCAATTTTATTTGTTTTCAAATACTCCTTGAATATCTATATCGATTCGATTATTTAGACATAATTACTGCAGAACTGAGAGATCAATTCTTAATTATGCACTATATTTTATAACTTAGATTTCATTTTATCTAACTTTACGATAAATTAGAGATTTAGAGGTATAAACTTACGTTTACGCCACTCATCAACCGTCTTCACAGCATTATTTTTCCATCTGTTTCATTGTTTTCTCTGATATTTTAATTTTAATCTATAAATGATTTATTTTTTTATACTTTTGTATTCATAAACTTGCCATAATATTATATCGGTTCTTAATCTAAAACAATAGATTTTATTTGTATAATTTTTTTTTTTATAAATTTATACTCAAGGATTCCAAAGTTCAAATAATAAAAAGTAATAATAATAATAATAATTTTGTTTCTTCCTGTATGAAAAACATTCTTTTGGGAACCGATAAACTAGAAGTCCTCAACCATAATCTTCAATGATTATTCACACTTGGAACATACTATTTGCTTTTGAACGAAAAGGGAGTAGGAGATAGAGACTAGCCAGCAGATCCGGATCTGCTAAAGTGTAGATTCAGTGAAGTATGTGAAGTGTACATTTTAGGATCGTTGGATGAAATTGTTACAGTATAAACATGAATCTCAATTTTTATATAATAATATGGATGATACATTTTATACACTTTATAATTTTTACACTGAATCTAATTTCCGAGGATAAATGAGATTGGCTGAAATGAACCTTGAACAAAACCGACCAGCACTAGCTAGCACTATCTATTAATTGGCGGTGGGCGTCCATTATTGTTACCAAAAGGCAATGGTCAAACCCCAAAGAAAATGCCACCTGTTAACTACAACACGTATGAAAGACGCACGTGTCAAGCAATATGGGGAATCCGTGTGAGGGACACTAACCGGTACGCATATTTTTTTTGGGAAAGATGTTAAAAGTTTAGAAGGGATAAATATCGGTATCTTATCGGAATCAGAGAATACCTTTTAACATCTTTGAATATTTATAAGATGATTTATATATCACCTACTAATAAGATCTTTATATTAGTCATAGGATTTGAAACATTACCCTTATATAATAAGAGCCCAAACTTTAACTAATTATATTTCTCTTTGTTGGCCCAGCACGCATTTCATTGAGGAACAAGGCCCATCCAAAACAAAAAGGTAGACGAGAGTATTGAGGATGCAACGTGGACGTCTCCTCTTCATTCTGCCCCCTCCACTTCTTCTACTTTTGCCCTTCTCTCCTTCCATACCTAAGTACCAAAATGCCACAACTGAATTATTATACTTCATGTTGCCTAATTTATTTCTTTAAGGGTGTATTTGGGAATTAAAAGGGGAAGGAAAGGGGAGAGAAGAGGAAGGAAAGGTTAAGCTTCCATATGTCCTTTCCTTGTTTGGGTGTTGATACTCCTCCAAAATACTCCAATTTGGAGTATCTTGAATTTGTTAAGGGGAAAGGTAATGGAGGGTTAATGATTGATCTTCTATTATTTTTCCCTCCAATTTTTATCTTCTCAAACAAGGAGAAGATATGTTAATAGTCTCATCTTCCCTCCCCTTCTCCTCCTTAATCCTCAATCCAAACATACCCTAAGGGTCTGTTTAGGAATTAAGAGGGGAAGGGTAGGGGAGAGATTAGAGGAGAAGGGAGGGAAGGGGAAGGGAAGGTTAACCTTCTATATGTCCTCTCCTTATTTTGGTGTTCATACCTCCTCCAAAATATCCCAATTTGGGGTATCTTGAATTTGTGAAGGAGAAGGATAATGGAGGATTAAGGCTTGATCCTCCATTATCTTCTCCTCCAATTTTCATCTTTCCAAACAAGGAGAAGATATCTTGAAAGTCTCCCCTTCCCTCTCCTTTTCCTCCTTAATCCCCAATCCAAACATACCATAAGTCACCTTTCAAGCAAGAGTAACTTTTAAAATTATTGGGTCTCTCTAAATTTTGTATGTTGTTAATTATGTTCCTAAAATTTTAATTTGTAAGTAATTTTATTCTCTATTATAACTCCATTTAATTAGTTAACAATAGATGCATACATGACAGATAATATATATATTTTATTTTTCATAGGTATCCTTTTATTAGAGGTAATCCTGTTCAAACTAGCTGGGGTCCCATAATGGGAATAAAACTCTCCCAACAGAGATTTTTACATACGCAAATCTCGAACACGAGACCTTACTTAAGAGGAATGGAGTACTTACCTCTCTAACCGATCACCTGTTGGTATGAGAGACAATATATTAACTATACAAATGTAGTCATATTGATCATAACATTAATTTTGTTTCCAATATTTTTGTTTAATGTCAAATTCATATCTTTATAACACAATTTATTGATGTTGTTGAAATTGTCCTCAAACTTTTGTCAATTATAAACACATGGGAACAACAAAGCAAAGAAACAAAACATTAAAACATAATTTTAACATTCATTCAATAATTATCAATTTATTACATTAATACGTTAGTACTACCACTACACATGGGACGACCACACCACTACAACAAAACACCAATCGATCAAAAAAAATATCAAAGAAATTACCAATTATTTATCTTTCTTTTTTTATAGGCATGTTTCAGTAAAATTTAATCAACAAAAAATTATGAGTTTGATTATATTTGCATAGTAAGCATTGTCGGCCAAGTGAACTATTTAAGGCTGCGTCATAAGATCCTAATTGCCGTAGCCCTTAGGTCAAACAAGAGCCAAGGCCCCTAGGGTGCCGTGAGCATGCCTCCAGCTAGGGTTTGGAGGCGCATGGCCGCGGCTCAAAATAAAAAATGCCTTGGCCTTGTGATTTTCAGTATAGATGTCATGCTAATGTCATGGCCCTGCCACAGTAGCCGAGTGGCCGCAACCCCTAGACACAGAATGAGAATTTTTAATTCTCAATCTGTGCCACCCTTTTTCCTATAACTAGGCTTTCGATTTTTATTTGTTGGAGGACGATTTTTGGGCATTTGAGAGCTTCTTGAGAGTTTAGAGAAGAGAGGCATTATTCTAGTGACTTCTTGTGAGTTATTCCTTGGAGCATCTTGAAGACCCGAGTCTTGGGTGAGTCACCAAGAGGTATGTAATCTATATCCTTCATTAAAAATTCCAAATTTGTTTTCATTGTTAATTTATTCGCTTTAGCATATAGTTTACATTTCTCGCCTTCATAGGAAAGTATCAAGGAGCCCCGTGTTCCTAGATACACTACATATACGCCACCTGGGCCCCATGCCCGGTGAGCACACACATATACACTAGCATTTGCATGACTGCTTGAGCATATAGATAGGTATCAAGAAGCCCCCGTGTTCCTCTAGATACATCGCATACACGCCGCCTAGACCCCGTGTTTGGTGAGCACACACACACTTGAATATATTTTGCATGTGCATGCCTGACGAACTATGTGGTCTCTAATCCTTTTGTGTTAGGGTACGTAGGCCACAAGGTTTCATTCTGCTTCGAGCCCAATCATGCATTTGTTCGACAGAATCCAATCATGATTTAAAGGCCAAATCAATTTGAATTTTAAAAGGGGTAACCATCTGCGAATGGGAGACTGAGGGGTGCCTAACACCTTTCCCTTGTCTCAAATAGACTCTCGAACTTGGATTTTCTGGTTAGCATGATTGGTCCAATTTGAAAGCATTTTAAAACTATCATCATAAAAGGATCCTTTTCTTTCAAGTAAAGTTTTCTTTTCCATCTCAAAAATTATTCCTGGATCTCCTTTATGTTTCTCAAACTATTCCTTTACCAAGTTTTAATTGGTCAAAAACTTGGTGGCGACTCTTGACACGCGACGCCCTCCTTTCCCCCCTTCTTCGCTCCTTCGTACTTGAGGGAGTCAATGAGATTTGACAATTTTTTCTCTTTAGGATTTGAAGAAATGGGTTTCATTATTTGATTTCTTTGAGATTTATATCTATGAAATAAAATATTTTGAGTTATTTATAAATCTTGAAAAAAATATGCAGTGTTAAGATCAAACTTTTCAATTCAAGTGGCATGTAACTTTAACGGAGCTAGGGAGACGAATTGGCAAAGTTGACTTTAAAGCATTGGAAAATGACAACAATTCTGATGAATTAACGGCGACTATAATAGCATTACCCTCCACCTATTATCCCCATTTTTTTGTGATAAGAGAGTGAAGAAGACGAGAATGAGGAGATTGAGCTGGTATGAAGAAAGAGAGAGATCGAACAATAGCGATAGAGTGTATGGATTGAAAAGAAAATTTTGAGGTTGAAGAAGGGGTAAAAATATAATTTCTGAAAAGTTTCAGCATGCCACGTCGTTATTTAACGAAAAATAGACGGTGTTACACAAAAGGACTAATTTTGAACAAATTGCAAATATAGATGACTGATTTAGAACTTTTAAAAGATAAAGGACCAATATGAAACAAGTGTAAAAGATAAAGGACCAAAATGGGTATTTGACCCAAAAGAATCAATAAGGGAATACCTAAAGACATGACAAAGCAGGAAACATAGAAGTCAACCAAAATGCAGAAATCCTATCGAAAATAAAAGCAAAGAGGAAGTAAGAAAACTTCGCAACAAACAAATCAATAACAAGAATAGGGATACTCGCCAAAGTTAGAAGAAGAGTTTCTCTGAAAAAGCGATGAGCATGAACGAGCAATATTCTAGAAACTGTCAGAGAAAAAAAAAACTCCTCTAAAGGATAAAGCAAAATTCAAAATGCCCTAAAATGATGACAAAAACTTCAAGTGGTGACGCGAACATGCCCTTTTTCTTCCCAAAAATGAAAAAGTTAAAATGCTCAAAGTAACCGACCACTCAAGACTTGGGGGACTCGTCTCTTTACCTTCTCGTGCAAAGATCCAACAAAGCAATGACCTAACCCATAACTTTTCGAAAGCCCAAGAGCACTTCGTACTCTCAAGCTTGGGGGACTTATGGTATTCTAGGGTTCGGCATGCTTAGCATCCATGCCAGGAGGGCAACATTATACATCCCCATATTACCTTCACCTTCTAGAAATACCCCGTTCTCTCAACCGCTTTTCCTGCCTTGTGTACGCTATAGGAACCTCAACTATTCTTCCTATATATAAGGACGGCCTTGAGCCTCCGCAAGGCACGTATCATCTATTATCTCTAGAGTATATGTTTGCATATGGTACCTAGCCTCCCATTTTCAGGTTCCCTACAACCTAGATACACCACCTCATCACAAATTACGTGAACTCTAATCTCGCTCCTTTAGTACTTAGGCTCTCTCTCAGATCCACCACCTGTGTTAAGTTCATTCCGCCTCCAATCTCTTCGATTTCGATCTCCCTTAGGTTATCAGAATATCAACAAAAATATATAATAAAAATTGCACTAAAAATCTAGTTTTAAAAAATATTAAAAAAAATACTCATAACAATAGTGGATAAGTAATAAACCTCATTTTTTTTATTAAGCAAATAGTGTTGCTTAGACATAACTTACTAGGGAACAAGCTTTTTATCTTATTATTTTTAAAGAGTAAAGATGTCATTAAATTATAGAAAAGCACAATGACAATTACAATATATTAGACAATTCCATTCTAACAATACATAAGAATTAATAAATAGCAAACATTGTTGAAACTAAAGAAGAAAAATAAAAGCAAAGGCAATCCCATTTGTAAAATAAACTTGGAAAGAAAACTTCACCATTCTTGGTGCTTTCAACAAAATTGTTTCGTTTATATCTTCTGAATATCAATCGAAAGTGGTCTTCACAATTGAAAATGTCATAGTATAGTAATCTTCTAACAATAAGGTGAGAAAGTGAATTTTCTTGACAGAGAAGATTCATAAATTTGACTATAGATATTACAGATTGTGGATCTAGGAACACCTGCTTATAAAAAAAAACTCAACCAAGAAACACATAGAAAGAAAAACAAAATGCAAAAACAATCTATAATAAAACCACCATCAAGTTGGGGAATGAAATATATCTTAAAGATCTATTCATTATTGAAACTGAGATAATAAAATGAATTAGAAATAGGATGGGGTTTGATCACTCAACTTAATTCGAATCACTTCGAATCAAGGTTCTAATCGGTCGTCACGGTTATGATTAAATAAAAACCTCCGGTAACACAGGGTATAACCCAAGGGTCGAATCTCTCACGGAATCTTCGCCTTTTTCCTACAATTGGTTAGTATTCAAAGCAAGCAGGTATTCGCGGAATGAGTAGGGAGTTAATGGTTTAAAGGGTTAAAGATAATAAGAAGCAACATCCTAAGAAGAATATAACCAAGCAATCATGGCCAATATGAAGTTATTCGGATTTAATTAATTCATTCTAAAATTGATCCTATTTGTGATAGTCATGCATTACAAAAGCATATCTAATGATAATTTCATCCCCGACCGGGAACATCAATAACATGCATCAAGAGATTTTATGATGTATTTAACGATCAACTACCTAACCAGGAACAATTAATTCAAATAAATACTATCGTAATTAGAAGATGCATACGATCAAGAACCCAATGAATAAATATGTATCAGAATCTCAAGATATAGAAATCCAAGTGCTCTATCACATAATTAATGATTACCGAATCGATATAAAGGATCTAGTATACTAAGTACATGCTTATTCATGGAAGAATTTAATAAACTAATGACATGTGATCAAGGAGAAAAACACAATCTATAAATTGGAAAGGATGAAATACAAAAGACGAATGAATTAACAAACCCTAATGAAGAGCCACCGGCTCATGCCTACACTAGTTCTTCTTGGAAACCCAAGAAAAACTTAGCCGCTCATATTCTCTCTACACTCTAAACTACTAATATGTGGGAATCACTGAATGCCTTTTCAACTTTGTGAGACACCTATTAATATTGCTCTTGGGCCTCCAATTTAAATAGGAATAGGATGGAGATAACTATTAATTGGTATGGAATTTAATATCTGAATTCAAATCAATTTAAAAGCATCTCCAACTTCTTAGATGACTGGGATCCTTCTTAAATTCGCCCATAAGGTTGTTGTCCACGTCATCATCCTTTCCATGTTGTACAACTCGTTGTGGCTAACAAATTGGATCGCCACAGCGAGCTGTTAGGTCACTCGCTGTGGCGAGCTGGTTTACTCGCTGCAGCGAGTGGTCTTCTTTGCTTGCTGTGTCGAATGGTTTTGCTTGCTGTAGCGAATATTCCGTTGCTACGAGTTCATGCTTTGGATCCGATTCCTACACTTGGAGTATACCTTTTCATTGATCCCTGTTAAATCTGCAACACTCAACAATCATCAAACGCACCTAGTGATGGCAATCTTACTCGTACCGAACGGGTACCCGTTGAGTTCGGGTCTGGGTATTAAAAAATGGGTCTGGGTCTGAGTCTGAGGATTTTAACGGGTAAAAATCCGGGTCCGGGTATGGATAAGGGTGTATTCACCTCCGACCCGGTGATATAATATATATAAAAATATTTAATATATAAATATTTTATATAAAAATATCTTATATATCATATTAAATTAAAAAAATTTACACTCACCTCACCATCACATGACACCCATTCACACAAACTCAATCAGACTCTCATCTCACTCACCCACCCACCCCCATTCACGAATCACGATTCACACCACATTTTATGTGTGTATTTGTTTATTTAAGAATGAACTTAGACTTTTTCTGTTTATTTTATTGTGTTTGAAGTTTGTTCTTCTTAAATTTGGAAATGATTAAATTCATGAATGTGTGTTTAATACTTGTGATAAATTAGTAAATTTTGTAGAAAAAAATAGTAAATTTTTTGGGTTCGAGACTGGGTCTGGGGATTTAAGTATTCCATGGGTCCGGGGATGTGTATCAAATTTCATACCCGGCCGGGGTCGGGTCCGAGGATGGGGAAAATATGGACTACCGGGGATGAGGAATGCAGTATCCTACCCAAACCCTACCCATTGCCATCCCTACACTTATCCGATATTCTACATATTTTACAGATAATAAAAAATATTAATAAATAGTGTTTTTACGGGCATTTTATAACATTTTTTGCTCTACTCCTCATGTCAACTACTCAATTTTCATTCAACACTTCATTTTTCAAACCTCTTCAAATTGAGTAGTTTAGGATGATTTGCATTGTTTATAAGATTTAATTTCATTATTAACCCTCTTTTCTTTCTACTTTTGTTCATTCACTGTAAGGATAATATTGTCCACCACTCTCTTTAATTTTTTAAAACTCTTAATCGATGGAATGGTTTGTTTAAACCATGTTGGGGCTACAAGAAAAAATAAGAAAAAACAATAATAGAAACAATAGAGATAAAGATGAATATAATTAAAATAAATACGTGGTGTTTGACCGAGGCACGAGTATCTCGTTGTCTTTAAGGTAATTCACGCTCTCCACGGGTAGAATGATATTCTATAACCCCGGTGTAGTGGTACCCAAGCGCGTCACCTCCAGGATACAACGGCCAAACACTCGCCTTTTTTAGAGTCTACAACTTCTACACAAAGAAGTAGACAGGACTCTAGAACATCCACACCTTTTCTCCACCCAAATGAGATTAGAATTTTCTCTCAAGCCTTCTTATTTTTCTGAATATTTTTGTGTGTTCAAATGAACCAAATGAACCCATATTTATAGGTGAAGTAGAAAGGCTACCAAGACTACAACGTTTAGAAATTGAATACTGCAACAATTGCCCATTAAAATTCAATCAGTTATGTTTCTACACGTTTAAGGACATTCATGCGTAATAAAAAATTGTCCAACGTACACAACTGAATGAATTTTTTATTTGCGTGCTGCAAGTAGTCAAATGGCAATCTTCACATATTCAAAACAATAAACGTATATCAATTCCAAATTAATAGCATTGACAGTTTTGTTTTTTCAATAATTCAAATATTTAATTTAAAATTTATAATAATACTTAACAAACCATTCTACCCAACCCCACTCTACTTTCTTCAAAACATCCAACCAAACCCTTAATACTTAATAGGTGTTGATATATATAACCGGTAGTGAATCCTTCCCAATAGAGGGGGGTCTCGGATCATAGTCCTTCAGCCTGACGGAGACTTGAAGGCAACTAGAGAACTCCAATGGTAGAAAAACTCGTCCCCAACCCTCAGAGGGTTGGGGGATTATATAGAGGACCCTGGGGGACTAAAGTAGCGGTGATTGACATATTGGGAGATGGAAGTTATCATAAAGTGTATAGTGTTATCGGGGAGTGAACAATGTCAGGTGTCTGGACTCCAAGGATTGAGCAGGGCGATGTCAGATCAGACGCTTAAAGGGACTGTCTGCTCGGCCTGGTGTGTCTTGGGTAGACATTCCAGACATGTCCTATCAACTGCAATCTTAAAAAAAAAACAAAAAACAAAAATATTTTTCTTAGCACCGCCTTTTTTCTTGGTCTTATGTGTAATTTGTTATGACCTTTTATGATTTTTTTTTTTTAAAGTTTTGCTTGAAAGGGAGGGGAGGAAAATACTCGTTTGTTTGTTGGCATTCAATTTCTCGCCATCACTCATCAATGAAGCCACGATATTGATGTAAGCAAGTCACAAACTGACAAGCACATAAACCGCACAAAATGTGGTTAGTTAATTGACACAATTCTTGACCAAAAACATGTCGACTCAATAAAATTTGACCTACTGGCTCGATAAATTAATACGTAATTTAAAATTTGAAATATTTGATTCGCTTAAAATTATTAATTATTAATATATCGTATCAAAATATGATCATTAACATATATTTAAAACGCATTTAAGATAATAAATAAATAATAGGAAAAAACTTAGGTCCATTTCTTTATGTCCATTACATCCAGTTCTCCAATATAAATATGACACGTGGCAAAAAGTGTTTAAATGACCAATCACAGTAGAGAGAGAATATAGAAGATCACCTTTTACATAACCAATAATAGAAGAGAGAGTGTAAATACAATATATGATTAGTGAAACTGGATGTAATGGACATAAGGAAATGGAGCTAAGTTTTTTCCTAAATAATATTGCTCGTAACTCTTAAAAGCTTCTTTGTGTCTATTTAATAAAATGAAGAAGATTAATGTATATTCTTGGCTAAAATGTAATTTTCACATCTTTTAATTTTGTCAAATTTCTTAATAAAAATATAGACACAATTGTTATGTAATAGTTAATTTCTTTATGATGAATTTTTTATTTTTATATACTTAATTTTGTTTAAAAATCTCGATAACAAAAATATAGACACAATTGTTATGTAACAGTTAATTAAATGGAACTAATTATTAAAAAAATTAATAACAAAAGCATAATATTTGAGTAAATTACACTCTTCACCATCATTTTTTTTCTGGAAAGAGATCATCTCTTGAAAAATAAGAAAAATCGACAATTCATTTCTCTTATTTTGACTAAAATGTCATTATTTCTTATATTATTAAATTTGTATTTGATATATATAATTTTCTAAAATTTTAAAATAAATTGACTTTATGATTTTTAAATCAAAATAAGTAATAAAGAAATAATAATTTTTTGCCAACAATGAAATAGTACTTTTTTATAATATGTTTTCCAATGAATTATATTTTGGGTAAAGTACCTTGTCGCCCTCAAACTTTGCTGCAATGTTCATTCCTGCCCCCAAACTTTTTTTTTGGTTCATGCCTACCCCTAAATTTTCAATTTTGTTCATGCCTTACCATTTTGCTAACACCGTTAACTTACTTGACGGAATTTGCTTACGTGGACTATGAATGTGTATCTCTTTTGCCACCTCATTTTCCACCTCATATTTAACTTTTTACTTTTATTTAAAAAAATTAACCTAATCCAAATTAAAAAAAAATCAAACTTTTTTCCTAAAATATTGTTTTTATTTATATTAGGTTAATTTTTTTAATAAAAGTAAAAAGTTAAAGGTGAGGTGGACAATGATGTGACAAAAAAATACACATTCGTCATCCACGTCAGCAAATTCTGTCAAGCAAGTTAACGGTATTAGCAAAAAGGACAGGCATGAACAAAACTAAAAGTTTGGGGGTAGGCATGAACCAAAAAAAAAAGTTTGGGGACAGCAAGGGTACTTTATCCTTATATTTTTTTTAAAATTTTTTATATTATTATATTATTGAAGATATTTTATTTAAAATGAGTGAAATTATTAAAATACATTCTTGAGAAATGATCTTGACAAAACATTCTTTCTCAACAAAAAATTCTTGTTGGAACCAAGGCTTTCGCAAGGTAACAATTGAATGTGATTCTAAGGTTGCCTTAGAGCTTGTTTTGAATGGAGTTGATGATAATCACCCTTGTTCTAATCTTGTGCAACGTGTTAGAAGCTTGATGGACCGTAGTTGGGACACTGAGTTGGTTCATGCTTTTCGGGAAGCCAACCGTGCTGCGGATTGTTAGAAAAATCAGTGTAAGTTTTGATAGTGTATTCACTGTCCTTAAGGAAATTAAGCCCCCACTATTTGTATGCTGCTGGGTTTGTATGGCAGATTTCCTCCAGGATTTACAAAGCCTGATATTATAGCCAGGAAAACTATAATACCTTCTGAACACAATTTTAGAAGGATGAGTTGAAGATTTGAGAGGTTTTTTGATATATATTTTTTGTGAGAAGAAGTGCTACTTATATAGAACACATTGAACAAGGAAAGCTTGGTTCATATTCTTTCATGCTTAAAATATTGAACATTCATGCACCTTTAAGAGCACTTATGTGCTTTAAGTACATTCATACATCTTTAAGAGCACTCATGTGCTTTAAGAACATTCATGTCCTTTTAAGGACATTCATTTTCCTTTAATTTTATCAATAAACTATTGTAACCTTTTGTACATGAATAGTCATGCTTTAACAAGGTACAAGCACTCTTCACAACCCTTCAACTCACCCAAATGTGGGACCTTTAATTACTAACTATACTAACAATCCCCCACTTAGTTAATAATTTATTTAGTTCAAGAATTTATGCAAATAGGAGGTATCTTTCGATTTAAACCTACTACTTGTATAAATACATCAAGCTTTGCCAGAATTGATAGTTAGAATTATTCTATTAAACTTCAATTCAGTAAATGACAAAACGGATGTAAAAATACACATAAGTCCTCAAATTAAATATAATTGTGTTCAATGTAAAAACTTAGCACTATATATGGCCTTGTGCTTCTTCCTGTTTCATAAACACTTAAAAAGCTTTATTCCCAAACTTTTGACTGAAGCGGCACCACTTCATGTGTTTAGATAGGTGAAGTTTTAACCAAGTCCATTGTTTGGACTAACCTTAGTTCTTATTCCGAACTCTGTTACTTCATTAAGAGTATTATAATACTCACCCTCTGATTCATAAGTACTTTCAAAACTCAAGTACTTGATAACCATCACTAACTTAACTTGTTGTTACCTCTTGAACTTTTAGAATTGCATAGCAATAAGAAAAGTAAGGTTCCCATTATGAGTGATATTTATTTATTTATTTTTAAATAATCTTCAAACCCATAACTTTACTAGTACTATTAATTAAATCTCTCGAGAGTCCTTTAGTTAATGGGTCTGCAAGATTGTCTTTAGACCTTACATAGACAACTGTGATGATCCCATCTGAAAGCAGTTGCCTTATGTATTCATGTCTTAAAGCAATGTGTCTAGATTTTCCATTATAAATCTTACTCAGTGCTCTAGACATTGTTGCCTGACTATCACAGTGCAAAAGGACAGCTGGCATAGGTTGTGGCCACAACTCAATATCTAATAACAAATTTCTCAGCCATTCTGCCTCTTTTCCTGCAGCTGCTAAAGCCAGAAACTCAGATTCCATTGTAGAATGAGTGATACACGTCTGTTTTTTAGAAGCCCATGAAACAGCTCCTCCACCCAAGGTAAAAATCCAACCAGACGTTGATTTATTATCACTCACACTAGTTATCCAACTAGCATCACAGTATCCTTCTAAAACTGAAGGAAACTTATTATAACTTAATGCATATGACTTTGTTCTTTTGAGATAACCAAAAACTCGTCCTATTGCTTTCCAATGATCACTACTAGGATTATGTGTATATCTGGAAAGTTTCCCAACAGCAAAAGCAATATCAGGCCTAGTGCAATGCATTGCATACATTAAGCAACCAATTGCACTAGCATAGTTTAATTGACTAACAGATCTACCCAAGTTTTCAACCAATTTGTCAGATACATCATATGGAGTATTATATTCTTTAATACCAAAATGATTAAACTTGGATAGCATCTTGTCAATATAATGAGATTGGCTCAAAGCAAATCCTCCATTATATTTTTTAACTTTAATGCCTAAGATAGTATCAACTTCTCCCAAATCTTTCATTTTAAATTGAGAAGATAGATACTTCTTAGTATCTTTAATGCCTTGCATGTTGGTTCCTATGATTAACATGTCATCAACATATATACATACTATCACACCATAATCCTTTGTGAACTTAGAGTAAACGCGCCTATCTGCTCTATTATACTTGAAGCCATTTGATAATATTACTTTATCAAATTTTTCATGCCACTGTTTTGGTGCTTGCTTTAATCCATACAAGGATTTAATCAATTTACACACTTTCTTTTCATTTCCAGGAAGTACAAACCCTTCAGGTTGTTCCATATATACTTCCTCATCCAGATCACCATTTAAGAATGCTGTTTTCACATCCATTTGATGGATCTATAAGTCATAAATTGATGCTAATGCAAACAACATTCTTATAGAAGTGATCCTAGCTACAGGAGCATATGTATCAAAATAATCTACTCCTTCCTTTTGTTTGAACCCCTTAGCAACTAGTCTAGCTTTGAAGGTTTGTAGAGATCCATTAGTATTATATTTTCTTTTAAATACCCATCTACATCCAATGGGTTTTGAATTGTGGGGTATATCAGTTAATTCCCATGTACCATTGGACAGAAGAGAATCCATTTCATCATTCACAGCCTCTTTCCAGAAAGCAGAATCTCTTGAAGTCATTGCTTCACTAAAAGTTTTAGGATCATCTCCCACATTTAAAACCATAGGAATTTTATTAAGTACCTCATCTCTACTACCTTCAACTAGAAAAACTAACGCTTGAGAAGATATAAAATCAGAACCCAAATTCTTTTCTTTCCTAGCTCTTTGACTTCTCCTTGGTTCATTAGGAGATTCAATTAATTTTCTTTTATTTGATGAACTAGGAACAAGAGTTTCTACATTTTCTCCTTCAATCACTGTTTGCATTGAACCATCAAGACTTTGTGAAGAATTATGTGAATCACCAATAAATTTTGTTTCAAGAAATTCAACATCTTTTGACTCTATAATAACACTTGACTCAAAGTCTAATAAACGATATGCCTTTGAATTTTCAGCATATCCAACAAAGATGTTTTTAATTCCCCTAGGACCTAATTTTGTCCTTTTAGGATCTGGTACTCTGTAATATGCCAAGCACCCCCATACATTCAGGAAATTTAAGTTGGGTGTTCGTCCTTTCCATAATTCATATGGTGAAACCTTAAATTTCTTTGAAGGTATTCTGTTATGTACAAAACAGGCAGTTAACAAAGCTTCCCCCCATAGATTCATTGGCAATCCAGCATGCACAAGCATAGCATTTACCATATCAACCAATGTTCTATTCTTTCTTTCTGCAAGACCATTTTGTTGTGGGGTATATGGTGCACTTGCTTGGTGAATCAAACCATTTTCTTCACAAAATATAGAAAATTCATTTGAAAAATATTCTCCTCCTCTATCACTACGCAGAATTTTAATTTTCTTTTCAAATTGATTTTCTACAACTGCTTTATAATTCTTAAACATTTCTAATGCTTGATCTTTTCTTTTTATTAAGTAAACATATGTGAATCTTGAATGATCATCTATAAAAGTTATAAAGTACCTATTTCCTCCTCTGGTTAAATGACCATTTAATTCACAAATATCAGAATGCACAAGATCAAGCAAATTTGTTGATCTTTCATTTTTTGGAAAAGGTTTCTTAGTCATCTTAGCTTGAATGCATATGTCACATTTTTCAGAAACTTTATCTAAATCAGGGAGCAATTTATGTTTAGACATAAATTTAATTGAATTATAATTCACATGTGATAATCTAGCATGCCACAAGGTAGAAGATGACAAAATCATATAAGCAGAATTATTCACTTTATTATTAACACACATTTTGAACATCCCATCACAAGAGTAACCTTGTCCAACAAAAATACCATTTTTAGAGAAAATGACCTTTTCTGCCTCTAATACAGCTTTAACACCCCTTTTGCATAAAAGACTGGCAGAAATTAAATTCTTTCTAACATCAGGAACATGAAATACATTTGTTAGAATCATCTTTTTACCAGAAGTTAATTCTAAATCCACTGTTCCCTTTCCAAGGACCTTGGCAGGATTATGATTCCCCATCAGCACATTTTCTTCATTGGTTGTTATTTCATATTGCTTGAAATAACTTCTATTATTACAAATGTGCACAGTTGCTCCAAAATCATACCACCAATCATCAGATTTTACAGCAGTTGCCATATTGCATTCAGTTACCATGCTTATGTTTAAATCAGTAACCATTGCAATAATTTCTGAAAGAGAGGCTTCTTTTTCAATAACATTTGCTGCCTTTTTCAGGCCAGCACTCTCTTCCACCATCTTTATTTTCTTGTAAAATCTGCAATCTTTTTTGAAATGGCCCTTTTTGCCACAGAAGAAACAACTCTTGTTGTTCTTATTGTTAGAAGAACTTTCTCTTGAAAAATCATTGAATTTTCTCTTGTTTCCAGCCTTATTATTGTTTCCAGGCTTTCCAGAATTACTTTTAGACTCAACTAGATTTACTTTAGACTTAGTTTCTAAAACATATTTGTTTTCACGAATTCTGGTTTCTTGTTCAATTCGAATATGCTTTAGTAACTGATCTATTGTAAAATCTTCAGAAGTATGTAATAATTTTTTCCTGTAATCATTCCAAGTTGGTGGTAATTTAGAAATAACAGCAGCCACTTGGAGAGATTCAGAAACATCAATTTTCAAATCCTTGAGTCTAGATACCAAAACAAGTAATTCATCAACTTGTTCCATGATAGATTTAGAATCTACCATTTGAAATTCAAAGAATTTCATACTCAAAAATCTGTCAATGCCTTGTTTTTCAGACGTATATTTGTTTTCCAAAACATTCCAGATTTCTTGTGGGGATTTAATTGAACGAAATAAATCATATAAACGATCAGAAAGAGAGTTTAAGATAAAACCTCTACAACGTATTTCATCTTCCTCACGTTTCTTTCTATTTGCTATGATTCCTTCCGTGTCCTTGTCAGATGGTGGTGGAATTTCAGGCAAATTAGACTTCAGTATATATGCAATACCCAATTCTGTGAGTAGAAACAGCAACTTGTCCTTCCATCTTGTGAAATTTGTTCCATCAAAGCGGTCGAGTTTGAAAACGTCTGGATTGAATAACTTGTTTACTCCAGTAGTCTCCATCTCGACTTAATTTTCTTAAGATTGTTAGAAAAATCAGTGTAAGCTTTGATAGTGTATTCACTGTCCTTAAGGAAATTAAGCCCCCACTATTTGTATGCTGCTGGGCTTGTATGGCAGATTTCCTCCAGGATTTACAAAGCCTGATATTATAGCCAGGAAAACTATAATACCTTATGAACACAATTTTAGAAGGATGAGTTGAAGATTTGAGAGGTTTTTTTATATATATTTTTTGTGAGAAGAAGTGCTACTTATATAGAACACATTGAACAAGAAAAGCTTGGTTCATATTCTTTCATGCTCAAAATATTGAACATTCATGCACCTTTAAGAGCACTCATGTGCTTTAAGTACATTCATACATCTTTAAGAGCACTCATGTGCTTTAAGAATATTCATGTCCTTTTAAGGACATTCATTTTCCTTTAATTTTATCAATAAACTATTGTAACCTTTTGTACATGAATAGTCATGCTTTAACAAGGTACAAGCACTCTTCACAACCCTTCAACTCACCCAAATGTGGGACCTTTAATTACTAACTATACTAACAATTTCCTTAAGGACAGTGAATACACTATCAAAGCTTACACTGATTTTTCTAACAAACCGTGCTGCGGATTTTATGGCAAAATTTAGCCACACCCTTCCAGAAGGCATACACATCTTTGACTCTCCTCATGTGGGTCTTGGGTCAATTCTTGCTGCTAATCTTAATGGTCCTTTGGTGCCTCGTCTTTGTATGTGTTAAGCATTTGTAACCTGTACAGTTCAAAAAAAAAGAAAAAGAAATGAGCGTTATTTATTTATTTGTTGAAATTACTAATATTTGGTAGCCCATTAAACTTTTACTAATTATATGTGTAACTGTCATTTTTGGCTCAGACAATTGTAATGTGAATTTAGGACCGCAAGGGGTCCTAACCTTGGGGGACTTGTCCTTAGGTGATGCACCTAGGTGCCTACGTACCCTTCTGGAGGGATCAAAGTCCGCGTCGTTCGTCATGGTGACGTCTATCGGAGTCGTTAGGCAAGGTTGTTACCTGTATTGGGTCGTGTGCGGCTAAGACGTGCCTAAGGTACTCCAGCGGGCGAGCCGCTCTGTGGGAGGTTGCCTTAGTGGGAGAGAGTTCTGGTCTCTGAGGGCTGCTGGAAGCCTTGTAAGCGGTGTGCTCCAAGGAGGAGGTGAGCCGGTCGGAGGTTGGCCCCGATGGAAGGCCAACGGCGGGGCTCTAGGAGGTGAAAGTACCCGTGAGGTGTATCTGGGGGGTGATGTGCGATAATCCTTCGGGTTGTATGTAATTCTCTGGAGAGTTGATATATTGCCTTCTTAGTCCCCCGGGTGAGGGTCTATTTATACTTGCGTGTGGGGGAGATCGTGCTCGACCCATGACCTCGTGGGACGTGGGTCGTCCCACGAGGCTTTGTGAAAATCTCACGTCTGGTTGAGGGGAAGCTCCGTGTAGTGATGTGGGCAAGGGCCACGTAACTGATGGATGAGTGGTGCCACGTATCTCCAGCGGGTGTTGGGGCCGTGCTTCTAGAACGTCAATGCCACGTGTCCCAAGATGGAATATTCCAAAGTTACAATATGATTTGAGTAAATGAAAATCTAATGATAAGGATACAACTTTGGTAACAAAATTTGAATTTTGTAAAGGGTAATAATGTTATGGCTTACCATCTCTCCATAGCATTATTGCCCTTTCTAAAATAACTTTTCAGTGGTTGGATTTGTCTTGAGATCTATGTTAAAAGATTTTTTTTAAAATTTAAGATAATACTAATCTCAAGACAAATCCAACGACTATGGACTATTGAGTTAAAGCTCTTTAACTTTACACTTAGTACTGTCAAAACGGGCCCGAGCTCGCCCGCTAAATGGGGGGCTTGGGCATTGAAAAATAGGCCCGTTTAAAACCGGGCCTAAACGGGTTGGCCCATTTAAGCCCGCAGGCCGGCCCGTTAAAATTTAAAAAAAAAAGAAAAATTAGTATTTATATGTTTAAAATATGTATAAATATATATGTTTTATGTAATTTTATGTGTTAAATAATAATTTTATTCTAATAATGTGTATAAATAATTTAAATAATAATTAAAATTAATAAAATATTAATTTAAAATAATAAAAATACTAATTTTTAAGTAAATATATAATTTTATAATTATTTTTATAAAATATATATTTAGAAAAAAAATAAAAAGTGGCCCCCGGGCTAGCCCGGGGGCCAATACGGGTGGGCTTGGACATCACTTCCCAAGCCCGCCAAGTAAACGGACCGACCCACCCCGACCCGTTTTGATACTATTATTTACACTATTACACTTATGTAAAATATGAAATTAAGAAAGGAAAGTATTAAATGTACAAGATTTTAATTGAATAGAGTTTCCAATTAGCACTTTGGTTTTATATGCTAAACATTTAATCCTTTCCATTCTTAATTTCATATTATACAGAATTTTTATTTTAGAAAAAAAAACAAGAGTGGCTTTACTGTAATTTAGTGAAATGATCATGGCACTTGTTTCACTGACTTCCTAACGGATTTTATGCTATCTAAAAGTTTTATAGGTCCTTTTAAAGTTTTTTTTTTACGTCAATTGAGTTTTTAAAATTCAAAAATTATTTTATAAAATGAATCTCTTTAAATTTTAAGGCTTAAATGTTCTATATAAATTTTTTTTCATTAATTGACAAAAACATATTTATTTTAAATTACCAAAAAATCAATAAAAATAATTTTATAAATAGTGAAATTAGTTGAAATGAGTTATTAAATAATATTTTGTGTCATATATATATATATTTTTATAATTCTAAACCAACCCACGAGTGCACATGTACCAATTGGAAAAGCATGAGTAGAGAAGTTGTGGTCTATATAGCTCGTGTTGTTTTATAAAGCTTCAGTCCAAACCTTTTCAGACACACCTCCTTTCTCCCTCTTCTCTTTTCCATACACATTAACTCAGACGCAGACAAAAAAAAACAACCTCTCTCTCGCGAACCTCCAAACTCGCCGCATCCATGGCGGCAGGACTCTCCGCCGCCATAACCTCGAAGCCCTTGCGTCTCCACCAGACCTCCTTGGACCCTCTCCCAAAGGCGGCGCCGACGACGACGACGCTGCTCTCCACTACTCCCTCGAGAGGTCTCCGTCGTGACGGCGCAATCGTCCACCGTCGTCGAACCCGAAGAATGACGACGAGCTTCACCGCCTGCGTGCTCATGGAGGATCCGAAACGGAGCGTCCAGATCGAATCCGACGACGACGCAGAGAAGGTCCCCAACTGTCCACTCGACTCCGAACCCATATCGGCTCGCATGGCGGAGAGATTGGCGAGGAAGAGATCGGAGAGGTTCACTTATCTCGTTGCGGCTGTCATGTCTAGCTTTGGGGTCACATCCATGGCTATCTTGGCCGTTTATTACAGATTCTCGTGGCAAATGGAGGTACCTCTTTAAGTTTTTTGACATTGGTGAATAATTGTGGTGTGTTATTTTAATTCGTGCCTGGAATTAATTATTTGGGTTTAATTAATCTGTGAGTAGGGTGGAGAAGTGCCTTGGTCTGAAATGTTTGGTACATTTGCTCTCTCCGTAGGCGCTGCTGTAAGTTCAGAATTTTCAAAATAATTGACTTTGGTTCTTCGTGGAATTTGGGTACTGAATTGAAAAATCGGCATGTATGTCTTATTTTTTTCAGGTGGGTATGGAGTTCTGGGCAAGATGGGCTCATAGAGCTCTCTGGCATGCTTCCTTATGGCATATGCATGAGGTCGGCTTCTTCTGCTCCTAATTCTCCAACTTTCAATTTCTCACTTTTGTTGATTTCGTCAAATTAAATTGATTATCAGCAACAGAAACAGTGATTATTAATCTGTGGGAAATTTATTTGAACTTGAATTGCAGTCACATCACAGGGCTAGAGAAGGACCATTTGAGCTAAACGACGTTTTCGCCATAATAAATGCAGTCCCAGCTATCGCGCTTCTTTCCTACGGTTTCTTCCACAAGGGTCTGGTTCCTGGCCTGTGCTTCGGTGCAGTAAGTATAAAATAAAAATAAATATTATGTTGGGAAATATATGGAAATCTTCTTTTTTCATACAAAATGGGGAAATCTCATTATTTTAATTAATCGCTTCTTTAACGATATAATCGGGATCTGTCCATGCGGGATTACCGGTCCTTGTGAATTGTCCGAAATGTCCCGAAACATTCTTTGAAAGACATTATTCCTATATTTTCCATGGCATAATAGGTAGAGGAAGTATCAAAATGAATTAGGTGTTACGGGTTGATCTATTTGCTTTTATAAAATATATAGGATTATATTAAAGAATTTTCTTATTTTAATTAGGGGTGATTACGGGTCGGTTTGATTTGGGTTCGAGATAAAAATGGAATCGACTCAAATAAATTTCAGCGGGTTGGATTGAGTCGGGTTTGAATAAAACGAGTGTTGAACCTGAATCGAACCAACCCGTCAATGAGCGGGTTGGATTAGTTCGGGTTCAACCCGTCAAATATATTACTAATATTTTTTTTATTCTTTACACTTTTTTTAATTTTTTTCTTTGAATTTTTAAGCTATTTATTTTCACAAAAAAAATTTATTTTCATTTAATAAAAAGTTATGAACTTGAAATAAATTAAAATTGAAGAACGATTTGTATTTGTTACTTATGTATTAATGATTTAATATTTTAATATATTATAAAAAAAATAATAATATATACTTGAGCGGGTTAACGGGTTGGTTCAAGTTTAAAATTTTCAAATCCGTTAACCGAATCAATTAATAGGCAGGTTGAAATTTTGAACATAAATCAATTCACTAACCCGAATGAATCCAACTCAAACTAACAAGTTGATTTAAATTTGGCGGGTTGGTGGCTTAACTCAACCCAGTGATCACCCCTAATTTTAATAAAAATTGACCTACTTAATCCAATCTTAAAAAAAAACAGAACCAAACTGAATTAAGACGGACCGAGATAGGAATAGCCTAACTTTCGGTGGCATTATTAGGAATGACATTAATTCCTAATATTTTCCGTGGCATCGCACCCAGGGTCTAGGAATTACGGTGTTTGGGATGGCCTACATGTTCGTCCACGATGGCTTGGTTCATAGAAGATTCCCAGTGGGTCCCATTGCCAACGTGCCCTATTTCAGAAGGGTGGCTGCTGCTCACCATGTAAATAATCTTCACCACTCATATACCACACATGAATTATATATATATATATATCAGTATTCAATAACCAATTTTCTTATTTTCATTCTTCTGCTTAAAGATCTCGTATCCATGATTTTGTTTGTCTTTGCCTTCAGCTCCACCATACAGACAAATTCAATGGGGTTCCATATGGGCTGTTTATGGGACCAAAGGTAAGCTACCCTCAATATATATATATATATATATATATATATATATATATATATATATATATATATATAAATAATCTTACAAAGCGGTCTTATTTAGCTTGTTATTAAGGGTAAAGTATCTTACTGTTCCTAAAGTTTAATTTGTTGCAATGCTTATTCTTACTCTTAAATTTTTTTTTGTTCATGTCTATTCCCAAATTTTTAATTTTGTTCATGCATGCCCTTTTTGCTAACACCGTCAACTTGCTTAACGGAATTTGATGACGTAAATGATGAATGCGTATTTCTTTTGCCACCTCTCACTGTCCACTTCATTTTCCACCTCACATTTAACTTTTTACTTTTATTAAAAAAATTAACTTAATCCAAATAAAAAAACAAACCAAATTTTTACCCTAAAATGTTTTTTTTTATTTGGCTTAGGTTTAATTTTTTTAATAAAAGTAAAAATTAAAATGTGACGTGGCAAAAGAAATATACATTTATTGTTCATGTCAGCAAATTCCGTCAAACAAGTTAATGGTGTTAGCAAAAAGGGTATGCATGAACAAAATTAAAAATTTGGGGTAGGCATGAACCAAAAAAAAGTTTGGAAACAAAAATGAACATTGCAACTAAGTTTAGGACAACAAAAATACTTTACCCTTTTATTAATTAACTTTACAACATTAGAGACAACTCGAGTTACTCTATTGGATATAATAATCTTACTAAACTTGAGTTTTTCGGATACTTGTGAATTATTTGACAAAATTAAAAGACTAATTAATTAAATTATTAAATATATACTGCTAATTGATTTTCAAAAGTTTGAATAAACCTAACAACTACTCTAGATTGTAAGTTCCTTGTAAAAGTTATCTCCCTTGATTCGTCCCTTTTTTTTCTGTTTTTTTTTTTGTGTGTTCATTTTGTGCTAGTTAAGAAAAATTACCTAAAGATTTACGAATAGAGAAATATTTCTAGGTACAAATTTAGTTTAATATGGTGGTTTGTTGTGTTGCAGGAAATCGGAAAAGTGGGAGGAACAGAAGAGCTCGAGAAAGAGATAAGTAGGAGAACAAAATCATATCAAGGATAAGATTATGAGTGTAGAGAAACAATAATAGACTTAAATGTTCAATGAAAAGGTTTTGATAAGTTGCTTGTTTGTATACAATTGCTATAAATTCTTTGGATATGAAAGGAAAAGGAAAAAACAAAAGTAGATTTTTTTTTAATGAACAAAGTAGAAATTAAACAAAATGTAAAAAGAAAAAAACATAAAGGTTAACCCCCTTATCTTTATTTTCTCCTCTAGTGCGTGAGATGGTGTCCTTCACTCTTTAGCTAGAACTTTTTTTTTGTTCTCACATGTATCTCCTGTTAGAGATAATCCTGTTCGAGATACTGTCGGGCACTAAATGTAAGCACCTCTCCCAGCTGAGATTCGAACCTAGGTTCATCATGTTGTGAGGGACTAGTCCCTTCCACTAGACCCAATTCCCGTTAGTCTTCAGCTAGAACTTAAGCGCGTATGAAGTTTATGTTTGTAACATGTTATTTAAGAGATAATCTTCTTTGCTTGTTGGCTTTGGTTTTTTATCCGTAAAATTAGGCTACACTAAATTAGAACGGTCAATTGTCCATATGAAGTCACAAACTTACTAGCCCGCTCGTTATGTGGATATAGCAAAGGAAAGGAATGCAAAAAGTGGGTGGGGCTCCACCCACTTTTACTTTTTTCTTTCCTGCACATAAAATATAAAAAAAAAGATAAAATAAAATAAAATATAAAATGTCTATTATACCCTTTGATTTAACACAATCATAATTTTCTTTTCTTTTTATTATTTTAATATAAGAGGCAAAGTGATAATTTTAATACATTTCCATTCTATTTCCATTTTCAATTTTTACTACCAAATACAGCAAATGTATTCCCTTTCCCGTTTCCATTCCCTTTTCCTTTCTATTTCTGCGTAAAGAACGTGCCCTACAACAAAAGAACTACCGCTACGGAGCTACTTCAACTAGTGATTAAAGTTCTAACATCTCTACTAAAGCTAATTCTTATAAGATCAGCCGAGAAATGATTGGACAAAAAGGAAGGTACATCCTCAAATAACAGTAGGAGGATTGAGTCAAAAAAGCCTACTTTGCCATGATATCTGCACACGCATTATCTTCTCTGTGAATATGAATAACCTTTGCCTTAGAGAAATCTAAAAGGATAACTCTGCATATAGAGATCAAGGTACTAAGATGATGTAATTTACCACAATTGTCTTGATTTATCAAATTAACCGCTACAAGAGAATCAGTTTCAACAATAATGTTAGAGCAGTTAAGATGCTTACCTAATTTCAACCCCTCAACACTGGCCCAGAGTTCAGCTATGATAAGTGAGTGTATTGATCAACTACTTTAAATAGAGCCTTTTTCCCCACAGCCAAGGGAACAAACTGATTACTTTCAAAAAAATAAGAGTATATATTATGAGCTACCCAGATCTCCCAAATGCCAAAAACAAAGAGTGAGCATGAGAAATATCGAGATTTATAATAGTTTCAGAAGTAGCATTTTTAGCAAGCCAATCTCGGGTAGTTTGGTAAATATTCAGATACTATCAATAGGATAAGAATAAAACAAATGTTCAAGATTCTCCACATTATTATTTCATGAAGGATAGCTTATAGGAATCTGATGACTCCCATGATTTATTGTCAACCTGTAGGGAAGGGCATTTAAAACACATTGCCAAATGAAGATCTTGATTTTAGGATAACAATGAAGTTTCCAGATCCATCTTAGATCACACTTTAACCCATCCAATCGGGATTGAGTAGTTTGTTAGAATTAATAAGCATATATGATCTATAGAATATTGAAAATAATATAAAGATGCGGAAACAAAACGTGTACCTGATCGTGTCATAGTCGGATGTATAGAAGAACTAGATCTTCCTCTCTATTACCCTTGTCGTGCAACGGTTATAATGGGGAGGCTCACTGTATTAAGGTTAGAGAGGGGACCTAACAAGCCAATTTAAATAATTGTGTCTTACTGGGTCCTCCCATTACGGGCTTCAGTAAAATCCTAAAAGGCCTACACATAGTCGCCTACCAAACTTTATTATTATGTGTTCTATTAGCCCAACAGTGATTACTTTATACTTTGGACTTTCTTTATATTGGACCACATATTAACCCAATTTATTTAGAAAACTAAATAAAATATTTTAAACAATTAATTTGAGCCCAAATATAAAATATTTTTCTAACATTCTCCCACTTGGGCCACATTAATTATGTTTAAACAAAATTTAATTATGTTAAAAGACTCTCGGGTTAATAAACATTTTATACGCACAAAATGGTCCAAATAATACAGCACAACGTACCAATCCGGTCCAACATAACTATCAATTTGGGATCATGGCAATTGTTATGCCCTTTAGCAGCATATGATCAATCAATGGTCACACATACTGACAACTATATCGACATGGATCATAAGTCTAGAAGTATAGTATAAAATAGCTCTCAAGTCATTTACAACGCACTATTTTTTATTGATCCTCCATATGATTTCTCAATACATTTATGCTTAATCCACAGGAGAAATCTCTTGGCTTAAAACAAAGTCCGTATGTCTCATTCCTTATTTCGCGAATTCAAAATTGGTGCCACTGGAGACATACCATACCATATATATAACTGTCACTCTTAAGACAAAAATCTTAAGGCACATGTTATATATATATATCTTTGAACACAACTGTCACTCTTAAGACAGACACTACGTCCTAAGGCACATGTTGTAAATCATACTTTATAACGGTCACTCTTAAGACAAACACTATGTCCGAAGGCACATGTTGTAAATTATACTTTATAAGACACAACGGTCACTCTTAAAATAGTCACAATGTCTTAAGACACATGTTGTATCTAATACCTTATCAGACACAACGGTCACTCTTAAGACAAACAAAATGTCTTAAAACACATGTATCCATCTTTCTTTGCATAAGCAAGGCATTAATATACCAATGATAACATATATGGAGACAGCTTATGCATTAATATACCAATGATAACATATATGGAGACATTCTCCAAACCTTAAGTGGACAGAGCTCCCACTGATTCGAAAGATCATAAGACTCTTAATCTTTATGTGCACAAAACTCCCACTGATTCAAAAGATCATGGGACTTAAACTTTAAGTACATAAAACTCCCACTAACTTAAGAAATCAAAAGACCTCCAAACACACATAAACCTGAGTGTGTTCTTCCAACTGTATGGGTCCTTGTCTTTTGTTAGAGGATAAACTTGTCATTAACAATATATCAAATCTGAAAGGTTTGTTACCTTTGGGCAGACAAAAATTTCAAAATTTAAAATACCTAATGTAATAAAAAGGACTCTATATGATTGTGTATAATTGTATGACCTTATAATGTTCCTTGAAACGGGAAATTTCGTAAATTGTTAAAAGAATTGAGCAAGTCATACCTTGAAGGAGCATCGGGTGCATCATTATAAACTCCCCTTTGGGCAGAGAATACAACATGCTATATTGGTTCCCTTCTTCCATAAAGCTAATAATGACAATACAAAATAATAAAGAATTAAATCACCTTTGGGCAGATAAAATCCTTTAAATTTCATATTTCAATACTCATTGACATGCTTCATGTAATCCCAACATTAATATACATAATGACCCCCTTTGGACAGGTAACCATATATATTAATTCAACCAAATTCTATCAACAAGGAATTTGCACAATTTGAGAATTTTGATGGCTAAACCACTTTAGCGATAAAAGCCCCAACAATTCACCAAAAAAGGCAAAAAAATTTCAGACTATAATTTATGTATGAAATTGTCGTACTTCCTATCAACACAGAGATTTAAACAATTTTATGAATTTTGATGAATGAATCACTTTAGTGATAAACATTCTCAACAATCCAAGGAATGTAAAAAACTCAGACTAGGAATGATAAATTTATAATTTTCTATCAACAAAGAGAATTAAACTATCTTGTAAAACTTTGATGTATGAATCACTTTGATGATAACATACTCAATAATTTTACGAAATAATATTCTCAGACTAGTAAAATCAAAATCAATAATACACAATCATATTATATTACCCTTTTAAATCCTTTGAGTTTTCTATCTATGTTTTGATCCCTTTTAGGTCATTTCTGGTTCTTTAAAAAAAGTGTCATAGAGTTTGAAAATAACCACACAAAATATCTCCAATATTTATTGCCACACAAAATAATTCGTGCAATAAATAATACCCTTTCAAACTCCCTTTATATATCAATAAACAAGCCTTTTAAGACATTGATTTCTTCATGACAGCTTTATAAAGTTAAATGATTACAACTCAATTTCAAGAATTAAAATTCTTACATTTTTAACTTTATGAATTTCTAAAATTCTCCCATCAATCATAACTTTATAATCTAAGAACCTTTCCCTTTTGACCAATGAATTTCGACTTCATATTAAAATAAAACTAGGAGATGCAAATAAGAAGCACATATGCAGTTATTCTCCCCCTTTTCTCAGTTTAAGCTATTAGCTTAAAGTGAGAAAATAATTATCAATGATATCCCACAGGTTAAATCCATACCTCAGGATCAATCAAAGCAATTAAATTAACACCAATCATAGGTGTTGCTTAAAAGCATTACGACCTAATATTTAGCAAGACCTCTGAAGTTAGAAGATAATACAATTACCTTCTTTATTTTTTCTACATCTCAACTATATAAGGGTTACGTTGCTTTATGATAATTTTTTATATTCTACATTCATTTACTCTCTTACTTGCCAGCCTGTCTTGTTCAAAATTTTTACAAAGCTGTATCAATAATGAGGTATTGATTTTAGCTTTATGATATGTACTTGTATTCTCTTACATGTTTATTTTATATGACATTTCCTCATCCATTTGCAGGAAGAATATAGTAGAATTAAGTCACTAAAAGCTTCTCAAGCATCGGCCAATGGCATTGATGCAATATCTCAAGAGGAAGATAATGCCATTTGGTTAGAAGTTGTGGGTGGAAAGAACAAGAAAGGGCGTGTTTTTGGTGTAGGATCAGAAGCACCTGATATTTGTAGCATATCTGTTGAGATGTCTAGCGGACCTGAGTCATGGCTTCATCCTCAATTCCAAGCTGAGTTAGATCGATGCTTGGCAAAGCAAGCTGAGGAGCATCAAGCTATAACTGATGTTTTAAAACAAAAAGTTGAGGAGCAATCACAAATCATAACAGCTTATAATAATAAATTTGCAGAGCATGACCGTTTGATTGGTCAATTGTTTTATCAGTTACAAGTTGAACGCACTACCAAGAGGAATGTAGGATCAGAAGCGCAGCAGTCAACTCCTCCACCTTCACCTTAGTTAGTTAGAGACTTGGGATGTTTTTTTCTATTTGCCATGAAACTTATGAAATTATGTATTAGTTTTAAGTATTGTTACAAATATGTGGTATTTTACTATTGCTATGAGTATTAAAAATATGGATTTTATTATGTTTGTATGAAACTTGTGCCTTTATTAGGTATTAATAGCAAATTATACGTGAAAATTGAATCAATTTAGGACAAATTAGAAATGAAATAAACATATGAATAAGAGACAGATTTGAGACGGAAATTTTATTTCTGTCTCTAAAAATAGTCCCAAAAATGGGTTTAGAGACGGATTAGGCGTCTCTGTTTTGTTGCTAAAGTTAGTCTAAACTGCTTTAGAGACAGATCAGAGACCGACCACTTAGAGACGGATCAGAGACGAACTAATTATTTTCCGTCTCAGATCCGTCTCAAACGGTAGTCTCAAAAAAATTGAATCTAGACACGGATCAGAGACGACTTATTAGACACGGATCAGAGACAGACATTTTAGAGACGGATCAGAGACGAACTTAATAATTTCCGTCTCTATTCCATCTCTACTCCGTCTCCAAAAATGTCTCAAAAATTTAGTTTAGAGACGGATTAGACACGGAATTCATGGTTTCCGTCTCTGATCCGTCTCTAAATCAACATCATACGAGATAGATTAGAGACAGACTTTATTTGATTAGACACGGACTATCCGTGTGCAATTTGACACGGACTAAAGAATCCGTCTCTGAAGTTTAGGAACCAAAGTTTTGGACACAGACAAGTGTCTGTGTCAAATTCCGTCTCTGAACAAATCAGAGACGGATTTTACCCTTTTTAGAGATGGATTTGTCCGTCTCTAAAGGGTGTTTTTCTTGTAGTGTTTATTGAAGTCTATAACTACATCCCTTATTTGAAACATGGCATACATAATTAGATTGTCAATGAAATGACATATGATATCTATGATTTATCAGAGAAACTATATTGCGGAAGCTTTTAATAATTAATATAAGATATTAATTATTCTGAGATAATTCATATTTTTTTAGCCCAATGTTTCAGTATCCATATTTCATTTCTTATAATCTGAGCCAGATATCTTTTCAAGGGGTGACATTATTGTTGTTCACAATGAAAGTAACAACTAAGACATAATTAATATGGTAAATTAGTGAGGCAATTAAACTTGAAGTAAAAACATTTTGCATCATCATAGACTCCCCTTTAGGCAGAGAAAATAATATGCTTTTTGTCTCCTTCCTTTTATGAAGCAAAAAAGACTATAAAAATTTAAAGAATTAAATCCCCTTTAGGCAGATAAAATTGCTTAAAATTTATATCCTAATACAATAAGAATTTAGAAAAGTCAATCCGTTTTGAGTAGATCGATTTTAATGATCATATACCTTCATCAATTGCTCTATATTATCCTGGAATTAACATACATACCTCTTTGGGCAGGAAATTAGATGTATTAATTCAATAAGCAATTCTATCAACAAGGGATTTTACATCTGTATGAAGTTTGATGATCATCCACTTTAGTGGTAATAATCGCAACAAATCATAGAAATTATCCCAGACTAGAATTCACAAAATTGCCTCTCACTTCTCATCAACAAGAAAATTTAACAATTTTTAGGATTTTGATGAATATATCACTTTAGTGATATGTATTCTCAACAACTCAAAAAATTAAAATAAAATTTTCAAACTAGGAAGCACCATAAAAATTAGCCATGCATTAATTAAAAATTTTAACAACAATTTATGCACTCTTTAAAGAATTTTAATATGTAATTTTTTACACATTTATTGCATCAATTTGTTAATAAATATTAAATTGATGCCCTTAGCAAGCCACACCATGCAAGGTTGGGACCTCGTTCAAAAAATTTTATGTTCTTAATCGGGTCACATGCTAATGATACCTAGCTCAAAATTAGAAATGCACACAAATTTCTCTTAAATTTAAAAAATTTTAGGCATTTTATATATCTTTTAACGTTGCACTAGAGAGTATAATAAATATATAATTAACTAGGGAGAGTGAAGGTGCCCATCCTGTCCAGCTGTTGGGGGTGGAGCCTTCCTTCGAGTTGGTGGCCTTGGGCAGACGCTCTCCCGTGGAGATGGGAGAGAGGAATGCTAGGGGGTTAGATACCACCACCATGGATATTGCCATTCGAGGCTTTGGCAGAGTTGTCGAAGCGTTAGCTGACTTCCACCAAGCTGGCATTGTGTGGGAGAAACGCGTGGTAAGCTTCTCCACTCTGATGCTCTGTTGTCTTGAGTTTCCTTTTTTGTTTCCTGTGTACTGACTTCTTATTTTTCTGCAGGAGGAAGACCGTCTCGATAGGATCCGGCTTTCTGATGTTTTGACTACTAGGGGCCAAGCTCTGGAGGCCTTTAAGAAAAGGTTGGCAGATGTACGCGGGCGGCTGTCCGCGAAGGAATTGGAGTGTGAGGATCAGGGACGTGAAATAAAGTCTATGACTCATGAGGTGACGCGTCTTAGGGCTGAAGGTGCACAGCCTTTCGAGGTTAAACTTCTGCAGTCTGAGCTGGAGTGGGCTTGCCGGGAGGTAATTGTTCGCCGGGAGGATGCCGAGAAGCGCCGGTATGAGTTGCAATCTCTCTGCGAGGCTTTGAAGGGTGCCGAGGCTCGCGCCAATGATAACCTCGCGGGTTGGCTGGAGGCTGAGAGTAAAGTTGCAGATGTTGCTCATTTCCAGAGGGAGCTGCTGGCCCAGAGGATGTATGGCATGCTTCTGGCGGTCGAGCAGCTTGAGCGCCTTCAAGGAAGGAGATTTTTAGCTGAGTGGGTAGCTTCTCTGCATCTTTCTCTGGAACTTTTTGATGGTGAGCTTCGAGGTGGGGCAGAGGCTAACCCTCCACTAAATCTTGCTTATCTCCGTCAGTTGGCCGACCGCCCGATAGACCATCAGGTGCTCTCTAATATTGGCGGGCGTATCCCGGAGATTGGATCTACTTCTCAGCAGCTGGCTGAGGCGATTCAGTAGAAGTCGTTGGAGGGAGTTGGCAACGTTAAGCCTGTGGTGGCCAAGGCCATTATAGATCTTGGGGATGCCCAAGAGTAGGTTTATGTAGATTTTTGGGTGTTCACCCTTTGTAATAGGCGGACGCCTTTCCCATTTTTGATATTTAATGAGAACTTGAGTTTTACTGCCTCTCTTTTTACTTATGGGCAAAAAGTTTGTGTGAGTACAGTTTCTCCTTTTTGGTTATCTCTTTACTGCTGGGTAAAAAGACTTTTTGCACGAGTACCACGTGATCAGGACGGTTTGTATGCGGTTGTTAGCGTGTTTTTGTGTGAACGTTCATTTTGTGTTTTCACACCCAAGGAGTTTTTACCGTGCTACTGGGGGAATGTTAGCTTGGCCTTAGAGGCGCTTCAGCGTTTCTTTGGGCGGTCGGCCCACTGCCCTTCCTTGGGACTTGTGTGAGTACTTCGCAAGTTTAAGCCATGCTTCTTTTTGGGAAGGAATACTTCGATTAATAATAAAAAAAATGATTACATTCGAGCAGCCTCAGTCAGGCTAGCCTTAGTCAAGCTGAAGGTAAACAAAATGATTACATTCGATTACCCTTTGTCAGTCGGGCTAGCCTTAGTCAGGCTGAAGGTAAACAAAATGATTACATTTGATTAGCCTTGGTCAAGCGGGCCTTAGTCAGGCTGAAGTGAATCCTAAATTTGAAACAAAGAGATGTGCGTGACTTAACCGAAAAGTAGTCTGAGAGTGCAAAGTGTGTTCAGAGCTTAGGCGGAGGTTTGGTCCGGGCGGACGGACTCCAGCTTCTTTCCTCCTGACTCTTTACCCTCGGGGGTTCCTCGCGTGATTATCTGGGACCAAGGTCAGCGACAGTCTTGGTTAAGCTTGCTGCTTAGCATGCTCGCGCTACTTTTTGGTCTGCCATGATTTCTCCAACCCCGCGGGGTGTTGGGAATTTCATCGTGAGCTGTGCGGTGGACACTACAGCTCTGAGCTTGTTTAGGGACGGTCACCCTAGGATAGTGTTGTATGCCGAAGGTGCTAAGACGACGATGAAGTCTACATCAAGGCTCACGACTCTTGGTAAGGTGCCCATGGTTGTACGGGCTCTCATGATTCCTTCTGCGGGAACCTGGGCCCCTGAGAACCCTATAAGTGTGCCGGGGAATGGCCTTATGCTAGCCTCGTTCAACCCGAGTTTTTTTAAGGCGTCAAAGTAGAGGACGTCTGCCGAGGATCCTTGGTCGATCAGGACTCTTTTGACCTCGTAGTTAGCGATTACTGCGGTTACCACCATGGGGTCGTCGTGAACTGGTCCCTCTAGGTTGGTAAGGTCGAACGTGATGGGGTCTCCTCTGAGCTCGCTTCTCTTTTTGTGCTTTGGGGCATAGTCGAGGGCGAGTATGGAGCGTTCCACCCTTTTTTTGTTCTGTGGTAACGAGGAAGCTCCTCTCTGCAGACCACCTGTGATGACATTGATGACTCCGTGAGTAGGTGTCTGATCGTTGGCCTCTCGTGAGTCTTCTGTGTTAGCTCTGCTCTCCTCTTTGATGTACCTGCCGAGCTGCCCTTTTCGGATTAGGTCTTCGATCTGATCCTTTAGGTGGATGTAGTCATTAGTTTCGTGCCTGTAATCCTTGTGGAATTGGCAGTACTTGGACTTGTCTATCGGCTTTCCCGTCTTTCACCTCTTAATCTGCGGAGGAAAGATGAGCATGCCCGACTAATAGATTTCTTCGAGGACTCCGACATGGGACTTGTTGAGGGGAGTGTAGCTTGTGAATCGCCCTCAGGGAGGCGTTCATGGTCGAGGGGGCGACCATTTTCTGTTGTTTTTCTCCTTGGAGCTCTGGTTTTTTGCTACCGCTTTCTCCTTTTTCTTTTCCGCTCGTTCCATGTCGGACCTACTTATCAGGAACTTCCTCATCTTATCTTTGGCAATTTGCGTATTTTCTTCTTGGATGAACCATTCTGCGCGGTCCATCAACCCTTGTAAGGTGGAGACGGGGCAGCTGTTGAGTTCTCCATAGAACTGCGAACATCGGAGACCCTATTTGATGACAAAGATCGCGACGGCATCCTGGAGGCCTCGGACCTAGAGCGAGAGTTTGGTAAAGCGGGCCAGAAAGGCTTGCAAGGTTTCTCCTTCCTGGTGAAAACCAATGAAGGAGTCCTCGTTCTTTTGGTATTCCTTGCTGCTGGCGACCTGCGTAAGGAACTTTTGCGCCAGCTGTTCGAAGCTATGGATCGAACTGTATTGCGGGTAGGTTGGTAGGGTCGCTGGAAGGTCCTGCTGTCGCGCCGTGCGCTGCCAGTGGTAATTGGATGCTTGTGCTTGCTTGGGCGAGGTTCCTGTTCTCTTCCCATTGCTGTTGGCGTAGGAACGCTAGTTCTTCCTCAAGGCGGGCGAGCTCTACCTCTCGCGGGGTCCTTGTCGGCTCCGTTGCTTCTTGATTGCCGGTTGTAGGGCAAGGATTATGTGGCATGTGTGATGACCGCGCGCTCGACGGGAGTCACCACCAAATTTTCATTGAAACTTGGAAAAAGAAATATAAGTTCAAAAGTGGGGTAAGAATGAATTTTCACAAAATGTTGGGTTCGGGAGTTTGATTGAGATGAAGGGAAGGTGTTAGGCACCCTTCTTCCCCGTCCGAAGACGGTTACCCTAAAAATTAATATTAAAATTATTTGGCCTTATAAATATATACAATCAAGGAAGAAAAAGAGAGAGGGCTTGACCTAGGATAAAAGCCTTGGGCCTACGTACCCTCAAAGAGGGATCAAAGCCAACGTAGTTCCTGTGGCATGCAAGTGTGTGTGTGAGAGGAGGTCCATCAAGCGACAACTCAGATAGCCCCCTAGTGCAATGTACGTAAAGAGGACAAAGCCTTTTGGTACCTATCTACCATACAATACATACAAGTAATGAAAACATTATAAAGGTGCGCGTGTGAAGGCTCATCAGGCGAAATGCCCAGATGGTGTGAAGGCTAGTGCTCCTATAAAGACAAAAGTCTCTTAGTGGCACTAGGTTACAAAAGTCAAGTATAGGGTTGCAACACCTACACCAAGGGGTTACAACCCAAAAAGAAAGGAACTACACAAGCAAAAAAGCACCAAGCAATCAAGAAAATATGAGTGGATTAATTTGAAAAATAATGGAATATAATTGAAATATTTTTCTACCTCTTACTTCTTCGTTGCAGCCTTTCGGTTCTCAATTTTTTCGGTCTTCATTCTCCTCCCCCTTTGACAAGTGATGGGACTCACTATTTATAGTGAGTTCCATGGGTTATATAAAAGGAAGATTAAATCTGGGCATCAATGGGCATCAAAGGGTATTAATGGGCATTAACAGGTTGGGGGTCGTGACGGGTAGGCTTCCCCATCGCGACGGGTACCCGATCTCGAATCTAATTAGATTCGTCAGATCTGCTTATTTATGGCTAGGGATCGCGACTTATGGGCCTATAGTTGCGATGAGTCCCTGATTGGAAATCTGATTAGATATGCCATAAATGCTAAGGGGGTCGCGACGTATGGGCTTATATGTCGCAACAGGTCCCTTAAAGGAGGAGAGGATCGCGACCCTTGGGGCTCACTCGTCGCGATCCCTCAACTTATTTTTGTTCTATTTTATTTTTGGTGCATTTTGGGGTGGACAAAAGGCGTTGTCCACATAAGCCATCCAAAGGCGATGTTTGTCCTTATTTATTAATTTTAAAAAGTCCGGACAAAATTGGGTGTCTACAGCATGCCATAAGGATGCTGGGGGCATGCTTCCTCTCTAAGTGCTGGGTTCCAGACAAAATTGAGGTGCTCTGGGAATGAGTTGTACTCAAACCGCCTACCTCGATTGTGACCGCTTCCGCTGTTCCCTGCCTGTTCCTTGTGCTGCGTCTTGGGACGCTTGCGTCGATCGTGGAAGTGGGGGCGTTTGAGTCGGTCATCTTCTAGTATATCCTGTATTGAAAAAAAGTAAAAATACGGGTTTCTGAGTGTTAGGTGGATACTCTTGCTCCCTAAGAAAGAAATGCCGTTTAGCGGCAGAGTGCTCAAGGCATTGTGGTCTGAGAAAGACCGCGGTGGGCGCCACTGTAACTGTCGTTTTTGGTTCAGACAATTGTTATTTGCAATTAAGGACCGCAAGGAGTCTTAACCTTGGGTGACTTGTCCTTAGGTGAGGAACCTAGGTGCCTACGTACCCTTGGGAAGGGATCAAAGTCCACGTAGTTCGTCATGGTGACGTCTATACGAGCCGTTAGGCAAGGTGGTTACCTATATTGGGCCCTGTGCGGCTAAGACGTGTTTAAGGTACTCCGGGCGGGCGGGCTGCTCTTGGGAGGTTGCCTTAGAGTATGAGAGAGCTTGAGTCTCTAGAGCTGCTAGGAGCTCTGTTAGTGGGATGCTCCGGGATGGAGATGTGATCGCCAGTGACCGGACCTGACGGTGCGTCGGGCTGAGCTCGGGACGTGTGATGGATGATGGGCAAGAGGACGTTTGAGTGTTCTCAGAATGCCTGCTTGAATGGTTATGAATAACGTTCTTCAGAGGTACTTTTGATATCTTGGATCTTGTCCTTAAGTCTCCCACATGAGGGTCTATTTATACTAAGTGTGGGGAGGACGTGCTCGACCCACTTTCTTGTGGGACGTGGGTCGTCCCACGATGCCCAGGGAGTCTCCACGTCTCGTTGAGTGGGAATCCTCGCGGAAAGATGTGGGCAAAGGCCACGTAAGTGGTAGGTGAGTGGTGCCACGCGTTGCTAGCGTGGGCTGCCGCTAGGCTTCTGGAAGCTTAGTGCCATGTGTCCCTAGGCAGAATATTTTGTAGTTACAACTTCTATAGTATTTCAAATAGTATTGCTAATTAAACCATTTGATCTTCTAAGGTGAAAAAAGTTTTTCTTAGTTTCATTGAAATTTGATCTACATGTATATTGTAGGGAGTTTACAATACTAGCATCAATTAAAAAATAATAATTTTCCATAAGTACTAAAAATTACTTTAATTCTACAAAGTTTATAAAAAATTTATTATAATTTTGGAAAGTTTAAAATTTGATCAAGTGTCCATAAAAAGCAGAATTTATGAACCAACATTATATTAAAAATATATTTGCTAATTAAGACATTTGATTTTTCAACGGAAAATAGAGTTTTAGTTAGTGTATCATTTTTTTCAGAAGTTTATAATATTAGCATCAATTATATAATAAAAAATAATATTTCTTTATCTTTTAAAAGAAGCACATATCTTAACAAAAATATACTTAATTGTATAAAGTATATAAAAGATTTATTATAATTTTAAAAAGTTTAAAATATCATCAAGTGTCAATAAAATCCAAAATGTATGAACTAATATTATATTAAAAATACTATTGCTAATTAAGACATTTGATTTCGCAATGGGAAATAGTTTTACTTAGAGCATGTTTGGTTACATGAATGTTGGATGTAATGGAAATAGGAATGGGAATTTAGGAGGGAATGAAAATAGTAATGTGAATGTGATGTGATGTGAATGTGATAAAAGTGGATAAAATGACAATATTATCTTTATATTAAAAGTCGGTAAAAAAGTAAGGGCAAAAAATAATATAATTACATTACAAAAAGTAAGGTATGTTTGATAGGAAGAATGTTTGAGGGAATGTTGAATTACAAAATGGATTATGTCAATTTTCGGAAGCAACCAAACGTGTCCTTAATTAGTGTACTATTTTTCTCGCTAAAAATTTATGAATCTACATGTTCGTTATGGAGAGTTTGTAATATTAGAATCAATTATAAAATAAAAAAATATTTTTCATAATATTTTAAAAGAAACACATATCTTAAGAAAAAATACTTAATTCTACAAAGATTATAAAATATTGATTATAATTTAGATTTTTTAAATTCTGATAAAGTATAAATAAAATCAAATGTAGTGTGATTAATATTTTGGATTACTTTTCCAAATATTTTATTACAATTAGATAAGGAGAAGTTATTCCTTCTCTTATCATTTTTTATTGTTTAACATAAATGTTACGTTAGGGATGATGCAATTTTATTTTAAAAAAAATACTTGACTTCTAAATTTTATAAATATATAGATATCTGTATATATTGAACTTAAATATCACTCGTAAAAATTTACAGGGCTAAATCTAGTTCCTTAATTACGATCTATCTATGATACATCAGGATAATATAAACTAGTTTTAATTTCTTTTGTCATGAAAATTAGGATAAAAATTCAGTGGTACCGTACTACTGAAGTTCAGTATATCCCTCAAATCATACAGAGCCATTTATTAATATTAATAGAAATTCACATTAATAAGGACCTATCTTGAATAGTTTAGGGACCAACTGATTGAAAAAATATACTGAAATTTAATACTACCGTACCACTGAACATCTCTAATAAAAATTAGACAATTATCAACAGCCAGTCAACTCACTCCACATGCATTATCCCTTTCCAAGTTTCGTAATATTGACTCCTTTTATCGCCTCATTAAATTTTTTTTTCTCACACATCAACGTGCCTAACTATTATTTGGTTTTGTTATGGGTTACGTGTAAGATATATATATATATAGCATTCCCATCGTGGGTTTGTTTATGTATTAAATAGGGAAACGCAACCTTAGCTTGGTGGTTCATGCACTTAATTCACATCTTTTTCGACGGTACGATCTCCAATGTTAATGTTTTAAAAATCGAATCAGTGATTAAATTAAAAAATGTTTCAGGTCACGAGCTAATCAGTTCAACCGGTTGAATCGGTGGTTGAATCAGTTAACATTATAAATATAAAAATAATAATATTTAAATCATGTTTATATCAATATATATATATATTTTATATTACAAAAATTATATTTTTATACATGAATTTTAAAAATAATAATAATTTATATAATTCAACTATATATAAAAAATAATAAGCTCAAGTAATATTAATTAAAATATTTATATCATTTACATACTATATTAGTTATTTCATAATAAATATACAAGATTTAAAATTGTAAAACATACAATATATATAGTCAAGTTTGGTTCAAAATATCAAGCCCAACCCTTAAAAAAGTAAAAAAAAAAAGGGGTCAACCATCAAAATCCGGTCAAATTCCCGGTTAAATTGCCGGGTCACTAGTTTTGACCGGTCCAATCCGAACCAACTCAAAAATAAGTTTATAGCTAAATTCAAACCGGTTGAACGGGCGATTTCCAATCCGGATCGATCCAATCCGAATTTTAAAATATTGGCCAATGGATTGAGACTGTCTTTTTTGATTTCCACATGATTGATGAGTGGAGTTCTCATTTTTTATATTATTCATATTCTTACCTGTCAAAATTCTGAGAGATACCAAATGGACCCCCTCACCCATTTGTCATAAGAATGTGAATGTATTTGTTTATATTTGGTAGTAAAAATTGGAAATGAAAATGGAATGAGAATGTATTAAAATTACCACTTTGTCCCTTATATTAAAATAATAAAAAAAAAAGTTATGATTGTGTCAAATCAATGGTATAATAGACATTTTGTATTTTGTATTTTTTTTTAAAGTTGATGAAAATAAAAAAGTGAAAAAATAGGTGGGACCCAGTGAATCCCACCCATTGCTTCCTCATTTCTTTCATGGTTTTTTCTTAAAGAACATGTCTTGTATCTTATACTTTTTTTTTAAAAAAAAATTTTAAACATTATACTCACTTTTTCGACTCCACTTCGTGAAAAAAGTTTTGATTATTATATAATCCACTTCTTGCTAACATTTGCTATATTGTAAAAACATTTTGATCAGCTGATAATTCAGATCGTATTTGTAATTAATGAGACGTTGAGTTTGATTTCTATCCCTTACTCTTTTTTCTATTTTTCGAAAGCATTTTATTAGCGGTTACTACTTCCTAGTTTTATGATGTCAGTAAGCATCTCTATAGTCATCTTTATCTTGATAACGAAAGGATGTGACAACAAATTGACTAACATCAATTATGATGTTTGAACATTAAAAGCAAAAGTGGTGATGGTGTTTTTAACATGCATTGAATTAAACTTCTCCCTGGTTGACCAAATTTTTTTTGAAATTCTCCAATCTCCCTTACTCGGGGAAATTTAATTAAATTGGATTTAATAACAAATCAAATCAAATGAATTATTGATTTTAATATGAGAATGTTGGATGTAATGAGAATGTAAATGAGAATATTAAAGGGAATGAGAATAACAATGTAAAAGTGATGTAATGTGAATGAAATAAAGTGAGTAAAATAATCATTTTACCCTTTATATTAAAAATGAGAATTAAATAAAAGTAAATAAAAAAATATAGGCAAAAATATAATTTTATCACATTGCAAAAATTAAAATATTTTTAATAGAAAGAATATTGAATTACAAACAAAGAAACAAACGTGTCCTTAAACTTCTTTGGAATGTAATTCTTTTAAGATGCAAAATATTATTTAGTCCTTGAATTGTTGGTCAAACTATTATTTAGTCCCTAAATTTATTAAAAATACAATTTAGTTCCTGAATTATGTAATTATGTCAACTATTTAGTCCCCAAATTTGACAAAAATACTATTTAGTCCCTGAATTTGTAACTATGTCAATTATTTAGTCCCCAAATTTGGCAAAAATACTATTTAATCCTCGAATTTGCAGCTCTGTCAACTTTAACGGGTAACAATTAGGAGACTAAATAGTTGACATAATTGCAAATTCAAGGATTAAATAATATTTTTGCCAAGTTTGGGGACTAAATAGTTGACATAGTTACAAATTCGGAGACTAAATAGTATTTTTGTCAAATTCGGGGACTAAATAGTTGACATAGTTACAAATTTCGAAGACTAAATAGTATTTTTGATAAATTCGGGGACTAAATAATAGTTTAACCAATAATTTAGGAACTAAATAGTATTTTGCCTATTCTTTTAATTAATTGTTGCATCTCTATAGTCATTCTTTTTCTTTTCTTTTTGAGTAAATTACACTGCCCTCCCCTGAGAGATGCTGAAATTACACTGCCCTCCCCTCTCATTTGAAAAATGACACTCCCGTCCCCTCACACATGATAATGGCATACAATTCAGTCCAAAGTGCACTTTTGGTTGACTTTTCCATCCAAATTTATTGATTTATGTATAGATCATCAATTCAACTTCTTTTTTTACCATTTTGCCCTCACTTTGTGATTGAAATATTATGCTCACCCAATGCCCCTAGTGAACTCTCTAACATAATTTTGCTTCCTATTTGTGATTAAATATAATTTATTTGACAATGTTATTATTTTTTATTATATTTTACAATAATAATAATTATTATTTTATTTCATTAAATTTTATGATAATTCCATATTAACTAACTAATTAATTACTCATATTTTATAATACTGTTTATTATTATTATTTTATTAAATATATTTTCTAATTTTTTATAAAACGGTTAAAAAGTAATTTTTGTAATTAGTCAGTAATTTTTTATAATTTTATAACGTGTAATTATTTTTATAAATTTTATAATGAATAATTTATGTAATTAGTAATTTTTCTATAAATTATTTTATTATAACTAGTATACTTTACAAAATTATTAATATGTAATTTATGTAATTAATAAATATTTTAAAAAAACTGTAACTTGTATTTACAAATTTTTTATAACAAAAAATTTACGTAATTAAAATTTTTATAAATTTACAAAAATATTTATTTCTTTTTATTTTTTATTTTCATTTTAAATTTATAAAAATTTTAATTACGTAAATGTCTTGTTATAACAAATTCGTAAATACAAGTTACAGTCTTTTTAAAAATATTTATTAATTACATAAATTACATGTTAATAATTTTATAAAGTATATTAGTTATAAGAAAATAATTTATAAAAAATTTACTAATTACGTTATCAAATTTGTAAAAATAATTACACGTTATAAAATTATAAAAAATTATTGACTAATTACAAAAATTACCTTTTAACTGTTTTTGTAAAAATCTAGCAAATATATTTAATAAAATAATAATAATAATAATAGACAGTATCATAAAAAATGACTAATTAATTAGTTAGTTAATATAGAATTATCATAAAATTTAATGAAATAAAATAATAATAATAATAATAATAATTGTAAAATACAATAAAAAATAATAACATTGACAAATGAATCATATTTAATCACAAAAAGGAAGTAAAATTATGTTGGAGAATTCACTAAGGAGCATTTGGGTAAGCATAATATTTTAATCACAAAGTGAGGGCAAAATGGTAAAAAAAATAAGTTGAATTGAAAAAGTCAACCAAAAATGCACTTTGGACTGAATTGTAGGCCATTATTATGTGTGAGGGGAGGGAAGTGTCATTTTTCAAATGAGAGGGGAGGGCAGTGTAATTTTAGCATCTTTCAGAGGAGGGCAGTGTAATTTACTCTTTCTTTTTTGGAAAGCATCGGCTTTATATATATATAGAATAAATTCAATTATATCTTGATCAAGGTATAATAAGTGTAAGTAAAACTCTCAAGTTGCCGGAGAGTCAAATTTACTCTCGTATATAATCAATTAATCACGGATAATAGATATTTAAGCATTTTTTTCCTTTTTGTTTTTAAGTGCAGTCGAAGCTCAGACATAGCTCTTTCGAAAGGCAATTTTTCTTATTAAAGTGCAAGTGGATTTCGACCTTTTTTTTTGGTAAGGAAGATGATAGTAAGGGAAGGCACTCTCAAATACTACCGGACAGGACAATGAATTTCGACTTTGAGTGAGTTTATCTGTTATCGCGACTCTTGAGTGCTAAATTCATAATTGGGCCATGTCGTCCCAGACTTTAGCAACAAATTAAAATGTGCATTCGTTGCAGCACTTCTTCCTGTGCAGATTTCAGCGGCTCTCAACCCTTTATTGAATAAGCTTCGATAATTATCTTGTTAAGCTTAATAATTGAAGAACAAAATGGAAAGATTCAGAAATGGAATTCACGTATGTATAAGCAACAAATTCCTAAAGATTGGAAAGTTTGCTAAAGCTGCCTCCCTTTTCGAGTAAGTAAGAGAAAACTCAATACAATTCTCAAATTAAGCATAAGGAAAAATAACAGAACATAGCTGTAATAAATCCTCCTCTCAACAACGACTTAGCGCACGAAATCCTTGAGCCACAGTGATGGTTTCCTCACGCGGGTTGCACGAGCTTCAGTCACTACCTCAGGCCCATCACCTTCTGCATCTGGCCCATTGCTCACAATGTCCTCTTCCACTTCTATGTTGGGCTCCTTATCCAGGTCCGAAGCCTCCCTAACAGGTTCAGCATCGTTGGGCTTCTCACTAGTCTTACTAGTCATAACATATCTCTCCGGTTCAAAACATCTGCTTCGTTGGAGGTTTTTATTTATTTCAAAATATCTGTTGTTTTATAAAACCAAGAGAACATTAATTATTTTTTTTTACAATTTTATCATTTGTCTATTCCCAAGATAAGATTAATGAAGAAACAGTAAGTATTAGTAATTTAGTAAGGATAATTTAGTCTTTTTATCTCGTATTTTTTTAAGTTTAAGGTGAACTAATGATTTATTTAATCTGTGCGCACCTATCCAACGAAGCAGATATTGTGAACCGAAGGCAGTAAACATTATCACACTTAGTGCGTGAAAGTTTGGCAATTAAGAAAGGGAGGGAAGGAGAGTGATTAAAGGAGAAGGAAGGGGAGGGTAAGGAAATATTAACCTTCTATATGTCTTCTCTTTGTTTTGGGTGTTGGTAGTTCTTCCAAAATACTCCAATTTAGAGTATCTTAATTTCTGAAGTGGAAGGATGATGAATGATTAAGAATTAATCTTTTATTACTTTTCTCTCAAATTCTCAGCTTCTCAAACAAGAGATAGTTATATTAATCATCTCTCCTCTCCTTTTTTTCCTCCTGAATCCTCAATTTAAACATACCAAAAAACTTTTGGGAGGAACTACAACATTGCCATTTTTTAGGGTGCTAAGACGGAGTCCCATTCCTACATGAGATATAAGATTTGCCATGGAGAATATATATTAACCAACGACATCAAATTGTCATGTCATACTTAACAAGGAGATTTAACCAAGTTAAGTTTTTGGATTTATTTGGAAGGTTTACAAAACTTATAAATTAACTAATTAACTAACAAATCATATATACTTCATTTCTTATGACATTTCTAAATATTGATCTTTTGTTTTGTCTTTATTAATTCTTGTTATAAAGATCGATTTTTATTCATCTCAAATGGGTTTTAGTCTTTTAGAGTTTGTTAAATTCATTTTTTACCGGGGATTTATAATAGATAGGACCACCGTGTGTCGTGGCTATGTGAATTTTTCCTTTGGTGAAAATCTAGGTGCCTACATATCTTGTAGAAGGATCAAAATCCACGTATTATTCGAGTAAGGAACCTTGATCATCCATGGGGGTTGCCTAAATAGACAGGCAGTGTGCAACTAGGATGTGGGAGGTGTTGGAAAATTATGATCTTAGTGTATGAATTTAGAATGCCAAAATAATGAAGAACACCGAATAACATACCTTTCACTATAGTTTTCCTTTAGGATCTCAATCTCGGTGTGCTAAGCCCTTCTCCCCAGCACTCACAGTAGACAGTCTTCGATGGGGCAACTAACAGAATTGTCAACCTTCAAGTGTGTAAGGTGGAGAGAGGACCTAGCCCTACTTTGTAAACCTAGCCAATCCACCCATCATGGATTGGGCTAAGTTATTGGGCCTACACTTGCTGTCTTATTACACTTTAATTATTATAATAATAATAATAGGTGCACATAGTCCAATTAATTAGATCACTTTTAATTTGGACATATGTATCTAATTGGATCTTCAGTCAGCCAAATTTATTAATTTAATAAAATTAATAAAATATCCATATAATGTATGGTAGCCCACAAAGAAATACTTACAATCTCTCACTTGGGCAACATCACATTATAAGTCACTGACAACATTAATATTAAATTAACGTGCGCACGTTTTTCCAAAATAAATTGATCCAACAGACAACACCTTAAACTGACTCTATCAAGCAGAATCAACACACATCGAATCGTAATAATCATTGAATCTTTAATAGCAACTCAAGATTAGAAACGGTCACAAATGTGATTGAAACTACCATTATGAGTCCAAAGTGTAATAGTGTAGCTATGACAATAGGATAATGAAGGTGATCTAATCACTATTGTCATTCTCAGTCCACCGATTTCTCCCAAGCAAGCTTAAATTACATGAGCAGGAGAAATCGATTTCTCCTCGAACAGGCTCAAATAACATGAGTAGGAGAAACCAATTCCCTACCAAATAGACTCAATTCAAAAGGAGCTAGGGAATTTTCCTCAAATAGGCTCGGGTTGCAAGAGCAGGAGAAATCAATTTCCCTACAGAGCAGGCTCAATACATAAGGAGCTAGGGAATTTATTTGCCTAAACAGGACAAAATAAAATAGCAATGAAACATTGCAAGTTTATTGATTACTCCTCAAACAGGCTCAGGTTGCAAGAGCAGGAGAAATCAATTTCCCTGCATAATAGGCTCAATACAAAATGAGCTAGGGAATTCTATTGTCCAAACAGGGCTAATTAAAATGACACAACAATAAAATATTGTTAGCCCATTGATTTATCCTCAAACAGGCTCAAATTACATGAGCAGGAGAAATCAATTCTAAAAAAAAATTCATTCTCCCATAGAACAATAAAAGCAACCCATAATTCGCCGAGTAATAAGCAACTTGAATTAGCTAAAAAATAATGCATGATAAAATCACATAATGTGAATAACGTACTCAATGCATAGAATGTTTATAATAGCAACAAGACAAAATATAAACTCCCACTAACCAAGTGCATCAAAATAACTTACTCATACTTTCAATATGTCTCTTAAGGACTATGGATTTGATCTCTTCAAGTATGAATAAGTGTTAATATACTCAAATACTTTTTTCTCATTTTTCATATCATTGCTAGTGTAAATGTCATTTTTGGCTCAGACAATTGTAATATGAATTTAGGACCGCAAGGGGTCTTAACCTTGGAGGACTTGTCCTTAGGTGATACACCTAGGTGCCTACGTACCCTTCTGGAGGGATCAAAGTCCATGTAGTTCGTCATAGTGACGTCTATCGGAGCCGTTAGGCAAGGTTGTTACCTGTATTGGGCCGTGTGCAGCTAAGACGTGCCTAAGGGACTCCGGGCGGGCGAGCCGCTCTGTGGGAGGTTGCCTTAGTGGGAGAGAGCTATGGTCTCTGAGGGCTGCTGGAAGCCCTGTAAGCTATGTGCTCCAAGGAGGAGGTGAGCCGGCTGGAGGTTGGCCTAGATGGAAGGCCAACGGCGGGGCTCGAGGAGGTGAAAGTACTTGTGAGGTGTATCTGGGAGCGATAATCCTTCGGGTTGTATGAAATTCTGTGGAGAGTCGATCTTCTTTTTTTTAGTCTCCCGAGTGAGGGTCTATTTATACTTGCGTGTGGGGAGATCGTGCTCGACCCATGACCTCGTGGGACGTGGGTCGTCCCACGAGGCTTTGTGGAGATCCCACGTCTGGTTGAGGGGAAGCTCCGTGTGGTGACGTGGGCGAGGGCCACGTAACTGATGGATGAGTGGTGCCACGTGTCTCCAGCGGGTGCTGGGGCCGTGCTTCTAGAACGTCAGTGCCACGTGTCCCAAGGTGGAATATTCTGAAGTTACAGCTAGCAAGCAAAATGTCATTTATATAAACAATGAGATCGATAATTATGCTCCCACTGATCTAAGGTATATACATTGATCTAACTCAATCTATTTATTTGTATTCCTCAAATAATTCAAAATGAGTTTCAGGGGCTAAGTTTGAAAGCATCCTATTTAGGATATTCATGCATATGGCTACTATATGTACCAAAAAAATGTGGGAACTATTTCTTTTATAAGCATTGCACAAGATGATTATATAATTTAAATATGTATAAATACATCATTTTAATTAAAAATTAATCATCAAATTTATAAAATAAAAAAAGATATTATTTTGCCTTTATCATCCTTTATGCCTACGATTTATATATTATTATCATCACAATAATATTCCCAATCAAGGTTATTATTGATCTGTAAGCTAAATATTTTAAAAATTAGTATTTGTAAATTTGGGCAAATACTAGTGATTAGAATCACTAAAATGGAAATCAATACTACTATATTAAATAGACTCCCCTTTGGGTAGAGAATTGTCACGACTCCCGTTTAGAGGACCATGATCGGCACAGACACAGGGAATATCCCTGAACTTGTAAGCCTTATCACCTAATTCACAGAATATCTATTATTGCAAATACATCCACATGCAGTATAATACCATGGCTACACCAAAATGGTGGCCTATCCTAGGCAAGCAAATCCACGGCTAATGCCGCTTCAGGATATAGATATAGGAAACACACATAATATATATAACCTGTGTACTGGCTACACATCCGAAGATGCTGCCTATCCTATTCACATGCAACAGATATATGTATATATATATACATATTTTTCCTGTATCGCAAGAAAATAAATCTTGATCTTTAAGGTGTGTGAAGTTGACAGTTTTAGATTTAGTAATACAATCTAATTGGGTACGTCTACCCTTTACTTTATGATACAACAATAAAGTAAATTAAATTACAATTGCACTTTATTCACCCACATGAACAAGTTGTGGGTCTTGGAAAGTGTTGCTCAACCCTCGTTCCACCGAGACTTCTTCCACCTGTACTTAACCTGTCTCTGTGTAGTAAAAATGAGGTGTGAGTCTTAACCACGCGACTCAGTGAGGACTCACCCATCCCCGGCGCAAGGTGGGTACCATAGCGCTGGGTTTGGGAGTCATACACAACCACATGCAAAAACAACTAGTTACTGTTATTAGCTTACATTCTTGGTGATCACACAACAACAGAAATTTCACCCAAACACTCACATGCATTTAAGAACTATAAACATGCAGCGGTTTATTCCACGTCATCAATCAACAAGTATAAATGTAACATATAGTGCCGGCTTTTACCTACCGGTCTTCTCACGTTTCAGCATGTCTGAATTAAACAAGACGTGTGGTTGCGTAATCCTGTACGTTACCACTACGCTGCACAATCACCAATTATATGCAAACACAGATAATTTATACATACACAAAGATGCTAAACATACATCTACTTAATCTCCACAACTCTGGGGTATCTACTAGCCACTACATGACTTTCCAACTTCGAACCCGTGCACTCGGGTTGCTGGTCACCACATGGCAAAGCATACCTAACCCATCCACTTGAGTACTGGTCACCTCGTGACAATTATGTTAATTAAACAATGCTTAACCCATTCACTTGGGTACTGGTCACCTCGTGACAATTATATTAATCAAACACAATCAACTTCTATCTATCAAATAACTGATACGTAGCCACCACGTGGCATGTCCTGACCCCTTACTGCGGGGCAATAGCTTGAGCCATCTCGTCCATTACCCAACCAGGCCACATGGCGGGCACGGCACGATGTCTCGAAGCATGGCCACTGACACACCCTGGACAAACTCCACAGGATGGTTTCTCTTTTACTAGGTTAGGCTCACGGTTCACCCGTAGGTTCCTCCCGTGTCTCCTTACCCTAGTCTCACATATTAATAGGATTCTTTGTACCTTTCTCGAAGGATCAACAATTCTGCTCCTTATTAATATGTACAAGTATCCTCAACAGGATATAACTCATATACCCGTCCAGATGCACTCTATGAGCCTCAAGCTATCGTCATAGCAATATAAAACCTTTCTAACCCAATTGCCAGGATAGGGCAATGACCATCGTCATGGTGATTACAAAAACTGAGGTCTCAAGTGCCATCTGACGTTGTTCTAGTCGATGTCTCACATCGCTAGCATAACCAAATCCGAAACCCACCAATAACTCCTTTTGCATGATTATAATCTAAGTCACCGTCGTGACGAGTTTTCAAATTAAAAGCTTAGTCCTTCCGTACAAGGACTCTTGCCACCGTCGTGGAAAAGATTTAATAAAATACTCATCATGCCTCTGGAGTGTAAGAGTTGGATTTGTAACACATCAATCATAGCAAACAATTAAACTCTACTCCTATGTCTTCCTATCGAAGCAACTTTCCACAACCTATTTTCTAGTTCTTTCATTCTTTTAGCATTCTATATCTCAAGCTAACACATACCAGGAAAGCAGAGAATATACATACCCATGTAATCCACATGAGCATACAACCCTAGGAGCAGAGATGGAAGAACCCTCACCTTGGTCACTTTACTTAACATTCCTTTTCAGCACTCTTGTCTCCAAGGAAGTACTTGAATCCTATCACATACAACCAATTCAATCCATATCAATTTTCATACATCAACTTCTATTTCACCACATAAGTCCTATCACATATAATCATTTCCACCATATTCTAAATTAATAATTACATAGCAACTTAAAACTACATTCAAGGCTAACCCAAAACCCCTTCTTAAGCTAAGGTCATCATTTAGAGTTCTTTTTAAGTTAAAAACAATTTATTGCTCACTCTCCAAGCTCCTTCAATGAAGGATTTTGCCAAATATGAAAACTTCTCATTTTCACCATGGGTCCACACATAAAAAAAAATCCAACCATTGGGCAATCTCTCATTTCATTTAAAAAGTGTAAGCAATTCATTTGGAACCCAAACAAACCAACAATTCTAATAAAATCCACAATTCTTTCCAAAATGGCAAAATCCGCACCTTAGGGTTCATAGAGTTCTTTTTAAGTGAAAAACAATGTATGCTTAAGTAAACAAGTCTTGCCACTTGCTCACTCTCCAAGCTCCTTCAATGAAGGATTTTGCCAAATATGGAAACTTCTCATTTTCACCATGGGTCCACACATAAAAAAAAATCCAACCATTGGGCAATCCCTCAATGTGGAAGTTTTACCCTACAGTTCATCTTTCTTTCCAAGAGACTCAATGTCTCTATATGGTTTCTACATATTCTTTCTGTGATCATTTCCATTTCTAGTTTCGTAGTTAACCACCCATTCGCGAGGTGTTAATTGATAGACTCCATCCGTCGTCGTATCCTTCCACGAGGATACCTAACTCTCGTAGTTTCAATTCACTTTGCGCTACTAATTTTACAATGGAATGTCTGGCACGTACCACATGCCATGCTCAAATTTAGTTCTCTGAGGAGTTAAGTATTGCCTTCTCTAGTGAGGCTTACCTTGACTCAATCTGCTTGTCCAACTAGCTACTTTCGTAGTGACTTCTTATATCCGTCTTGGAACACACCAAGACACTAGCTATTTACATAGCACACTAGGCTCTATTTCTATAAACTCTAACTGACGAAGTACTCCCCTACATCGGAGTCCCCGTACTTAAGTATCATCTACTACAAAGCAGCTACCCTTCTGCCGGTATTCCCCTGATGTATTCTTTGTAAATGATTTCTCCAGAAAAGTCCGTTTACATCTTACTACACCCTTTACTCTACATCTAGACTTACCGCTTACTCGGCATACACCCTACGTAGGTGTTTATACTTTGTGCCATCAATGTACCCAACCCTTCCGAGGTTGTTACACTCACTACCGACTCGATTTACCCTACTCGTGTCCTAACGGAGCTAAATGCCATGACACTAACACAACTATGTATTACACTTACCGTTTCTCCACCAAACAGTAAAGGATCTTACATTTATGACTCGTGTTTCCCTTTCTTTTTCGGACTTCTACACTTACCCTTAGTGGTTTCCATAACCACTTCAGGTTACTCCATGTCGACATCCTATGTCTGACTGACTTAGACTCTTCTCTGACTACTACTTGTAGTCATTTCTATTTATGATGGAAACTCACCAGTCTCCTTCTTACCATCATACTCATTATTCTGTCCCAAGCTCAGTTCGGTCTTCTCATCCAAAGACCTCGCTTAACACGGCTACGACTGTGGATCTACACCACCCTCAGGTTAGTCCACTTAGAGTTGTACATCCTATGCTAACTCTACTCATTCAGTTTTCGTTGGCTTTTACCCCAACTTGGCTCACTCGGACTCCTCAATTCACTTAAATCTTGTATTCCTACTTGGAATACTTGATCCGTTAACTCCAGCATGAACCTTTCCGGACACGCTCACTCCCCTTGACCAAACAGGATCTACTCCCACGGTTTGACTCTTTCCTTTCTTAAGGTGTGGCATATGTTCACGAACATATACCGCCTCTTGCAAGTGTGTTACTCGTTGGATTCCAATCGCCCCCAACGGTAGCATACCCGTTTTATCATTTTGGCTCGTATCCCCAGATGCTTACCCGACTCCATTTCCTTATTCACTCTCTTCTTTTCCAATTCGTACTTACGTGGTACTCTTTCTTCGAGTATTTCTCAATACTTGTTACTCACTAAATTCTCCTTCTTGATTAATCGTCCTTACGGTTAATTTTTCCTTGATGGCACCCACATGACCATTTATACGTTTGGTTTGTCCACTCAGTCTCCACCCATACACGGGCTTCAGACTAACGGATTTACGGTTCACCAACCCGTAGAACTAGCTTACCTAGCTATGTCCACTACAATCTATGTACTACACATACACTTACGGTAGTAGTTGGTTCTCCACCTCCTACTTGACTCTTATCCTATGGGGTACTATAGGCTTCCGCTCTTCCCCCCTTATGGGACTACTTATCCCTTTCTACTTTCTCTCCCCGCGGGCCTCCACGAGTCCCTTTGGGGTTTATCTCATCTCTTACGTTATCTCGTTCGAGAGCTATCTACCGCAATAGCACTCATTTTCTTATCTCTGGACGGTACCCGAAGGTCTACGCCCAGTTCCACTTCTAGACCTGCTCCGGTCTAATACTTTCAAGTCCATAATCACCCTATGGCCCCTTGATTGGTAAACCTTAGGCTTACCTGTATACTCCTTTGGCACTTTAGCACTCTCTAGTGCTTTTCGACGTCTACTTAACTTTACTCACTCCAAGCAAGTGATTTCTCAACTACATCTACCATCCTTATACAGCTTATTAGTAAAAGGACTATTGTTTGGTAGGGTATTGGTCACATGAGTTAGTTTTCTTAGGCACCCTGCGGTTTTAAAAAAAGTAATTCAAGTTTATTTCTTAGAAAATGACGCCTAAGGTTTTCGTAATTGGTTAGGGTTTAACCAATTGGAATGACACAAATTGAGAAAGAGTTTTCATGAAAATTTTGCCTTCCAATGGTTATCCCAATTATTTTCAAAAAAAGTTTGAGGGTCTTTCAGAATCTCTCATCCGGAAAGACTAAAAAAGATTTTTACAAAAATTTCTCATGTGATCAATATCCTATTCTTTATGCTCTTCCTTAAGCAACCCAAGAGGGTTTGGTTAGGCTTAATCCCTTCCTTTCCCCCTTGTTTGCTTAAGGAACTAGCAGTTCATGGATCGAGCGTAGGGTTGGACTAAGTGTAACGTCCTAGTTTCTTTATTGATTTTAGTTGCAGAATTAGGTTATTTACTTAACTTCTTAAAATCCTGGTCTAATTTTTTTCTTTTTCCTTTCTTGAAGTTAAGTGTTTCCCCAAGGATCGCTTACTCTCGGTTGGTTATTTTAACCTAAGAAACTAGAAATTACATGTTTGATACTCTCGCGCTCTCCCGAAATACATATACAAATAAGGTTAAGTGGAAATGAGGTACTATACCTCCGTATATTACCTAAGCAGTTCAAACCTAGGTCTACAACATATAATCCATACAGACATACATATATACAAACATAAGTATTAAAGTTAGTGGCTCGCAGGCCCAAAATAGTAAGTACTAAGCCTATACTAGAGTGACATCAGAGTCACTGCCAAAATGCTCCTGCTACCTGTCCATCTCACCCCTTTCGAAGTCCCTAGGGCATTCTCAACCGAAGGGAAGAAGAAAAGGATGTTAACTGCCTTCAGGATTTGGATGTATCCCAGAAGGGGTACCTCCAGGAGCTCTACCTCAATCTCCAGCAACACAATGTACCTGGGCATGTGAACACACTAACGTAATGAGATATAAAATCCCAGTAACATAGATTACCAGTTTTATAAAAGACTAATTAGTGGTTCAGCTGCATTCCTAAGAATACAGAAAAATACTTCCTTCTCAATCAACAGATAAAATAAACTTAGCATACATCAATTACAAAATATTTCCACTTTCAGAGAGAAATCAATACATCAATCACAAGATATTTCCATTTATATAAATTCAGAGACATATGGCCATGCTGAAAGCTGTAAACAGATGAATAATCATTTTCACTTTAAAAACATGCATATTTACCACTATATGCAATTTGCAGCCATGCCAGTCTTTTCAAAAAGGTTCATGTTTACCTCTACATGCAACTGTCAAGTCTCTCCAGGACCTGTTACAACTGGTTAAACCATTACCATCAATTCAAAACAATCTAATGAAATAGGACAATACCGACTTACCATTTAACACTATGGAAAGCCTGCCCAAATAAGGCTAACAGGTAATTACCTAACATCCTAGGGCGTCCCCCGGTGTGCGCACAAAGTTAGAACCTTAGAATCACCAGTCCCGGACTGGATTATTTCCTCACTAGTTGCTAGGCTGCTATGTCCCGGACGCATTCCTAGCCAGCCTAGGGTGTCCTCTTCATATAGATCAAATTTTTCAATATAACTTTTATTCACAGGTAATGTTTACTCAGTTGTCAAATCAATTGCCTCTCCAGGGCATCAAAGCACTGATAGTGCCTCTCCAGGGCATCAAAACACAAATACTGCCTCTCCAGGGCATCAAAACACAGTTATTGCCTCTCCTGGGCATCAAACACAAATACTGCCTCTCCAGGGCAATCAAAACACAATTATTGCCTCTCCAGGGCATATGCATATCAACATACAGATGCATGCTTAAAAACCTGCCCTTCCAGGCATTCTAGTTTCACAGATGCATGCTAAAACTCAGTTTCATGATTTGGATGCCACACACTTAAATAGTGTCACGACCCCGATTCTAGGAATCCGTGACTGGCACGGGAATAGAATTTAGCCTCTAAACCCGTAAGCCTTATCTATAATCATAAATTATCTACCCTTATATACGATCATCATTCAATAATCACATAGTGTATATAGTGGCCACACCATCATTGGTGGCCTAGATAACCTGCAATCCACGGCGCTCAATGCCGCTTCAGCCCATTTCACGTATATATATATATACATCCATACACTCAGGTCATCCACACATAAATATATATATACATAGTGATCAAACCCCAAAGGAATGATCTATCCTATTCACACACAATATATATATAACCTGTCATAATCACACATGTACACTCACACGCACAGTTAAGTATACATAGTGATTACACGTCTCAATACGTGTAATCTATCCTATTCACATGCAGATATTTATATTTTTCATCCAACATATACTAGGTCACACGTATATATATATAGCATATACATATTGATCACACACCATTATGTGTGATCTATCCTATTCACATACGCAGATATGTATATATATAAGTATATCAAGACTTTCCCAACACCCAGAATCCTATCAGTAAGCACATGTGAAGCCGACATGTCTAGATATAGCATAATTTAAAAGCTGCAAATATTTACATCGCATTTACAACTTTAGAATATATACAACTCAAAATAATGAAGGCTAAATAATCAAAAGATGTCCACCCACGCGAACAAATGCGGTGCAAGTGGATAGATGTCCGTATCACTGTCCGGACGTCGAAGCCTGCCCGATTCCTGTATCTGTAACATTTAAACAGAGGGTGTGAGTCCAACAGACTCAGTGAGAAGCTTCCCATCCTCGGCGTAGCGGCGGGTACCACTACAGCTGGGGAAAGGGAACCACTCACAACCACATGCGCACGAAATACCAGTTTGTCATAAGTTATATAATGATCAGGCAACATTAATATAACGTTACATCACAGATAAACCTAAGAATCATGCTCCTCAATCCTGCTACTCATAAGCAACCAAAAACATGAAACATTTCATATCAAAACTATAAATCATACAATCGACTCTAGTGCCACGCTAGAGCAATAGCCTCAACGGCAAGTCTTTCAAATGCTATGCACCACCCTAGTGCCAAGCTAGGGCAATAGCCACAACGGGCAACCATGTATATGAAATGCACCACCCTAGTGCCAGGCTAGGGCAATAGCCACAACGGGCAACCATGTATATGAAATGCACCACCCTAGTGCCAGGCTAGGGCAATAGCCACAACGGGCAACCATGTATATGAAATGCACCACCCTAGTGCCAGGCTAGGGCAATAGCCACAACGGGCAACCATGTATATGAAATGCACCACCCTAGTGCCAGGCTAGGGCAATAGCCACGACGGGCAACCATGTATATGAAATGCACCACCCTAGTGCCAGGCTAGGGCAATAGCCACAACGGGCAAATGTCTGACGTCATATTTCACTCTCTTACTTTCAGTGGGGTTTGTAACACGGACTACCCATTTCTACTCTAAAGTGTCTTCACCTCAGCAGTGTGAACTCCACTAAGAATTTCTAATCAATTATGAGATTTTCTATTCTTTGCTTAGTACCCAGCCCTTGATTAGATGATAACCAAGCTCTAAGGTATTTCCTAAGTTCATTTACCACAAATCACGTCGACGTGTATAAATAAGTCAATTTCATTTCCTTAGTGGGTTTCTAATTATTAGGACAAACCAAAAATTGAACGAAATCAATATCCTACCCTTTTTTACTTGTACTGTTTGGCGTATCCCATGTCATCACATGGATACCCTCCAGTACCACTTCAACTTTAATCAATCACATATATACAACTATTTTCACAATTAACAGTTTAGGAACAACAATAGCATGTTATTTCCTAACAATTCTTACAAACAAGAAAGTAAGCAAACCACGTATTCACATCCTCATTCAACCCTGTAGGGCAAGGATGGGAAACCCCTCACCTGGACGGCTTCCTGTTTCTGGTCCTGGAGTCACTCCTGCTCCAGACAATTCGTGGTTACCTAACAAATATATTTACATCATTATCATCCTTACTGTATGCAAATTATATGCATATGCTATGCTCATGCCTTATAAGTACATTAAACTTTGCCAAGAACCAAGTCCTTGGTCTTAACCTTCTTCCTCTCTCTTAATACTCATTTTCACCTACAAGTGTTCGTATGTGACTTTTCACAACCAACCTTTCAACTCATATCCACATACAACACATGTGGCCGGATATTCTTGAAAATTGATAATTCACCTAATAAAAGCATTTCACTATTTAAATCAATCCCGAGCATCCACCACGGTCTAATCTAAATTCCTACTCACATCTTAACTCCATATTCTAGATTGGATTGAGAGGTGTCTCTTTTATTACCGAATTAGTTTCCGGTTGAGACGGAATTACTCGGCTTCAATCCCTCGTATATTCCAACAATTCCTACTATTATATAACACCAATCCAACACACCAATCAATCCCAAATCAATTTATACTACACTTTAATCCTCTTTAAAATTCCATTGTCCTATGGTTTCCAAATTGGATGACTTCTATCATCAATTTTCCAACACCTACGCTTCCAAATACCTCTAAACAACCCAATAGCTTCAAATTAGGACCCAAAGTAATTTATTCATACCAATTAGGAATTTTCCAAAAATCCCTAAAATAGATAAATTTGGGGTTTGAGGGATTCGGGACCTTTTACCTCGATTCAATCGGATAGGATGATGGAATGGGGTAGAAAGAACTCCCGGTCACCTTCCCCAGCTTCGAAACGGCGGATTCCGGCGACTTTTCCGGCGAGAACACTCTCCCCTTTTGTTTTCTCTCTCTAACCGAGCTCTCTCTCTCTCCTCCGTGAAGACCGGCGCCGACCTACCTTCTCCGGCGTCCAGCGTCGTAGCTCCGACCTCGGCGAACGGCGACGTCGACTCCGGCTGCCTCCCGCGCTCGCGCTCTTCCCCTTCCCGCTGAGCCCTTAGCGTCGTGGTCCTCGTTTTCTTCTTTTTTTTTCTCTGCTTTAGGTCACGGTTTTTTTTTTTGCTCTCTCTGGGCAAAAGAAATTGGGGGCCAATTAATTGTTAAGGGGGGGGGGGGGCGGTCACGTGTGTGGCCCCCTTCTTCCGCCACATACATATATTTTTTTAAAAAATTTGTATTTATATATATATATATATATATATATATATATATTTAATACATTATTATTTATGGTTAAAATTAATTTTGGGGTTAATAACCTTACACCCAATATTTCCCGTTAGGTCCTAATTTTTGGTCCAAATAAAATTTTATTTATTTTAAATTTTCTCCTTTTCCTTCCAAATTAAAATAAAAAAATAAATTTGGACCTTAACGTTGATTGGAAAATTTTCGGGTATTACAAATAGTCTGATAAAATCAATAAATTCAACCACTAGTTAACAAAAGTCAACCAGAAGTCAGTCATACTGTCAAATATAACTTCCATCACAAGTAACAAGCATAAGCATCAATTTAATCATCCAAAGATCAAGAAGTTTCACAACAAGCATCATTAAAGCACACATAACAGCCTAAATCAATTTTCCAATAAAGACAATTGCATTTGGACCCTTAATTTCACAAATCTTTTCAAAAGAGTCCATTTCTTCAAATAAGGAAATTCAGGGTTCATTTCAAGTATTAAAACCTTACTCAGCCATCCAAAGAGTCAATTAGGACCTACTACACACATCCAGAAAATCCCAACAGAATTGAACCAGAATTTGGGTAGAATTAGGACTTTTTAGTTTTTATCAAGTTTTTCTTGCAATTTAGTCCCTATTGAAACCCAAATTCTGTTCTGGGTTGTTTCAAGCCAAAACCAGGGTGCAACAAGTACCTAAAATCTAATTGGGACTTTCTCATGCGGTTTTCACAGAAAAATAGCAACCAGAACACATACTTTTGCAGCAAAACACATAAATTTTCCCAAAAGTCAAATTAAGCATAGAATGGGGTTAGAGGCCACTCTGACCACCTCCCTGCCAACACATAGGTCCATACTAACATACAGAACTAGAAAGTACAGAAGTTTTATCACAGATAGCTCAGTTTACACAGATTCTGAAAAATAGGGAAAAATAGAAAAATTCACTCAGTTTAGTCCCTACTACCTCTCTTTTTTTGTTTTAAGCCCTCACCAGCCCATCCTAGTGTTTCCCAAGCATATTTAGGCTACTTGTGACTTGCACAGCAAGTTGGTGCAGCCACATTATGTACAGAGCTACTGTTTTTGCACATATTTTCCTTCCTTTTGCCATTTCCCTTTCTTTTGGTTCCTCTAGTTACTTAGGGTGCTTAAACCAGATCAAACAAGAGTTCTAGAGCATTTACAAGGTGACTAACAACTTAGCAGGTTCCCACACTAGAAAATTTCAGAAAAAGCACCAAAGCTCACAGCCACACTAGCATGTATGCATCACAATTTTCCAGTTTTGGCATGCCTAGGCTTTCTCTAATTAATTTGGACTTCCAGCAAGCATTTCCTAGGTTATGAAAGCTAGAACACTCACAAGATGCACTCTTAACAGAAATTACAGACTTTGACTCCTCACTTTGAAAAAGACTCAAGCTTTTCTCCCAAAAATCAGAATTTGATTCTTTCTTAGTTTTTATGAGTTTTAAAACAGCAATCTAGCAATTAGGTAGGTCAATTTCAGCATGTAGCCTCTGTGGAGAAACAGAAAAATACATGGTGAAGCATACACCTACCTTCCAGCAGTGATTCAAGGATGGTTTAGAAACCATTTTGTTTCAAAAGGTTCATCCCTTCCACATGCTCTACTCTTGCTGCATCACTGAAAATTTTCCTTTCTGTTTTCTTCCCATTTCTGCATTCTCCCAATGTTTTAAAACTTACCAGTTACCATTTTTCAGCAGAGTAACAAGGAAAACAGAAACTTTACAGAAAATGGCAGAAGTGAGGATAACAAGTACAGTTTTTCAGTGAAGCAGAATTTTTAGTATTGTACCCGTAGCTTTCTGAGTAATCACGGCAAGTTCCTACCACCTAGAGGTCCTAAATACCTTTTCCTAACCATTTCTACTCAATTCAAGACTCAGAACACCAGAGATAACAAGTTCAGCAAGCATACAGTACAACATCATAAAACATCATTTTTAGCAGAAAATTCACAATCTTTCGAGGCTCTAAACCCCTGTACCGCAGCCTCTGATCATGCATGAATTGAAAGGCTTTTAAAGATTATCTTCTTAGCTTTCTAATGACTGCTCACACGCTCAAATTGGATAACAGATGAAGGAGATATGCCTCATGGAAGCTTCACTGCCCGAAATAGGGCATTCTGTGGCAGCCTCGGGAAAATGAGTCATAGAGGGTCATACCACCGTTTCTAGTGGATGCTCTTGGCTCAGTGATGGAGAAGGAAGGGTAACACTACGTTACCTTGATTTTCAGAAGAAGAAGCATGGATTTGGACCTCTGAACAGCTTGGGCAAACTGATGGAAACACAGCAGAATTCTGGTGTGTGGGTGAGTGTGAATTCTCAGCTTCTCTCTCTGCCTCCAGCTGCTAATTCTCGATCCCCCAGCTTCTCCACAGCTCCAACAATCTTCCTGAATCCTCAACTCACAACTCTCATCTCTGGTTTTTCGTTTTGCCTGCTAACGACCTCTCCCTCTCGGTTTCCTTCCTTATATAGCACTTAAGCCATGTGAAATCCCAATCATTAGTGGGATGAGGTGTTGGCTGGCTGGGGCTCGTGGGTTAGTGTTAGGACACATATTAGGGGTGTGCTGGCAGCTTAAGGGATCGTTTGGGTGGGCAATTAGGCACTTAAGCCTCGGGTAGGTTCTAATCTAAGTGTATTAGTGGGTGATGTTTAAGGGGTTGTTTAATTTGAGATGTATCTTATATAGCCTCGGTTTCCAGACTCAATTCACTTAATTTTGACCCTGTATTTTGCTTAATTAAATTGCTGGATGTGGTAACTACCTTGATTGGGCCTTTAATTGGCTTTAAAAATAATAGATTCGGTTACAAGTGCTCAAAGACATTAAAATGGATTAATTTGTTATAAGTTTCCTATTTATTGCTATTTTAAAAATATGTTACTCACCTAATTATGTTTGTTTTTTATTTAATTTCATGGCTGGCACTTTTTAGGATAGTTTAGGGTGTCTCTAAGTGGTTAAATTGGGCTTCCTTAAGCCTTAAGTAAGCTAAAGGGCTAAAGCTCCCATTTTTCAGTTCTTTCATTTTAGTCCTGAATTTTTAGTGGAAAAAAAATGTGTCCCTTTAGGACTTTTCTTGAGGTTAGGGTCCCTTAGCTAGGTCTTAGGGTATTTGTAGAGTGTCTTAGGGTATCCTTCTAGGGTCAAATAGGTCGTTTCTGCCCTACTTAATTCCTTAAATAAAAAGGTTAAAACTAACTTATTCTTTTCAATTTAGTCCCTAGGGTTAGGGTTAGGGTTCCTCTGGTCATTTTTCTCTGGTTTTTGGGTCTCTTGACCTCTAGTTAGGGTTTCATAAACTTAATTACAAAAAAAAAAGGCAAACACATCCAAACACTTAAAAATCAAAAAGTCAAACAAGTTAAAGAAAAGTCAACAAATTAGAAAAAGTCAACACTTTGACTTTTTGGTCAAAGTTGAGTTTCCATTTTTGGGATGTTACACTAAGCTCCTTCCCTGTGCTTTACCCTTTACTCCGTTTCCTGCTCGGCATATGGTCATGCTCTACACGTTTACATATGCCTCTACTTCTTAACATCTATCTCTACGGCATATGGTTCGGCCACTTTGCCCTTCGATATACCGTATCCTGATTTTCTAGTCCGTAGACTCCTACTTCTATACTATGGCATACACCTCCTCTTTTCTGTTTACTTTCTAGGAAGGACCACTCACTTCCTTCAGCCGTAGCATACCGCACAGTTGTGACCCATTCTCATGGTCATCTTCCTGTCGGTCTCATTCCCCTTGGCCCTGTTTATTCTTGTCTATAAACATTCCATTTCAATCGCCCCATGAGCTTACTTTCTTTTCTACACGCCAAGCGTGTCTTTTCTTTCACTCTACAAACCATTCCTAGCCTGAACTACCATTCACTGCATATGTCACGACCCCCGTTTAGAGGACCGTGAGACACAGGGAATATCCCTATGCCTGTAAGCCTTATCGCCTAATTGACAGAATATCTATTATTGAAAATACATCCACATGTAGTATAATACCATGGCTACACCGAAATGGTGGCCTATCCTAGGCAAGCAAATCCACGGCCAGTGCCGCTTCAGGATATAGATATAGGAAAACACACATAATATATAACCTGTGTACTGGCTACACATCCGAAGATGCTGCCTATCCTATTCACATGCAACAGATATATGTATATATGTATTTTTGGAAACAAGTTTTCCCTGCATCGTAATCTAATGGATCCTGATCTTTAAGGTGTATGAAGCTGACAGTTCTAGATTTAGTGATACATTATAATTGGGTACGTCTACCCTTTACTTTATGATACAATAATAAAGTAAATTAAATTACAATTACACTTTATTCACCCACATGAACAAGTTGTGGGTCTTGGAAAAATGTTGCTCAACCCTCGTTCCACCGAGACTTCTTCCACCTGTACTTAATCTGTCTTTGTGTAGTAAAAATGAGGTGTGAGTCTTGACCACGCGACTCAGTGAGGACTCTCCCATCCCCGGCGCAAGGTGGGTACCGTAGCGCTGGGTTTGGGAGTCATACACAACCACATGCAAAAACAACTAGTTATTGTTGTTAGCATACATTCTTGGTGATCACACAACAACCGAAATTTCACCCAAACACTCACATGCATTTAATAACTGTAAACATGCAGCAGTTTATTCCACGTCATCAATCAACAATTAAACACGTAACATATAGTGCCGGCTTTTACTTACCGGTCTTCTCACGTTCAGCATATCTGAATTAAACAAGATGTTGTGATGACGTAATCCTGTACGTCACCACTCCGCTGCACAATCAACAATAATATGCAAACACAGACAATTCTTTAAGTACACGCAGATACTATAACATACATCTACTTAACTTCCCCCACTCTGGGGTATTTACTAGCCACTACATGGCTTTTCTACCTCGAACCCGTGCACTCGGGTTGTTGGCCACCACGTGGCAAAGCATACTTAACCCATTCACTTGGGTACTGGTCACCTCGTGACAATTCTGTTAATCAAACAATACTTAACCCCTTCACTTGGGTACTAGTCACCTTGTGACAATTCTATTAATCAAACACAATCAACTTCTATCTATTAAAAAACTGATACGTAGCCACCACGTGGCACGTCCTTACCCCTTGCTGCGGGGCAATAGCTTGAGCCCACTCGTTCATTACCCAATCAGGCTACATGGCGGGCACGACACGACGTCTCGAAGCATGACCACTGACACACCCTGGACCAACTCCACAGGATGATTTCTCTTTTACTAGGCTAGGCTCATGGTTCACCCGTAGGTTCCTCCCGTGTCTCCTTACCTTAGTCTCACATATTAATAGGATTCTTTGTATCTTTCCCGAAGGATCAACAATTCTTCTCCTTTTTTAATATGTACAAGTATTCTCAATAGGATATAACTCATATATCCGTCCAGATGCACACTCTGAGCCTCAAGCTATCGTCATAACAATATAAATCCTTTCTGACCCTATTACCAGGATAGGGCAATGACCATCATCATGGTGATTATAAAACTGAGGTCTCAAGTGCCATCTGACGTTGTTCTAGTCGATGTCTCAAATCGCTAGCATAACCAAATCCGAAACCCACCAATAACTCCCTTTGCATGATTTTAATTTAAGTCACCATCGTGACGAGTTTTCAAAATAAAGTTTAGCCCTTCCGTACAAGGACTCTTGCCACCGTCGTGGAAAAGATTTAATAAAATACTCATCATGCACTACAAAACTTTGGTGGCGACAAGAAAAGTCGCTGCTGAAAAGGAGTTTTCGGCAGCGACATTTGATAGTCGCCACCAAACACCCTTTGGTGGCGACAAAACTGTCGCCACCAAAGACCCATGCGTGGCGACATTTAAATGTCGCCACAAAAGACCCTTTGGTGGCGACAAAGGATCGCCACCGAAAAATCCTTTGGTCGCGACATTAAGTAAGTCGACACCAAAGAGTCTTCAGCGGCGACCAAAAGTCGCAGCTGAAGACATGTCTTTGGTGGCGACTAAAGGGTCGCTGCTGAAGACAAGTCTTTGGTGGCAACTAAAAGGTCGCTGCTGAAGACATGTCTTAGGTGGCAACCAAAGTCGCTGCTGAAGACAAGTCTTTGGTGGCGACTAAAAGGTCGCTGCTGAAGATATGTCTTTGGTGGCGGCTAAAAGGTCGCTGCTGAAGACATGTCTTTGGTGGCGACTGAAAAGTCGCTGCTGAAGACATGTCTTTGGTGGCGACTAATGTTGCTGCTGAAGACATGTTTTGAGATTAAAGACAAATATATATAATAAATATATTAGAATGACATTATATAACAAAAGGTGATATATGGCTTAGTGGTTGCTGCAGAAATTACCATGCATCACGTCCCGTCATCGAATCCGTCCATGCGCCATTTTTCAAAAATATAAGGTCGTGATGATCGTCGGCCGGCGGAGGTCCGGCAAGGTGGTCGTTGCCGGCTGTCGGAGGTCCGGGCGGAGGTGGCCGACGGCCGACGGTGGTGGTCACCGGCCGGCGGTTGGAGTTTCGATAATTGCTTTTAGTGGCGACCAAATGTCGCTGCTGAAGACATGTCATTGGTGGCGACTAAAAAGTCGCTACTGAAGACATGTCTTTGGCGGCGAATTTTGTCGCTGCTGAAGACTTGTCTTTGGTGGCGACTAAAAAGTCGCTGCTGAAGACATGTCTTTGGTGGCGACTAAAAAGTTGCTGCTTAAGACATGTCTTTGGCGGCGACATTTCCAAAGACATGTCTTTGGTGGCGACTAAGATGTCGCTGCAGAATGTCTTCTGCAACGCGACTATTGGCGGCGACCTTGCAGCAACTAAAATGTCGCCGCCAATGATCATTGGCGGCGACTTTTTGGACTTCAGTGGCGACAAAAGTCGCCACCGAAGACCTTTTTTTTTGTAGTGATGCCTCCGGAGTGTATGAGTTGGATTTGTAACACACCAATCATAACAAACAATTATACTCTACTCCTATGTCTTCCTATCCAAGCTACTTTCCACAACCTATTTTCTAGTTCTTTCATTCTTTTAGCATTCTATACCTCTAGCTAACACATACCAGACAAGCAGAGAATATGCATACTCATGTAATCCACATAAGCATACAACCCTAGGAACAGAGATGAAAGAGCCCTCACCTTGGTCACTTTACTTAACATTCCCTTTGAGCACTCTTGTCTCCAAGGAAGTACTTGAATCCAATCACATACAATCAATTCAATCCATATCAATTTTCATACATCAACTTCTATTTCACCACATAAGTCCTATCACATATAACCATTTCCACCATATTCTAAATTAATAATTACATAGCAACTTAAAACTACATTCAAGGCTAACCCAAAACCCCTTATTAAGCTAAAGTCATCATTTAGAGTTCTTTTTAAGTGAAAAACAATTTATGCTTAAGTAAACAAGTCTTGCCATTTGCTCACTCTCCAAGCTCCTTCAATGAAGGATTTTGCCAAATATGGAAACTTCTCATTTTCACCATGGGTCCACACATAAAAAAAAATCCAACCATTGGGCAATCTCTCATTTCATTTAAAAAGTGTAAGCAATTCATTTGGAACCCAAACAAACCAACAATTTTTTTATCTAGGATTTTGTTTGATCTTTGAAATGAAACTTAAAAGTTGGTTAAACTCATTTTAGTTGAAGGAAAAGGAACCATTCAAATTAAGGAAGAAATAACAACTTTTCAAAAACTAGAAACTTGGTAATGTGTAAAACAGAACCGCTAACTTTCGAGAAACTTCCCAGGAAATCTAACTGTTGCACTTTTTAGTAAAAATAAAAATTAGAAAGATTAGGATGTTATCTTTCATATGGCTTTGGAATCACTCAAATCCATTAAGTAACGAATTCAGAAAACACATTTAAACAGAGCAAGATCAGATTCAAAACAGCATGCAACATTTGGCAAGCTTCATTGAAATGGTCATATCTCCTTCCATACTTAACGAAATTATTTGATTTTTCTTTCTAAATAAAGCTTAGAGATAAAATATTCTAATTATCAATTCATTACAGAAAGGATTTGAGCCATTTAAGAGCACTAATTTAAAAACAGTTGCCAATCATACAAAAATTCCGCATCAGTTTAGAAAACAGAACCGCTGACTTTCGAGGAAATTTCCAGAAGATCTAACCGTTGGAATATTTTGGAAAAATACCATTTAGAAAGCTTAGGATGTTAGCTTTCATATGGATTTGGAATCATGTAAATCCATCAACCAACGAATTCAGAAAACACGTTTAAACAGAGCAAGGTCAGATTCAAAAACTCAATTTTTGACAAAAACATGTTCCACGAATTTCTTGTGTCTTATACCACCAAGATTGTTGTTTTTAGAAGAACATGATGAACAAACTCAAACCCTAAACTCAAATCTCTAACCCAGAAAAATCTCAGCACAACCAACAATTAAAACATCCAATAGAAATGTTCATAACATCAAGAATGCAAAGTTTGAGCCTCCATTGTTCATAAATTCAAGAAATGGTGAGGATGACAAAAATCATAGATGGAGGAGATTACTATACCTACCTTTGATGGATGAATATAGATGAAGATGAAGCTTGAAAAGGTCACTTGAGTGTTGCTCCGGTCACCGGCCACCCTTCACCTTCAACCTTCAAGCTTCCTCCCAATTGCTCTCCCTTCTCTCCAAAACCCTAACCCTCACTTCCTCTCTCTAAAATGTGAAAAATGGATGTGTTATGTGTGAATGGTGGCTGGATGGGGGTTTATGAGTGTGTTTATTATCTTTTGGAAAAAATTATAGTTTTTGCCACTTTCAGAAATTTCTTTTCAATTAAGTCCCAATTTCTTAGGTCCTAAATTAAATCCTGAAAATTATTTTCTACTTCTTTTCTTTCCCTTTCATTTTATTTAAACCTCGAAAAAATTTCTTTCCGGTTTCTTTTAACTTTAACATATATTTTATTTTATTTTATTTCTAAGGTTTTAATTCCTAGCCTCGGAATAAATCATTCTTAAATCCTCGAAAATTTTAAATAAATCATTCTTTAATCCTCGAAATTTTCTGGGGTATTATGTTCTTCCCCCCTTAAGAAATTCGGTCCCCGAATTTCATCTCCTTCGTGGGGTTGTTGGCTTGTTGCCGTCCCTTGGCTGAATTTCATCTATGGTTTCCCTCAATGTGGAAGTTTTACCCTACAGTTCATCTTTCTTTCCTAGAGACTCAATGTCTCTATCTGGTTTCTACATATTCTTTCTGTGATCATTTCCATTTCTAGTTTCGTAGTTAACCACCCATTCGCGAGGTGTTAATTGATAGACTCCATCCGTCGTCGTATCCTTTCCCCGATGATACCTAACTTTCCTAGTTTCAATTCACTTTGCGCTACTAATTTTACAATGGAATGTCTGGCACGTACCACATGCCATGCTCAAATTTAGTTCTCCGAGGAGTTAACTATTGCCTTCTCTAGTGAGGCTTACCTTGACTCAATCTGCTTGTCCGACTAGCTACCTTCGTAGTGACTTCTTATACCCGTCTTGGAACACGCCAAGACACTAGCTATTTGCATAGCACACTAGGCTCTACTTCTATAAACCCCAACTGACGAAGTACTCCCTTACATCGGAGTCCCCGTACCTAAGTTTCCTCTACTACCCAGCAGCTATCCTTCTGCTAGTATTACCCCGATATATTCTTTGTAAACGACTTCTCCAGAAAAGTCCGTTTACATCTTACTACACCCTCTACTCTACATTTAGACTTACCGCATACACGGCATACACCCTACGTAGGTGTTTATACTTCGTGATATCAGTGTACCCAACCCTTCCGAGGTTGTTACACTCACTACCGACTTGGTTTACTCTACTCGTGTCCTAACGAAGCTAAATGCCATGACACTAGCACAACTATGTGTTACGCTTACCGTTTCTCCACCAAATGGTAAAGGGTCTTTCCTTTATGACTCTCGTTTCCCTTTCTTTTCCGGACTTCTACTTACCCTTAGTGGTTTTCATAACCACTCCAGGTTACTCCCTGTCGACATCCCATGTCTGACTGACTTAGACTCTTCTCTGACTACTACTTGTAGTCATTTCTGTTTATGATGGAAACTCACCAGTCTCCTCGTTACCATCATACTCATTACTCTGCCTCAGGCTCAGTTCGGTCTTCACATCCGAAGACCTCGCTTAACACGACTATGACTGTGGATCTATACCATCCTCAGGTTAATCCACCTAGAGTTGCACATCTTATGCTAACTCTACTCTTTGGGTTTCCGTTGGCTTTTACCCCAACCTGGCCCACTCGGACTCCTCAACTCACTTAAATCCTGTATTCCTACCTGTAATACTTGATCCGTTAATTCCAGTATGAACTTTTCCGGACATGCTCTACTCCCCTTGACCGAACAGGATCCGCTCCCACGGTTTGACTCTTTCCTTTCTTACGGTGTGGCATATGTTCACGAACACATACCACCTCTTGCAAGTGTGTTACCCGTTGGGTTCCAATCGTTCCCAACGGTAGCATACCTGTTTTATCATTTTGGCTCGCATCCCCAGATGCTTACCCGACTCCATTTCTGTATTCACTCTCTTCTTTTCCATTTCGTACCTACGTGGTACTCTTTCTTTGGGTATTTCTCAATACTCGTTACTTACTAAATTCTCCTTCTCGATTAACCGTCCTTACAATTAATTTTTCATTTTCTGGCACCCACATGGCCATTTATACGTTTGGTTTGTCCACTCAGTCTCCACCCATACTCGGGCTTCAGACTAACGAATTTACGGTTCACCAACCTGTGGAACTAGCTTACCTTGCTATGTCCACTACAATCTGTGTACTATACATGCACTTACGGTAGTAGTTGGTTCTCCACCTCCTACTTGACTCTTATCCTATGAGGTCCTATAGGCTTCTGCTCTTCCCCCCTTATGGGACTACTTATCCCTGTCTACTTTCTCTCCCCTCGGGCCTCCACGAGTCCCTTTGGGGTTTATCTCTTACGTTATTTCGTTCGAGAGCTATCTATCGCAATAGCACTCATTATCTTATCTCTGGACGGTACCCGAAGGTCTACGCCCATTTCCACTTCTAGACCTGCTTCGGTCTAATACTTTCGGGTCCATTATCACCCTATGGCCCCTTAATTGGTAACCCTTAGGTTTACCTATATACTACCTTGGCACTTTAGCACTCTCTAGTTGCTTTTCGATGTTTAGTTAACTTTAATCACCCCAAGCGAGTGATTTCTCAACTACATCTACCATCCTTATACAGCTTACCTGTAAAAGGACTACTGTTTGGTAGGGTATTGGTCACATGAGTTAGTTTTCTTAGGCACCTTGGGATTTTTAAAAAATTAATTCAAGTTTATTTTTTTGAAAATGACGCCTAAGATTTTCGTAAATGGTTAGGGTTTAAACAATTGGAATGACACAAATTGAGAAAGAGTTTTCATGAAAAATTTGCCTTCCAATGGTTATCCCTAGTATTTTCAAGAAAAGTTTGAGGGTCTTTCAGAATCTCTCATCCGGAAAGACCAAAAAGATTTTTACAAAAATTTCTCATGTGATCAATATCCTATTCTTTATGCTCTTCCTTAAGCAACCCAAGAGAGTTTGGTTGGGCTTAATCCCTTCTTGTCCCCCTTATTTACTTAAGGAATTAGCAGTTCATGGACCCAGCACACGGTTGGACTAGGCTCCTTCCCGGTGCCTTACCATTTACTCTGTTTCTTGCTCGGCATATGGTCACGCTCTACACGTTTACATGTGCCCCTACTTCATAACATATATCTCTACGGCATATGGTTCGGCCACTTTGCCCTTCCATATACCGTATCCTGATTTTCTAGTCCGTAGACTTCTACTTCTATATTGTGGCATACACCACCTCTTTTCTGTTTACTTTCTAGGAAGGACAAGTCACTTCCTTCAGCCATAGCATACCGCACAGTCGTGACCCATTCACGTGGTCATCTTCATGTCGGTCTCATGCCTCATGGCCCTGTTTATTCTTGTTTGTAAACTCTTCATTTTAATCGCCCCATGGGCTTACTTTCTTTTCTACACGCCAAGCGTGTCTTTTCTTTCACTCTACAAACCATTCCTAGCTTGAACTACCATTCACTGCATACTTCTACACTACCTGCATTCCATATCATAATCAAACAACTTGTGCCTATATCATAGCACAAAACGCGCCGCTAACAGAGCAGACGCATCGTCTCATTTAACACCTGCAAAACAATCATACATTGTAGCGCATTCCTGCCTACAATTCAACCAAATGTGTTTGTGTGTAGGTAGCATCCTCCATGGATGTCTCCTTTTCCTATTATGGCGTCCTAAGGTTCCCGGGGTCACTGCCACCCCACCTTACGCCTTAATGCTCATCGGCACTTGTGTACTCTACAGGTTATATGCTTTGCATAGAATTTCACATACAAATTCTATGCCTTAAGCGATGACTCGAAAGAATTTATGACTCAACATCCTGAGCAACCTTACAAGTGCTCGTCGGAACCACCGTTACGTCCGGATTCGTAATGGATAGCCCAACTGACACCCGATACTACTAGTTAGCTTCACGCCCTTAAAGAACAACCTGCCTCTGATACCAAGTTTGTCACGACCCCCGTTTAGAGGACGGTGACCGGCACAGACACAGGGAATATCCCTGAATCTGTAAGCCTTATCACCTACTTGACAAAATATCTATTATTGCAAATACATCCACATGCAGTATAATACCATGGCTACACCGAAATGGTGACCTATCCTAGACAAGCAAATCCACGGCCAGTGCCGCTTCAGGATATAGATATAGGAAACACACATAATATATATAACCTGTGTATTGGCTACACATCCGAAGATGCTGCCTATCCTATTCACATGCAAGAAATATATGTATATATATATAGATATATATTGAAAACAAATTTTCCCTGTATCGCAGGAAAATAAATCCTGATCTTTAAGGTGTGTGAAGCTGACTGTTCTAGATTTAGTAATACAATCTAATTGGGTACGTCTACCCTTTACTTTATGATACAACAATAAAGTAAATTAAATTACAATTGCACTTTATTCACCCACATGAACAAGTTGTGGGTCTTGGAAAGTGTTGCTCAACCCTCGTTCCACCAAGACTTCTTCCACCTGTACTTAACCTGTCTCTGTGTAGTAAAAATGAGGTGTGAGTCTTAAGCACGCGACTCAGTGAGGACTCTCCCATCCCCGACGCAAGGTGGGTACCATAGCGCTGGGTTTGGGATTCATACACAACCACATGCAAAAACAACTAGTTACTGTTATTAGCTTACATTCTTGGTGATCACACAACAACAGAAATTTCAGCCAAATACTCACATGCATTTAATAACTATAAACATGCAGCGGTTTATTCCACGTCATCAATCAGCAAGTAAACATGTAACATATAGTGCCGGCTTTTACCTACCGGTCTTCTCACGTTTCAGCATGTCTGAATCAAACAAGACTTGTGGTTGCGTAATCCTGTACGTTACCATTATGCTGCACAATCAGCAATTATATGCAAACACAGATAATTTATACATACACAAAGATGCTAAACATACATCTACTTAATCTCCCCAACTCTGGGGTATCTACTAGCCACTACATGACTTTCCAACTTCGAACCCATGCACTCGGGTTGCTGGTCACCACGTGGCAAAGCATACCTTACCCATCCACTTGGGTACTGGTCACCTCGTGACAATTATGTTAATTAAACAATGCTTAACCCATTCACTTGGGTACTGGTCACCTCATGACAATTATATTAATCAAACACAATCAACTTCTATCTATCAAACAATTGATACGTAGTCACCATGTGGCATGTCCTGACCCCTTGCTGCGGGGCAATAGCTTGAGCCCACTCGTCCATTACCCAACCAGGCCACATGGCGGGCACGGCACGACGTCTCGAAGCATGGCCACTGACACACCCTGGACCAACTCCACAGGATGGTTTCTCTTTTAATAGGTTAGGCTCACGGTTCATCCATAGGTTCCTCCCGTGTCTCCTTACCTTAGTCTCACATATTAATAGGATTCTTTGTATCTTTCTCGAAGGATCAACAATTCTTCTCCTTATTAATATGTACAAGTATCCTCAATAGGATATAACTCATATACCCTTCCAGATGCACTCTCTGAACCTCAAGCTATCGTCATAGCAATATAAAACCTTTCTGACCCTATTGCCAGGATAGGGCAATGACCATTTAGAGTTCTTTTTAAGTTAAAAACAATTTATGCTTTAAGTAAACAAGTCTTGCCACTTGCTCACTCTCCAAGCTCCTTCAATGAAGGATTTTTCCAAATATGGAAACTTCTCATTTTCACCATGGGTCCACACATAAAAAAAAAATCCAACCATTGGGCAATCTCTCATTTCATTTAAAAAGTGTAACCAATTCATTTGGAACCCAAACAAACCAACAATTCTAATAAAATCCACAATTCTTTCCAAAATGGCAAAATCCGCACCTTAGGGTTCATAGAGTAAAAACATCTATGTAAGTTATGATTTGTGGGTTCTCTATGTCCTAAAGGAGTCCTAGGTGTTATATTATCAATGAGTAACTCATTCCTAACAAGAAAACCATGATTAAGAAGTGGAGACATGATTTTTGGGACTTACCTCTTAGAAGTCCGAATTTGGGGTTTTTGGAAGATTGCCCAAGCTTCTTGGAGCTCAACAATGGTGGAGGAGACTTGAAGAAACTTAAGAATGATGATTGGAAGCAAAGGAAGTGGTGGAAAGTGGGAGATTTTGGGATTTCTCCTTTGCCTATCACATAAGAATGAAAAAGAGAAGAGAATAAGAAGAGGAAGAAGGAGTGGCGTGCTAGAGCAAAAATATGGTGCTCAAAAATTGAGTTTGAGAATTTAAAGGTAGTTTAGGCAATTGACAACTTTTGGGGTATGGTGAAATAGAGTTTTGATTGGATTTTTTTAACTATATTTTTTTGTAGGTAAGAATAGAAAATTTTTGAAATTTTTGGCTAATAATAAGCCTATTAAAAATATTTGTTATTGAGTGTCTTGCAGATGAAAATTTCCTACCCAGTATGATTTTTATTTTTGAAAAATTCTCAAATTTAAACTATAAGCTTTGAATAATTCATATGACCACTTTTGAATAAAATGATAATTTTTCTACCGAAGTTTCATATTTATTTTAATTCCTTAAATTCTCAACTCTAAAACTATTAAAATCTTAATTATATCCCAAAAAAATTATTTGACTCTAAAAAATTTATTTTTATTTTCTTTAGCCAAAATGTTTAACTTCAATTTCACAATTTTATCAATTTCATATTATCCCTTCAATTCCTATTAAATTCAAGTTTCCAATTTCTTAGGTCCTGAATTAATCCTGAAAATTATTTTCTACTTCTTTTCTTTCCCTTTCATTTTATTTTAAACCTCGAAAAAATTTCTTTCCGGTTTCTTTTAACTTTCACATATATTTTATTTTGTTTTATTTTTTTCTAAGGTTTTAATTCCTAGCCCCGGAATAAATCAGTCTTAAATCCTCGAAATTTTAAATAAATGATTCTTTAATCCTCAAAATTTTCCGGGGTATTACAAGAATAAAAATATAGTACGTTAATTCCACAAACTAATTAAAATGATAAACAGACCCATCATATAATAAATCTAACACCTTTAGGCAGAAAGATTTGATCTGCATATCACATTAATTTCTCTATGCTACCTAAAATTAATTATACAAAACCCCCTTTGGGTAGGCAATGAATAAATCAATTTAAGTAACTAGATATTTCAAAACAAGAAATCTATTAATTAATTCAATAAACGAGCCACTGTAGTGACTAATTTATTTATTAATAAAGACTTCGAGGATAAAATTTTGCCCAATATTTACTTTCTCTTTATTATCCATAAGCATATTATTTATAATACAGTTGTACATATAATAAATTCATCACTTAAGTGATCATACAAAATATATCATATATGATAATAAGAGAAAAAATACAATAGTAAGAGAATTATTTCATAGAGCACCTTATGAAACATTCAAGCCAATGAATCACAAACACAAAATTTATAATTTAAAATATTAGCCAAGAAAAATAATTTTCTCCCACAATTTCCAAAATAAATAGCATACTATGTCATTTATTCAATGTTGTCAATATCTCTAATTAAAGGTACTACACAATATCCCATAAAAAAAAGGTACTACACAATATTAACATTAAACACGAAAATTCACAATGCACTCACCACTTATTTATATAACATAAGTCCATGTGGTCATTAATAGAAGTACTAAAAATTGCTTTAAGAAATGCCAACATATTACTTCTATTTTAATAAAGGATAGGCTCTTGTAAATCTACAATCCATGTAGGCCTTTCATCCATTTTTTTTCACATTTTATAATTATAATCACTCAGCATCTCAACAATGGAAGAATTATTATTCATACCAAAAAGGAACTGAAGAAAATAATAGAATGAGAAATACTTTAATTTCACTGGGTACACAATATATATAGGCACCCTATCACATATACTCTCCTTTAGGTAGAGTTATGTAATAAGTCCCATCAATATAAGCTTAACAACTAGAATATTACAACTTCTAAGAGCTTGTCCCCTTTAGGTAGCCCAAACTCTCTAGAGTAGTAAATATTCAAAAAATGTAAGCACCAATTAAAGTAGTCAATGATCCCTTTGAGTAGATTATTAAATACTATAATTAAAAATAAAATTATTAGGAATCCCTCAAAGTAGGATAGAAAAAATTGACCCATCCAAACAACCCACTTTAGTGATAATTGTTTAAAAAGGATCAACTAATCCATCAGGAATTACCAATACCCAGTAACGAAATAGTTCCATCATACCTGGAAGTATGTAATCAAGATCAATAAGAAGGGAAGCACACAATTCATGTACTTCCACTGATCGAGATCCAAGGAACACAAATTTCAATAAAGTTATGCAATTCTCATTATGCTTTATTTTCCTCTTTTAACACATGTTATTTATGAATGTGAAAAATATTTGCACTAATTAATTTATTTCAGTCAAAATATTACCAAGGGAGATAGTACCCTACACATAGGAATAGAAGGACATGTACACTGATTTTAGAAAAAGTTTACTCTTAACTAAAGGTGCAATTGTTAGATTTCAATAAAATAGTAGCCCCAAAAGGATCAATAGATCATAAATATGATAATAAATATTTTCAGTCACCTAATAAATTAAATCCCAAAAAAAATATTGAAATATTGGGTCTATAAAAGGAAATTGACTCCTCACTTTGAAAAAGACTTAAGCTTTTCTCCCAAAAATCAGAATTTGATTCTTTCTTAGTTTTTATGAGTTTTAAAACAACAATCTAGCAATTAGGTAGGTCAATTTCAGCATGTAGCTTCTGTGGAGAAACAGAAAAATACATGGTGAAGCACACACCTACCTCCCAGCAATGATTCAGGGATGGTTTACCAACCATTTTGTTTCAAAAGATTCATCCCTTCCACATGCTTTAATCTTGTTGCATCATTGAAAATTTTCCTTTCTGTTTTCTTCCCATTTCTGCATTCTTCCAATGCTTTAAAACTTACCAGTTACCATTTTTCAGCAGAGTAACAAGGAAAACAGAAACTTTACAGAAAATGGCAGAAGTGAGGATAACAAGTACAGTTTTTCAGTGAAGCAGAATTTTTAGTTTAAATGTTGAAAACCATCACTTTGTACCCATAGCTTTCTGAGAGATCACAGCAAGTTCCTACCACCTAGAGGTCCTAAATACCTTTTCCTAACCTTTTATACTCAATTCAAGACTCATAACACCAGAGATAACAAGTTCAGCAAGCATACAGTACAACATCAGAAAACATCATTTTTAGTAGAAACTTCACAATCTTTCGAGGCTCTAAACCCCTGTACGGCAGCCTCTGATCATGCATGCATTGAGGGGCTTTTAAAGATTATCTTCTTAGCTTTCTAATGACTACTCACACGCTCAAATTCGATAACAGATGAAGGAGATATGCCTCATGGAAGCTTCACTACCCAAAACAGGGCATTCTGTGGCAGCCTCGGGAAAATGAGTCATAGAGGCTCATACCACCGTTTCTGGTGGATGCTCTTGGCTCAGTGATGGAGAAGGAAGGGTAACACTACGTTACCTTCATTTCCAGAAGAAGAAGCACGAATTTGGACCTCTGAACAGCTTGGGCAAACTAATGGAAACACAGCAGAATTCTGGTGTGTGGGTGAGTGTGAATTCTCAGCTTCTCTCTCTGCCTCCAGCTGCTAATTCTCGAACCCCCAGCTTCTCCACAGCTCCAACAATCTTCCTGAATCCTCAACTCACAATGCTCAGCTCTGGTTTTTCGTTTTGCCTGCTAATGACCTCTCCCTCTCGGTTTCCTTCCTTATATAGTAATTAAACCATGTGAAATCCCAATGATAAGTGGGATGAGGTGTTGGCTGGCTGGGGCTCGTGGGTTAGTGTTAGGACACATATTAGGGGTCTGCTGGCAGCTTAAGGGGTCGTTTGGGTGGGCAATTAGGCCCTTAAGCCTCGGGTAGGTTCTAATCTAGGTGTATTAGTGGGTGATGTTTAAGGGGTTGTTTAATTTGAGATGTATCTTATATAGCCTCGGTTTCCAGACTCAATTCACTTAATTTTGACCTTGTATTTTGTTTACTTAAATTGCTGGATGTGGTAACTACCTTGATTGGGCATTTAATTGGCTTTAAAAATAATAGATTCGGTTAAAAGTGCTTAAAGGCATTAAAAGGGATTAATTTGTTATAAGTTTCCTATTTATTGCTATTTTAAAAATATTTTACTCACCTAATTGTGTTTGTTTTTTATTTAATTTCATGGCTGGCACTTTGTAGGATAGTTTAGGGTGTCTCTAACTGGTTAAATTGGGCTTCCTTAGGCCTTAAGTAAGCTAAAGGGCTAAAGCTCTCATTTTTCAGTTCTTTCATTTTAGTCCTAACTTTTCACTGGAAAAAAAATGTGTCCTTTTAGGACTTTTCTTGAGGTTAGGGTCCCTTAGCTAGGTCTTAGGGTATCTGTAGAGTGTCCTAGGGTATCCTTCTAGGGTCAAATAGGTCTTTTCTGCCCTATTTAATTCCTTAAAGAAAAAGGTTAAAACTAACTTATTCTTTTCAATTTAGTTCCTAGGGTTAGGATTAGGGTTCCTCTGGTCATTTTTCTCTGGTTTTTGGGTCTCTTGACCTCTAGTTAGGGTTTCATAAACTTAATTACAAACAAAAAAAAGGCAAACACATCCAAACACTTAAAAATCAAAAAGTCAAACAAGTTAAAGAAAAGTCAACACAAAAGTCAACAACTTAGAAAAAGTCAACACTTTGACTTTTTGGTCAAAGTTGAGTTTCCATTTTTGGGATGATACAATACTCCCCCCCTTATTGGAATTTTGCCCCCAAAATTCTAAGAAAAGTACCTGCAAATAATGCCGGATACTGTTGTCTCATGTCCTCTTCGCGTTCCCAAGTCATTTCCTGTGTCGAAACATCTTGCCACAGCACTTTGACTAATGGAACGGTCTTACTCCGAAGTTGTCTGGTTTCAAACTCCATAATCTTCACAGGGACTGAGGGGTAAGTTAAATTTTCTTTTAATTCTACCGGCTCAGTTTTGAGTACATGTGAAGGGTCAGGAATATATTTACGGAGTTGAGAAATATGGAATACGTTGTGAAGGTAGGACAACTTTGGGGTCAGGGCTATTTGATATGCCGCCAGACCGATTCTCCTAAGAATCTGATATGGACCTATGAATCGCAGATGTAATTTACGCGCTCTTAGTGATCTCCCTATGCCTGTCATTGGGGTTACCTTGAGGATTTCATGGTCTCCCTCATTGAACTCCAGTGGTTTCCTCCTCTGATTAGTATAATTTTCTTGCCACTGTCGGGCAACTCTTATCTAAGATCTTATCCCTTAACTCAGAGTCGCTAGGAATCACTATTCTATCCCTAAACAACAGTACCCCATCCTCCAATTCGTGAAAATCAGATCGTTTTCTTAAGACATGCATCTAGGGTTTCATCCTTAATTTGGGCTTCCTTGATTTGAGCCCGCAGGTCACACTCAATCCTAAACTCACTCATCTCTAACTTTTCATTAGCCAACACAGTATTCAAGCCTTGGTCTCTAAACTTCCCAATCATTTTCATCTCTTCGACCATTAAGTGGGCTACCTGAATCGATTTCCTACTCAAGGCATCGGCAACTACATTGGCTTTCCCCGGGTGGTACTTAAGTTCGAAGTCATAATCCTTTAATAAATCTACCCACCTCCTCTGTCTCATATTCAACTCCTTCTGATCAAGAAGATACTTAAGGCTTTTATGGTCACAAAAGATGGTAAACCTAGCTCCGTATAGTAGGTGTCTCCAAATTTTCACTGCAAAGATTACGGCCACTAGTTCTAGGTCATGTGTCGGGTAGTTCTCTTCATTTGGCTTAAGTTTTCGTGAGGCATACGCCACCACTTGCCTATTTTGCATAAGCACACAGCCAAGTCCTTTCCTTGAGGCATTAGTGTATGCCTCGAAAGGCTCCGATGGGTCAGGTATGGCGAGCACAGGGGGTGTGGTCAACCTATCCTTCAGAGTTTGAAAGCTTGTTTCGTACTCTGCCGACCATTTGAAAGGTGTGCTCTTTCGAGTCAATCTTGTCATAGGTAGGGCTATCTCCGAAAATCCCTTTATGAATCTCCTATAGTACCCAGCTAAACACAAAAAGCTTCTAACTTCGGTTACGGTTTGGGGTCTCTCCCAGTTCCTAACGGTCTCCGTCTTACTAGGGTCTACAGCTACACCTTGCCTATTGATCACATGCCCTAAAAAATTTCACTTCTTCTAACCAAAACTCGCATTTCTCTATTTTGGCGTATAGCTGTTTCTCTCGTAGTACTTGCAACATCAGTGCAAGATGCTCTTGATGCTCTTCTTCACTCCGAGAGTATGTTAGAATGTCATCAATGAATGCTATGATGAATTGATCTAAGTAAGGTCAGAAAATGCGGCTCATGTAATCCTTGAACACTGCAGGGGCATTGGTTAGCCCGAATGGCATCACTAGGAACTCATAGTGGCCATAGTGCATTCTGAACGCGGTTTTAGGGATATCTTCCTTCTTAACCCTAATCTAATGGTACCCTGACCTAAGGTCAACCTTTGAAAACACAGTCGCTCCTCGCAATTGGTCCAACAAATCATCTATACGGGGTAGGGGATAATTATTTTTTTATGGTCACCTCGTTTAACTGCCTATAGTCTATACAAAGTCTAAGGCTTCCTAGGTCAAGGGGTAATTCCTACCCTCGAGTAGCTGTCTGGCTCCTCGCCACTAGTACTCAGCCTTGCCTTACAGTTGATTGACCACAAAGGCTAACTTTTGTGGATCAAGGGTATGGAGTACCTCAAATAGTTTTTCTAGTTCCCTCAACCATTCCTCAGCCACAACAGGGTCGTAGGTGCCTCTGAAAACAGGAGGCCTAGCCTTCTGAAATTCAGCCCATCCTAGGTTATTACCCTCATGGTGCCCATTATCATGTTGATCATGGTTATGGTTACCCTGGGCCTGGCGGAGTACCTCGGTAGTTGCTGAGGCCTGGTCTCTCATAGCTTGTGCCATGTTTTCAAATGCGTGCATCATTTGACGCACCATGTCACTTTCAAGTTGCCTATTGTTTGGGTGGGCAGCTTAAGGGGTCGTTTGGGTGGGCAATTAGGCACTTAAGCCTCGGGTAGGTTCTAATCTAAGTGTATTAGTGGGTGATGTTTAACGAGTTGTTTAATTTGAAATGTATCTTATATAGCCTCGGTTTCCAGACTCAATTCACTTAATTTTGACCTTGTATTTTGCTTACTTAAATTGCTGGATGTGGTAACTACCTTGATTGGGCCTTTAATTGGCTTTAAAAATAATAGATTCGGTTACAAGTGCTTAAAGACATTAAAAGGGATTAATTTGTTATAAGTTTCCTATTTATTGCTATTTTAAAAATATGTTACTCACCTAATTGTGTTTGTTTTTGATTTAATTTCATGGCTGGCACTTTGTAGGATAGTTTAGGGTGTCTCTAAGTGGTTAAATTGGGCTTCCTTAGGCCTTAAGTATGCTAAAGGGCTAAAGCTCCCATTTTTCAGTTCTTTCATTTTAGTCTTGAATTTTCACTGGAAAAAAAAATGTGTCCCTTTAGGACTTTTCTTGAGGTTAGGGTCCCTTAGCTAGGTCTTAGGGTATTTCTAGAGTGTCTTAGGGTATCCTTCTAGGGTAAAATAGGTCTTTTCTGCCCTATTTAATTCCTTAAAGAAAAAGGTTAAAACTAACTTATTCTTTTCAATTTAGTCCCTAGGGTTAGGATTAGGGTTCCTCTGGTCATTTTTCTCTGGTTTTTGGGTCTCTTGACCTCTAGTTAGGGTTTCATAAACTTAATTACAAAAAAAAAGGCAAACACATCCAAACACTTAAAAATCAAAAAGTCAAACAAGTTAAAGAAAAGTCAACACAAAGTCAACAAATTAGAAAAAGTCAACACTTTGACTTTTTGGTCAAAGTTGAGTTTCCATTTTTGGGATGTTACACTAAGCTCCTTCCCTGTGCTTTACCCTTTACTCCGTTTCCTGCTCGGCATATGGTCATGCTCTACACGTTTATATATGCCTCTACTTCTTAACATCTATCTCTACGGCATATGGTTCGGCCACTTTGCCCTTCCATATACCGTATCCTGATTTTCTAGTCCGTAGACTCCTACTTCTATACTGTGGCATACACACCTCTTTTTTGTTTACTTTCTAGGAAGGACCACTCACTTCCTTCAGCCGTAGCATACCGCACAGTTGTGACCGATTCTCATGGTCATCTTCCTGTCGGTCTCATTCCCCTTGGCCCTATTTATTCTTGTCTATAGACATTCCATTTCAATCGCCCCATGAGCTTACTTTCTTTTCTACACGCCAAGCGTGTCTTTTCTTTCACTCTACAAACCATTCCTAGTCTGAACTACCATTCACTGCATATGTCACGACCCCCGTTTAGAGGACTGTGAGACACAGGGAATATCCCTATGCCTGTAAGCCTTATCACCTAATTGACAGAATATCTATTATTGAAAATACATCCACATGCAGTATAATACCATAGCTACACCGAAATGGTGGCCTATCTTAGGCAAGCAAATCCACGACCAGTGCCGCTTCAGGATATAGATATAGGAAAACACACATAATATATAACCTGTGTACTGGCTACACATCCGAAGATGCTGCCTATCCTATTCACATGCAACAGATATATGTATATATGTATTTTTGGAAACAAGTTTTCCCTGCATCGTAATCTAATGGATCCTGATCTTTAAGGTGTATGAAGCTGACAGTTCTAGATTTAGTGATACTTTATAATTGGGTACGTCTACCCTTTACTTTATGATACAATAATAAAGTAAATTAAATTACAATTACACTTTATTCACCCACATGAACAAGTTGTGGGTCTTGGAAAAATGTTGCTCAACCCTCGTTCCACCGAGACTTCTTCCACCTGTACTTAATCTGTCTTTGTGTAGTAAAAATGAGGTGTGAGTCTTGACCACGCGACTCAGTGAGGACTCTCCCATCCCCGGCGCAAGGTGGGTACCATAGCGCTGGGTTTGGGAGTCCTACACAACCACATGCAAAAACAACTAGTTACTGTTGTTAGCATACATTCTTGGTGATCACACAACAACCGAAATTTCACTCAAACACTCACATGCATTTAATAACTGTAAACATGCAGCAGTTTATTCCACGTCATCAATCAACAATTAAACACGTAACATATAGTGCCGGCTTTTACTTACCGGTCTTCTCAAGTTTAGCATATCTGAATCAAACAAGATGTTGTGATGACGTAATCCTGTACGTCACCACTCCGCTGCACAATCAACAATAATATGCAAACACAGACAATTCTTTAAGTACACGCAGATACTATAACATACATCTACTTAACTTCCCCCACTCTGGGGTATTTACTAGCCACTACATGGCTTTTCTACCTCGAACCCGTGCACACGGGTTGCTGGCCACCACGTGGCAAAGCATACTTAACCCATTCACTTGGGTACTGGTCACCTCGTGACAATTCTGTTAATCAAACAATACTTAACCCCTTCACTTGGGTACTAGTCACCTTGTGACAATTCTATTAATCAAACACAATCAACTTCTATCTATCAAAAAACTGATACGTAGCCACCACGTGGCACGTCCTTACCCCTTGCTGCGGGGCAATAGCTTGAGCCCACTCGTTCATTACCCAATCAGGCTATATGGCGGGCACGACACGACGTCTCGAAGCATGACCACTGACACACCCTGGACCAACTCCACAGGATGATTTCTCTTTTACTAGGCTAGGCTCAAGGTTCACCCGTAGGTTCCTCCCGTGTCTCCTTACCTTAGTCTCACATATTAATAGGATTCTTTGTATCTTTCCCGAAGGATCAACAATTCTTCTCCTTTTTTAATATGTACAAGTATTCTCAACAGGATATAACTCTTATACCCGTCCAGATGCACACTCTGAGCCTCAAGTATCGTCATAGCAATATAAATCCTTTCTGACCCTATTGCCAGGATAGGGAAATGACCATCATCATGGTGATTATAAAACTGAGGTCTCAAGTGCCATCTGACGTTGTTCTAGTCGATGTGTCAAATCGCTAGCATAACCAAATCCGAAACCCACCAATAACTCCCTTTGCATGATTTTAATTTAAGTCACCATCGTGACGAGTTTTCAAAATAAAGTTTAGCCTTTCCGTACAAGGACTCTTGCCACCGTCGTGGAAAAGATTTAATAAAATACTCATCATGCACTACAAAAAACAGGACTTTCTGCGGCGACTCTTCGGTGGCGACAAGAAAAGTCGCTGCTGAAAAGGAGTTTTCGGCAGCGACATTTGATAGTCGCCACCAAACACCCTTTGGTGGCGACAAAACTGTCGCCACCAAAGACCCTTGCGTGGCGACATTTAAATGTCGCCATAAAAGACCCTTTGGTGGCGACAAAGGGTCGCCACCGAAAAATCCTTTGGCCGCGAAATTAAGTAAGTCGACACCAAAGAGTCTTCAGCGGTGACCAAAAGTCGTAGCTGAAGACATGTCTTTGGTGGCGACTAAAGGGTCGCTGCTGAAGACAAGTCTTTGGTGGCAACTAAAAGGTCGCTGCTGAAGACATGTCTTTGGTGGCAACCAAAGTCGCTGCTGAAGACAAGTCTTTGGTGGTGACTAAAAGGTCGCTGCTGAAGACATGTCTTTGGTGGCAACCAAAGTCGCTGCAGAAGACATGTCTTTGGTGGAGACTAATGTTGCTGCTGAAGACATGTTTTGAGATTAAAGACAAATATATATAATAAATATATTAGAATGACATTATATAACAAAAGGTGATATATGGCTTAGTGGTTGCTACAGAAATTACCATGCATCACGTCCCGACATCGAATCCGTCCATGCGCCATTTTTCAAAAATATAAGGTGGTGGTGATTGTCGGCCGGCGAAGGTCCGACAAGGTGGTCGTTGCCGGCTGTCGGAGGTCCGGGCGGTAGTGGTCGCCGGCCGGCGGTGGTGGTCACCGGCCGGCGGTTGGAGTTTCGATAACTGCTTTTAGTGGCGACCAAATGTCGCTGCTGAAGACATGTCATTGGTGGCGACTAAAAAGTCGCTACTGAAGACATGTCTTTGGTGGCGACTAAAAAGTCGCTGCTGAAGACATGTCTTTGGTGGCGACTAAGATGTCGCTGCAGAATGTCTTCTGCAACGCGACTATTGGCGGCGACCTTGCAGCAACTAAAATGTCGCCGCCAATGATCATTGGCGGCGACTTTTTGGACTTCGGTGGCGACAAAATTCGCCACCGAAGACCTTTTTTTTTGTAGTGATGCCTCTGGAGTGTATGAGTTGGATTTGTAACACACCAATCATAACAAACAATTATACTCTACTCCTATGTCTTCCTATCCAAGCTACTTTCCACAACCTATTTTCTAGTTCTTTCACTCTTTTAGCATTCTATACCTCTAGCTAACACATACCAGACAAGCAGAGAATATGCATACTCATGTAATCCACATAAGCATACAACCCTAGGAACAGAGATGAAAGAGCCCTCACCTTGGTCACTTTACTTAACATTCCCTTTGAGCACTCTTGTCTCCATGGAAGTACTTGAATCCTATCACATACAATCAATTCAATCCATATCAATTTTCATACATCAACTTCTATTTCACCACATAAGTCCTATCACATATAACCATTTCCACCATATTCTAAATTAATAATTACATAGCAACTTAAAACTACATTCAAGGCTAACCCAAAACCCCTTATTAAGCTAAAGTCATCATTTAGAGTTCTTTTTAAGTGAAAAACAATTTATGCTTAAGTAAACAAGTTTTGCCACTTGCTCACTCTCCAAGCTCCTTCAATGAAGGATTTTGCCAAATATGGAAACTTCTCATTTTTACCATGGGTCCACACATAAAAAAAAAATCCAACCATTGGGCAATCCCTCAATGTGGAAGTTTTACCCTACAGTTCATCTTTCTTTGCAAGAGACTCAATGTCTCTATATGGTTTCTACATATTCTTTCTGTGATCATTTCCATTTCTAGTTTCGTAGTTAACCACCCATTCGCGAGGTGTTAATTGATAGACTCCATCCGTCGTCGTATCCTTCCCCGAGGATACCTAACTTTCCTAGTTTCAATTCACTTTGCGCTACTAATTTTACAATGGAATGTCTGGCACGTACCACATGCCATGCTCAAATTTAGTTCTCCGAGGAGTTAACTATTGCCTTCTCTAGTGAGGCTTACCTTGACTCAATCTGCTTATCCGACTAGCTACCTTCGTAGTGACTTCTTATACCCGTCTTGGAACACGCCAAGACACTAGCTATTTGCATAGCACACTAGGCTCTACTTCTATAAACCCCATCTGACGAAGTACTCCCTTACATCGGAGTCCCCGTACCTAAGTTTCCTCTACTACCCAGTAGCTATCCTTCTGCTAGTATTACCTTGATATATTCTTTGTAAACGACTTCTCCAGAAAAGTCCGTTTACATCTTACTACACCCTCTACTCTACATTTAGACTTACCGCATACACGGCATACACCCTACGTAGGTGTTTATACTTCGTGCTATCAGTGTACCCAACCCTTCCGAGGTTGTTACACTCACTACCGACTCGGTTTACTCTACTCGTGTCCTAACGAAGCTAAATGCCATGACACTAGCACAACTATGTGTTACGCTTACCGTTTCTCCACCAAACGGTAAAGGGTCTTTCCTTTATGACTCGCGTTTCCCTTTCTTTTCCGGACTTCTACTTACCCTTAGTGGTTTCCATAACCACTCCAGGTTACTCCCTGTCGACATCCCATGTCTGACTGACTTAGACTCTTCTCTGACTACTACTTGTAGTCATTTCTGTTTATGATGGAAACTCACCAGTCTCCTCGTTACCATCATACTCATTACTCTGCCTCAGGCTCAGTTCGGTCTTCACATCCGAAGACCTCGCTTAACACGACTATGACTGTGGATCTATACCATCCTCAGGTTAGTCCACCTAGAGTTGAACATCCTATGCTAACTCTACTCTTTGGGTTTCCGTTGGCTTTTACCCCAACCTGGCCCACTCGGACTCCTCAACTCACTTAAATCCTGTATTCCTACCTGTAATACTTGATCCGTTAATTCCAGTATGAACTTTTCCGGACATGCTCTACTCCCCTTGACCGAACGGGATCCACTCCCACGGTTTGACTCTTTCCTTTCTTACGGTGTGGCATATGTTCACGAACATATACCGCCTCTTGCAAGTGTGTTACCCATTGGGTTCCAATCGTTCCCAACAGTAGCATACCTGTTTTATCATTTTGGCTCGCATCCCCAGATGCTTACCCGACTCCATTTCTGTATTCACTCTCTTCTTTTCCATTTCGTACCTACGTGGTACTCTTTCTTCGGGTATTTCTCAATACTCGTTACTTACTAAATTCTCCTTCTCGATTAACCGTCCTTACAGTTAATTTTTCCTTTTATGGCACCCACATGGCCATTTATACGTTTGGTTTGTCCACTCAGTCTCCACCCATACTCGGGCTTCAGACTAACGAATTTACGGTTCACCAACCTGTGGAACTAGCTTACCTTGCTATGTCCACTACAATCTGTGTACTATACATGCACTTACGGTAGTAGTTGGTTCTCCACCTCCTACTTGACTCTTATCCTATGAGGTCCTATAGGCTTCTGCTCTTCCCCCCTTATGGGACTACTTATCCCTGTCTACTTTCTCTCCCCTCGGGCCTCCACGAGTCCCTTTGGGGTTTATCTCTTACGTTATTTCGTTCGAGAGCTATCTATCGCAATAGCACTCATTATCTTATCTCTGGACGGTACCCGAAGGTCTACGCCCATTTCCACTTCTAGACCTGCTTCAGTCTAATACTTTCGGGTCCATTATCACCCTATGGCCCTTTAATTGGTAACCCTTAGGTTTACCTATATACTACCTTGGCACTTTAGCACTCTCTAGTTGCTTTTCGATGTTTAGTTAACTTTAATCACCCCAAGCGAGTGATTTCTCAACTACATCTACCATCCTTATACAGCTTACCTGTAAAAGGACTATTGTTTGGTAGGGTATTGGTCACATGAGTTAGTTTTCTTAGTCACCTTGCGATTTTAAAAAAATTAATTCAAGTTTATTTTTTTGAAAATGACGCCTAAGATTTTTGTAAATGGTTAGGGTTTAACCAATTGGAATGACACAAATTGAGAAAGAGTTTTCATGAAAAATTTGCCTTCCAATGGCTATCCCTAGTATTTTCAAAAAAAGTTTGAGGGTCTTTCAGAATCTCTCATTCGGAAAGACCAAAAAGATTTTTTCATAAATTTCTCATGTGATCAATATCCTATTCTTTATGCTCTTCCTTAAGCAACCCAAGAGAGTTTGGTTGGGCTTAATCCCTTCTTTTTCCCCTTGTTTACTTAAGGAATTAGCAGTTCATGGACCGAGCACAGGGTTGGACTAGGCTCCTTCCCGGTGCCTTACCATTTACTCTGTTTCTTGCTCGGCATATGGTCACGCTCTACACGTTTACATATGCCCCTACTTCTTAACATATATCTCTACGGCATATGGTTCGGCCACTTTGCCCTTCCATATACCGTATCCTGATTTTCTAGTCCGTAGACTTCTACTTCTACTATGGCATGCACCACCTCTTTTCTGTTTACTTTCTAGGAAGGACAACTCACTTCCTTCAGCCATAGCATACCGCACAGTCGTGACCCATTCACGTGGTCATCTTCATGTCGGTCTCATGCCTCATGGCCCTGTTTATTCTTGTTTGTAAACTCTTCATTTTAATCGCCCCATGGGCTTACTTTCTTTTCTAGACGCCAAGCGTGTCTTTTCTTTCACTCTACAAACCATTCCTAGCCTGAACTACTATTCACTGCATACTTCTACACTACCTGCATTCCATATCATAATCAAACAACTTGTGCCTATATCATAGCACACAACGCGCCGCTAACAGAGCAGACGCATCGTCTCATTTAACACCTACAAAACAATCATACATTGTAGCGCATTCCTGCCTACAATTCAACCAAATGTGTCTTTGTGTAGGTAGCATCCTCCATGGATGTCTCCTTTTCCTATTATGGCGTCCAAAGGTTCCCGGGGTCACTGCCACCCCACCTTACGCCTTAGTGCTCATCGGCACTTGTGTACTGTACAGGTTATATGCTTTGCATAGAATTTCACATACAAATTCTATGCCTCAAGCGATGACTCGAAAGAATTTATGACTCAACATCCTGAGCAACCTCACAAGTGCTCGTCGGAACCACCGTTACCTCCGGTTTCGTAATGGATAGCCCAACTGACACCCGATACTACTAGTTAGTTTCACGCCCTTAAAGAACAACCTACCTCTGATACCAAGTTTGTCACGACCCCCGTTTAGAGGACGGTGACCGGCATAGACACAGGGAATATCCCTGAATCTGTAAGCCTTATCACCTAATTGAAAAAATATATATTATTGCAAATACATCCACATGCAGTATAATACCATGGCTACACCGAAATGGTGGCCTATCCTAGACAAACAAATCCACGGCCAGTGCCGCTTCAGGATATAGATATAGGAAACACACATAATATATATAACCTGTGTACTGGCTACACATCCGAAGATGCTGCCTATCTTATTCACATGCAACAGATATATGTATATATATATATAGATATATATTGAAAACAAATTTTCCCTGTATCGCAGGAAAATAAATCCTGATTTTTAAGGTGTGTGAAGCTGACTGTTCTAGATTTAGTAATACAATCTAATTGGGTACGTCTACCCTTTACTTTATGATACAACAATAAAGTAAATTAAATTACAATTGCACTTTATTCACCCACATGAACAAGTTGTGGGTCTTGGAAAGTGTTGCTCAACCCTCGTTCCACGAAGACTTCTTCCACCTGTACTTAACCTGTCTCTGTGTAGTAAAAATGAGGTGTGAGTCTTAAGCACGCGACTCAGTGAGGACTCTCCCATCCCCGACGCAAGGTGGGTACCATAGCGCTGGGTTTGGGATTCATACACAACCACATGCAAAAACAACTAGTTATTGTTATTAGCTTACATTCTTGGTGATCACACAACAACAGAAATTTCACCCAAATACTCAAATGCATTTAATAACTATAAACATGCAGCAAGTAAACATGTAACATATAGTGCCGGCTTTTACCTACCGGTCTTCTCACGTTTCAGCATGTCTGAATCAAACAAGACGTGTGGTTGCGTAATCCTGTACGTTACCACTACGCTGCACAATCAGCAATTATATGTAAACACAGATAATTTATACATACACAAAGATGCTAAACATACATCTACTTAATCTCCCCAACTCTGGGGTATCTACTAGCCACTACATGACTTTCCAACTTCGAACCCATGCACTCGGGTTGCTGGTCACCACGTGGCAAAGCATACCTTACCCATCCACTTGGGTACTGGTCACCTCGTGACAATTATGTTAATTAAACAATGCTTAACCCATTCACTTGGGTACTGGTCACCTCGTGACAATTATATTAATCAAACACAATCAACTTCTATCTATCAAACAATTGATACGTAGCCACCATGTGGCATGTCCTGACCCCTTGCTGCGGGGCAATAGCTTGAGCCCACTCGTCCATTACCCAACCAGGCCACATGGCGGGCACGGCACGACGTCTCGAAGCATGGCCACTGACACACCCTGGACCAACTCCACATGATGGTTTCTCTTTTACTAGGTTAGGCTCACGGTTTATCCGTAGGTTCCTCTCGTGTCTCCTTACCTTAGTCTCACATATTAATAGGATTCTTTGTATCTTTCCCGAAGGATCAACAATTCTTCTCCTTATTAATATGTACAAGTATCCTCAATAGGATATAACTCATATACCCTTCCAGATGCACTCTCTGAACCTCAAGCTATCGTCATAGCAATATAAAACCTTTCTGACCCTATTGCCAGGATAGGGCAATGACCATTCAGAGTTCTTTTTAAGTTAAAAACAATTTATGCTTAAGTAAACAAGTCTTGCCACTTGCTCACTCTCCAAGCTCCTTCAATGAAGGATTTTGCCAAATATGGAAATTTCTCATTTTCACCATGGGTCCACACATAAAAAAAAAATCCAACCATTGGGCAATCTCTCATTTCATTTAAAAAGTGTAACCAATTCATTTGGAACCCAAACAAACCAACAATTCTAATAAAATCCACAATTCTTTCCAAAATGGCAAAATCCGCACCTTAGGGTTCATAGAGTAAAAACATCTATGTAAGTTATGATTTGTGGGTTCTCTATGTCCTAAAGGAGTCCTAGGTGCTATATTATCAATGAGTAACTCATTCCTAACAAGAAAACCATGATTAAGAAGTGGAGACATGATTTTTGGGACTTACCTCTTAGAAGTCCAAATTTGGGGTTTTTGGAAGATTGCCCAAGCTTCTTGGAGCTCAACAATGGTGGAGGAGACTTGAAGAAACTTAAGAATGATGATTGGAAGCAAAGGAAGTGGTGGAAAGTGGGAGATTTTGGGATTTCTCCTTTGCCTATCACATAAGAATGAAAAAGAGAAGAGAATAAGAAGAGGAAGAAGAAGTGGCGTGCTGGAGCAAAAATATGGTGCTCAAAAATTGAGTTTGAGAATTTAAAGGTAGTTTAGGCAATTGACAACTTTTGGAGTATGGTGAAATAGAGTTTTGATTGGATTTTTTTAACTATATTTTTTTGTTGGTAAGAATAGAAATTTTTTTGAAATTTTTGGCTAATAATAAGCCTATTAAAAATATTTGTTATTGAGTGTCTTGCAGATGAAAATTTCCTATCCAGTATGATTTTTATTTTCGAAAAATTCTCAAATTTAAACTATAAGCTTTGAATAATTCATATGACCACTTTTGAATAAAATTATAATTTTTCTACCTAAGTTTCATATTTATTTTAATTCCTTAAATTCTCAACTCTAAAACTATTAAAATCTTAATTATATCCCAAAAAATTATAATGTTGTCAATATCTCTAATTAAAGGTACTACACAATATCCCATAAAAAAAGGTACTACACAATATTAACATTAAACACGAAAATTCACAATGCACTCACCACTTATTTATATAACATAAGTCCATGTGGTCATTATTAGAAGTACTAAAAATTGCTTTAAGAAATGCCAACATATTACTTCTATTTTAATAAAGGATAGGCTCTTGTAAATCTACAATCCATGTAGGCCTTTCATCCATTTTTTTTTCACATTTTATAATTATAATCACTCAGCATCTCAACAATGGAAGAATTATTATTCATACCAAAAAGGAACTGAAGAAAATAATAGAATGAGAAATACTTTAATTTCACTGGGTACACAATATATATAGGCACCCTATCACATATACTCTCCTGTAGGTAGAGTTATGTAATAAGTCCCATCAATATAAGCTTAACAACTAGAATATTACAACTTATAAGAGCTTGTCCCCTTTAGGTAGCCCAAACTCTCTAGAGTAGTAAATATTCAAAAAATGTAAGCACCAATTAAAGTAGTCAATGATCCCTTTGAGTAGATTATTGAATACTATAATTAAAAATAAAATTATTAGGCATCCCTCAAAGTAGGATAGAAAAAATTGACCCATCCAAACAACCCACTTTAGTGATAATTGTTTAAAAAGGATCAATTAATCCATCAGGAATTACCAATAATACCCAGTAACGAAATAGTTCCATCATACCTGGAAGTATGTAATCAAGATCAATAAGAAGGGAAGCACACAATTCATGTACTTCCATTGATCGAGATCCAAGGAACACAAATTTCAATAAAGTTATGCAATTCTCATTATGCTTTATTTTCCTCTTTTAACACATGTTATTTATGAATGTGAAAAATATTTGCACTAATTAATTTATTTCAGTCAAAATATTACCAAGGGAGATAGTACCCTACACATAGGAATAGAAGGACATGTACACTGATTTTAGAAAAAGTTTACTCTTAACTAAAGGTGCAATTGTTAGATTTCAATAAAATAGTAGCCCCAAAAGGATCAATAGATCATAAATATGATAATAAATATTTTCAGTCACCTAATAAATTAAATCCCAAAAAAAATATTGAAATATTGGGTCTATGAAAGGAAAATATTTGACGTGGCAGCGGAAACAACCAATTTTATTGGGGCTTTAATCAAAATTCATAAATCAATGGAATTCAAAATATACCAAATTCACAACAAGATGCTTAAGTAAATGATCACATATGTAGAATTACAGTATGCACACACCAAGCACAATTAAACCAGAGCAAAACATAACATCTAGATCAACTGTGATGAACGACCAAACAATTCCACCATATGAAGCTTATAAATGGATTGAAGGTATATTATAAATTTGATCATTTATCCACATAATTCAACTTGTTCAGTGCTTAGTAAAATTAGATTCAGTGAAACTAATACATATATATACATTAGACTTTTAGATCAAACAAAAAAAGGGAAGAGATCCATCTTTCACATTTCACCAAACATATATACCATATATATATATATATATATATATATATATATATATATATAAGGTCTGGAAGAAGAACAACCACCAAAGATGGCGGCACAAGACTGCACGCGTCGCATGCACCAAAGATCCTAGACCTTGGAGACCAGAAAATGCAGCGGAAAACGTGATTTTGGGGAAGGGGCTTTGCTCATAATCCTTTTCTTGATGAAGAATACAAGGATACTTCATTAAAACATCAAGAAATTTTTTGCCGCAAGGACACAAATTACAGTTCGAAATTTGAGATGAAAAACTCTGAAAAATTGCTCAAGATTTCCATAAATTCAACTCAGCACACACAGATCAAAGTCGAAGCACATGCCACAAGATCTTAAGTATGAGTTTAAAAACTAATAAATAAATAAATAAATTCGAAAAAAAATTCCAAATTTACGCGTCGGTTTGAATCATGCGTGTGTATATATATATATATGCTTTTCAATGTGTGTGTATATATATATATATATGATTTTCATTCATGTAAGAATAAAACAGTGAAGAAAATGTTCAGCTTTTACCATTGCTTCGAACCGAGAGGAAAAAAATTTCAACCAATTTGTGGAACAAGAATAAAACAATGAAAAAATATTCATGTGCTTTCAACAGATAGGAAGAAAAAGAAAGGTTTCAACCAATATACTTTAATTCTTCAATTTCTTTATCAGATCCAAAATATGTATGCGTAGTGAAAAATCAAACAGAGATGAAAGAAGGAATCAACCATATCCCTTCAAAATGGAAATATTTATCTATATGTATTGCTTTGAAAATTGCATACGTATTCATCCATCATTGAAGGAAAATTGAACCCAATCACTCTCATACATATTTTGATCCAAATTAAAATTTGAATCCTAAATTCATACCTAAACCTGGCTCTGATGCCACTGTTGGAAAATTATGATCTTAGTGTATGAATTTAAAATATCAAAATAATGAAGAACACCGAATAACATACCTTTCACCATAGTTTTCCTTTAGGATCTCAATCTCGGTATGCTAAGCCCTTCTCCCCAGCACTCACAATACAGTCTTCGATGGGGCAACTGACAGAATTGTCAACCTTCAAGTGTGTAAGGTGGAGAGAGGACCTAACCCTAATTTGTAACCCTAGTCAATCCACCCATCATGGATTGGGCTAAGTTATTGGGCCTACACTTACTGCCTTATTACACTTTAATTATTATTATAATAATAATAATAGGTGCACATAGTCCAATTAATTAGATCACTTTTAATTTGGACCTATGTATCTACACTACAAAAAAACTGTTGAATACCCACGGTTATTTAGACATGGTTAACAAAACTGTGGCTAAATAGTGAAAGAAATAAATCCTTCCCTACGATAAGTTTCACTGTGCCTAAATGAAAGAGAACCCGTAGCAATAAAAGGCGCCAACTATTTTCCCACTCCCTCCATTTTTTTCACACCCCATTAGATCTAATTTTATTTTCATTTTTATTTTCCTACCATTTCATTATCAATTCCATTTCATCTCTCTCTCTCTCTCTCTCTCTACTACATTTGTATTTCACTCTTACAAATCCCGATTCGGAACTCCAACAGCCACCGAGCACCGCTTCTTGCTAGCCACCGGCGACCACCGCTGCTTGCTAGCCACCGGCGACCACCGCACGCGAATCTCCGGTGAAGGTCTGCGACATAGCTTTGTTTGACCACTGCAAATCGTTCGCAAATCGCCAACGAATTCTCCATCGCCTTATCCGACGTTTTTGAGTAACCAAGTGAGTAGATCTCTTTATTCTTCACCACCACCACCATTTTCTTCTCGTTATTGGTAAAATAGGACTTTGATGAGCTAGTTGCAAAACTGTGCAATATTTGAGGGTTCCATTTCATTTTGGAGAAACCTAATCTCATTTCCCCAATTTCATTTTGGCACTAGAAATGGGTTTCTTTGATGGAGCTACCAACACTTTGTCATTTGCTGCATTTTGTTAATGTTTTGTGAGAGTAAATTAAACTTGATTCTCAACATGAATTTAGAAGTATATATTTTCTTCAACTTGAATTTGTAGTCATTACTTTGGTTTTTTCTTTTCAGTTTGGTGCAAGCAAATGTTGTTTTGTTTTCTTTTATTTGAAGTTGTACTTAGATTTCTACGGCTGGTTTAGTGGAACTATTAATAATTGAACTGTAATGGGTGTTGGTGTGTATTGGTTATGTTTTTGCTGTAGCCATGTTGCTTAGTTTGCTGCTTATATGAGGTCAATGGTGAGTTGTAGGTTATAACTATTATTAGTTAGTACTAATTTATTTTTAAATGGTGAGGGTGACTAGTTTATATTATTCAAAAGTTGTTCCTACCTAACCCCATTAGGCAATAGACACGTCAAGTTAAATGCAATGTAATGGTAGAAAAATAAACCATGTAGTACAATTATGATGTTAAATTTATTTTGGCAAGAGTGTATGTAATTTGATGTATTATAACTGTGTACTCTGTTTTTATTTTAAATATATATGCTACCTCTAGTGTAAGTTGTAGGGAAATGGCAAGAGTGTAAGTTGAATGGAAAATGGAAATTCACTATGCGTGGTTTGATTTATCAAAGTGTTGGTAGAATAGGTCTTGGTCAAGGAAGTATGTAATTTGATCTATCATAACTCTGTACTCTTATTTTATTTTATGGAAACTCAAAGGATTCTTTTCTTGAATGTGTACTCTTATTTTATTTTAATAGAAATTTAAAGGATTCTTTTCTTGAATGTGTACTCTTATTTTATTTTAATGAAAATTCAAAGGATTCTTTTTTTAAATGTGTGCTATCACGTATTAGCAAAAAAAAATTGACTTAGTAATGCAAGTAAACTATGGTTACAACTTTGTGTAGGATTTTGAGCAAATGAAACATGAGGATGGTAATTAAATTAGGTTGTAAGATTTCCTCACATGTTAGCATATATAGCCATAAGTATATATGTGTAGATGAGAAGACATAGTGATGAACCCATTGTACTCTTCTGCTCCTATATATATATTTCTATATATGATTATATATGCATATATATAGGCCTCATAATTGCAAAAGGGTTTAAACCTTTTACCCATTATTGAAAACATTTCATGAAAATGGAACTTCCCCAGTAATTTAAGGATTTTTCAGATTTGAATTAGGTGCCAAGTGGCTGGGCTTTGCCTCTGCCTCTGCCTCTGCCTCTTCTTGTTTCACCCACGTTAAAATACTTATGAATTGAAACAACAGCTAGCTAGCCTTTGGCTTTTGGGTTTGACAGATGCTTGATAGGATGTAACTTAACCAACAACCCAAGAAAAAAAAGCCATGAAAGAGATGTATTTGTTTAAACTTTAGAGACTCAAAAAACACTTTGCATATTCCACAACCTTACATTCTCATCATTCATTAACCTTCCCTCCCACAATATATACTCAATTCCTCTCCTATGCAACCATATTCCCTTTAATTGTTTCTTTAATTTAATTATCCACACCATCTATATATATATATATATATATATATATATATATATATATATATATGCTATATTTATTCATTCTTTCTACCTAAAGGATCTCATCTGCATATATATATAACACTATACCCTTAATATTAATTAATTATCACTCTTTCATCCTACCTAAAATCACATTATAATAATTAATATGATCAACTAATCATATCGTGTAATTAGTCAAACACGCTCAATTCAACATTCATGCTAACCTCGATTAAACAAATCAAATTAATTATTAAGGATTTTTCAGATTTTATTTAGAGATGTTAGTGGGATTACACTATATAAGTATATATTCCAAAGAATCTCTCGAGCCTCTTCTTTAATTTGTGATTTGCTTCATCACCATCAATCGCACTAGCTAGCTTTGTCTATGGAATATCCATTCAAATGCCCCAATTCTTTTGGAGATTCTTTTATCATCTTATTGGGATTCTCTGTATTTTTATATAAGCATATATACAACTATAGGGTAGGTATATATATACTTCTTCTTGATTCCCTTTTGATGTGTGCATACATTAAAGCCCTCGATTATTCCTCATCTATATATTAGATTCATTTGTAGATCCAATAGATAAACCATTTTTGGGGGGCAATATTGTAAATGGCAGCTAGCTAGCTAATTCTATAATTAAAGTAATTAAAGGCACTTGTAAATTGCATCCAAAATTTCTAAATGAAAAGCCCTATAATACAATGCCATATGCCTAAACTGATTTAATTTTGCAGTTTGATCATATTCATTACAAATATATTCCTACCATAAATAATTGTTATTTTTAGTTGTCAAACATTAATTTATTTAGTATAGATTTTGTTAAGATAAACTTTACGTCGTTGCAAGTGATTAATGTGTCAACTCGATGCTTGCTAGCTCCGAGATTTCTTGTTTATTAATTAATTATATATTTGCCATGTATTATATGAAGAGATTTCAATTAGGTCCCACAATATTTATATATTAGTCTTTGATTTTTTGGAGCGTGTCACATCTTACTAGCTAGCCTAATTTATGGAGTTAATCATTCCAAATTGTTATGAACTTTTCCGTGTTATATGTAAAGAAGCTCTTAACTGGTGTGTTAATAAAAGTATTAGTGTAAAGTGTTCAAAAAGGCTATTGACCTTAGTCTCATAATGGTTTATTGATGGTGTTGTTCTATTTGGATTCTCTTGTGAATTAACATGATTAATTAGATTAGCTCATTTGATGTCATTTGTATATAATGTTTTTTTCTTTCTTTGATCCAACAAATTTGTTTCATAGTTTTTTTAACTATAACTTAATAAATTGGCACCCAAATTTATGCTATTTTAGGTTCTCAATCTCAAGGAAAATCTAAGGGAGTCGTTGTCACTCGTGTTATTGCATTTTCATCTTGGTTTGGTTGAGAAATGTGAGATTTTATACTTTATTTTACTTCTTGATTGGATTTATTTGAAGTATATTTTCTATTTGTCCTTCTCCCCTGTTGGTTCTATTTCTATGCTAAGTGTAAATCTTATTGAATCTTTTGCACTTTATTATTGGAAAACATGTCAATGAATAGATAAATGTTGATTAGAACTGCTAAGAATGTTATTTTCTATTTTTAAACATTTTATTGTTATATTTTCTGTTTTGCTATATTTTCTCGTTGAATCATGTTTTGGTTCACACTCTAGTAATATATGCATGTAACTCTTAACTCACTTTTAATAATTTGAACTTATATTATTTTGAAATCAGATTTGCAAAATGATGCCTAACAAAAGTTGGATTGATAAACCAATTAGATCAAGTGAATTCTTAAATGGGGTAGTGCAATTCCTTGATTTTTCCTTTTCAAATGCATCTGTGAATGGAAGGATTCTATGCCCTTGCATTAATTGTGGATTTGAGCATATGAGAAATAGAGTTGAAGTGTTTAGTCATATACTTGAAAAGGGATTTCCTACCAAATATACAACTTGTATATGCATGGAGAAGAACGTAATGAACCTAATGTGGAATCAGTATACCAAGCACAAGAACCAATTAGGGAGTATCCAATGCAGGACATGTTGAATGATATTTTAGGTGTCTTTGAGAATCGTGAATTTGAAGAACCTAGTTCATCAAAGAATACCCCTAATGATTGTACTGGGAGTCCAAGAGAAGTTAACAATGGGGAATTACATAAAATGCAAGAATTGTTAAGGGAGGGAAACCAAGAACTTTATGAAGGTTGTACAAAGTATAGCAAGTTATCCTTTATTGTCCGTTTGTATCACATTAAAGTTCTTTGTGGTGCAACAGATAAAACAATTTCAATGATCAATGATCTTTTGAAAGACGCATTCGAGCATGCTAACTTGCCAACATCTTACTATGAGGGGAAGAAGATGATTAAGGGCTTAGGGCTTAGCTATGATAAGATACATGCATGTGAAAATGACTGCATGTTATATTGGGGAGAAGATGAATCAAAGGATAAATGCAAATTTTGTAATACATCTAGATGGAAATCAGATGATATTGAAACTAATACGGGAATTAGTAAAAAGAAAAAGAAGAAAAAACCGGCAAAGATTTTACGCTACTTCCCACTTATTCCTAGGTTGCGCTGGTTCTATTTGTGTTCTAAAACTGCTAAGGGAATGAAATGGCATGTTGTGGAGGGTAACCCAGATGGAATGTTAAGGCATCCTAGGGATAGCAAAGCTTGGAAAGAGTTTGACTTAAGATATCCAGACTTTGCTGCAGACCCCCGAAATGTACGCCTTGCTTTAGCTTCTGATGGATTCAATCCTTTTGGAACACTTAGTGCCAATAATAGTATTTGGCCTGTTATGTTGTATACTTATAACACTGCTCCATGGGAATGTATAAAGCAAACTTCTCTTATTATGTCAATGATAATTCCTGGTCCTAAGATGCCTGGCAACAAAATAGATGCGTGCTGCATTGATGTGGACTATTAGTGATTTTCCTGGACTTGACAACTTGTCTGGTTGGAACACACATACCTTATTTGCCTGTCCAACATGTAATTTTGAAACAGAATCAAAAAGGCTAAAGTTTGGTAGAAAAAATTGTTTCATGGGTCATCGTCGATTTTTACCTCTTAATCACAAGTTTAGGTACAATTCAGCGGCTTTTGATGGTTCTGTTGAGCTTAGAAGTGCTCCAGTTCCTCTATCTGGTTCTGCCATCGTAAGACAAATTGAGGAAAGTCGCAAGAGGCCTCGTGATGAGGGCACAAGTGAGTATGGACCTGAACAATGAAAAAAAAAGTATCTTTTGGGACCTACCTTATTGGGAACATAACTCTATTCGCCACTGCCTTGATATGATGCACATAGAAAAGAATGTGTGTGATAATGTCTTGTTTACCGTGAATGATGATAAAAAAAAGACAAAGGATAATCTTCAAGCACGTAAAGACTTACAAGTTTTGGGAATTAGAGAGAAACTTCATCCTTATCCTAATTCAACTCGGTTTCCAATTGCATGTTTCAAAATCAATTTGCAAGAGAAAGATATATTTTTAAAGGTCCTCAAAGGTGTATTAGTTCCTAATGGGTACTCTTCCAATATTTCTAGATGTGTTGATTGTAAAAAACGCAAGATTTCATGCCTTAAGAGCCATGATTCACACATTCTTATGGAGCATCTTCTTCCAATAGCTTTTAGAAGATCACTTCCTAAAGAAGTTACTTCTGTGTTGATTGAATTATCTAACTACTTCAGAGACTTGTCATGTAAAGTTTTGAATGTCGAACATTTGGAAATGCTTCGACAACGAATCCCAGTGATACTTTGTCACATGGAAATGATATTCCCTCCATCTTTCTTCATTGTTATGGTTCACTTGGTAGTTCATCTTGTTGAAGAAGCACTACTTGCTGGTCCTGTTCATATGAGACATATGTTCCCTGTTGAAAGGTATTATGGATTTTTCTCATGAGTTTCATCTTTATTCACTTAATGTTTTAATTCATATGGAGTTGTGTTTAAAGATTTTCATTAATCTTATTAGGTCGCTTGGACATATGAAATCATATGTACGAAATAAAGCTGCACCTGAAGGTTGTATAGCTGAAGGATATATTTTAGAGGAATGTCTCACTTTTTGTTCAAGGTATATGGAAAATACTGAAACAAGATTTAATCGACCTAAACGCAATGATGATTATAGTGAAGTCAATAGTAGCAGTGAATTTCATGGTTTGTCAAGAATATTTCCTGCATTAGGCAAGCCCTTTGGTGCTGCAAAGACGACTCTCTGGATCCTTTTGAGAAAGTTCAAGCTCACTCTTATATGTTAACACAATGCGAACAAGTTGAAAAATTTCGGGAGTAAGTTATGATCTACTTCGTTGCTAACATTACATATAAATTATATATGTAGGAAGTTCCGGATTCAAGTTCGTAGGATGAATCGTGGTAAAAGAATCTTAGCAAAAGAAGTGGAACAATATGTTCACAAACACTTTCAAAAGTGGTTTAGAGATTATGTAATACTGTGTATATTTTGTTTTATTTAAGCTATTTCTTGAAATTTAAACACTTATATGTTACGTCTAGGCTGATTTATTTGCAAATTTATCATAGGTCTCAAAACATGATGATCCAGACATTACTCCTGAAATTGAATTGTTGGCACAAGGGCCAAATGATATTGCAAGGAGATTTGACGGATATAACATACATGGCTTTAAATTTCGTACTAAGGGTAGAGAGCAAGGAATGAAAACACAAAATAGTGGTGTTGTTATGTCTGCAAATACTAAAAGTGATTTAGTTGATACAAATGGTAAATTAAAGACAATGGACATTTTGTATCATGGGAGGTTAGTTGACATCATAGAGCTGAATTACTTTGGTAAATTAAGGGTTGTAATGTTCAAATGTGAGTGGGTAGACCCCACACCTAACAGAGGAACCAAGACAGATGAATTTGGTATAACAAGTGTTAACTTTTCTCGCTTAGTGCATACAGGTGCAAAAGAAATAGATGAACCCTTCATACTTGCATCAGATGCTCGGATGGTATATTATGTTGATGACCTAGTTGATCAAGGATGGAGTTGTGTTTGCCATGTAAGGCCTAGAGATTTATATGACATGGGAGATGAGAGCTTATTGTATTCTGAAGAGCCTATGGTAGAAGACATACCTTTTGCTGACCAACATTTGGAAAATATTGATCAATTGCAATTAGTAAGAGATGATGTCAATGAACAAGATCAAGATCAACAAAATACTATGGCTAGTGATAGCGACGATGGGGAAATGCTTGACTAATTTAAATGTTTATTACTTTTGTATACAATATATTCCAAACTTTTTTATGTTTTGTAATGGATGGATGTCTTGTATTGATGGTTTGGTTGTTTAAGATTTCATTTTGCATTATGAAATCTAAATTTAATTCTTGCTTGGATTATTTCTTATGTTGAATTTTTGTATTAGGTGCATTCTTGGTTAATTTTTATGTTTGATGCATTCTTGTTTCATTTTTTTTTTGTGTTTGGTGTTATTCTTTACAAGTAGAGTTGACACAAACTCAAGCTAAGTTAGGAACTCTCTACAAGTTTTTACTAGACAAGTTTGGTTCTGACGTACCAAATATTAATGATATGTAGTCATGAATAGGTTTGGATTAGGACATGTAAAAAGTGTCTAAGGGAGTATTTGGTTCAGACGTATCAAATATTCACTTAGTCATTTTTAACTAAATTAGGCACTTTTTGGTATCATAAATAGGTATGGATTAGCACTTATATATATGACTCTTTTGGCACTTTTGGGCACTTAATTAGGAACTTTTTGGTATATATGTAACACTTAATTATGATGTAGACAACTATATATTCTCACATATTCTAATATATGGCTGATCTTTTGGTTATTATTATGACAAATTATGGTAGATATGCTTGGATATTATTTAGTTAATGCATTTTAATTAATATTTTTTTTAAAAAAAATTGATAAACTTTAGCCACGGTGAAAACCGTGGTTAAATATATAAACGTTTGTATTTAGCCACGGTTTTCAACGTGACTAAACTATTTTTATAAATTTCCCATTATATTTTGCCACGGTTAATACCCTGGCAAACTTTTTGGAGTAGGATTTTGGCAACTCACCTAAGGATTAGCCACGGTTATCATCGTAGCTAAATCTAATTTAGCCACGGTAATAACCGTGGCTAGGATAATTTTCCAACGGTTAATAAAATTGTGGCTAAATTGTTTTGCTACGCTTAATTTAGCCATGGTTCGTACAACCGTGGGTAAAGCTTTTAGCCACGGTTTTTTGTCTATTTACCCACGATTTTAATCGTGGGCAATTAACTATTTTTTTGAAGTGCTAATTGGATCTTCAGTCAGCCAAATTTATTAATTTAATAAAATTAATAAAATATCCATATAATGTATGGTAGCCCACAAAGAAATACTTACAGGAGGCCGGTGAACGGATCATCAAGAAAGAGAAAGAGAAAGAGCCATGGAAACTCTTGGGCGGGCAACTGTGTTACTATGACCGTGCATTATGGGATGCCTAGGGTTTAGACAAAAAGATATATTTATAAGCCTTAGAGGCTATCTTGGTCCAAGGGTTCAAAGCGGTGTGAGCAAGAGGCTCTAATTATGTGCCAGGTGTAGCCTAATTTTCCGTGATTAAATTTCATAGTAACATAATTCATACTGTGTACTTCAATGTTAGTAGCTCGAGAGGGTGAAAGCAAAGAAAATGGGTGTAAAATGTTCATAGGCAACTGGGTTATATTTTTTATTTAATGAGAACATGTTATAGTAGTTCAAATTATAGTAATAATTTACGTACTTGGACTTCTTTAAGATAATTTAAAAGTACTTAATAAAGATGTGTACAAACATCAAAATATACATTCTAGAATTCTTTGAGAAGTCTAATGACGTCTCTACCCAAGCGTCCCCATTTTTAGCAGAAGTATTGGTCTTTGAGATCAATTGGACTATCACTACATTTGGGATTGAGGTGTTTCATGATGATTCTCTTATTCTTTAGAAACTCAAGCATATATCTTGAACCGATTAGATTTATACCCACAATCTGTTCTCCGTTTGTGCTACAATTCCTATTATAATTGGGTTGAATAGATCCTATATGTTTATCTATATTTGCTTATCCCAAGCATATGCATGTCTTTCACTTTCCACATACCTTTCCTATTAACAAATGTTTAAAATATAATTAATTGGGTAGTGTTAATTTTTGTCAGCCAAGAGTTCTTTTTTATCTTTGCAATATTGCCATTAACTGAGAGTTACTAAAATTCACTTTTTCATAGAACTGATTTGGGAAAAATGTTAACCATGTTAAAAAAATATTTATATTTGGGCTCACATTAATTGTTTAAAATATTTTATTTAGTTTTCTAAATAAATCGGGTTGATATGTGGTCCAATATAAAGGAAGCCCAAAGTATAACGCAATCACTGTTGGGCTAATAGCACACATTATGATACTGCTATGTGTAGGCCTTCAGGGTTTTACTGAAGCCCGTAATGGGAGGGCCCAGTAAGACACAATTATATATTGGCTATGTCCCTTCTCTAACCCTAACACAGTGAGTCTCCCCATTGTAGCCGCTGCACGATCAGGGTAATAGAGAGGAAGACCTAGCTCTCAGGTATTCGGTAGAGAAGCTGCCCGGTGTCAGGTATTCATTCAGGAGTTCTTGCAAATAAAAGATGGCAAAATCAGGTACGTATTATGTTTGATTATTTTCAATGATTTAGCATTACAATCGATCCAAGAATCTGACATTTTGTATCAGAGCCAGGTTAATTGTGGTGTTAAATCTTGAAATTTTTTATTTTTCTGGAATTTCTACGCATGATTTTTCAGAAGATTGCGTCCAAATTTTCACATCTGACATGGCTTGTTTGCACAAAACAAATTATATGGTTATAATCGTCTCCGTGCAAGCTTTAATTTGATATATAGTATGCTTAATTTCGTTTTGTATACTGAGAGAAATTGCATGCTAAAGTTGAGCCCATGAACATGCTAAATTTTCTGGAACTTTAATGTTGCTGGATTTTTGCATGGTTTTTTCTGAAATTCGAGCTCATTTTTCGATCCGATCTTGCGTGCTTGTATGATTCTAGTTTAGGGGTTTTATTCTCCTCTTTATAGGCTTTAAATCGATATATAGTTTGTGCGAATCGAAGCTATGGTTGAAAAGTTATGAGCCGATGAACATTGCTTGATGAATTTTCTGGATCTGCTTTGTTCATATGCAAAACTTAATGGTATAGAAATTGCAACTGAAATTTTAAGCTTCGAACGAAACAAATTCCACGAACCTTAGAATATAGATGGAAGCAATCAGGCTTATAAACGCTGCTTAATGATATAGAAATTTAAGATGGGGTTCTTTTACCAAATGCCAAGATTCAGATTCGAAAATACACATTTAATCCAATCTTTCTATATATTGAAGGCCAATATAAGATCATAAGATGAATTTCGAATCAAACCCCTCAATATTTTGGCATATCAGAAATGCGTTAAAACCCATTAAATCTCATCGGATCGAAACCGAGTCATGATACCTGGTTTACAGTGTTCAACCCAACCAGCGGGAGGAAGAAGAAGACCATAGTTGGTCTTCTGACGAAGCCCACTTGCGGCTGATTTTGGTTGTGGCGCGTGAAGCTCACCCCCACGCCCAATGGATATGTTCAAAATTTCCTTTAGCTTCCTAAAATTTTCTTGATTTTTTTATATTTTTTATTTAATTTTTTGGGACCTGTAAATATTTATTTTGAATTTTTTAATATATACTGATCTAGAAATTCGAAAATAAATATTTTTAAAGTTATTTTGATATGAAAAAATCATGTAAAAATATTTTTGAGGCTTCTGAACAAGATGGACACATTCACTCTCCCCAGTTGTGTGTATATCTATTATACTCTCTAGCGCAACGTTAAGAAATATATAAAATACCTAAAATTGTGTGAATTTTGGTGAAATTTTATGTGTCTATCTATTTCTAATTATGTTGAGCTAGATATCTCTAGTATGTGACCCGACTATGAACATAAAATTTTTTGAATGCGGTCTCAACCTTACATGGTGTGAATCACTAAGGGCATCAATTTAATATTTTATCAATAATTGATGCAATAAATGTGTAAAAAATTACATATGTAAATTCTTTAAAGGGTGCATAAATTGTTGTTAAAATTTTTAATTAATGTATGACTAATTTTTATGGTGCTTCCTAGCCTAGAAATTTTATTTTTATTTTTTGGGTTGTTGAGAATATACATCACTAAAGTTATTTATTCATCAAAATCCTAAAAATTGTTAAATTTTCTTGTTGATGGGAAGTGGGAGGCAATTTTAATTAATTCTAGTCTGGGATAATTTTTATGAATTGTTGCGACCATTACCATTAAAGTGGCGAGTCATCAAAATTCATAAATGAATAAAATCCGCTATTGATAGAATTGGTTATTAAATTAATATATATAATTTCCTGCCCAAAGGTGGTTATTATGTATATTATTTTCAGGATAGCTTGGAGCATATTGATGAGTATATATAATTTTGAAAAATTATTCTGCCTAAAGGTGATTAAATTTTCTAAATTGTATATTCTTATTGCCTTGAGATATAAATTTTAAAGAATTTCTTCTGCCTAAAGGTGATTTAATTCTTTAAATTTTTATAGTCTTTATTTTGCTTCATAAAAGGAAAGAAATAAATGGCATGTTATTTTCTCTGCCCAAAGGTGAGTCTATAATAATGCAAAGGGTTTTTCCTTCAGGTTTAATTGCCTCACTAATTTACCATATTAATTATGTCCAAGTTGTTACTTTCACTGTCAACAACAATAGTGTCACCCTTGAAAGGATGTCTGGCTCAGATTATAAGAAATGAAATATGGATACAAAGACATTGGACTAGAAATGAATTATCTCATGATAATTAATATCTTAGATTAATTATTAAAAGCTTCCGCAATATAGTTTCTCTGATAAATCATAGATGTCATATGTCATTTCGTTGACAATCTAATTATGTTTGTCATGTTTCAAATTAAGGATATAGTTATAGACTTCAATAAAATAAAACTATTTAGGGGTCTTGCTAAATATTAGAGCTTTTAAGCAACACTTATGATTGGTGTTAATTTAATTGCTTTGATTGATCCTGAGATATGGATTTAACCTGTGGGATATCATTGATAATTATTTTCTCACTTTAACCTAATAGCTTAAAATGAGAAAATGGGGAGAATGATTGCATATGTACTTCTTGTTTGCATCTCCTAGTTTTATTTTAATATGAAGTTGAAATTCGTTGGTCAAAAGGAAAAGGTTCTTAGATTATAAAGTAATGATTGCTAGGAGAATTTTAGAAATTCATAAAGTTAGAAATGTAAGAATTTTAATTCTTGCAATTGAGTTTCAATCATTTAACTTTATAAAGCTGTGAAGAAGAAATCAATGTCTTGAAAGGCTTATTTATTGATAAATAAAGGAAGTTTGAAAGGACATTATTTATCGCACGAATTATTATGTGACAATAAATATTAGAGATAATTGATGTCTATATGGTTAGTTTCAACTCTATAATTTTTTTAAAAGAACCAAACACGACCTAAATAGAATAAAAGATTTAAAAGGGTAATATCCTGTGATTGTGTTTTGTTAATTTTGATTTTCCTAGTCTGAGAATATTATTTCGTAAAATTGTTGAGTATGTTATCATTGAATTGATTCATACATCAAAGTTTTACAAAATAGTTTAATTCTCTTTGTTGATAGGAAATCATAAATTTATCATTCCTAGTCTGGAGTTTTTTACATTTCATGGATTGTTGAGAAAGGTTATCATTAAAGTGATTCATTCATCAAGATTCATAGATATTGTTTAAATCTCTATGTTGATAGGAAGTAGGGCAATTTCATACATAAATTCTAGTCTGAAAATTTTTGTCTTTTTTGGTGAATTGTTGGGGTTTTTATCACTAAAGTGATTTAACCACCAAAATTCTCAAATTGTGCAAATCTTTTGTTGATAGAATTTGATTGAATTAATGCATATAATTACCTGCCTAAAGGGGACGTTGTGTGTATTGAGAGCCTTTTAGGTTACATTGGTATTTTAAATTTTGAAAGTTTTGCCTGCCCAAAGGTGACAAACCTTTCAGATTTGAATCAGTTTATCCCCTAACAAAAGGTAAAGACCCATACAGTTGGAAAAACACACCCAGGTTTATGTGTGTTTGGAGGTCTTTTGATTTCTTAAGTTAGTGGAAGCTTTATGTACTTAAAGTTTAAGAGTCTCATGATCTTTCGAATCAGTGGGAGTCTTGTGCAATTAAAGTCTAAGAGTCTCATGATCTTTCGAATCAGTGGAAGCTCTGTGCACTTGAGGTTTGGAGAGTACCTCCACATATGTTATCATTGGTATGTTAATACCTTGCTTGTGCAAAGAAAGGTGGATACAACATGTGCCTTAAGACATTTTGTTTGTCTTAAAAGTGACCGTTGTATTTTATAAAGTATTAAACACAACATGTGCCTTAAGACATTGTGCCTGTCTTAAGAGTGACCGTTGTGTCTTATAGAGTATGATACAACATGTGCCTTAAGACATTTTGTTTGTCTTAAGAGTGACCGTTGTGTTTTATAAGGTATTAAACACAACATGTGCCTTAAGACATTGTGCCTGTCTTAAGAGTGACGGTTGTGTCTTATGAAGTATGATTTACAACATGTGCCTTAGGACATAGTGTTTGTCTTAAGAGTGACCGTTGTAAAGTATGGTTTACAACATGTGCTTTAGGACGTAATGTCTGTCTTAAGAGTGACAGTTGTGTTGAAAGACGTACATAACATGTGCCTTAGGACGTAGTGTATGTCCTTAAGAGTGACAGTTGTGTTGAAAGATGTATATAACATGTGCCTTAGGATTTTTGTCTTAAGAGTGACAGTTATATATGGTATGGTATGTCTCCAGTGGCACCAATTTTGTATTCGCGAAATAAGGAATGAGACATGCGGACTTGTTTTTTTTAAGCCAAGAGATTTCTCCTGCGGATTAAGCATAAAGGTACTGAGAAATCATACGGAGGACCAATAAGAAATAGTGCGTCGAAATGACTTGAGAGCTATTTCTTACTACACTTTCAGACTTGTGATCCATGTCGATATAGTTGTTAGTATGTGTGACCATGGATTGATCCTATGCTGCTAAAGGGCTTAACAATTGCCATGATCCCATATTGATAGTTATGTTGGACCGGATTAGTACGTTGTGCTGTATTATTTGGACCATTTTGCGCGCATGAAAGGTTTATTAACCCGAGAGTCTTTTAACATAATTAAATTTTGTTTAAACACAATTAATGTGGCCCAAGTGGGAGAATGTTAGAAAAATATTTATATTTGGGCTCACATTAATTGTTTAAAATATTTTATTTAGTTTTCTAAATAAATCGGGTTGATAGGTGGTCCAATATAAAGGAAGCCCAAAGTATAACGCAATCACTATTGGGCTAATAGCACACATTATGATAAAGTCTGATAGGCGGCTATGTGTAGGCCTTTAGGGTTTTACTGAAGCCCGTAATGGGAGGGCCCAGTAAGACACAATTATATATTTGCTAGGTCCCCTCTCTAACCCTAACACAGTGAGTCTCCCCATTGTAGCCGCTGCATGACCAGGGTAATAGAGAGGAAGACCTAGCTCTCAGGTATTCGGTAGAGAAGCTGCTCGGTGTCAGGTATTCATTTAGGAGTTCTTGCAAATAAAAGATGGCGAAATCAGGTACGTATTATGTTTGATTATTTTCAATGATTTAGCATTACAATCGATCCAAGAATCTGACAAACCACAGTAGCGAGGTGGCACCGACAATCCATTGGTGCCAATTTTAGGACATTTGTTTTCTTTCTAGTGTTAATTAGCATCTATAGGAAAATTGGCTAGTCCACTAGATTTGAACCCAAACTCATTTGACTTTGAGGCTTTAATGTAACTACTATAAACATGTAAGTTTTTGGAAAGTAATTTTTTCTTTTATTCAAATTGGAAGTTAAGAGGGACAATTATTTTAACGTGAATACAAAAGAGCGGCTACAGTTTGAATATAAGGCAAATTGGAAAAATTGTCTCATTCATAATTTTTCAATAAGAGAAAATGACCAAAACTCTTCTCTTCTCTTTTCTCTTAAAAAGTGTGTGCATTTTGCTGTGTATTATTCATCTGTGTCCATCTTTGTAACCGGATTGGGTGTGACTACTTAAATCCGACAATCAGATATGTGCAAGGACCTTCAATGGCATCAGAGCCCTGGTTATAGTTTCCACTGTGCATTTTATTGTTTCTATGAAAACTAGCTTGTGACCCGTGCGTTGCACGGAAAGTTTTCATTTTGATTGATTTAAAAATGTAAAGAATTAATTAATAAATAATAATATTTAATTTTTAAAATAAATTAATATATAATTATAAATTAACAACTTAATTTATAAATATCTATAAAGTGATACACAACTAATTGTGTGTGTGTGTGTATATATATATATATCTTTTTACGGCCGTTATCGACGAATATATTGTCAAAAATAATATTATTGACAAATATCAATAATTGTTGACCACAAAAAATATTATTATTGACTTTTTTAACAACTTATTTCGACAGACATAATTGAATTGTTGAAAAAAGTATTTTTGAACACTTGTAAGTATCATGACAGAGCCTCTTTGTATTTGACATAGCTGTAACTTGTAAGTATATTCTCATCACATAATAGCAGCAATAATACACAATTATTTGTGCAAACTTTTGTAAGTATATTCTTATTTTATTAATTAGATGTATACAATAATTATTTATTTGTGAAAAAATACATAAACATAAAAGCAATGATTATTAAGAGTGTTTATTGGGTTGGGATAACCCACCAACCCACTCAACCCAAACCATCCCACCAAATTGGGTTGATTTGATTCGGGTCAAGTGGTTGGTTCAGGTTGAAATTGTCAACCAATTATGTTATTGGTTTGAATAATGGGTTTGAGAATTTTTAACCCACTCAACTACTCAAACCAATCCCTGAACCCACCACTTTATAAAAAAAAAAGTAAAGTGTTGTTCAGTATAAAAATGTTTAATATGATTTTATTATGCAATTAGTTATTTACTTATCACTTATAAAATATGAAGTAACTTGTTTTTGTTTAATTTATGTATAAAATATAATTGATGCTAAACTAATTATTAATACGTTTTTTAGATACATTATAACTCATTAATAAGAATAATTAAATTTGGATCTGGTGCAATTCTTCTTCATGCACTTTCTTTAAAATGCACACTTTTTATTTTATTAGTAAAGTAATAATAGGGACTCATACTAATTATATTTAGCCTAAAAATTATTAACAACTGATAACTAATACAAACACTAAGAGTCAATACAAAAAAAATGTAAAAAGATTTTAAAAGAGTAGAAAAAAAAAAGAAAAAGATTTAGACTGAACCCAACCAACCCTCTATTGGACAAGTTGGGATGGTTTAGGTTGGACACTATGGGCATGTTTGGTTGAATGTTTGATGGATGTAATTCATTTACATCCTTCAAACAAAACATACTTTATTTTTTATAATGTGATGAAATTATATTTTTGTATTGCTTTTTTACCCACTTTATTCCATTCTCACTTTTAATATAAGGGTAAAATGGTCATTTTATCCACTTTTATTCCATCACATCACTTTTATATTACTTTTTTTCATTCCCTTCTACAATCCTATTACATCCTCCATTCTTATTACATCATCCACCCTACTAACCAAACACACCCTATGTTTCTTCCCTACCCAACCCACACACACCCCTAATTTTATTATAATAAAAATCATAATAATTGTGATAATCCCTGCTAAAATGTAATACACGTAATATTTAAATTAAGGTCAAAACCCCAAATTTGTCCTTTATGTTTGCACGAAGTTTCATATTGGTCCTTTATGTTTCAGAAAGTCCAAATTGGTCCTTTATGTTTGCAAGAAGTTCCAAGTTGGTCCTTCCATCCATTTCCGTCAATTTTTTAAGTTAAGTGCTGACGTGGCATGCTGACATGTCATGCCACGTCAGCACCATGTCACTGCCACGTCATCGCATATGATATTGGATGATGACGTGGCATGCCACATCAGCTTCAATTGACACGTAGGAGAGATGGTGTGTCCACGTCAACACTTAACTTAAAAAATAAACGGACTTGGACGGAAGGACCAATTTGGAACTTCTTGCAAACATAAAGGACCAATTTGGACTTTTTGAAACATAAAGGACCAATATGAAACTTCGTGCAAACATAAAGGACCAATTTGAGGTTTTGACCTTTAAATTAATTACTATCATCATTATTTAGTTTATTTTTCTTTTTGGGAGAAAAATAAATTAAATTAAAGGATTAAAATAAAATATATATATATATATATATATATATATATATATATATTAAAATAATGGGTGGGGGTCAAACCGTGACCCATTATTTTAATATATATATATATATATATATATATATATATATATATATATATATATATATAAATAATACTAAAATATATAAGGGGGGCCAATCGTGACCCCCCTCTCACAAACACACTCACACAAAAGAAAAAAAAAAGGTAAGTAGAAGCAGTAGCTTAGACACACACACCACGCGAGACCAAACCAAAAAGAAGAGGAGGAAGGGAAAACGGGGGAAACGGTCGGAAATCCGCTGGAGGGGCGACGCCGGTGACCGGAAAAGTTGACCGGAAGTCTCTTTCAACACCTACAAGCCTTCTACCCGATTGGAATCAAGTAAGAAAGCCCCAAACTCTCAAAACCCTAATTTCTCCAATTTTGGGTATTTTAGGAATTCTTCAAATACTTACAATCGGGGCATTCTGGGGTTAAATTTGAGCTTAGTGGGTGTTATTGAAAGCTTAGAGAGGTTCAGAATCGAAGTAAAACCGTAGGAATTGACCGGATATGGAAATTAGGAAAATTGGGTTAGGAAATTGCTCTAAAATTCGAAATTGATAGTTTGATGCATGTTTAAGCTTGGATTGGAGTAGTATAAGTGTTATAAGTGCTGGAAATAATCAAGGGAATAAAGCCCGAGTATTTACCGTCTCAATCGGAACCCAATCCGATGAAAAAGAGGCGAAATACTAAGCCACAGTGCCGTAAGGAGCTGTGCGGTGGGTTGGACACTTTGGTCTAGTCCGTAGTGGACACCTAAGACCCGCTAAATTGGTTCAAAGGCTCTAATTATACCCCAATTATATTTTTATATATAATTAAAGAGGTAATAATTAAGCTTTTATTCGGCGAATAAGGGAGACGGTAGAATGAGTAAGCTAGAGCCTCTTTTGAACCATGAATTTAATTCTTTTATTAGTTAAATACCCATATGAACACATGAAGGGAAATTTAAACAAGTGAAAATCTCTAATCGAAGCAATTAGAGATTTTAAATGGCTCGAAAGTGTGAAAGTCGAATATGGGGCATCCTGAACTTTCAGAAAGAGCAAATAAGACGACGTAACGAACTAAATAATTAGTTCTTGGGAAAATAGCTAGAGGGTGCATAAGCATTAGCATGACACGTGCATGGTTGATGCTTACTTATGTGTTCTAAATTTCTTAAATATAATGTGTATAGGGCACCACAGAGTGATTGGAGCTTCAGGCACTCCGAGTACTGATCAGGAGGGCCAACGAGGTGAGGGGCTTTCCCATCCCTGCCCCACAGGGTTGTATGACTACGTGGAAATGTGGTTTGCTCTATTTTGCGTAATTGTTATATGAAATTTATTTATCTGAATGAAATTGTGTTACACGTGTATGATTAGCAAGTAAGCAGTCAACATGCAACAGTATATCTGCTTATATGATTACTTTCAAGTGTATTACGTGATAATATGGCTCAATGAGCCTTATATGATACCGTGGGTAGGATTGAGTCGGAATTTCATATGTGAGGGTTCATTAATATTAGAAACCCATTTAAATTGATCATCGTGCAAAGGTTTTAACCGTATGGTACATCAAGGAAAATGAACCTAGGTTGTTAAATGTGAATGAGAGTGTTGCATAATTGAAACGGGGGAAATCTAGGCCTAACTAAAGAACGCGTATGATATTCAGTTAATTACAAATATGGTGTCTTTCAAGGTTAAATATGTTAGTTGAGTTTGTTTAGGTTTTCCGGGTAGATCGAGTCAGTCGTCCTGATCGGACAAACAGGATTATGACGTCAGCAAGTATGCCACATAGTTGCCATTACCTTGGTTTAACCGGGGTCAGACAAGTTGCCGGCTATTACTCTGAGCGTGCCTTAGAGTTAGAAAGTTCCTAGTTTGATCAACTAGGTTCGAATAAGACATTGCCTTCGGGCCAGTATTTCTCTTAGCGTAACGCGGGAGACAGAAAGTGAATGCCTTCGGGCCAGTATTTCTCTTAGCTTAATGCAGGAGACAGAAAGTGAATGCCTACGAGCATAACTATGTATGACTTGTGAAAAGATATGATATATGTTTATGATTGGTTTACATGCGGATTAATAAACATGTTAGGAGCATGAATTAGGATTTTTAATTGTGAATATGATATATTGATTGCCTTATCATATTTAAGGTCACAATATAAATCCGTTTCATGCGCATGTGGTTGTGCTTGGGAATATAGGCTATGATATGATATATATCATGTGTATTTATATATATGACTTCCGCATGCGACTAGGATAGATCATACGCCTTGAGGTTTGTCATCAATATGTAAATTATATATATATATATATATATGTGTGATTGAATACCTGATTGTATGAAAATATGGCTTCCGCATGTGAATAGGATAGATCACACGCATTGAGGAGTGTGATCAATATGTAAACTATATGCAGGTGTGTGATTGAATATATACTTGACTGTATACAGGAATTCTGCATGTGAATATGATAGATCACCCGCCCTGAAGCGTGTGATCAATATGTATAATATATGTACGTGTGAGTGATTATGTGTATATGCATAGACTGAAGCGGCGTTGAGCGAGCCGTGGATTGCACGCTACTTAGGTCACCAGATATGGATGACCATAAGTACTATATATTGTTTGTATTAGAAATGGGTAGTTATGCAAATATAAAAATGTCAATCAGGGATTAGAGGCTTGCGAGATAGGAGAAATCCTACCTCCCGTGCCGGTCACGGACGTCCGATAGGGGGTCGTGACATAAATAATGAATCTTTACATAAGACATATTAAAGAGTTGTCATTCTTGACGTACATATGATAAAATTTCATAAAGTGAGTGGATTCTCGTGTCCCAACCTGCTACTACTGCATACAAAATCTATTAATTCATTAAGTAGAAATTGGGAAATCAATTTTAATTTTTTAGGAAAAGATAAATTTGTCTCATACTGGATTATATGAAGAAATATTTCATCTTTTTAAGATAGCATTTTTTCAAAACCTTTAGTTGAAAGATTAATAAAAAATGCTACAGACCTTGTTTCTAACATGGATAAATGCCTCTTCTGCATCTCCACAAAATAGGTGTGGACTTGTAGTGTACCCTAAATAGGGAAAAAGTTGATACTACAAATATGCAACCAATAAGATTGCCAATCCAATATATACTATGTAAAAAAAAACTCCAAATAATGAAAATATATAACAATTCACTTTTGTTGTTCCCTCTTCCAATCAAGAAATTAATTATAAAGAAAATTACTAATGAAACAACAATAGAAATCATACAAATACGTTTGAGAAAGGTTTGCACAAGTGCGTGAAGACACTTCTTGTCCATTCAGCATAGTTTTATTTTCGATTATGCTAATCTATCTTTCTCTCAACACAGTGGATCAATTATGCCAATGATCTGAAGAAAGAAAACCAAACTTAACAAAATATCTTCTACTCAAATAAATGAAGATGATAACAAAATATAACTAAATATTCAACATAGCACCTATGTTTACATGTAAGGGATACACTTAGATAGAAACTTTCTTAACTATTTCCCCCATTAAAGTCTCCAATAAATACATGACAATTGTAGAAACTTTTTTTTTTAAAAAAAAATAATGAGTTGTAAAAACTATCAACTTGTCATACTTTGATAGCAAATACATAAAAGTATACTGAAGTTTAATTTTATCCTACATTGAACATGATATTCACTGTCGTCTTCCTTTTTTGCATTACAATGTATGAAGACATAAGCTATTTACAAATGGTGCATAAATAACAATGAAGAAACAATAAGCTTTTGTTTATTTACAATAAAGAAAAGATCAGAAAATGTGGAGTATAAGGAAAAGAATGCAGCTCTATGGTAAGAGACTAACTTATTAGATAAATGTAGTGCATCCATCCAATTATGTAGTGCTATTTGTTAATATTAATAAAAATTTACATTAATTAGAACTCACCTTAAATAAATTAGAGACCAAATGATTGGAAGAATGTACTAAATTTTAGTACTACGTACCACTGAACATCTAATTCCAGCAAAGGAACGAAAGCTAAATTAATTAGTGGAGTCACTAAAGAATAAAAAAAAGAACGAAATAATATATGATAATCTAAAAGGGTGGAAAGAAGGAACCAAAATACCTATAAATTAAATACATATGATTTAAATTAAAATCTTGTTAAAATTAAAAAAAAAATAGAATCCCACATGTAGAGTATCTAATGAAACGTTACATGTATGATATATATATATAGAGAGAGAGAGAGAGAGAGAAACATGTATGATAAATTAGAATCCCAAATTTTAGTGAAAGAGCAATCATAGTATTTGATAGGAAAGGGATTTGGAAAAAATAAAATAAAATGACAGAGTTGACTAATTTAATAGGTTAAATAATTCGACTTATATTTTAGTGAAAAATAAAAAAATAAAACAATAAAAAATCCAACTCCTATGGGCCGGATTTCTTATTAATAATAAGGATGCTACATCCACAAATTAAAAGGAAAATGGCTATATAGAATTAATGGAATGATATAATTCGGTGGAGTTAAAAAAAATAGCACTAATTGTAAAAAAGAAGAAAATCTGCAAGCAATTAATAGAGATTGCTAATGTTAGCGGTAGTTGTAGTGAATTTTTAGCAAATAACTGTAGTGGAGGGTAGTGAGAAATGTTGGATCTTTTGAATTAGAGGCCTCTAGGATATGCTGCAGTTTGGTTTCTAGTGATGCAAAATAATTTTCACGTTTTTTATCTGTATATAACAAATTTAGTTCCTCAAATTTATTTAGTATAATTTTAAATATAAAAATTAATTTTTTTATGAGTTAAAATTAATTTTTTGTTATTGCTTAATTATTAAATATATTTAATGTTTGGCCAATATATATATATATATATATATATATATATATATATATATATAAATAATATTAAATTTCAGATATGTGACAATTCCGAAAGGATTCTAATTTCATTTATTGCTTAAAATTATTCTGATTTCATTTATATTAAATTTCAGATATTTATGCTCAATTCCTTATTTAATTTGCGAATGGAGGTCCAAAATAAAATAGATTAACTTTACTTATCAAAATTTGAACGATAATTACATTAATTTATTAATTATCTATTGAGATTAACAATGACATAAATATAAATGTTCTTAATTAATTTATTAATAGTATAAAAAAAATTTATTAAAAAATAATGTTTTATATAATCACCCCAAATGTTTTGTGTGAATGAAAAAAATATAATAATGAAACATTAAAGTAGTTGAAACTTGCTGTGGCTTTGAACATTTTACATTGAATTGAGAATTTGTACAATTTAAATTGAAAATTTGTTGTGGTTTTGAATATTTCCCAACTCAAGTTCTGGTGTGAAGCCTCTCACATTGGATCATTCTCACCTAGTGATGGAGAGCAATAAGAAGGGGAAAAATTCATCAGATTGAAGTTTTGTCAAAATGATGTTAGTGTCATACACTCCCGCCCACTCTCATTACTCCATTATATATGTATAGAGCATATGCATGCATCTAGTTTATTTTTTGTTTTTTAGAAAATATATAACATAAAATTATTATTATTTAAAATAATAAAATAATACATATTTGATAGTTTTTTTATTTTAAAAAAACAATATAAAAATAATAGTTAAAATAATATATTATCCTATTTTTTATGTGAATGTCCAATGTTTTCCTCAATTTTCATGATAAATTATTTATTAGAAAGTTATTTATTAGGTAGTTGTTTTTAATTAGTTGGAAAGTTTTTTTTTTTGACGTCACACTTTGTTTTTGTAACACCAAAAAATTCAGAGCCATATTAATATTTTTTTTGTTTCTTATAGGTACCCGAGCTAGCTAAGATTTCATAACGGGGGTAGAACTCTCTCAGCAAAGGTTTATCCATACACAAGACTCGAACTCGGACCTTACTTAAGGGGAATGGAATACCTCACACTTCAACCAACCACTTGTTGGTTGAGCCATATCAATATAGATACATATTGATAATGTGATGCTATATTCATCCTTACAAAAGAGAAATAATGCTAGAATGATTTAGGAAAATGTTAATATCTAATTGCTGAAATGACGATTTAATTAAATTTACTTTTCAGGTAATACATTATATCTATTAATAATATATATTACAGAATTCTCTAAATGTAGCATTGCCCCAAACACAATCTAGTAGCAGCCAAGTGAGTCATAGCGTTCCAGTTTAGCATTAGACTCATACAATAATCACACATAACATTATGCACTAAAAATAAGCTAGATATAAAAAAAATATTAAAAAAAAAGCTAGCTGTCCCACCATTCGAAGGGCCTACAATTCTTGTCACGACCCCAAATCGGGAGTACGTGACCGACACGGGAATAGATTTTTATCTCTAAACCCGTAAGCCTTATCCTGTAAACATGACTATAACTACCCTGCTATGCAATCAATATATATATCATACTAGTGGCCACGCCTCACTGGTGGCCTAATTAACCCGCAATCCGCGGTTCGCTCAATACCGCTTCAGCTCAATCCAGTGTATAGATATATTTATCAGCACTCATAATGTAAATATTAATACCATATTGACCGTACGTCTCAATACGTACGATCTATGCTATTCACATGCAGCAAGCACACATAATATATATCCATATCATATTGATCGTACGCCTCAATGCGTTCGATCTATCCTATTCACATGCAAAAGTTTATATACTCAAACATATATCCTAGTTTTCCCCAAACTGGACCCTATCTTTAAGTACATGTGAAGCCGACAATTCTAGAGCAAGTACATATCAAAAGCTGTAAATGTATGTATACAACCTTACAACTTTAAAATATATACAACAAATGAAATCAAAATAACCAAAAGGTGTCCACCCACGCGAACAAGTGCGTAAGGATGGTCTGATCGTTACCTTATTCAACTTCCGGTAATCGATACACAATCTTAAAGTTCCATCCTTCTTCTTCACGAATAGAACTGGTGCGCCCCAAGGCGAAAAACTGGGTCTGATGAAACCCTTATCAAGCAACTCTTGTAATTGCACGTGTAGTTCCTTCAACTCCTTCGGAGCCATTCTATAGGGTGGTGTGGAAATTGGCTGAGTACCTGGTAAAAGCTCGATCTCAAATTCAATCTCTCGATCAGGCGGCAAACCAGGTAGGTCGTCAGGAAATACATCAAGAAACTCCCTAACCACCGGTACCTGATTCGCGGGAAGTACTTCTTTCGTAGTATCCCTCACAAAAGCCAGATATCCTTTACACCCTTTCTCGAGTAGCTTGGAAACTTTCATTGTTGAAATTAGACTCGGATATGGTGCATCACCATCACCTCGCACCACAAATGGCTCTTCATCCGGCATATTGAATTTCAAACACTTCGCCCTGCAATCAACTACTGCATGACAAGATGCCAACCAATCCATACCCAGAATGACATCCAGGTCTACCATGTATAGTAGTCCTAGGTCCACAACTGTTTCATGACCCTCGACCACAACCACACACGACTCATAGACATACTTAACTTGTACTGATTCACCCATCGGAGTAGAGACCATTTCTGTCTCCTTCAACCTAGTCGGTCTTTTCTCAACTTTCCGTGCAAATGCATGTGAGATGTAAGAATGTGTTGAACCAGAATCAAATAGAACAAGAGCCTGGAGAGAGCATACTGAAAGTGTACCTGTCACTACTGCATTTGAGGCATGTGCATCCTGTCGAGACAAAGCAAACACCCGTGCCTGTCCTCCTCCTGGTGCACCTGGACCTCTACCTCCTGCTCCTGCTCCTCTACCTCTGCCCGCACCTGGAGTGTTAACCTGGGGTGGTACAATTCTAACTGGTGGGGCTGCAATTGGAGTACTACCCAGAGTAGGATTGCTTTTGACACTCATATTACTCTTCCTCGACGGACATTCTTTCGCCATATGCCCGAACTGACCACAGTTGTAACAACCTGCCTTTGTGATTCTACACTCTCCAAAATGGAATCTCCCACATGTTCCACACTGCGGTTTTTGGTTACCGCCCTGACTACTGCCTTGGAACCTTTGCCCACCTTGTGTGTTACTCCTCCCAGAACTTGTGGTGGTAATGGCAGACTGCCCACCAACTTGCCCTGCGTAATTTGGAACTACACCAGAATTACCAGTTGTCTTTTGCTTCTTCTTCCATCCCTGTCCACCACTACTTGTCAGTAACTTGTTCTTGGGATTCGCCGATGTCCCAAACTTCTTTCTATTTTCAATTACCTTGGCACAATTAGCAGCTTGTGCTAGAGTTTCAAACTGTCCACATTGCGACAGTACAACTACAAACAATGGCTCTACCAACCTGTGGATAAACCTCTTAATTAACTCCCTCTCATCGGGAACCAATTCTGGAGCATATTGAGCTAGCTCCGTGAACTGCAGCTCAAACTCTGTCACTGACATATTCGGCGTCATCCATAAATCTTCAAACTGTTGACACTTGGCATACCTCATTCCTTCAGATAGAAACTTACTCAAGAATTCCCTCTGAAAATCTTCCCAGGTCATAGGAGCAACTCTCCTTGCATACCTCTTCTGTACTGATTCAAACCAAACCCGTGTAGGGCCTCTTAACTGAAACAAGGCAAGTTCCACCATCTCTCCTCCTGGACACCTCAGTAACTGTCCAATTCTGATTATATCACGGAGGAAATGTTGAGGGTCCTCCTTGGTTTCGGTTCTGCAAAAGGTAGGCGGATTCAATTTTAGAAATTTAGTGATCGGCAATTCCCTCGGAACTCCCCTCGGTCCCCGGGGCACGTCCCTTCGTTGCCATTCCCTTCTTGGTTCTTCCTCCCTTTCCTCAACCTTTCCTCAACCATTTCAGTTTCCTGTTCAGCTGATATCACTTGCTCTTCTTCCTCGTCGACAACTAAACGGCGGACTTCTTGTTGAATTTGGCGGGTCATTTCAGCTCTCAACTCCTGAAATCCCGCAGTCAGCATCTCGGCCACTGACGGAGCACCCGTCTCAACCTGTGGCTCTGGAGTTTGTTGCCTATGGACTTCTCTTTCTTGTGTCCTACCACGACCGCGAGCACGACCTCTAACACGGACTCTAGCTCGGCCCCTGGGAGGCATTCTCTCCTCCCGAACGGACTCCTCATCTATACGTGCAGGGACTTTATCGCCCCTCCTAGCCTGTGTAGTAGTTGGCGGCATCCCTGTACTGCTTAAAAAATGTCACCTGATAAGCATTTGCATAATCTATCATATATTAAGAAGGAATGACAGAATGGCTGACTCAAATTATCCTGGGTACTCCCACAAGTGCCTGTTTAATGCAACGTTGTGCCCGGGTTTCACAACGAAGCTTAAACCGATACCCGGTTATACCAATGGCTTCACATGACTTAAAGAATAACCAGGCTCTGATACCAAGTTTGTCACGACCCCAAATCGGGAGTACGTGACCGGCACGGGAATAGATTTTTACCTCTAAACCCGTAAGCCTTATCCTGTAAACATGACTATAACTACCCTGCTATACAATCAATATATATATATATATCATACTAGTGGCCACGCCTCACTGGTGGCCTAATTAACCTGCAATCCGCGGTTCGCTCAATATCGCTTCAGCTCAATCCAGTGTATATATATATTTATCAGCATTCATAATGTAAATATTAATATCATATTGACCGTATGTCTCAATACGTACGATCTATCCTATTCACATGCAGCAAGCACACATAATATATATCCATATCATATTGACCGTACGCCTCAATGCGTACGATCTATCCTATTCACATGCAAAAGTTTATATACTCAAACATATATCCTAGTCTTCCCCAAACTGGACCCTGTCTTTAAGTACATGTGAAGCCAACAATTCTAGAGCAAGTACATATCAAAAGCTGTAAATGTATGTATACAACCTTACAACTTTAAAATATATACAACAAGTGAAATCAAAATAACCAAAAGGTGTCCACCCACGCGAACAAATGTGTAAGGATGGTCTAATGTCCGTATCACTGTCCGGACGTCGATGCCTGCCCGATCCCTGTATCTGAAACATTGAAGCAGAGGGAGTGAGTCAAACAGACTCAGTGAGAAGCTTCCCATCCTCGGCGTAGCGGCGGGTACCACTACAGCTGGGGAAGGGGAAACACCCACAATCACATGCGCATGAAAGTCCAGTTTATCAAATGTTATATTACGATCAGGCAATATTAATATAACATTAAAATCAATGATAAACCTACGGATCATGCTTTTCTATCATGCTTCTCATAATCAAACAATCATAATTAACATATCATATGAAAACTGTAAATCAATCAACTGACCCTAGTACCAGGCTAGGGCAATGGCCTCAACGGGCAATTTCTCTTAATCTTTAACTGAACCTAGTGTCAGGCTAGGGCAATGGCCTCAACGGGCAAATCTTTTAGTCTTTTACTGACCCTAGTACCAGGCTAGGGCAATGGCCTCAACGGGCAAATGCTTTACGCTTTAACTTACCCTAGTACCAGGCTAGGGCAATGGCCTCAACGGGCAAATCTATTACTCTTTAACTGACCCTAGTGCCAGGCTAGGGCAATGGCCTCAACGGGCAATTGTTTTAACTTGTTTCTCTTCCCAAGCTTTCAGTTGGGATCCTGACTCTATCTACCCATTACTATCCTAAACTGACTTTACCTAGCTAGTTTGGACATCCCTATGACTCACTAATCAATTAAGAGATTGTATTAATCCTCATATTGTTCCCAAACCCTTGGTTTAGATCATAACCTAGCTCTAAGGTCTTTCCTAAGTTCAATTACCATAAAACGTCAACGTTCAATAACAACTTATATACGATTTCTTTAATGAGTTCTAATTAATAGGGTAAACCGAACCTTGGACTCAATCAACAACTTACCCCTTTGCTTGTACTGTTCGGCGTATCTCATGTCACCACATGGATACCCTCCAGTACCTCTTTACCTGTAGTCAAACACACATATACAAATACTTTCATATATAACAATTTAGGAACAACAATAGCATGTTAACCACTAAATAATTCTTATAAATCGTCAAGTAGGCAAACCACATATCCACATCCTCAATCAACCCTGTAGGGCAAGGATGGGAAACCCCTCACCTGGATGGCTTCCTTGCGCTTGTCCTAGAGTAACTCCCGCTCCGGACGAGTCGTGGTTTCCTAACGAATGCATTCAAGTGGTTAACATCTCATCTATACGCAATTCATATGCATACTACATGCTCATGCCTAAAATGCATCTAGACGTTGCCAAGAACCGAGTCCTTGGTCTTATCTGTCTTCCCTCTCTTCTATGAGAGTCTCAAGTGCCTCGCACTTGGTTCCGTACCGCTATCGCTCTCCTTGAGTTACTTTTGGGGCCTTGGATTTGAGTTACTAAACCTCAACGTGTGTCTAAGCTATCCTACATAAGGTTTCCTAAGGTTTGTGTAGAAGGAATTTAGAAATTCAAGAAGTTGAGCTTAGCTTGTTCCGTAAGTTGCTATTCTTGAGGGATAAGAAGACATTTGAAATGGTTTTGATCCTTAAAAACATGGTTGGGGTGTCCTAAGATGTTTTGGATTGAAAATAGGAGGTTCGGACGCCCCGGATTGGCTTAAAAACGGCTTTTGAGCATGCTGGACAGGGGCCCGGCGCTATAGCGCCAAGTTGCTGCCCAGCAACTTTTGCTGAACCAGAGAAATGGCGCCGGTTCGCAGCACAGCAATTCGTTTGCTGTGTTGTGGGCCGGTTTGAGCCCGTTCCGACCCCCTTTCGACCCCGGCTTCGACTCCGCACCTCACGGGTTTTGATCCCCTACAATCCAACGACATAAATCCAACCCTAACTACTCAAATCCAAGCCCGATTCCAAATTTATCAACAAATCCCCAAATTGGGAATATTTAGAATTTTACACCCTAAACCTTTTCAGATTTGAATTCGGCTAAACCCGAGGGTATAGCCCCGACTATTACCCCAACTAAGTGTTCAAGAACACTTCCTAGGTTTCAATCTACCCTCGAAACAACCCAATCAAAGGTGGATCGAAGAAATCCCTAAAAATGGAGAAATTGGGGGTTTCGAATGAAATTGGGGTTACCAACCTTTGATTCGATTGGTGGGAGGTGTAGAAGACGTCGTACCCGAGCCCCGGTGACTTTTCCGGCGTCGGTTAGCTCTCCCCGGTCACTTTTCCGGCGCACCCCACCTCTTTTTCTCCTTCTCCTTCACGCCACTCCTCCTCTCTCTCTCTTCTTTCTCTCTCTTTTTTCTTCTTTTCTTTCTTTTGCCCGTGACCCCTTCCTCTCCTTATGCCTTTTCTTTTATTACTTTCCTCTCTTAAGTCAAACACACCCCACGGTTTCCAACCCCACAAAGAAATAATAATAAAATAAAATAAGTAATTAATAACTAACTAATAATAATAATTATAATAAATAAGAGGTGGAAAAATATCCCCAATTAAATCCCTCCTCTTTCCAATAAATTTTATTTTCTCTTATACCCCAAATTTAAATACCCAAAAATATTACCTAATATCTTTCCCCCGTTTTATTCAGGTGTCCAATTCCTTAGGTCCTGAATTAAGTCCAAAAATTTATTTTCTACTTTCTTTCATTTCATTTTAAACTTCGAAAAAAATTTCTCGGGTATTACAAATTCAGCGAGTGGATTAGTCACTGTGCTCGACGGTGGATACCCTGGTCTAGACAAAAAAAAGAAGAAGCTAGATAATATATAAAGAAAAGAATAAGTCAAAAATAAAGAAAAGTTAGGAAAAATTTTTAATAAAAAAGTGCAGTTCTTGAAAAAAAAATCAGTGAAGAAATGCAATTCTTCACAAACCATAGTTAATAATTTGTGAAGATAATCAATCATAAGAAAATACACACCTCAATTTTTTGATGATGAGTATTTGCTAAGGAAAAGAAGAAGAATATGTAAGTAGAAAAAAAAAGTTATATATGTATATATATATATATATAAAGAAATGCAATTCTTGACAAAAGAATAAAAAAGAAATTAAATAGTCTTCATAATATAATATTCCATTTGGAATATATAAAATCTGGATCAAACAATTTTACATGTTACTCCCAGAAAAAGAAAATAATTAATCATGACAAAGAGGGAATCTTTTTAAGGTTGAAACATGAAATAAAGGAAAATAAAACTTGGTGGAGGAAGAAATAGTCTTCATCTGCGGATGCCTTTGGACACCAATTTAGAGCTACGAAAAAGGCAAGAGCATAAGCAGATTTGAGTCTAAGGTATCTTTGCAAATTAACATATTTATAGCAAGGAATGGCTTCAATCACTCTTGTGATAAGCCCCCATTTCCAACTCCATAGATCTTGATTATTTGAGGCACGATAGCTCCTTTTCATCCTTTGTAGAGGATAAAAAATCAGATTTCTGATTAGACCTAATGAGGTCCAATTACTTGTTTTCTTCTCTCTCTTTTAATCATACATATTATTTATTTAGGTGTTTGAGACCTCAGATTCGTCCCAAAGAAGGTGGATATGAGGAGATTTAAATGGCCCACTCATTGTATTTACTCTGATTGACATTCATTAGCCTTTGATATACCCAATCTGATTCACCACCAGCTCTGCACATTAATTCGTAATTAAAAGCCTTTTTCTTTTCATTTTCGATCTGGGTATGTTGTTGAGATTTTTTTGGAGCTTTGTCTAAAATTCCTTAGATGTGCTGACATGGCAATCATTGAATGCAATAAATAAGATGAACGCTCATTGTGGGGGTAATAAATGTGGACGTTACTTATGCACCTGTTATAAATGGTATAATATACATTCAGATTATTTTATTTTTAAATGGAGGATTTATATGCAATTTCATTGGCTGGTCATTCTGAGAAGAGATTTCGAATTTGTATATGTGAAAATATATATTCCCAAATAAATTAAATTTAGTGGGTAGGTGATGCTTTTAGAGGTTTATTTGGAGGATGCATAGAATATAATGTACAATTATTATATTTACTCTGCTTGTCAAGAGATAAGAATGTATCAAAGTGAAATAAATGGACTTAATTGCCTTATATTTCAGTTTCATATAGCACCCGATTTAATGACCTTATATTTATTTGATTTAAAACGCAATGTGATTGTCTAATGCATATGAGAAGGATATTTCGAACTCTTTAGGTAGAATGGCTAGAAGATGCTGACATGGCAATTTTGTAGAGATTGTTTAAGGACAAATGTTTAGTTTTTAACCCATGTATCTTACTTTAGTATTATATATAGAATATAGATGTTTGATAAAGTATAAATGCTTGATAATAAATGCATGAAATATGTGTGTTTATTTATAATTTTATTTTTTTGAAAAAAAACATGTGTTAAATGCGTTTCTATATTTATTTTGATTTGAACATAGGTCTTCCAGAACCTATTATATTGAACGCGAAAAAGATGAAAATTATGAACATTTTTCGAAACATTGAGTTCCTTAAAATTGTGTTTTTAGGTTGTGAAACCTATACCATTGTATAGAGGATGAAAAAACGATGAAAATGGTATAAAACATGTGAAAAAAGGACACCGACCGACATATAAAGGAGATAAATTTTGGGTCCGTCGAACCCGTCCTGTTTTACAATAGCTGGGTCAAGTTGACTCGAATGTAGGTCAAAGATGACCTCCAACCCCAAAATAGCGTCGTTTTGGACTATACAAAAAAGACCTATTTTTAAGGAACCATTTTGGCCCATTTTGGCCTACTTTAAAAAAAAACTTTTGATTTGGGCGTAGCCCAAGAAAAGCAAAAAGATTGGTTGGGCCAAAAGTTGGACCAGGCCCAACGGGTCCAAACCCAACAAAAAAAATGTTCATAAAACATATACAAGAAAGGGCATAAACGCCACGTTGCGCATGGGACCACATGGCAACTCAGTTGGGCACTGGGCCCCACGTCGACAGTCACCGTCGAGTAGGGGTCGTCGAAGCGACAGTGAGGCCATAAGACAACATGTGAACCTAACGTGCTACCACCAAGAGTGGGCTTTAAAAAAGTTTTTTAATTTTTTGTATTTTTAGCTTCTCAGGGCATGTACGGGCACGTGGGAGCTTCGATTAAGGCGTCGTTTGGCTCTAAAAATTTGTAAAATCAAGATCTTCAATTTGATATATTATTTCCCTATTTTTTGAGGTCATCGAGATTCAATTTATGCGTATTTTAGTGATTTTTCTAATATTTTTACATGAGAAAATCAAAGAAAAATTCCAAAAAATTCAAAATAATTTTTATTATTTTGTTTTAGGTGAAAATGAGGCAAGAGGCTTCTAGTAGCACGAAAAATACTGACTATGCCACATTGGAGTACTTATACCTAGATGAGGAAATTCCAGAATATGTATCCGAGGAGGAGAACCTTAAAGAAGATCCTGAGGAGGACCCTAAAGAAGATCTTGAAGAGGACCCTGAAAAGGATCCTCAAGAAGACCTAGAGGAGTTAATGGATTCCAGAATTGCGTCGAAAAAACATTATTTCCAATTGAACCTGTTGAAAAGAATTATGGAATTGGAATTGGATTATAAATGGAATTCGAATTTGAATTGAAAAAGTGTGTTTGGTATGAAAAGATGGAATTAGAATTGAATTAAAAAAGTGTGTTTGGTATGAAAAGATGGAATTGAAAGTTTATAAAAGAATGTGAGGTGAAAAGACTAATTTGCTCCTTAATAAATATTAAATAATTATTTTTTTAATTTTATTTTTTAGTATATAACTACTTTTTTATATTCATTATAAAAAAATAAAAAAAAATTAAGAGAGAGAGAAAGAAAGTAGGGACAAAAATGTCTTTTAAACCCAATTCCACAAAATTTATCTCAATTCCTCAAAAATACCCTACAATCTAATTCCACAAAATTTACACACCCAATTTTAAAAAACCAATTCCACATAATTCAATTCCAATTCTACATAACTCAATCAAACTAAATAATTTCTAGAATATTGTGAAATCCAATTCCACGTCCAACCAAACAAAACCCACTTTATGGAATTAAGAATTTGATTCCCTGAAATTGTCTAATTCCACAGAATCCCATTCTCAATTTTAGGGAGCGAACCAAACACTAGAAATTTTTTTTTTCTGGAATTGGATTCCAATTCCAAAAAAAATTTTGAAGCAAACGTAGCCTAAGGGTATGTTTGGATTGGGGATTAAGGAGGAGAAGGGAAGGGGAGGGGAGACTTTCAAGATATCTTCCCCTTGTTTGGGAAGATGAAAATTGGAGGAGAAGATAATGGAAGATCAAGCCTTAATCCTCCATTATCCTTCTCCTTCACAAATTCAAGATACCCCAAATTGGGGTATTTTGGAGGAGGTATCAACACCCAAACAAGGGGAGGACATATGGAAGGTTAACCTTCCCTTCCCTTCCCTTCCCCTCCGCTCCCTTCTCCTCTAATCTCTTCCCTTCCCTTCCCTTCCCTTCTTAATTCCCAAACAAACCCTAAAGATATAAAAGGCATCAATAGTGTGCTCGTTAACTAGATCGAAAACATGATCGATACGGAAAACACAAAATTCTACCTTGGAGTCATTTGGAGTATATTAGAGCAATAAGGGTTAGAGGAAAACCTAGAAGTAGACTCTTAGGCTTTGTTTGGGGTGTCTTGAATTTGTGAAGGAGAAGGATAATGGAGGATTAAGGTTTGATCTTCCATTATCTTCTCCTCCAATTTTCATCTTCCCAAACAAGGGGAAGATATTTTGAAAGTCTTTCATTCCCTTCTCTTCTCCTCCTTAATCCCCAATCCAAACATATAGGGTTTGTTTGGGAATTAAGAGGAGAAGGGAAGGGGAGAGATTAGAGGAGAAGGGAGGGGGAGGGGAAGGGAAGGTTAACCTTCCATATGTCCTCCCCTTGTTTGGGTGTTGATACCTCCTCTAAAATACCCCAATTTGGGGTATCTTGAATTTGTGAAGGAGAAGGATAATGGAGGATTAAGGCTTGATCTTCCATTGTTTTCTCCTCCAATTTTCTTCTTCCCAAACAAGGGGAAGATATCTTGAAAGTATCTCCTTCCCTTCCCTTCTCCTCCTTAATCCCCAATCCAAACATACCCTTAACTAAGATTCACTAGATTTTGACAATAGAATTGATGATTTCCATTATGACCAAATCAGGTAAACATAATAAATAAAGGAAAACAATGTTTGATTACCTACGCACTCACATAAAATGATGTAATATTTTGTGTTTGATTTATTATTATTATTAATGTTTGTTATGTTACACTTTTTTGAATTCTTGCATTGTAAATAGATTGCATAATTTATTTCATTTAATGAATTTTTAAAAATTATCGTTAAATGATTATATATATATATATATATATATATATATATATATATATATATATATATATGCTTGTTATATAAGTGAGAGATTTTAGAATATGAGATTTTTAACAGTTATAATTTTTACTAAGGCACTAATTATATATAATTCTTGATAGAATATGATGATTATTACTTGTATCTGTGTGATAGGAGATACAAACGTATGCTCTTGATCATGTATCTTGTAATGTTATTATTTTATGATTAAGAATAATATGATGATATTGTATACTTATTTGTGCTATATATAACTGAAATGTTTGATGATATGTGTTTGTTAGAGAGATTGTAGAATAGTATGTGTTTGTTAGAGAGATTGTAGAATAATGTGGGATTTGTTTGTTACGGAATTTAAAATGGCAACCAAGAACACAATTGCTGAGTTTAATAAGGGGGAAAACTAAATGAGGACTACTGGGATATCTGGCATCATAAGGTTCAATACATCTTCGAGGAACAAGATGCTATTGAGTCTCTCACACATGTTTTGGTTGAACCTAAAACTGGGAACACGATCCAACATAGGAAATACCACGATGCTTACCAAGCTTGGAAGAAGAAAAAATCATAGCAAGGATAATGCTTTTGAGTGCCATGTGGCTAATGACTTAATGTGCAAGTTTGTGATACACAAAACTGCACAAGCTATATGGATAGCTTTGAAGGATAAGTTTGGTGGTACTTCTACTACTAAACTTAGGAGGTTGACAATTAAGTTCGACACCTACAAGCTTAAGCCAAATACTGTTATGAAGCAATATCTGAGAGAGATAGCCAATATGATCAGGGAACTTAAGGAGGCTAAATATGTTTTGTCTGATGAACATCAAGTGCTAGTTGTCATCAGATTGCTTTGTGGAAGCTAGGAGCATATGAAGGTGAATTTAACCCATAATGAAAATATCGTTACTTTTAACAATGTAGCCAAGCACTTGGAGCTCGAGGATGAATGCTTAGATGCTTTCAAGGCCTCTGGACAGACTTATTACACTAAGGATGCTAGTACTTGCCAATCAAAGTGATGAATCAGACTTTGTCGCAAATCCGTATCTAATAATGTTTCCAAGTTATGCAGTATAAGGCACTACCAGGGTCGAACTCTTGTGGAACCTTTATTAATTCCGCAATAACTATGCCTAAGTATTGAATTAGGTTAAACTCAAGAAGTATGGGAGCAAAGTAGTTTAAGTTTGTTGGGAAACGATTGATGTTGAACGAGTAAACTATACACAATAGATTGCCCTTAATTAGATCTTTTGCTACTTAGCTATCCTTGCTATGTAAAATAGGATTTTAGAAAATTCTTTTGGAAAAACTTTATCAGAGCTTTTCCTCCAAAAATTGCCCAGGCAACCACTCTGGACATAGGTAAATATCTAATCGAGAAATATATTACCCGCAGTAAGATAGTGTGCGAGTTAGATAAACATATTTAGTTAAGAACCAAAATATATTTCAACCAAAATATATAAAGGAATGAAATTTAATCCAAATCTATCTACCCTAGTTTGCAACTACTAGACCCATTTAATCCAATTATGAATTTTGAACCAGCTAACCAAAATGTTCTAGAACCATAACTGAAAGTAGATAAACTGTAACATCCGACAAGAACTTCCCTAATTAAGGACTCATAGCTCATGCTGTTTACAGAAGAACCCTAAGGCAAACTACATAACTTAGTCACTCATGTTCTGGGAGAACACAAATACTGTAAGGGAATAGAAGATGAGATGTTGGATGATGAATTAAGAGCTCCTGCTTCCTTTTTATAGGCACTTGGCAAGAATAAGAAGGGCCATGGGTGCATTCGAATTCGAATTCAACTCAAAACCTATCTTAAATTTGGACCTAACTTAACTCACAAGGCCTTGCCGACTAGCCTGATGATTGGATAAATGATCTGTGAATATGCTTCGCTCCCCGTAGATACCATGCCTCTTCGCCGCAATGAAGGACACGTAATATTGGTGATGTTGGGCGTTTTATCTTCTCTTTTCTACCCATGCTACACTTCTTAACTTTTCACCATAGTGCTTCTTCGAATCCTTAGTGGTTTAACTTTTCTGATTTGACCTAAAATCAACCAAATACATTCGTAACAGTCTATAGTTTAAGCCAAATAATAACAATCATTCAATATCCATGAATTTATCACAAAATATACGATAAAAGTACATACATACCACTAGATACATGTCAACTTAATTATACAAATAATGATGCTAAATTATATTATATTACTAATTATTATTAATATTATTGTTTCTAGTATTGTTTTGTGAATTTTGTGAATTCACATGTTTCATATAATTCTAGTATTGTTTTTCTAACAGAACCTATTTCTTCTTCTTGGGTTATTGATTCGACCTCCACAGAATGTCTAATATGTTGTTCAAGTTGAAAGGTTGGCTCTCTCACACGGGCAACCATCTCTGATGTAACAACCTCACATTTTCCAATTGAAGTTAGAATTTATTTTCTTTAATTGAGTAAATTAATTTAGTAAATAAATATGAATATGGTGAAATTAAGTTTTCTTAACAATTATTCTATATTAGAAATTCATTGGAAGGCAAACATTAGAATTTATTAAGCACAGACAAAAGCCCATAGTAGTTCAGTAGGTGATGTGGGTCAACACGATTTTTTTTTAAAAAAAAAAGACTGATCAATAAAATTATTATAAGGGCCCAAATCTTATCAACAAAACCATAAAAGGCCTTTAGGAAAATGAGAGTAAATTAGTGGGCTAATGAATAAACCAAACACTTCATTAAAAGGGTTATTGCCCAAAATTCTAGTTGTGCCATGTGGGAGTGTGTTGCTTAGCCACGGCCTCTTCATACAGATTCCAAGAGGGTGATTTTGGAATGCAGAAATACCAAATCACTCACCAGATGGGATCCCAGGTCGAGCAAGGCACTTCTTCGCCAAATAAAAATAAGTTTGATAATCCCCAAAAATTAAAAATCTTAGAAAAGGCCGAGGCTGAAGGAACATTTAGGGGAAATCAAGGGGTTCCACATATTCCCTTATAGGAAGAGGCAACGAACCCCGAAACACTAACTCAAGCACTTTCGCAACCAATCCCAGACGAAAGATCAAGACTACTACAAGTCTGATACAATAAATTGACTGGCCTAAATACCAATCCCAGATGAATGTCACTCGTTCCCGCAAGATCCCCTTCCCTAGTGACTAAAAACACTAGGGAAAATGCTTTGAGTACTAATGCCCTACAGAGAAAGGCTCGGTGACTTATCACCTGAAAGTCGCCCCTGCGCTTCCCATGTCGCAACAACTTGAAAGGGTACAAGGGAATACTGAATGTTCCCTAAGAAGCAAGTTTCTTCTCCTCTTCAGAATCTTTAAGGAGAACCTGAGCATAGGTAAATTCACAGGGAGTACTGAATGCTCTCTAAAATGCATGGATCTCTTTCTGCAAAAAAAATTCAAGGAGAACCTGTGAATAGGTAAATATAAAGGGAATACTGAATGTTCCCTGAAGCGCAGATATATACTGCCGCTCCGAATATCTAAGGAGAATCTAAAGCCGAATTAACTAAATGTTGTTTCTTCCTTCTCCTTATCCTAAATTTTGGTAGTCTTTTCAAGATAAGTGTGGGGGAAGAAACCTCTCAAATAGGGGGAAAGCCATTTTACTATTAAATTTCTTTTCATTCGATTTTTTATGTCTTTTAAAAAATAAAATATAAAATATCCACAAATATGTTTTAACTTAAAATCGAGAATTAGAATTAGGAATAGTACATGCATTTTCAACTTTTTTTTTTATCTTTTTTTATAATTTTGAAATTTTGGGCAATGGTCGTCGCGACGAAGTGCATGCACTCGTTGTGGCATGGGAGATAGTCACAACTCGCCATGGCAAGGCGAGAGGCTATCGACCGAAACAAAAAAAATATTTGGACATTTTGTTTTGTTTTGTTTTGCTTTTTATTTTTTATTTTTTGTATTTGTCTAATGTCTAACTCTTCTTTGAATGACGTATATTTTTACACTGATTTATTCTTAAATTTTCTTGCAGCGTTACACTGATTTATCTATTTAGCTTAATTAGGTATTAGGAATTTCTTTCTAATCACCTGTAATACCCAAGAATATTTTAACTAGCATCATGAATTAAATTAAATTAATTAATTTAAAAGTGGAAAGTGAGATAAAAATACACACTAGCTTATCACTTATTATGTGGTAAATATAAATTTTTGTAAAATCCTAATACTTATATAGTTTTTTTTATTAAATCAGATTTCTTTTTTTTAGTGATATATATATATATATATATATATATATATATATATATATATATATATATATATATATTAATATAAGGAAGAAACGTGGAGACAGAAAAATAAAGAAAGGAAAACGCGTGAAGAAAAGAGGAAGACGTGAGGGCCAAAACGCAAAAGAATGAGGGGAAGAAAGAAACGGGGAAGACGCTACGGAGAGAGAGGAACGAGGGAAGCACGAACAGAGGGAGACGCACGGAGCAGGGCGTTGACGGACGTTCGTGGTGGCCGGAGTTCGCCGTCCGTCACCGTCTTTGTGGCTAGAGAGAGAGAGAGCTCGGGTTAGAGAGAGAAACAAGAGGAAGAGAGCTTCTTGCCGGAAAACGCCGTCTCTTCACCGGGGAAGGTAGCTGGGAGTCTCCTCTACTCCATATCGTCCTTCTAACCGGTTGAATCGAGGTGAGAAGTCCCGAAACTCTTAAACCCCAATTTTATCAATTTTAGGGATTTTTGGAAAGACCCCAATTGATTCAATTTGAGTATTTTGGGTCCTAAATTAAAGTATTTGCATGCTAGGAAGTGAGTTGGAAGCTTAGGAACCGGAACCAAATTGATGGAATTTATCCGGGTTGGAAAAAGTGTAGGAAAAGTATGATTGGAAAGGTTTAAGGGTGTTGTGGAATGATTTGAGGTGCATTGAAAGGTTGAATGATAATTATATAATTGTAAAAAAAATTATTGGAATGTACGAGGGATTAAAACCCGAGTAATTCCTGTCTCACCCGGAACCCCGTTCGGGGAAAAAGAGAGACTTTCCTAATTTTACGCGTATCCGGATATGTGTATTCGTGTGTAGGTAAAGTATTGAAAGTTAATTCGGTAAATGGAAATTTTAGGCAAGTAGAATTTATGACTCTCTTTAGTCATAAATTCAAGACTTGGGTAATGGGAATTTCATATGGACACATAGAGATGAAATTGGGTAACCTTGCATTCCCAAGTCAAAGCTTCCGAATAGTGTGATTAAGAAAGGGCTGAACACGAATAGAAGCATGCTAGATGTTCCGAAAACTAGTTGAGGGCATTCCAAGCCAACGACTAGTCTATGGAATTAATTAGAAAGAACATGAGCATTAGCGTTACATGTACACTATAGGGGTTGAAATTGCAAGTTTTTGAATCTCTCAAGTATATGCGTATAGGGCACCATACTGTGAGTGGACTTTCGGGCGCACCGAGAGCCAATCAGAGGGGCCAACCAGGTGAGGGGCTTTCCTATCCTTGCCTATAGGGTTGACTGCGGATATGGATATATGGTTTGCCTTCTTGCCTATTTGTAGGAATTACATGTTAGATAACATGCTATTGTTATTCCTAAATTACAGTAATTGTGAAAACGTGCTATATGTGTGTTTGTGAATTGTAAAAGAAATTGTGGCTCAAGGAGCCTTATATGAAAAGAAGGTCCACGGGACCTATACGATATCGGGGTAGGATCGAGTAAATACTAGCTGAAGGGTGTGGTTTTGTATGTAAGTCCTTAAAAAGGATAGACCTAGGTGATTTTGTTCAGAACCAAGAGTCCGAATTAGAAACCACTTGGAAATCTAGATTTGCCTAAGAAGAAGTAAAATGAACAAGTAGTAGTCCATAGGGGTCAGTGACGGCACAACGCGGAAACCGAGTCTATCGCGGGTGGTCCGGGTAGATTGAGTCTCTTATCTTGAGTCAATCCACAGAAATACAGAGTATATGAGTTCACCACATTGTGGCTATTGCCTTGGGTAAACCGAGGTCAGATGAGTCGCCGGTTATTACTCCAAGTGAAGTCTTGGGGTCAGACTATTGTTCCAAGTAAAATCTTGGGACCAGGGGTTCCTAGAATGATCAACTAGGTTCCCATATCGCTCACGTTAGATATTGCCTTTGGGCCAGATCCCCTCCTAACGGAGATATTGCCTTCGGGCCAGATTCTATCCTAACGGAGATATTGCCTTCGGGCCAGTTTATGATTAGGATTACTTGAATACAGAGGACCACATGGAATTATATGTTAAATCATGATGTGATGTATGTGTGAATTTAAATGTATGTAAATCCATGCTTTAAATTCTTTATTGTGAATATGATATAAGCTAATTGCCTGACCACTTAATATATGGAAATTTAATCCGTTATATGCGTATGTGTTTGTGATTGGCTCCTCTTCCCCAGTTGTAGTGGTACCCGCTACTACACCAGGGATGGGAAAGCCTCTCACTGAGTCTGTTTGACTCACCCCAATGTTACATGTTATAGACACGGGTGGTATAGGCATCAGGAGCACTTCCACTTCATCTCAGGGAGGCGGAAAGACTTAAAGACCGCACGCATTGTTCGCGTGGGTAGTACTGCTATATGTATTTTGACAGGATGTATATGTATATGATTCTTTTGGTATAGCATTGTTTTGTACAGTTGCTATATGCATATATGTATATGTCACACTCTAGAACTGTCGGCTTCATACAGATTAGAGATTGGTCTTGTGGTTGGGAATGTAGGTTATGATATGCTGAATATCATGTGTATATATATATATATATATATATATGAATGTGACTTCCGCATGTGAATAGAATAGATCACACGCACTGAGCGTGTGGTCAATATGTAAATTTATATATATGTGTGACTGAATATTTGATGGCATGAAAATACAGCTTCCGCATGTGAATAGGATAGGTCACACGCATTGAGGCGTGTGATCAATATGTATATTTTATGCAGGTGTGTGATTGAATATATATGCTTGACTGTACACAGGGATTCTGCATGTGAATAGGATAGATCACCCGCCCTTAAGCGCGTGATCAATATGTATATTATATGTACGTGTGATTGATTATGTGTATATGTATAGACTGAAGCGGCGTTGAGCGAGCCGTGGATTGCGTGCTACTTAGGTCACCGGATAGGGATGACCACATATACTATATATTGTTTGTATTAGAAATGGGTAGTTATGCATATATAAAATGTAAATCAGGGATTAGAGGCTTACGGGATAGGAGAAATCCTACCTCCCGTGCCAGTCACAGACGCCCGGTAGGGGGTCGTGACATCACCTAAATTAAAATGAAGAAATATTTTGTAAGCCTGTTAGAATAATTATGCCTATGCAGAATTTAGCTGCGTAATTACTTGAATCTTTCAGAATTAATTAGAAAGACAAACCTTAGGAATTCTAGTTAATCCTTAGCTATGTCGACTATGCATAGGATTTAATTAAACTCTAAATTAGTTTGTTATTTCTTTTTTTTTCTGAATTATTTATCATTCCAACAGATTATCTTCATATAGCTCCAAATGCAGAGGAGCCAACTAGGAAAAGTAGACTTGGATAACACCTTTTATTTTTTATTTTCTTTAATTTTATTTTAGTAAACATAATACTATGACTGCTACTAACCTGATGATTATTTTGATATTTATTTTGGATACTTTTATAATTTTGTCTAATTTTGATAAGTCAAACTTGTTTGCCTGAGTTGCCATAGTTTTGTTTGTTACATGAACTGTGATTTGAAACTATATTTCTGTTGATCACTCCCATACTAGGAGTGTTGTCTAAAGCATTGAGGACAATGCAATGATTTAGTGTGGGAAAGGATCCTGCATAGAAAGAATATTTATTTTTTATTGTTTTTCTTGATTCTTTATGCTTTTATCTGGTCTTTAAAATTTTTTTAATATATGTTTATTTTAATTAATTGACCAAGGTTAGAAATTCACCATGAACTTCCTGTCTAATTCATCATTTTTCTGTAATTCAAACATGTTAAAAATCAGAATTCCCACTTGAATTTTAACTTGTCTGGTTTAGAAATTTAGGAAAAGGACATCGGTCAGGAATATCTAGGGAGACTAAAATTTTTAAAAATACTTTTTAGGATAATAAGCAGCTTTTTAATTATTTTGTTTTCTTTATTCTACAAACCTAGCAACTTAGTTATGTATTGTAGGCAGTTGATCATTGAGAGAGCCTAACTATTTGGAAGGATTTGAGCCAAACTTGTCTTTGGAGCGCCAAAACCCATCTGTCTTCCCCATCCGCTGTTGTGAGGAAACGCTAGGGAGGAAGACACGTCGTCGACTGAGAAAACGCTACTGTGAGTTCCGTCTTCCCCATCTGTCTTCATCATTTGCTTATTTGGATCTCTCATCATCGCTATTCGTTTGCAAACCGCACATATGCCAGATTTCAAGAAATTTCTTTACAAGGATCTATGATTTATTTCTTTTCCATCCGGCCCCTTTTAATTAATTATTCTCTTCACCTTAGCTTGTTCTTATGCTTTTTCATTAACTAGCTGCTTATTTTAGAGCCTGTTTATGTTTATGCCTGTTGCCTAGGCTGTTTGATATTTTGGTTTCTAGTGTGGTGTTGTTGCATTTCTACCGCTTTTGAATTTGAATTTTTGGAGTAAGCTCCAACATTTCCCTTTAATTCTCCTGTGATGCGGATTTGCATCTTCCCCAAATCTTTTCAATCTAATTGGTTGTGTTAATTTTTCTGTCGAATTGTATATACTTGAGGTTCTGTTTATCTCTTTCGAGGGATATTTTTTCTTATTAACATACGCTTTTATGTCTTATTATTGGTAGCTCTTTGAAGTTAGTTGAAAGCTTAATTCTTGATTGGTCTCGTTGCTACTTACTTTCCTTGCATTGGATTAATTATTTTTCCATCTTATTTGCATGCTAGAAGGTCTTTATAGAGAAGAAAACTTCTCTTTGAATTTTTAATTTGATACTTGAAGATGAGCTTCCTTATTCATATTACAGTTTGCATTGGTTTGTAGACTGAATACTTGGTGTTTTGTGATTCTTGATGTATACTATTCTTCACTCTCATTTTTTAATAACATTAAAAGGAAGATAAATATGATCTTATCATGGTAACATTCCTGGAAGCTGGAACTACTTCTTGCAAAATTCTTCAAGTTATCTTCCATAGCAGCTATGTAGCATATGGTGTATACTGATATTGTCATGCACAACCAGATGCAAAAACAACTAGTTACTGTTAGTTAGCATACATTCTTGGTGATCACGCAACAACAGATATTTCATTCGACCACTCACATGCATTTAACAACTATAAGCATGAAGCAGTTTATTTCACATCATCACTCAACAAGTAAACATATAACATATAATGCCGGCTTTTACTTACCAGTCTTCTCACGTTCAACATGTTTGAATCAAACAAGACGTGTGGTGACGTAATCCTGTACGTTACCACTACGCTACACAATCAGCAATTATATGCAACCACAAACAATTTGTACATACACACAGATACTATAACATACATCTACTTAATCTCCCCCACTTTGGGGTATCTTTTCTACTTCGAACCTGTGCACCCGGGTTACTGGCCACCACGTGGAAAAACATACTTAACCCATTCACTTGGGTACTGGTCACCTCGTGACAATTCTGTTAATCAAACACAGTCAACCACTATCTATCAAGCAACTGATCCATAGCCATAAAGTGGCACGTTCTGACCCCTCACTGCGGGGCAATAGCTTGAGCCCACTCGTCCATTACCCAACCCGGTCACAATGGCGGGCACGACGCGATGTCTCAAAGCATGGCCGCTGACACACCCGGGACCAACTCCACAAGATGATTTCTCTTTTCTAGGTTAGGCTCACGGTTCACCCGTAGGTTCCTCCCGTGTCTCCTTACCTTAGTCTCACATATTAATAGGATTCTTTGTATCTTTTCCGAAGGATCAACAATTCCTCTCCTTGTTAATATTGACAAGTATCCTCCTCAACAAGATATAACTCATATACCCGTCCAGATACACTCTCTGAACCTCAAGCTATCGTCATAGCAATATAAATCCTTTCAGACCCTATTGCCAGTATAGGGCAATGACCATCGTCATGGTAATTATAAAAACTGAGGTCGCAAGTCCCATCTGACGTTGTTCTAGTCGATGTATCACATCGCTAGCATAACCAAATCCGAAACCCACCAATAACTCCTTTTGCATGATAATAATCTAAGTCACCGTCGTGACGAGTTTTCAAAATAAAAGCTTAGTCCTTCCGTACAAGGACTCTTACCACCGTCGTGGAAAAGATTTAATAAAATACTCATCATGCCTTCGGAGTGTATGAGTTGGATTTGTAACACACCAATCATAGCAAACAATTACACTCTACTCCTATGTCTTCCTATCCAATCTACTTTCCACAACCTATTCTCTAGTTCTTTTATTCGTTTAGTATTCTATACCTCTAGCTAACACATATCAGACAAGCAGAGAATATACATACTCATGTAATCCACATAAGCATACAACCCTATGAGTAGAGATGGAAGAACCCTCACCTTGGTCAATCTTCCATGCAACCATCTCCTGTAACTTTAGTCTCCTCGGAGTTCCTGTTGCACTCTATTGCGTGTCGTTGTCCCTATAAGAACAACACTTACTTCATTAAGGTTATTACTTAACTTAACTTGTTATTTATCTCTCCATTACTCTCGCATGTAGTCCATGGTTGCCACAGAGTCAAGCTCTTGGTCTTATTGGACTTCTCTATCCCGACTTATGCGTATCCTTCCTCGGACACTTGACTTAATCGCATATAACACTCTACTTGAGTGTTTCACATACTTGGATTTGAGTATTAGACCTCTATCTCAATTGTATTCACATCTAAGGAAGCTTATCTAACTTGATTGGAAGGAATCCTAGGAAGGTCTAAGCATTTTGTTTCAACTTGTGTTCTTACTCGGGTTCTAAGAAATCTAGTTTCTAAACCTCAATACACCTCTAATTCATCCTACTTAAGGCTTCCTAATAATTTTGAAGGAATAAAATTACCATTTTAGAATTTGGACTTCATTGCTCCACAAGTTTTTCTCCTTGAAAAACAAGAAGGTACATAAAATAATTCTTGATGCTAGATAGCATATATAGAATTATTCTAGGGTGTTTAAGATTGAAAAGAAGAGGTTTGGAGCCCTCAACATCACCCTTAAAGTGTATTTGGGCAAACCGAGCAGGGACCCGGCACGTTAACGTCAAGGTTCAACCTTAGTAACCTCGGGCCAGCTCTTCACGGGTCTTGTTCAGCTAATATTTCAACCATATAATTTTAATAACATCAATTCAAGCATATTTACTCAAATCCAAGCTCAATCCTAATTATCAACAATTTTCTCCAATTTGGAAATAATTATAATTTCAACCCCAAATCCTTCCAAATTCGAATTTGGCTAAATCCGAAGATATAATCTCGATTCCTACCCCGACTAAGTGTTCAAGAACACTTCCTAGGTTTTAATCAACCCTCGAAACAACTCAATCGAAAGTCAATCAAAGAAATCCCTAAAAATGGAAAAATTGAGGGTTTATAATGAAATTGGGGTTACCAACCTTGATTCGATTGGTTGGAGGTGTGGAAGATGTTGGAGTCGAGCTCCGGTGGTCGTGGCCGGCGTCGGACCACTCTCCTCCGGTGAGTTTCCGGCGAACTTCCTCCTTCTTCTTCCTTCACGCATGACTCTCTCTCTCTCTCTACCGTTTTTCTTTTGTTCTTTGTGCATGGCTCTCTCTCTCTCTCTATTCTTTCCTTTATTTCCTTTTATTTTTTTCTACCTTCTTCTCTTTAATAAACACACGGCAATTCCCCCACCCCAAATAAAATCAAATAATTAAATAATTAATAAAAGTAATATAATTAATTAATAAAATAATTAATAATTAAATAAACAATAACAAATATGTATTTTTAATTTAACCCCTTTCTCTATTAGATTCAAAAAAAATATTTTCCTACTTCTTTTCTTTCCCTTTTTATTTTATTTTAAACTTCGAAAAATTTTCTTGGGTATTACAATCTTTGAAAAAAAAAAATTTCTTTCCGGTTTCTTTTTAACTTTCATACATTTTCTATATTCTTTTTAAAGTTTTAATTGCTAGCCCCGAAATAAATCATTCTTAAATCTTCGAAATTTTAAATAAATCATTCTTTAATCCTCGAAATTTTCCGAGGTATTACAATTGCAATTATTACTTGATAGATGTGGGGTGAAATGAGAAAAAATGGGAATGATGAAGAAAAAAAAACATGACATGTTCTAATGTCGTGTGGTGTAGTCAGTGTATGCAGTTTAATTTTTCTCTTTATTCTACAAGTATTTCTAATAGAGTCTAGAGGCAACATTAATATAATCATGTTGTAAAAGACTAACTTTTTTTATTAAATCCAAATATAATATTATAAATACATCAAGTTAATATAAGTTTAACTAAGATATATTTTTTGCATCATAAATGCTAAATCTTGAAAAGTTATTGAGCTGGCAAAGTAGGACCCACAGAAGAGAAAGAAAAAGTGGGACATGATATTTATTATAGGAAGCTTCACATCCTAATCAGTTGCCCATATTATTCTTGGAGGCTCCATGTTGTATTTATATGATGCCATGTGAATTACTATGCAACTTGTAGAAGCAAATAGAATATATATTTATAATTATATACTCAAGTTAATTAGTTGCACATAATTTCTAGTTGTGAAAACCTTATCACTTAATTCATAGGATGAAGATGAAGCCTTCAACTACATTACCTTAGTAATACCTTTTCCTAACTTCTCTCCTTCTCATATATTTCATTAGTGATTAATTATATACATATATATATATATATATTTTAAGAGGGCGATGCTCATTATTCTTTTCAAAAATTACGTACGTTTTTTTATAAAGTTTAATCTCTTTGATCAATAGAAATTTTTAAACGTTAAAATTATTGTTTTTGTTGATTTCTTACCAAAAAAAAATTACTATCCATTGTCTCTTAAAGAGATATATCAATTAGAATTTATTCTAATTGGTTGATAAAATATTCAATGATTTGATATATATGTGTAAGAAATCTAAAAAAATAATAATTATATTTCGGGTAATATATTATAGAGTTATTAAAAACTCAAGCTCACCAGTTGCAAGTCATTGAATTTGTTTGAAGATATATGTCAAAGTACTTTTTCTTTTGTGATGAATAGATTAGCCTTTAATGAGTGGACTCAAGCCCAAGTAAAAAATAGTAAAGCCCATCTAAGGGAGTAATTTTGTAGCCCAAATTAGTGATGAAGGAATACACAAATATGTTAGAATGTAGAGGTACATTTCATGAAATTGGCTTGACCTTTTTTCTTAAAAAAAATCCCAATTGTAGTCAATGTTGGAGCTCATTTTCAATACTGCTATATTTTTACTTTTAATTGTGTCAATTCCTATTGATTGAACTTGGTATTGTATTTCTAGCCACAATGATTGAGGCATGATGAGATTTAGATTTGTATTTGTCTATTGGTCAATTGTAATGTACAAAGTGTTTGGTGGTGTGGACCTATTATTCTAAAATAATTGTACCTCTATCTACCCTTCATATATTTACTTTATTCTACATTAATTATTTCATTATTCTAAAATTGATTATGGTGTCATTAATTATTTCATTATTCTAAAATATTTTTTGTTGGATATAGGTTTTAGCTATGGATAAATCTTGGATTACAATGTCACAGATTAGCCCTGAATATGATAAAGGCATAAATGCCTTTTTAGATTTTGTATTTTCACACACGATTACTGAGGGCATGATAAGATGTCCTTGTAGCTGTTGTGGATTTAAAAGGTGGCATAATAGAGAAGTGGTATATGATCACTTAATTTGTACCCAATTCCCTCAAGGGTACACAATATGGACTTGGCATGGAGATTCAGTCATAGGAGATGCAAGTAACACTTCAAATGTAGCAAAAGATAACCTTGGGGGTATACGTGGTTCGGCCGATGAAGATTTAATGCAAGATATGGTTCGTGAAGCATTTGGAATTAATACGGATGTTGGGATAGAAGCAAATGAATCTATAGATGAAGTTGAGAGTATGGAGCCTGGGTTGCATGAACAGTACATCATAGCTAATACAAACTTCAATGATTTAATTAGAGAATGTAATGAGGAACTCTTTGCAGGTTTCACAAAGTATTCCCGACTGTCATTTTTTATTAAACTGTATCATATTAAATGTTATTGTCGGATGACTGATAAAGTCATGTCCATGATACTTGAGTTATTGCATGATGCTTTTGAGCATGCAAAGATTTCTAGTTCATTCTATGAAGCCAAGAAAATAATCAACAAACTAGGGCTTAATTATTCTAAGATTGATGCATGTATGAACGACTGTATGTTATATTAGAGAGACGATGAAAGTAAAGAATCGTGCAAAGTTTGTCATGCATCTAGATGGAAATCTAAGGAAAATGCAAGTAACATGGTGTGTGGAGGTAAGAGGAAGAAAAAGAAGCAACTTGTGAAAAGAACCGTGAAAATTGATCAAAGCTTAAGATGCCACATACGTGTGGATCTAAAAGCATGGCCAGAAAGAAACATGAAATGGTAATAACCTCTACTAACTCTTATATATATGATGCCTACTTGTTTTAAAAAGTTCTAATAGCATGATCATGGTGTTATCTCATTAATGTATGCTAGGAATTGGCAAGTGGAAAGCCTGTAAGTAGGGGAGCTGTCTTTGTAGCAACACACAAGAGGAAAGATGATTCTTATGTGAATGACAATGCTAAGATTGTTAGTGTAAGTAAATACAATTCTTATAATATGGATTGAATTGTTGAGTTCTGTTTCTTTTATGCAACCTTTTGTTCTCCATGTTTGATATTGGAAGTACGCTTTATATTCTTCTGCTTAAGTAATATGATGGGATTTTTAATGGTAAAAGTTCTCTGTTTATACTCTCCATGTTTGATATTTGATGCTTTGGCTAATTATGTTGAGCTGTGTTTAATGGTAAAAGTTCTTTGTTTATACTCAATACCTTTGAATGATGGAGGACTCGCTAAGAAACTATCAATATGTTGTGCTTATTGTATTACTGAAGAAGTGTATGAGATTGAGTTATGTTATTAGTGTTGGAGCTGAAAATATTTTTGTAGTTTAAGGAAGTAATCATTGAAAAGAATCAAATTACATGACTAATAGATCTTTATTGCCTTCCCTACGTGGCTAATAAAATCATTTTTGCAGATGATTATATTGAAATCTTTCTCTGATGTGGTTTATTGATTTTCTTATGAGTGAATGTAACACTTTGGGGTTCGTTTTTCTGCTTGTCTCACAGATATATGTGTTTTCATAGCTAATTCATCATTACATAATATGTGGTTTATTGATTACTTTTTGCTTCCTATCTAATTATAAGGCAAATTGTAATTTGTAGGAAAAAATTTTAGAAATTGAGAGTCAAGAGACTTCATCCACACAAGTATTGTAATTTTGTAATTTTGGAAAAGAGAATCTTGGAAGAGTTCGTGGTTTGGGATTTGGTCCTAGTCCAACCCAAGTGTTTGGACATGCAACAACCCGACTTGGTAGGATTCCGCTTAATGGTGTTAGTGATCATGCAGGAGATGTGGCACTGCAAGAAATTGCTAGATTGAAATTACAGTTAGAGGCTAACAAAAGTCAGACGAAAAGTTTTATGACTTTTGTTCTATGGAATCTTGGGCTGGAAAGTGTACCACCTGAATTTGCAGATTTGATAAATCCTCAAGTTAGTTAAATTCGTTTTTACTTAAATTTTTTTTGGATAATTCAATAATATATTTTCATATACACATATAATTAAATTTGTTAATTTTCTTAGGTATCGGATGCAAATAGTGCAGAACCATCATCAACGCGACACCAATCCTCACAGGCCTGAGATAGTGTTTCATTCACGGGATTGGATTATTTTGGTTTTGAATATTAGTAAGTTTACAAGATTCTTATTAATGTCAATCTTTTTCCTTTTATTATATTTGGATTTTTTATATGATATGATAATATTCTTATAAATTATCTATTCTGATTCATTTGCAAGTCCATAAACTTTTAGATGGTTTAGTATCAAGGACTCTTGGTTATTTAGTTTTTTGGTTATTCTTAAAGCAGATCATATTATTTTGGAATAATACTTTAGATATTTGTACCTATTTTGGTTATGGTGATGTTATTAGGATGATTGTACTTATTTTGAGTATAATGATCTTATTAGGATGAGATTGTACTTATTTTGAGTATAATGATCATATATTGTATGAACTATGAAGTTTCTATAAAAAAATTGTATGAACTATGAAGTAAAATACTTTATTTTTAAAAAAATTAAAATTAACAATTCCTGGCGCTTATAAAGTGTCTGAAATTAAAGAAAAAAATTATATTAATAGAGTTAGTTATTGACGCAATATAAGGTGCCACTACTTCCATTTCTGGCGCTTTAAAACGCGTCACAATGCTGCAATAATATTCTTACAAGTTGATAACGACACTTCTAAAGCGCCGGTAATGTTCCACAGTGGCGCTTCTAAAGCGCCATAAACTGACGCAAGAAAGACAAAAACAAACAGATTTCTGGCGCATTTTAAGCGTCACTAAAAATGTTTTGCGGCGCCTGTTCCAGCGCTTGGTCAAAAGTGTCACGGATTGACTTCTCGACGCGTCAGGCCTCGGCGCTTTACAAAGCGTCACTAATTTTCAATACTGACGCCTAAAGCGCCACAAATTGACGATTTTAAGTGTAACTAAATATAGAATTTCTTCTAGTGTTGTACCCTGAGCCTCAACAAAAGCCTATATATAAATGCATTGTAATACCCCGGAAAAATTTCGAGGATTTAAGAATGATCTATAAAAAAAATTTTGAGGATTAAAGAAGGATTTATTCCGGAGCTAGGAATTAAAACCTTAAAAAGAATATAGGAAAATTATGAAAGTTAAGGGAAACCGGAAAGGAATCAAGAAAATTTTTCGAAATTTCAAATAAAATAAAGGATGAAAGAAAGAAGTAGAAAATAAATTTTTGAGATTAATTTAGGACCTAAGAAATTAGAACCTAAAACAAAAAGGAGTGGGAACTAAATTAAAATATTATTAGCCATTGTCTATATAGTTATTAGTTAATTAATTTATTTATTTTATACAATTTTCATATTTTTTTATTATTATTAATATTTGTTAATTATTAAAGGAAAGAAAGGAAAAGAAAATAAAAGAGAAAAAGAGAGAGGGAGGGGGCTACGGGGAAAGAAGCAGGGAAGGAAGAAAAAGAGAAGGAAAGGAGAGAGAGGGAGAAGAGAGAGAGGGAGAGCTAGGGCTTGGAGGTGGGAGGACATCCGGCGGGAATCTCGCCGGAACTCGGCGAGCCGGAGTTAGAGGAGGAGCCGGAGATCATCCATGTCATCTTCCTCGTCTCAATCTCTCGAGTTAAGGTTGGTACAACGCCCGATTCTCTCCAAGCTCCCATTTTCTTCATTTTTCTTCATTTTTGGAATTGAGTTGAAAATCCAAGTTTGGACGGATTTGAGGGTAGAATAATGTTTCTAAAGTTTTCTTGAACACACATCGGGGTCAGGATTTAAGGCTAGATCGTTGGATTTGGCCGGATTCGAAGTTGGAAGAGTTTGGGGTTTAGAAAACCGATTTTTCTCAATTTCGAACAATCAACGATTCGGCGACGAATCGAAGTTGGATTTGAGTTGTAGGACTTCCTAAATACAGTATATAAGTAGGAGAACAAGACCCGTGAAAAGTGGAATTGAAGCCGGATCGGAAGATGGCCGAAAAGGCGGCCGAAACCAGCCACAGCACAACAAAAACGCTGCTGTGCTGCGAGCTGGCGCTGCAGCACCCACTTGCTGGTTGGCCAAGGGCCACCAAGGCAACACCTTTGCGTCGTAGCGCCAGAATCGGCGCTGCCACGCCCGGTCCCTGCCTGGCGTGCCCCAAGCCCATTTTTAGGGCGAACTGAGATCTCCAACCCCTCTCTTCAATCCTAAACACCCTAGAACACTCCTAAACATGTTTTTGAGAATTAATTCATTTTTTAAGGATTAATTCCTAAACTTACGGAGTAAACTAAGTCCAACTTCTTGAATTTCAACCTTAAACTGTCACAACCTTTAGGCAACCTTAAGTGGGATAAATTGGAGATATATTGAGGCTTAGAAACTAGATTTCTTAGAACCCAAGTAGGAACACAAGTTGATTTAAAATGTTTAGACCTTCATAAAATTAGGATTCCATCCAACCAAGCTAGATAAGCTTTCTTAGATGCGAATACAAGTTAGATAGAGGTCTAGTACTCAAATCCAAGTATGTGAAACACTCAAGTAGAGTGTTATACGCGAGTAAGTCAAGTGTCTGAGGAAGGATACGCATAAGTCGGGATAGAGAAGTCCAATAAGACCAAGAGCTTGACTCTGTGGCAACCGGGGACTACACATGAGAGTATTGGAGAGATAAATAACAAGTTAAGCTAAGTAATAACCTTAATGTAGTAAATGTTGTTCTTATAGGAACAACGACACACGATAGAGTGCAACAGGAACTCCGAGGAGACTAAAGCTACAGGAGAGGATTGCATGGAAGGTTGGCCAAGGTGAGGGTTCTTCCATCTCTGCTCCTAGGGTTGTATGCTTGTGTGGATTACATGAGTATGTATATTCTCTGCTTGTCTGATATGTGTTAGCTAGAGGTATAGGATGCTAAAAGAATGAAAGAACTAGAAATAGGTTGTGGAATGTAGCTTGGATAGGAAAACATAGGAGTAGAGTATAATTGTTTGCTATGATTGGTGTGCTACAAATCCAACTCATACACTCCAGAGGCATGATAAGCATTTTATTAAATCTTTTCCACGACGGTGGAAAGAGTCCTTGGACAGAAGGACTAAGCTTTTATTTTGAAAACTCGTCACGACGGTGACTTAGATTATAATCATGCAAAGGAGTTATTGGTGGGTTTCGGATTTGATTATGCTAGCGATGTGAGACATCGACTAGAACAACGTCAGATGACACTTGAGACCACAGTTTTATAATCACCATGACAGTGGTCAATGCCCTATCCTAGTAATAGGGACAGAAAGGATTTATATTGCTACGACGATAGCTTGAGGCTCAGAGAGTGCATCTGGACGGGTATATGAGTTATATCCTGTTGAGGATACTTGTACATATTAATAAGGAGAAGAATTATTGATCCTTCGGGAAAGATACAAAGAATCCTATTAATATGTGAGACTAAGGTAAGGAGACACGGGAGGAACCTACGGGTGAACCGTGAGCCTAGCCTAGTAAAAGAGAAATCATCCTGTGGAGTTGGTCCAGGGGTGTCAGTGGCCATGCTTAGAGATGTTGTGCCGTGCCCGCTATGTGGCCTGGTTGGGTAATGGACGAGTGGGCTCAAGCTATTACCCCTCAGCAAGGGGTCAGGACGTGCCACGTAGTGGCTATGTGTCAGTTGCTTGATAGATAGAAGTTGATTGTGTTTGATTAATAGAATTGTCACGAGGTGACCAGTACCCAAGTGAATGGGTTAATTATGTTTTGCCACGTGGTGGCCAGTAGCCCGAGTGCACGGGTTTGAAGAAGAAAAGCCACGTAGTGGCTAGTAGATACCCCAGAGTTGGGGAGATTAAGTAGATGTATGTTTTGCATCTGTGTGTATGTATAAATTGTCTGTGGTTGTATATAATTGTTGATTGTGCAGCATAGTGGTAACGTACAGGACTACGTCACCACGCGTTTTGTTGATTCAAACATGCTGAACGTGAGAAGACCGGTAAGTAAAAGCCGGCACTATATGTTACATGTTTACTTGCTGATTGATGACATGGAATAAACTGTTGCATGTTTACAGTTATTAAATGCATGTGGGTGTTTGGGTGAAATTTCTGTTATTGTATGATCACCAAGAATGCATGCTAACTCACAGTAACTAGTTGTTTGTGCATGTGATTGTGTATGACTCCCAGTCCCAGCGGTAAGGTACCCACCTTGTGCCGGGGATGGGAGAATCCTCACTGAGTCGCGTGGTTAAGACTCAAACCTCATTTTTACTACACAGAGATAGGTTAAGTACAGGTGGAAGAAGTCTCGGTGGAGCGAGGAACGAACAAAACTTTCCAAGACCCGCAACTTGTTCATGTGGGTGAATCAATTGTAATTGTAATTTAATCTACTTTATCATGTATCATAAAACAAAGGGTAGACATACCCATTTAGATTGTATTACTAAATCTAGAACTGTCAGCTTCACACACCTTAAAGATCAGGATTTATTTTATTGCGTTACAGGGAAAATTTTCTTTCAAAATATATTTATATATACCTATATCTGTTGCATGTGAATAGGATAGGCAGCATCTTCGGATGTTTAGCCAGTACACATGTTATATATATTATGTGTGTTTTCCTATATCTATATCCTGAAGTGGCACTAGCCGTGGATTTACTTGCCTAGGATAGGCCACCATTTCGGTGTAGCCATGGTATTTTACTGCATGTGGATGTATTTTCAATAATAGATATTCTGTCAATTAATTGATAAGGCTTACAGGCATAGGGATATTCCCTGTGTCTGTGCCGGTCACGGTCCTCTAAACGGGGGTCGTGACAAACTTGGTATCAAAGCCTAGTTTTTCTTTAAGGGTGTGAAGCTAACTAGTAATCTCGGGTGTCATTCGGGCTATACATTACGAATTCGGACGTAACGATGGTTCCGACGGGCACTTGTGAGGTTGCTCAGGATGTTGAGTCATATATTCTTTCGAGTCATCGCTTTAGGCATAGAATTTGTATGTGAAATTCTATGCAAAGCATATAACCTGTACAGTACACAAGTGCCGATGAGCACTAAGGCGTAAGGTGGGGTGGCAGTGACCCCGGGAACCTTGGGACGCCATAATAGGGAAAGGAGACATCCTTGGAGGATGCTACCTAGACACAGACACATTTTGGTTGAATTGTAGGAAGGAATGCGCTACAATGTGTGATTATTGCAGGTATTAAATGAGACGATGTGTCTGCTCTGTTAGCTGCGAATTGTGTGCTATGGTATAGGCACAAGTTGTTTGATTATAGTATGGAATGAAAGTAGAATAGAAATATGCAGTGAATGGTAGTTCAGGTTAGAAATGGGTTGTAAAGTGAAAGAAAAGACACGCTTGGCGTGTAGAAAAGAAAGTAAGCCCATGGGGCAATTGAAATTGGAAAGTTTATAGACAAGAATAAACAGGGACAAGGGGCATGAGACCGACAGGAAGATGACCAAGTGAATGGGTCACGACTGTGCGGTATGCTATGACTGAAGGAAGTGAGTTGTCCTTCCTAGAAAGTAAACAGAAAAGAGGTGGTGTATGCCACAGTATAGAAGTAGAAGTCTACGGACTAGAAAATCAGGACAGGGTATATGGAAGGTCAAAGTGGCCGAACCATATGCCATAGAGATAGTTGTTAAGAAGTAGAGGCATATGTAAACGCGTAGAGTATGACCATATGCTGAGCAGGAAACAGAGTAAATGGTAAGGCACAGGGAAGGAGCCTAGTCCAACCCTGCGCCCGATCCATGAATTGCTAGTTCCTTAAGCAAACAAGGGGAAAAGAAGGGATTAAGCCCAACCAAACTCTCTTAGGTTGCTTAAGGAAGAGCATAAGGGATAGGATATTGATCACATGAGAAATTTTTATAAAAATCTTTTTGGTCTTTCCGGATGATAGATTCTGAAAGACCCTCAAACGTTTCTTGAAAATATTAGGGATAACCATTGGAAGGCAAATTTTTCATGAAAACACTTTCTCAATTTCTGTCATTCCAATTGGTTAAACCCTAACCATTTACGAAAACCTTAGGTGTCATTTTCTAAGAAATAAACATGAATTAATTTTTTAAAACTGCAGGGTGCCTAAGAAAACTAACTCATGTGACCAATACCCTACTAAACAATAGTCCTTTTTCAGGTCAGCTGTATAAGGATGGTAGATGCAGTTGAGAAATCACTCACTTGGAGTGATTAAAGGTAAGTAGACAATCGAAAAGCACTAGAGAGTGTTAAGGTGCTAAGGGAGTATACATGTAAACCTAAGGGTTACAAATTAAGGGGGCCATAGGGTGATTATGGACCCGAAAGTATTAGGCCGGAGCAAGTCTAGAAGTGGAAATGGGCGTAGACCTTCGGGTACCGTCCAAAGATAAGAAAATGAGCGCTATTGCGGTAGATAGCTCTCGAACGAGATAACGTAAGAGATAAACCCCAAAGGGACTCGTGGAGGGCAGAAGGGAGTGAAAGTAGACAGGGATAAGTAGTCCCATAAGGGGGGAGAGCGGAAGCCTAGAGGACCCCATAGGATAAGAGTCAAGTAGGAGGTGGAAAACCAACTACTACCGTAGTGTATGTGTAGTACACAGATTGTAGTGGACATAGCTAGGTAAGATAGTTCCACGGGTTGGTGAACCGTAAATCCGTTAGTCTGAAGCCCGTGTATGGGTGGAGACTGAGTGGACAAACCAAACGTATAAATGGCCATGTGGGTTCCATAAAGGAAAAATTAATCGTAAGGACGGTTAATCGAGAAGGAGAATTTAGTGAGTAACGAGTATTGAGAAATACTCGAAGAAAGAGTACCACGTAGGTACGAAATGGTAAAGAAGAAAGTGAATATAGGAATGGAGTCGGGTAAGCATCTTGGGATGCAAGCCAAAATGATAAAATAGGTATGCTACCGTTGGGGGTTATTGGAACCCAACGGGTAACACACTTGCAAGAGGTGGTATATGTTCGTGAACATATGCCCCACCGCAAGAAAGGAAAGAGTCAAACCGTAGGAGCGGATCCCGTTTGGTCATGGGGAGTAGAGCATGTCCGAAAAGGTTCATGCTAGAGTTAACAGATCAAGTATTCCAAGTAGGAATACAGGATCTAAGTGAGTTGAGGAGTCTAAGTGGGCCAAGTTGGGGTAAAAGCCAACGGAAACCCAACGAGTAGAGTTAGCATAGGATGTGCAAGTCTAGGTGGACTAACCTGAGAATGGTATAGATCCACAGTCATAGTCGTGTTAATCGAGCTCTTCGGATGTGAAGGCCGAACTGAGCCTGAGGCAAAGTAATGAATATGATGGTAAGGAGGAGACTGGTGAGTTTCCATTATAAACAGAAATGACTACAAGTAGTAGTCAGAGAAGGGTTTAAGTCAATCAGACATGGGATGTCGACGGGGAGTAACCTGAAGTGGTTATGGAAACCACTAAGGGTAAGTGTAAAAGTTCGGAAAGGAAAGGGAAACACGAGTCATAAACGTAAGATCCTTTACCGTTTGGTGGAGAAACGGTAAGTGTATTACATAGTTGTGCTAGTTCCATGGCATTTAGCTTCGTTAGGACACGAGTAGGGTAAACCTCGGAAGGGTTGGGTACACTGACGGCACAAAGTATAAACACCTACTTAGGGTGTAAGCAGTGTAAGTGGTAAGTCTAGATGTAGAGTAGAGGGTGTAGTAAGATGTAAACAGACTTTTCTGGAGAAGTCGTTTACAAAGAATATATCGAGGGAATACCAACAGAAGGGTAGCTGCTTGGTGGTAGAGGACATTTAGGTACGAGGACTACGATGTAGGGGAGTACTTAAGTCAGTTAGAGTATATAGAAATAGAACCTAGTGTGCTATGCAAATAGCTAGTGTCTTGGCGTATTCCAAGACGGATATAAGAGGTCACTACGAAGGTAGCTAGTTGGACAAGTAGATTGAGTCAAGGTAAGCCTCACTAGAGAAGGCCATAGTTAACTCCTCGGAGAGCTAAATTGGAGCATGGCATTTGGTACGTGCCAGACACTCCATTGCAAATTAGTAGCACAAAGCGAATCGAAACTAGGAAAGTTAGGTATCCTCGTGGAAGGATACGACGACAGATAGAATCTGTCGGTTAACACCTCGCGAATGGGTGGTTAACTACGAAGCTAGAAATACAAGCGACCACAGAAAGCATATGTAGAAACCAGATAGAGACCCTGAGTCCCTAGGAAAGAAAGATGAACTGTAGGGTAAAACGGTAAGACTTCAACACTGAGGGAAGCCATAGATGAAATTGAGCCAGAGGATGACAACAAGCCAACAACCCCAAGAAGGAGATGAAATTCGGGGACCGAATTTCTTAAGGGGGAAGAATGTAATACCCCGGAAAAATTTCGAGGATTTAAGAATGATCTATAAAAAAATTTTTTTGAGGAATCAAGAAGGATTTATTCCGGGGCTAGGAATTAAAACCTTAAAAAGAATATAGGAAAATTATGAAAGTTAATGGAAACCGGAAAGGAACCGAGAAATTTTTTCGAAATTTCAATAAAATAAAAGATGAAAGAAAGAAGTAGAAAATAAATTTTTGGGATTACTTTAGGACCTAAGAAATTAGAACCTAAAATAAATAGAATTGGGAACTAAATTAAAATATTATTAGCCATTGTCTATATAGTTATTAGTTAATTAATTAATTTATTTTATACTATTTTCATATTTTATTATTATTATTAATATATATTAATTATTAAAGGAAAGAAAGGAAAAGAAAATAAAAGAGAAAAAGAGAGAGGGAGGGGGCTACGGGAAAAGAAGCAGGGAAGGAAGAAAAAGAGAAGGAAAGGAGAGAGATGGAGAAGAGAGAGAGAGGGAGAGCTAGGGCTTGGAGGTGGGAGGAGATCCGGCGGGAATCTCGCCGGAACCCGGTGAGCCGGAGTTGGAGGAGGAGCCGAAGATCATCCATGTAATCTTCCTCGTCTCAATCTCTCGAGTTAAGGTTGGTACAACGCCCGATTCTCTCCAAGTTCCCATTTTCTTCATTTTTCTTCATTTTTGGAATTGAGTTGAAAATCCAAGTTTGGGTGGATTTAAGGGTAGAATAATGTTTCTAAAGTGTTCTTGAACACTCATCAGGGTTAGGATTTGAGGCTAGATCATTGAATTTGGCCGGATTCGAAGTTGGAAGAGTTTGGGGTTTATAAAACCCATTTTTCTCAATTTCGAACAATCAACGATTCGGCGACGAATCGGAGTTGGATTTTAGTTGTAGGACTTCCTAAATATAGTATATATGTAGGAGAACAAGAGCCGTGAAAAGTGGTATCAAAGCCGGATTGGAAGATGGCCGAAAAGGCGGCCGAAACCAGCCACAGCATAGCAAAAACGCTGTTGTGCTGCGAGCTGGCGCTGCAGCACCCACTTGTTGGTTGGCCAAGGTCCACCAAGGCAGCACCTTGGCGCCGCAGTGCCAGAATGGGCGCTGCAGGGCCCGGTCCCTGCCTGGCGTGCCCCAAGCCCATTTTTAGGGCGAACTGAGACCTCTAAACCCCATCTCTTCAATCCTAAACACCCTAGAACACTCCTAAACATGTTTTTGAGAATTAATTCACTTTTTGAGGATTAAATCATTCCAAATGTCTTCTTTTCCCTCAAGAATAGAGACTTACGGAGTAAACTAAGTCCAACTTCTTGAATTTCAACCTTAAACTGTCACAACCTTTAGGCAACCTTAAGTGGGATAAATTGGAGGTATATTGAGGTTTAGAAACTAGATTTCTTAGAACCCAAGTAGGAACACAAGTTGATTTAAAATGTTTAGACCTTCATAAAATTAGGATTCCATCCAACCAAGCTAGATAAGCTTTCTTAGATGCGAATACAAGTTAGATAGAGGTCTAGTACTCAAATCCAAGTATGTGAAACACTCAAGTAGAGTGTTATACGCGAGTAAGTCAAGTGTCTGAGGAAGGATACGCATAAGTCGGGATAGAGAAGTCCAATAAGACCAAGAGCTTGACTCTGTGGCAACCGGGGTAACAAGTTAAGCTAAGTAATAACCTTAATGTAGTAAATGTTGTTCTTATAGGAACAACGACACACGATAGAGTGCAACAGGAACTCTGAGGAGACTAAAGCTACAGGAGAGGATTGCATGGAAGGTTGGCCAAGGTGAGGGTTCTTCCATCTCTGCTCCTAGGGTTGTATGCTTGTGTGGATTACATGAGTATGTATATTCTCTGCTTGTCTGGTATGTGTTAGCTAGAGGTATAGGATGCTAAAAGAATGAAAGAACTAGAAATAGGTTGTGGAATGTAGCTTGGATAGGAAAACATAGGAGTAGAGTATAATTGTTTGCTATGACTGGTGTGTTACAAATCCAACTCATACACTCCAGAGGCATGATAAGCATCTTATTAAATCTTTTCCACGACGGTGGCAAGAGTCCTTGTACAGAAGGACTAAGCTTTTATTTTGAAAACTCGTCACGACGGTGACTTAGATTATAATCATGCAAAGGAGTTATTGGTGGGTTTCGGATTTGATTAAGCTAGCGATGTGAGACATCGACTAGAACAACGTCAGATGACACTTGAGACCTCAGTTTTATAGTCACCATGACAATGGTCATTGCGCTATCCTGGTAATAGGGTCAGGAAGGATTTATATTGCTATGACGATAGCTTGAGGCTCAGAGAGTGCATCTGGACGGGTATATGAGTTATATCCTGTTGAGGATACTTGTACATATTAATAAGGAGAAGAATTGTTGATCCTTCGAGAAAGATACAAAGAATCCTATTAATATGTGAGACTAAGGTAAGGAGACACGGGAGGAACCTACGGGTGAACCGTGAGCCTAGCCTAGTAAAAGAGAAATCATCCTGTGGAGTTGGTCCAGGGGTGTCAGTGGCCATGCTTAGAGACGTCGTGCCATGCCCGCCATGTGGTCTGGTTGGGTAATGGACGAGTGGGCTCAAGCTATTGCCCCACAGCAAGGGGTCAGGATGTGCCACGTGGTGGCTATGCGTCAATTGCTTGATAGATAGAAGTTGATTGTGTTTGATTAACAGAATTGTCACGAGGTGACTAGTACCCAAGTGAATGGGTTTAGTATGTTTTGCCACGTGGTGGCCAGTAGCCCGAGTGCACGGGTTTGAAGAAGAATAGCCACGTAGTGGTAATTAGATCAGAATGCATGAAATGATAATGTTCCAGAAGTTAAATGAGCCATCAGTAGCTCAACAGCAAAAGCAATAACCAGCAAAAATAGAATCCATAAATAAGAAAGAAAAGTAAAGAAAAGTCAAACTAAACACAAAAGAAATAAAATAGCTAAGACTAGCAAGCAGTTAGCTCAGATCCGAGCTCAATCACGGCCCTCCTGCAGCTCTCTAAAATTGTCTCGGACCTCGACCTGAAAGGATGTGAAGCTAGCTTGCAAATTGTGGATGTCATCCCGAAGGGTGTGGACTTCATCCCTTAGGGCACGCTGCTCAGAGATCAGGAAGTCTAGCTTCTAGTCGGAGGTCTGCAGCATTGGCTTTAAAGGTTGCGAAGGGGTCCGGCTCGTAGAGGATTCATCACAACGCCTCCTGACATTTTTGACTGGTGTGGGAGGTCTAATCACTGGTGGTCTTCCAAATCCCAATCTGCTGTATTCCCTGGTGTTGGCAGGATCAAACTCTAACTCAGAATCAAGCTGCGGAACACCTGCTCTCTTGTACATTTGAGATATGAGTTGTGGAAATAACAAAATTTGCCCTTTAACTCCCTTCACTGAAGCCTTCTTGAGCGAGTCAAAAATCAATCCGACCACATCAACTCTCTCATTCTTCATGAACAAGTAAATAAGGTGTGCTTGGTGAGAGGGTATGTCAGTACCATGGCTGGAAGGAAGAATGTTGTGACATATAAAAAGCAGCCGGGCACATGGAAGAGCGTTGCAAATAGATCTGAGATCCTCCATACTTAGCATCCCAATCTAAATTATCCTGAGTGAGCATCTCTCTTATTTCCGCGCGCGGGAAAGGGGCATCACCACTGTTAAAAGCTTTCTGTTGACTCTTGTAGGCACAATTCTGCACAACAGGCAGCCCAAAAAATTGTTAGATGCCGGCCAATCTGAAGGTGGTAACCTTCGTACCGCGGTAGGTCGGGTTGTTCATGTTACGCTTAAGCTTGGCATTAATGTAGAAATGCTACACAAATTGCTCATTATTAGCTACTTGTACCCGATTGAGAGATGTTAGGTTGGCGGCTACTAATTGATCAAAGAACGCATTGCCTTCCGTCTTAGGAAAATGAAATTCTTGATGGAGGGATCTATTTTCAACCTCATCTTGTATTTCTTCAAAAGTCATCTCTTCGCCGGACATGCTTGCTAATCAACACAAACAAATACAAACAAGAAAAACACAAGCAATTTAAAAAGAATTAGTCAACATAGAAGCCAGCAAGACTACACTAACCAACCTAGATGCCCATACTAAAACCAATTAAAACTAATTAAGGAAAAGGGGAAGACTAAGTGATCTAAGGAAAGAAATAAAACTATTGAATATGAAAAGACAACTAGATGAACTATAACTAAATATGGGTGCTCAGTTGACAAGTGATCTTTTGGTACATCCAGACTGACTTTCCAAAACTAAGAAACAACTAGCTTAAATTAAAAACAACTAGCAGCTTGCAAGGCTACCCGCTGGAAGCGGGTAGAACAGTGCCATGGTCCCAAATTTGCCTCTAAGCTCCAATTCTTGCAACGGCTCGCTTTCCAGCTTCTTTCTCAACCTCTAGCACTTGAATCTTTGCTATTCCTCAAGTTGATTGACCTACAAATCAACCAAAACAATTGTGAGGCTCTCAAGTTAATAAAACTAGAGAATTATCGCAAATTTTCCAATAAAAACATGGAATTAGCAAGATTGTTATTTAAGTCCTTAAGTGCCCTTGAATAACATTAAATCATGCATAATGACTCTTTAAACTCAACAAAAGCTTGTCAAATGCCAAAAGATACAAGGGTAAATATTGGTATTATCAAGTGGCTAGTAGATACCCCAGAGTTAGGGAGATTAAGTAGATGTATGTTTAGCATCTGTGTGTATGTATAAATTGTCTGTGGTTGTATATAATTGCTGAATGTGCAGTATAGTGGTAACGTACAGGACTACGTCACCACGCGTTTTGTTGATTCAAACATGCTGAACGTGAGAAGACCGATAAGTAAAAGCCGGCACTATATGTTACATGTTTACTTGCTGATTGATGACGTGGAATAAACTGCTGCATGTTTACAGTTATTAAATGCATGTGGGTGTTTGGGTGAAATTTCTGTTATTGTATGATCACCAAGAATGCATGCTAACTCACAGTAACTAGTTGTTTGTGCATGTGATTGTGTATGACTCCCAGTCCCAGCGGTAAGGTAAACGCCTTGCGCCGGGGATGGGAGAGTCCTCACTGAGTCGCGTGGTTAAGACTCACACCTCATTTTTACTACACAGAGACAGGTTAAGTACAGGTGGAAGAAATCTCGGTGGAGCGAGGAACGAACAAAACTTTCCAAGACCCACAACTTGTTCATCTGGGTGAATGAATTGTAATTGTAATTTAATTTACTTTATCATGTATCATAAAGTAAAGGGTAGACGTACCCAATTAGATTGTATTACTAAATCTAGAACTGTCAGCTTCACACACCTTAAAAGATCAGGATTTATTTTACTGCGTTACAGGGAAAATTTGCTTTCAAAATATATATATATATACATATATCTGTTGCATGTGAATAGGATAGGCAGCATCTTCGGATGTTTAGCCAGTACACAGGTTATATATATTATGTGTGTTTTCCTATATCTATATCCTGAAGCGGCACTGGCCGTGGATTTGCTTGCCTAGGATAGGCCACGATTTCGGTGTAGACATGGTATTATACTTCATGTGGATATGGTATTATACTTCATGTGGATGTATTTTCAATAATAGATATTCTGTCAATTAGGTGATAAGGCTTACAGGCATAGGGATATTCCCTGTGTCTGTGCCGGTCACGGTCCTCTAAACGGGGGTCGTGACATGCATAATCCCTTGCACCCTGTTTTGAGCCTTAATTAAGCAAGACTTTCCCTGTATATCCTATTTATGATTGACCGTTTGATTATCCAGATTTTTTAATCTTCATACTCTCGGTCGTATAAAAGCCTAACAGATGCAATAAGCCAAAAAGGGCTTATTAAAAAAAAGCATAAAAATAAATAAATAAAAATCCAAGGGCATAAATAAGGTTTAAGGATGAAGAGAAAAAAACATCTTAGTTTTCAAACAATTAAAACTTAGATCTATATGCGGGAGACTTCTGCTACTTTTCTTTCTTAAACCGTGAATATATAAGCCTCTATATATAAAAAATGTTACAAGCCAAAAAGTCTTTTAATCGTTTAGACCTATACATTCGTAGTGGAGATAGAGACTCATTACAAGCATATGGTAAGAAGGTAGTACAGAGCAAGGTAAGAGTGAAAATTACCCAAGTGAGAGAGGAGAGCTTAAACACTTATACTTTGATCAAATTGACAAACCCTGATTGAAAACTTTACATGCGTATCTCTTCTAGGGTTGTTAGTTAGAGAATCTTTTTAATTAATTAGCTGCTGTAATATCCGAGATATTTAGATTGGATTATTTTCATTATTATTAAATTTATTTTTCTTTCAAAAAGAAAAATAAATTAAATTAAAGATAAAATAAAATTAAGGGGAGAAAAATAGAAAATCTAAGTATCCTTTTTAGGACATAAAAGAAAAAAGGATGTAATAAATAAATAAATTTTTCAAAAAAGAAAAGAAAAGTATATATATAATATATGTATATAAAATAATATATATATATATTAAAATATATGGGGGGGCAACGTGAACCCCTCCCATTTACACACACACCCATCCCACTCCCATTACACACACACTCACAATTAAACAAATAAAAAAAAGAAAAGAGAATATGCAGGAGCACACGTGACCCCCCCCCCCCCCCCACTCATAAAGCATACACACATTATATATAAAATAAAAAAAGAAAAAAAAAGAGGGAGAAGCAGACTGAAGCAAAAACGCACACACACTAAAAAAAATAGAAGTAGAGGCACGAGCTCGCACACAAGAAGGGGAGAAGGCAAGGGCACGGCGGTTTTTGACCGGATTTTCGCCGGAGAAGGTGACCAGACATCATTTTTCATCACCACCAAGCCTTCTATCCAATTGAAATCAAGTAAGAAAGCCCCAAATCTCTTAAACCCCAATTTCTCCAATTTTGGGTATTTTAGGAATTCTTCAAATACTTCCAATCGGGGCATTCCGGGGTTAATTATGAGCTTAGAGGGTGTTATTGAAAGCTTGGTAAGGTTCAGAATCGAAGTTAAACCGTAGGAATTGACCGGGTATGGAAATTAGGAAAATTGGGTTAGAAAATTGCTCTAAAATTCGAAATTGATAGTTTGATGCAAGTTTAGGCTTAGATTGGAGTAGTATAAGTGTTATAAATGCTGAAAATAGTCAAGGGAATAAAGCCCGAGTATTTACTGTCTCAACCGGAACCCAATCCGGTGAAAAAGAGGCGAAATACTAAGCCACAGTGCCGTAAGGAGCTGTGCGGTGGGTTGGACACCTTTGTCTAGTCCGTGGTGGACACCTAAGACACGCTAAATTGGTTTGAAGGCTCTAATTATACCCAATTATATATTTTTTATATAATTAAAGAGGTAGGAATTGAGCTTTTACTCAGCGAATAAGGAAGACGGTGGAATGAGTAAGCTAGAGCCTCTTTTGAACCGTGAATTAAATTCTTTTATTAGTTAAATACCCATATGAACACATGAAGGGAAATTTAGACAAGTGGGAATCTCTAACCTAAGCAATTAGAGGTTCTAAATGGCCCGAAAGTGTGAAAGTCGAATATGAGACATTCTGGACTTTCAAAAAGAGAAATTAAGACGACGTAGCGAACTAAATAATTAGTTCTTGGAAAATAACTAGAGGGTACATGACATTAGCATGACACGCGCATTTTTAGATGCTTAGTTACGCGTTCTAAATTTCCTAAATATATATGTGTATAGGGCACCACAGAGCGATTGGAACTTTAGGCACTCCGAGGACTGATCAGGAGGGCCAACGAGGTGAGGGGCTCTCCCATCCCTGCCCCACAGGGTTGGATGACTACGTGGATATGTGGTTTTCTCTATTTTGTGTAATTGTTATATGAATAAATTTGTGTTACACGGGTATGATTTGCAAGTAAGCTGTCAACGTGCAATAGTATATGTGCTTATATGATTAATCTCAAGGTGTATGTGCTATTGTGGCTTACTGAGCCTTATATGTTACCGTGGGTAGGATTGAGTCATAATTTCATATGTGAGGAGTTCAGTAATATTAGAAACAAATCACATCGATCATCACCGTTAAGACCTTGTTCGTATGGTTTGTTGAGGAAAACTGAACATAGGTTGTTGAATGTGAGTGAGAGGGTTGCATAATTGAAAAGGGGGGAAAACTAGGCCTAGCTAATTCACACGTGTAATATTCAGTTAGTTATTAATAGGGCGTCTTTCAAGGTCGAATCTGTTAGTTGAACTTGTTTAGGTTAGTTCGGGTAGATCGAGTCGGTTATCCTGGTCGGATAGACAGGATTCAGTTAACAGTAAGTATGCCACATAGTGGCCATTACCTTGGTTTAACCGAGGTCAGACAAGTTTCCGACTATTACTCTAAGCATGCCTTGGAGTCAGAAAGTTCCTGGTGTGATCAACCAAGTTCGTACATGAAATTGCCTTCGGGCCAGTATTTCTCTTAGCGTAATGCGAGAGATAGAAAGTGAGTGCCTACGTGCACAAATATATGTTATCTATGGAACTATATGCTATATGTTTATGATTGATTTACATGCGGATTAATAAATATGTTAGAAGCATGAAATAGGATTTTAAATTGTGAATATGATTTACTGATTGCCTGATCACATTAAAGATCATAATACGAATCCGTTTTATGCGCAAGTGGTTGTGGTTGCTCCCTTCCCCCAGCTGTAGTGGTACCCGCTGCTACGCCAGGGATGGGGGAGCTTCTCACTGAGTCTGTTCGACTCACCCCCCCTGTTTACATGTTTCAGATACAGGTGGTTCAGGAGTCGGGAACGCGTCCACTTCTTCTCAAGGAGGCAAATAACTCTGAAGACCGCACGCTTTGTTCGCGTCAGTAGTTATTTTGATTATGTATACATGTTGTGATGTATATATATATATGAATCCTTTTTGGGTGTGGCGTATGTACGTTTACATCTGTTGTGTATATATATATGTCACACTTGAATTCTAGCGTTGTCGGCTTTATACAGATTAAAGTTAGGTCTTGGTGTTGGGAATATAGGCTATGATATGATATATATCATGTGTATATATATATGACTTCCGCATGTGAATGGGATAGATCAAAATGTAAATTATATATATGTATGACTGAATACCTGATTGTATGAAAATACAGCTTCCGCATGTGAATAGGATAGATCACACGCATTGAGGCGTGTGATCAATATGTAAACTATATGCAGGTGTGTGATTGAATATATGTATAACTGTATACAGGACTTCTTCATGTGAATAGGATAGATCACCTGCCCTGAAGCGCGTGATCAATATGTACGTGTGAATGAATATGTATATATATATATAGACTGAAGCGACGCTGAGCGAGCCGTGGATTTCAAACTGCTTAGGTCACCAAAAATGGATGACCATATGTATTATATATTGTTTGTATTAGAAATTGGTAGATATACACATATTAAAATGTCAATCAGGGATTAGAGGCTTACGGGATAAGGGAAATCCTACTTCCCGTGCCAGTCACGGACGTCCGATAGGGGGTCGTGACAAACTTGGTATCAGAGGCAGGTTATCTTTAAACTATATGAAGCCATAGGTATGACCGGGTGTCAGTTTACGCCTCGTTGTGAACCCGGGCGCAACGTGGGAGTAAAAAGGCACTTGTGGAAGTACCCAGGAAATTGTGTCAGCCTTTCTTTCTACTCTCTTTGATATGAAATATCATTGATATACGTGTATTCATTAGGTGTGGTCCTTGTGCAGTATAGGGATGCCACCGATCACGAGACAGACTAGGGGTGGAGGGAGAACTCCTGCTGAAATTGATCGAGAATCAGTTCAGGAGGAGGGAATGCCCACCCGTGGCCGAGGTAGAGGCCGTACCCGATGCCGAGGTAGAGGTCGTGCTCGAGGTCAAGGGAGAGCACAAGTGAAAGGGGAAGAGAGGAGACAGTCACAGGAACCTCCACCTCAAGTAGAGACAGGTGCACCTTCTGTGGCGGAAATGCTCATGGCAGGATTTCAAGAACTAAGAGAAGAGATGACGAAACAAATACAGAGGGAAGTACGTCGGTTACTAGTCGACGAGGAAGAACAAGAGAGATTTCCTAGCAATCAAGAGATGGAGGTTGTTGAGGAAGAGGATAGGTAATGGCAACAACCATAGGAAATGCCTCGTGAGCTACGGGTAGCACCTAGAGAGCTGCCAATTTCAAAATTTTTGAAGCTTCATCCACCCACTTTCTACGGAACTAGTGAGAAAGAGGACCCGCAGTACTTTGTGAGAGACATAGTCAGAATTGGGCACATGCTGAGGTGCTCAGGACATGAGTCAGTGGAATTAGCTTCATTCCAGCTGAGGGGAGCTGCTAGAGTATGGATAGAGTCCGTACAGACGAGGTATTCAAGAAGAGTGGCACCAATGACTTGGGAAGATTTTCAGAGGGAATTCCTGGATCGGTTTTTATCTGAAGGCACCAAAGATGCGAAGCGTCAGCAATTCGAGGAGTTGTGGATGACGCCTAATATGACCGTGACGGAGTATGAATTACTTTTTACAGAACTAGCTCAATTCTCACCTGAGTTGGTTCCTGATGAAGAGGCGAGCATCAAGAGGTTCATACACCGTCTCACGGAGCCGTTATTTACTACTTTGTTACCCCAGAGAAGATAATTTGAGACCATAGCTCAAGCAGCAGACTGTGCCAGGATGATTGAAACCAGGAAGAGGTACGGGATTCTATTGATCCCAAGGTCAAGTTAATTAGAGGCAGTGACAACCAAGGAGGTGGAAGTAAGAAAAGGAAGACAACAGGTGGAGGTGCAGGATACTCAGGGTCCGCAGGGGGACAATCCTCAACCACCACCCATGAAACAGGTACAAGAAGTAATTTTCAAGGGGGACAGAGAATGCAAGGGGGTGGAAATGCCGGTAAGACAAGGCCCCAGTGTGCGACTTGAGGCAGATTTCATTTTAGAGTGTGTCGGAGACTGACAGGTGGGTGTTACAACTGCGGCCAGGTGGGCCATATGGCTAGAGAGTGTCAAAAAGAGAAAAGAAGGTACAAGTGTGAGAAGCAATCCGACGACGAGGGGTACACCTATTCCAGCCCCACCAGTGAGAATCGTACCACCACAGACAACAAGTACGGGTACAGCTAGAAGTCGTGATGCAGGATCTAGTGGTAGAGGGCCAGGTTCAGTAGGTGGAGGACAAGCGCGGGTATTTGCACTTTCTCAGCAGGACGCTCATGCATCAAATGCAGTTGTGACAGGTACCCTTATTGTTTGCTCTCTTGAAGCACGTGTCTTATTTGATTCCGGCTCCACTCATTCCTATGTGTCGTATGCATTTGCTTCTAAATTCAACAAGAGCCCGTCTAGAATGGAAGAAACAGTACTGGTCTCTACTCCAATGGGAGAATCGGTACATGTAGAGTATGTGCACAAGTCTTGCACAAGTCTAAATGCTTGAAATTTAATATGCCAAACGAGGAGCCTTTTGTGATACGGGGTGACGGAGCTGCACTGTATCCAAGCTTGATCTCGACTTTGAAGGCATCCAAGTTACTTGAAAAGGGATGCAAAGGGTATTTGGCCTTGGTCCAAGATACCGCGAAAGCAGTACTTTCACCGACTCAAGTACCGGTAGTGTGGAGAGTTCTTGGATGTATTTCCAGAAGAATTGCCGGGGTTGTCGCCCGATCGTGAGATTGAATTTGAAATTGAGCTGCAACCTGGCACCCAGCCTATCTCCACAGCACCTTATCGGATGACTACGAAAGAATTAAAGGAGCTACATACTGAATTGCAAGAATTGCTTGACAAGGGTTTTATAAGACCCAGCTTCTCTCCTTGGGGTGCACCGGTCCTTTTTGTGAAGAAGGACGGATCTTTGCAGTTGTGTATCGATTACCGGAAGTTAAATAAGGTGACGATCTACAATCAATACCCACTGCCGAGGATAGATGACCTATTTGATCAGTTGCAGGACGCAAGGTTTTCCAAGATTGATTTGCGATCTGGGTATCATCAATTAAAGATTCGAGAATCAGATATACCTAAGACCGCATTCCGGACCCGATACGGACATTACGAGTTCTTGGTGATGTCTTTCGGATTAACTAATGCTCCTGCAGCGTTCATGGACATGATGAACAGGGTCTTTAAACCATTTACGGACCGATTTGTCATTGTTTTCATTCATGACATCTTGGTTTATTCTAAGAACTCTGAAGAGCATGCAGAACACTTGAGATTAGCATTGCAGAAGTTCAGAGAGGAGAAATTGCATGCCAAGTTCTCAAAGTGTGAATTATGGCTAGACAGAGTTACCTTTTTAGGTCATGTGGTATCATGAGAGGGAATCCACGTCGATCCAAGTAAGGTAGAAGCGGTGAAGAATTGGTCTCAGCCTACCTCAGTTACTGAAATTCGCAGTTTCTTGGGCTTGGCTGGATATTATTGAAGATTTGTGCAGGATTTCTCTAAGGTTGCTGCACCTATGACTAAGTTGACTCAGAAGGGAGTAAAGTTCGTATGGGATGACAAGTGTGAGCCGAGTTTTCAGAAGCTGAAAGACAGCCTCACTACCACTCCGGTGCTGGCATTACCTGAAGGCACAGGAGGGTATGTGGTATACTGTGATGCGTCGAGGATCGGGTTAGGGTGTGTCTTGATGCAGCACGACAAGGTGATTGCGTATGCATCACGACAGCTGAGGAAACATGAGAAGAACTACCCGACTCACGACCTCGAAATGGCGGCTGTAGTATTCGCTTTGAAAATATGGAGACATTACTTATATGGTGAGACTTGTGAAATCTATACAGACCACAAAAGTCTTAAATACATTTTCGAGCAGAAAGACTTGAACTTGAGACAACGCCGATGGTTAGAGTTGTTGAAAGACTACGACTGCACGATCTTGTATCATCCAGGAAAGGCTAATGTGGTAGCCGATGCTCTGAGCCGAAAATCCATGGGCAGCCTTGCTCATATAAGTGAAGAGAGAAGAACGTTGATCAGAGAGTGGCACGAGCTAGAACAAACGGGGAATCAGTTTGAGATTCGGAGTTCTAACTCACTTTTAGCCCATTTGCAAGCTAAATCCTCTCTGGTAGAAGAAGTGAAGGCTAGACAGCATGAAGATACCGACCTCAAGCAAATCAAAGATACTGTAACTAGAGAGAAGGGGGACGACATTCGATTCTCTATTGATGATTTCGGGGTACTTCGGTTAGAGGGACGGTTGTGTGTCCCTATGATTGATAAATTGAAGGAAAGAATCCTTAAAGAATCACACCGGACAGCTTATACAATCCATCTGGGAGCTAATAAAATGTATCAGGACCTGAAACAACTGTATTGGTGGAATGGCATGAAAAGGGATGTTGCAAACTATGTAGCCAAGTGTTTAGTATGTCAACAAGTCAAGGCTGAACACCAGAAGCCCGCCGGAACATTACAACAGATAGAAATACCTGAGTGGAAATGGGAGAGGATAACTATGGATTTTGTAACAGGGTTTCCAAGATCACCACGTGGATTTGATTCGGTTTCGGTGATAGTGGATCGCATGACTAAGTTCGCGCACTTTCTGCCAGTTAAGACCACTTACGGAGTGAGTCAATATGCGCAGATTTATCTATCAGAAATCATTAGATTGCACGGTGTGCCAGTATCCATAATATCTGATAGAGGGCCACAATTCACTTCCAGGTTTTGGAAGTCATTGCAGGAAGTGCTGGGAACGAGAGTTGATTTGAGTACTGCGTTCCACCCACAGACCGACGGGCAATAAGAAAGAACCATTCAGATTCTTGAGGACATGCTTCGGGCGTGTATTATGGATTTCGGTGGAAGTTGGGAAAGGTATTTACCTTTGGCCGAGTTTGCGTACAATAGAAGTTATCAAGCAAGTATCCAAATGGCACCTTTCAAGGCTCTGTACGGTCGTAGGTGTAGATCCCCGATTGGGTGGTTCGAGGTCGGAGAGGCTAGTCTAATCGGCCCAGAACTGCTACAAGATGCCTTGCAGAAGGTGAAGTGCATAAGGGAGAGATTGCTGACGGCTCAGAGTAGGCAAAAGTCTTATGCAGACAATCGAAGGAGAGAACTTGAGTTTGCCATTGGGGAACAGGTGTTCTTGATTCTAAACCTCCCTAAGCATTCAACAACACCTTCGAAGCTCGAATTTATCCCCGGAATGTCCCAAATGGAGGTAAATGAAGTTTTCCTAAAATCCCTAAAATTGGAGAAATTGGGGTTTTGAGAGTTTGGGACTTTTTACCTTGTTTCAATCGGATGGAAGGCTTGATAGATGTTGAAGAAGAGTTCCGGTCACCCTCTCCAGCGTGATTCCGGCCATTCACCACCGTCTCCTTGCTTCTCCCTTCCACTCGTGCTCTCCCTCTCTCAGTCCGCCTCTCTCTCGCCTTTGTTTCCTTTCTTTTTTTTTTCTTCGTTTTGGCTTAAGGGAGTCACGGTTTAGCCCCCAATTATTAAAATATTTAGCTGAAAAATATAGTAAGTAGTTAAATCCTAATTTTCCCCCACTTCTTTAATCTCCTTTTCATTTGGGTCCCATACTTGTTAAAAAAATATAATTTATTTCTTATCCCCTTCTTCTTCATTTCATCCCACTGTTTAATAAAATTTTATTTTTCTTTTTGAAAGAAAAATAAAATCATAATAATAATAATAATTAATAATAAAATTAAAAAAAAAATCTCGGATATTACAATCTTCCCCCCTTAAGAAATTCGGTCCCTGGATTTCAAACAATATACTAACCTTAGTCTTGAAACAGGTGATGAAACATCCTACGCATTTCACCCTCGACCTCCCATGTAGCTTCTTCGGTCGAGTGATTTCTCCACAGGACTTTAACCAATGGAATCTCCTTTGTTTTGAGTTTCTTCAACTGCTGATCTAGGATTTCCACTGGCTCCTCTTCGTATATCAGATTTTCGGTTAGTTGCACGTCTTGCGATTGGATTACGTGCGAGGGATCTAGAAGATATTTCCGAAGCATCGATACATGAAAAATAGGATGTACCCTCTCCAATTCCGTAGGCAATTCCAACCAATATGCCACATTCCCAATTCGTTCCAGGATTTCAAACGGTCCGATATACCGAGGACTTAGCTTCCCCTTTTTACCAAACCGCATTACGCCTCTCATCGGTGATATCCTCAAGAATACCTGTTCACCAACGGCAAACTCGAGTTCTCTCCTTCGATTGTCTACATAGGACTTCTGCCTACTTTGAGCCGTTAGCAATCTCTCTCTTATGTACTTCACCTTTTGCAAGACATCTTGTAACATTTCTAGGCCGACTAGGCTAGCTTCTCCGACCTCAAACCACCCAATCGGGGATCTGCATCTACGACCGTACAGAGCCTCGAAAGGTGCCATTTGGATACTTGCTTGATAACTATTGTTATATGTAAACTCAGCCAAAGGTAAATACCTTTCCCAACTTCTGCCGAAATCCATAATACACGCCCGAAGCATGTCTTCAAGAATTTGAATAGGTCTTTCCGATTGCCCGTCAGTTTGTGGGTGGAACGCAGTACTCAAATCAACTCTCATTCCCAACACTTCCTGCAATGATTTCCAAAACCTGGAAGTGAACTGTGGCCCTCTATCAGATATTATGGACACTGGCACACCGTGCAATCTAACGATTACTGATAGATAAATATGCGCATATTGACTCACTCCGTAAGTGGTCTTAACTGGTAGGAAGTGCGCGGACTTAGTCATGCGATCCACTATCACCCAAACCGAATCGAATCCACGTTGTGATCTTGGCAACCCTATTACAAAATCCATCGTTATCCTCTCCCATTTCCACTCAGGTATTTCTATCTGTTGTAATGCTCCGGCGGGTTTCTGGTGTTCAGCCTTGACTTGCTGACACACTAAACACCTGGCTACATAGTTTGCAACATCCTTCTTCATGCCATTCCACCATTACAGCTGCTTCAGATCATGATACATTTTATTATCTCTCGGATGGATTGTATAAGCGGTCTGGTGTGCTTCTTCAAGAATTCTTTCTTTCAAGTTATCAATCATAGGAACACACAATCGTCCCTCCAACCGAAGTACTCCGAAATCATCAATAGAGAATCGGACATCGTCCCCCTTCTCTTTAGTTATAATATCCTTGATTTGCTTGAGGTCGGTATCTTCATCCTGTCTAGACTTCACCTCTTCTACCAGAGAGGACTTAGCTTGCAAATGAGCTAAAAGTGAGTTAGAACTCCCAATCTCAAACCGATTTCCCGCTTGTTCTAGCTCGTGCAGTTCTCTAATCAACGGTCTTCTTTCTTCACTTATATGAGCAAGACTGCCCATGGATTTCCAGCTTAAAGCATCGGCTACCACATTAACCTTTCCTGGATGATACAAGATCGTGCAGTCGTAGTCCTTCAACAATTCTAACCATCGACGTTGTCTCGAGTTCAAGTCTTTCTGCTCGAAAATGTATTTGAGACTCTTGTGGTCTGTATAAATTTCACATGTCTCACCATATAGGTAATGTCTCCATATTTTCAAAGCAAATACTACAGCAGCCATCTCGAGGTCGTGAGTCGGGTAATTCTTCTTGTGTTTCCTCAATTGTCGTGATGCATACGCAATCACCTTGCTGTGCTGCATCAATACACACCTTAACCCGATCCTCGACGCATCATAGTATACCACATACCCTCCTGTGCCTTCAGGTAATGCCAACACCGGAGCGGTAGTGAGACTATCTTTTAGCTTCTGAAAACTCTGCTCACATTTGTCGTCCCATATGAATTTCACTCCCTTCTGAGTTAACTTAATCATGGGTGCGGCAACTTTAGAGAAGTCCTGCACAAATCTTCTATAATATCCAGCCAAGCCCAAGAAACTGCGAATTTCAGTAACTGAGGTAGGCTGGGACCAATTCTTCACTGCTTCTACCTTCCTTGGATCAACATGGATTCCCTCTGATGATACCACGTGACCCAAAAAGGCAACTTTGTCAAGCCAAAATTCACACTTGGAGAACTTGGCATACAATTTCTTCTCTCTCAACTTCTGCAACGGTAATCTTAAATGTTCTGCATCTTCTTCAGAATTCTTCGAGTAAACCAAAATGTCATCAATGAAGACAATAACAAATCGGTCGAAAATTGGTTTGAAAACCGTATTCATCATGTCCATGAACGCTGCAGGAGCATTAGTTAATCCAAAAGACATCACCAAGAACTCGTAATGTCCATATCGGGTCCGGAATGCGGTCTTAGGTATGTCTGATTCTCGAATCTTTAATTGATGAGACCCAGATCGCAAATCAATCTTGGAAAACCGCTTTGCACCCTACAACTAATCAAATAGATCATCTATCCTCGGCAGTGGGTATTGATTGCAGATCGTCACCTTGTTTAACTTTCGGTAATCGATACACAACCACAAAGATCTGTCCTTCTTCTTCACAAAAAGGACCGGTGCACCCCAAGGTGAGAAGCTAGGTCTTATAAAACCCTTATCAAGCAATTCTTGTAACTGCGTATATAACTCCCTCAACTCTTTCGGAGCCATCCGGTAAGGTGGTGTGGAAATAGGCTGTGTTCCGGGTTGCAGCTCAATTTCAAATTCAATCTCCTGATCGGGCGGCAACCCCGGCAGGTCTTCTGGAAATACATCCAAAAATTCTCACACTACCAGTACTTGCGTCGGTGAAAGTACTACTTTGGTGGTATCCTTGACCAAAGCCAAATACCCTTTACATCCCTTTGCAAGTAATTTGGATGCCTTCAACGCAGAGATGAAGCTTGGATACGGTGCAGCTCTGTCGCCCCGTATCATAAAAGGTTCCTCGTTTGGCATATTGAATTTCAAACATTTAGCCCTGCAGTCCACAACCGCATGGCAAGATGACAACCAATCTATTTCGAGGATTACATCAAGATCAACCATACACAACAACCGAAGGTCTACCACGGTCTCATGGCCATCGACCTCCACAATGCAAGACTTGTGCACATACTCTACTTGTACCGATTCTCCCATTCGAGTAGAGACCAGTACTGTTTCTTTCATTCTAGACGAACTTTTCTTGAATTTAGAGGCAAATGCATGCGACACATAGGAATGAGAGGAGTCGAAATCAAACAAGACTCGTGCTTCAAGAGAACAAACAATGAGGGTACCTGTTACAACTGCATTTGATGCATGAGCGTCTTGCTGAGAAAGTGCAAATACCTGCGCTTTCCCTCCACCTACTGCCCCTGGTCCTCTGCCACTAGACCCTGCACCACGACCTCTAGCTGCACCTGTACTTGCTGTCTATGGCGGTACAGTTCTTACTGGTGGGGCTGAAATAGGTGTACCCCTTGGCGTCGGATTACTTCTCACACTTGTACCTTCCTTTCTCTTTGGACACTCCCTAGCCATATGGCCCACCTGGCCGCAGCTGTAACACCCACCTGTCAATCTCCGACACACTCCATAATGATATCTGTCGCAAGTCGCACACTAGGGCTTTGTCTTACCGGCATTTCCACTCCCTTGCACTCTCTGTCCCCCTTGAACATTACTCCTTATACCTGTTTCATTGGTGATGGTTGAGAATTGTCCTCTTGCAGACCCTGAGTATCATGCTCCTCCACCTGTTGTCTTCCTCTTCTTACTTCCACCTCCTTGGTTGTCACTGCCCGTAATCAACTTGACTTTGGGATCAACAGACGTCCCGTACCTCTTCCTGGTTTCAATCATCCTGGCACAGTCTGCGGCTTGTGCTAAAGTCTCGAATTGTCTTCTCTGTGGTAACAAGGCAGTAAACAACGGTTCCGTGAGACGGTGTATGAATCTCTTTATCCTCGCCTCTTCATCAGGAACCAACTCAAATGAGAATTGAGCCAGTTCCGTAAAAAGTAGTTCATATTCTGTCACGCTCATGTTGGGCATCATCCACAACTCCTCGAATTGCTGACGCTTCGCATCTTTTGTCCCTTCAAATAAAACCGACCCAGGAATTCCCTCTGAAAATCTTCCCAGGTCATCAGTGCCACCCTTCTTGAATACCTCGTCTGTACGGACTCTATCCATACTCTAGCAGCTCCCCTCAGTTGAAATGAGGCTAGCTCCACCAACTCATGCCCTGAGCACCTCAGCATGTGCCCAATTCTGACCATATCTCTCATGAAGTATTGCGGATCCTCTTTCTCACTAGTTCCGCAGAAAGTGGGTGGATGAAGTTTTAGAAATTTCGAAATTGGCAGCTCTCTTGGTGCTACCCGCGGCTCACGAGGCACATCCCGCGGTTATTGCCATACTCTATCCTCTTCCTCAACAACCTCCATCTCTTGATTGCTAGGAACTCTTTCTTCTTCTTCCTCGCCGACTACTAACCGGCGTACTTCTCTCTGTATTTGCCTTGTCATTTCTTCCTTTAATTCCTGAAACCCTGCCGTGAGCATCTCCACCACAGACGGTGCACCTGTTTCAACATGAGGTTCCGGTGACTGTCTCCTCTCACTTGTGCTCTACCTCGACCTCGAGCCCGACCACGGCCTCGGGTACAGCCTCAACCTCAACCTCGGGTGGGCATTCCCTTCTCCCGAACTGACTCTTGATCAATTTCAGCAGGAGTTCTCCCTCCTCCCCGAGCCTGTCTCGTGATCGGTCGCATCCTTGTACTGCACAAGGACCACACCTAATGAGTACACGTATACCTATAATATTTCATATCAAAGAGAGGAGAAAGAAAGGGTTGACACAATTTCCTGGGTACTTCCACAAGTGCCTTTTTACTCCTACGTTGTGTTCGGGTTCACAACGAGGCGTAAATCGACACCCGATCAAACCTATGGCGTCATACATTTTAAAGTAACCAGGCTTTGATACCAAGTTTTTCACGACCTCAAATCGAAAGTCCATGACCGGCACGGGAGGTAGGATTTCTCCTGTCCTGTAAGCCTCTAATCCCTGATTAACATTTATACATGTTCATATCTACCCTTTTCTAATACAAACAATATAATATATATATATGTGGCCATCATTTCTGGCGACCTAAGTAGTCTGCAATCCACAGTTCGCTCAGCACCGCTTCATTCTATATATATACACATATTCACCCACACGTACATATAGTTTACTTATTGATCACACGCTTCAATGCGGGTGATCTATCCTACTCACATGCGGCAGTCTTATATCCAACATACATATATTCAACCACACATACATGTAGTTTACATATTTATCACACACCTCAATGCGTGCGATCTATCCTAGTCACATGCGAAAGTCATATATCCATAAAAACACATATTCAGCCACACATACATATAATTTACATATTGATCACACGCCTCAATGCGTGTGATCTATCCTAGTCACATGCGGAAGTCATATACATATATATGATATATACAATATCATAGCCTAGTTCCCAAACACCATGACCTATCTTTAACTTGTATGAAGCCGACAATACTAGAGTACGAGTATAACATATATATACACAACAATTGTATATGTACAAAAGCTACGCCCAAAAAGGATTTATATATATATATATACATCACGACTTAATTACATGACCAAAATAAGCTACCCACGCGGACTAAGCGTGCGGTCTTCAAATTTGTCCACATCCTTGAGAAGAAGTGGAAGCGTTCCCGACACCTGAACCACCTGTATCTGAAACATTTAAACAGGGGGGTGAGTCAAACAGACTCAGTGAGGAACTCCCCCATCCCTGGCGTAGCAGCGGTACCACTACGGCTGGGGAAAGGGAGCAAATCACAAACACATGCGCATGAAACAAATTTCATTGTAATATTTAAGGTGATCATCAAATCGACGCATTATATTCACAACGATAATTCTAATTCATGCTCCTATCATACATTTCGCCCCATACGTATATCACTTGCAAACATAACAATCATTTCCAAAAGAAACATATATATCATACAAATTCATATGCCTATGTGTGTATACATTTGCTATTTTCTGTCTCCCGCTTTCTGCTAAGAGAAATACTGGCTCGAAGGCAATCTCATGATTGAACCTAGTTGATCACACTAGGAACATTCTGACTCCAAGTCACACTTAGAGCAATAGCCGGCGACTTATCTGACCTCGGTTAACCCAAGGTAATAGTCACTATGTGGCATGCTTACTGGCAATATAATTCCATCTGTCCGATTCAGAATGACCGACTCAATCTACCCGAACTATCCTAGACGAGCACGACCTAAGTGTTTAATCTTAAATGATACCCTATAACCAACTACTTGATTATTATACTTGTTTCTTAGTTAGGCCTAGTTTCTCCCTTTCAGATTATGCAACACTCTTATTCACACATGACAACCTAAATTCAGTTTCCTTAACATGTCATACAGACAAGATATTTTCAGTAATGATCACTTTAGTTGGTTTCTAATATTTCTGGATCCTCACATATAGAATTTCGACTCAGTCTTACCCACGGTAACATATAAGGTTTTGAGAACCATATTAACACATATGCAATTAAGTCTAAACTGATAAACACATATATAGTTTGCATGTTCACTACTTACTTGGTAACTATACACGCGTAACGCAATGTAAATGAAATCACTATATTTCATATAACAACCGTATAAAGTAGAGCAAACCACTTATTCACGTAGTCATCCAACCCTGTGGGGAAGGGATGGGAGAGCCCGTCACCTCGTTAGCCCTCCTGATCAGTCCTCGGAGTACCTGAAGCTCCAAGTACTCTGTGGTGCCCTATACACATGTATTCAAGCAATTAGCAACATGTAACTAAGCAACTACCATGCACGTGTCATGCTAATGCTCATGTACCCTCTAGACATTTCCAAGAACTAGATGTTTGGTTGGCTATGTCGTCTACTTGCTCTTTCAGAAAGTCTAGAATATTTTCATACTCGACTTTCACCTATTCGTATTATTTAGAACTTCCGAAAGCTTTGAATTAGAGATACCATCTTAACCAGCTTCCACTTCATGTGTCCGTAAGAACTTTTAACTAATAAAGGAGGAAATTTATGGCTCAAACAGGTCATTGGCTTACTCGTTCAACGATTTCGCTAATTTGCCGAGTAAGAATTCAACCACTACCTCCTAAATTATGAAAATCATGATCGGGTGCTTCTAGAATTCAATAGAGTGTATAAGCAAAACTTTAGTACCAATTTAGTTGATCTTAGACATCCACCATGGACTAGGCCGAGGTGTCCAGTCTACAGGACAACTTCTTGCTGTGCTGTGGCTTGGTAAAATTCCTCTATTTTCACCGAATTTGGTTCCAGTTGCTAAGGTAATTACTCGGGCGTTATTCCCTTGTATATTTCCAGCAATTATAATATCTTTACTACTTCAATCCAAGCCTATTCATGCATCAAACCAGCAAATTCAAATTTTTGAGTAATTTCGAATTCTAACCCAATTTTCATAATTTCCACAACCGGCCAAAGTCTATTGTAATACCCGAGGGGTGTTTTTTGGAATCAAGTCAAATATATAGTAAGACTTAGAATGGTCATCATTTGGAGTTGAAATATAAATAAAATAAAATAAAATAAAATAAATACATAATATAATGGAATAATAATAAATAAACAAGTAAATAAATAAATGAACAATAGAAATAAATAATAATTTTGTGTATACGTATAGATAAATAAAATTAAATAGGAATTGATGGGATAATATGAAATTGATAAAAATTGTGAAATTGAAGTTAAACATTTTGGCTAAAGAAAAATAAAAATAAATTTTTTAGACTGAAATAAAATTTTTGGGATATAATTAAGATTTTAATAGTTTTAGAGTTGAGAATTTAAGGAAATAAAATAAATATGAAAATTAGGTAGAAAAATTACAATTTTATTCAAAAGTGGTCATATTAATTATTCAAAGCTTATAATTTAAATTTGAGAATTTTTCGAAAATAAAAATCATACTGGGTAGGAAATTTTCATCTGCAAGACACTCAATAACAGTTATTTTTAATAGGCTTATTATTAGCCAAAAATTTCAAAATTTTCCTATTCTTACCAAAAAAATAAATATAGTTAAGAAAATCCAATCAAAACTCTATTTCACCATACCCCAAAAGTTGTCAATTGCCCAAACTACCTTTAAATTCTCAAACACAATTTTTGAGCACCATATTTTTGCTCCAGCACGCCACTCCTTCTTCCTCTTCTTATTCTCTTATCTTTTTCATTCTTATGTGATAGGCAAAGGGGGAAATCCCAAAATCTCCCACTTCCCACCACTTCCATTGCTTCAAATCATCATTCTTAAGTTTCTTCAAGTCTCCTCCACCATTGTTGAGCTTCAAGAAGCTTGGGCAATCTTCCACAAACCCCAAATTCGGACTTGCAAGAGGTAATCCCCAAAAATCATGTTTTCAGTTCTCAAATCACAATTTTCTAGTAAAAAATGAGTTACCCATTGATAGTATACCACCCTAGGATCAATTTTGAGCTTAGAGAATACCCCAAATATTGATTTCTATGGAGATTAATACCCTAGGGATCATGTTATGCGAAATTTAAGTATTTTTAGGGATTTATGGATTTTCATGGTTTCATTGACATGTATGGACTTTTAATGGTTTCCTTAGATATTTTAAATCATTTGGAAGAATGCCCAATGGTTGGATTGTTGATTGATGGACCCATGGTGAAATTGAGAATTTTCCATATTTGGCAAATCCTCCATTGTTGGAGCTTGGGAATTGAGCAAGTGGCAACACTTGCCCACTCATAGATAAATTGTTTTGAATTAAAAGGAAACTCCAAATGATGACCCTAGGATAAGTAAATGAAATTTGATATTGATTGGATTGGTTGTGTGTAATAGGGACTCAAACACTTCCTTGGAGACAAGAGTGCTCAAGGGGATTTCTAAGTAAAGCGGCCGAGGTGAGGGACTTTCTTATCTTAGCCCCAAAAAGGGATGATTAAATTATGTGTTGTGAATAATTGTGTTAGTGTAAGCATGCACTTAATATGAATTAAGATTGAATCTAATTGACCTAGTAATGAGAATTTTTTTATGTGATTTGAACCATTATGAATTGGCCAATGAGGCATGTTGTTGCGTTTTAGATTTGATTGAGATTGGGTGTGGACCCATTTATGTTGAGATTTTGATTGTGATTGTGATTTTCAAGGGTTGAAAGACATAGTGGATTTGATATTGGGTGTGAGCCTCAAGGCATCACCCTCGAGACTATGAGTGCTATTATGATGGATAGCTCTCAATAGGTTTGATTAAGAGGTACCACCCTAAGGGGCTCATGGTTGCCCTATGGGAGGATCTTGTTTGAAAGAAGGGATTGCATAAGGGGGGAAGAACGGGAACCTATAGAATCTTGTATTGCGTGGGTCAAGTAGAAAAAAAAATTTCATCTTGGAAGGGTATTACACTTGAGGTGTGATTGGTCAAGCTAAGTAAGATGCCACTACGATATAGTTGAACCTTAAGTTTCTTGGGTCTAGAACCCTTCACCCGGGTTATGACCAAGGATGTAAGCCATATGACCAAACAACTGTGAGGGTGTCCATAGGGGGAAGACTAGCCTTAGAATTGGTAGAGCTAAAATGTGAGTGTTGGTCACTTGGTGTGTGGTCAAGGGACACACAAAAATGAAAGGTTATGATGAAGGCATGCGATGAAGGAAAGGTGGATGAGTGCGAGTGAATGATTTGGGTGAGCACCTTTGAAGGGTGCAAGCCAAAGTGCATGACAAGGTTATGCTACCATTAGGGGCAGTCGGAATCTAATGTGTGATGTGCTTATAAGGGGAGGCATATGGCCGTGAGGCATAAGCCATGCTTCGATTTCGTGAGAGGTTGAATCATGGGAGTGGTTCCCATTCGATTTGAGGGGTAAGCGCATGGTTAAGGGAAATTGTCATTAGAGTTTGCAAGATCATGTGTTTCAAGGAGAAACGTATGATCTTATAAACAAGTTAAGGGACTTTGTGGACTAGATTGAGGTGGAAGCCAACGGAAACTAACCGACAAAGGTTAGCATAGCACTATGAAAACTTGTTAGGAGGATCTTAAGAGTGGTTAAGATTCAAAGTCTTCACGGGATGTCGGGTGAGGCCTTCGGTTATTATGGGTCGAGTTTTGATAATCCTTCACTAGGCATGCTTTAGGAGGGATATTGGGTTGTATTGGTAGGTCTGGATTTGATGAGTTTCATTGACATAACGGGTATATATACACGAAGCAGTTAAGTGTGTGGAGTGTCGTTGGGATTCATTAGGATTACCACTTAGGACTAGTTGGGGTAGTGTGTCCTTGTTCGATACGGAGGCAGTCATAGAATTTCATTGGGGGTTCCTTTGTGATGATTGTGGAAACCATTAAGGTTAGGGTAAAGTCGAGATGGAGTAATGAAAAGGTACTAAGTGTCTTAAAGGAGTTGGTACCCTAAAACGGTTAGAGGTCTAGAAAGAGAGAGACATATGTCCTATACGTAGGATCCCTTGCCGTTAGCATGGGGAAACGGTAAAGGTGGATTAAGTGTCAGGTTGACACCATGGCTTTTTGAGCCTTGGAGTTGAACAAGGATATGGAGCAAAATGGAATGATGTGATCATCCTAAAACAAAATGGACCAAGAGTACCAATAAAAGTGGTTAGAGCACCGACACAAGGTGTATATTAAACAAATTTATTTGCATAGGTGCGAACACACAAGGACTTCGATAAATCGCATTAGACTCCCTTTAGGAGGGATCGTGAGCTATATCAATGCTTGTTGGCACACCGACAGGCATGTGTAACCTTTTCATTAGGGGAAGTTGTTTAAACCTTACTACACTAGCATTTTGGAAAACCCCCTTGGGTAGTTTTAAGGAACAAAACCGATTTCATAGCTTAGGAATGAGATAAGTAAAATAGAGGAAAGGGAAAGCCTTCATGCAATGATAGGATTTGGGATAGAGCTCAATCCTAGGCCTTAGTTTGGGTTCCGAGGTGGATAGAATCGCTAGATGCGGACATCGTGTTCGCACAATAGTGGTGTGTATTCAAGTCTTGGCTATACAGGCCTTAAACGTCTTAAGTATCTAGATTTACATCTGACAGTGAGATAGAGGCAAGAGAGTTGTAGTGTCATTGTTTACTTGTACCATAGAACAGAACGTGACAGATTAGAGGTAACTTTGTCCAACAATTTAGTGGTAATGGGTAGAACATAGGATTTGTGGAACTATCGGTGAAGTGGTAGTATAGTGTCCATGTCTACCCCTCCACTTGCCTAAGTAATAGAATGAAATACCTTGCGTTTGAGATAGACAATCTCAACAATAAACTTTAGGGATCGATAAGAAAAGTAATATTACGATCAATAGATTTAACCACTTTCTGCTTACGTAAGAAGATAGTCCATAATGTATGTTTCAGCAAAGGATAACTATGATAAGAGTAATTGTTGAGTTACGACACAAGGGAATGGATAGACGACCTTAATCAATTCTACGTTGGAATGCATGTAGAGCTCTAAGTCCTTGAAGTGAATGGATTATGTGCTTGACGAAAGAGTTCTGTAGAGGGTGGAACCCATGTGAGTCAAGGCCGAGATGTGTCAAAGGTGTTTGTTCTTGTTCGAAGATTTAAGTTAGTAACTATAACTGAAATTCGGGGACCAAATTTCTCAAGGGGGAAAGTTTGTAATACCCGAAGGGTATTTTTTGTAATCAAGTCAAATATATAGTAAGACTTAGAATGGTCATCATTTGGAGTTGAAATGTAAATAAAATAAGATACAATAAATACATAATATAATGGAATAATAATAATAATTAAACAAGTAAATAAATAAATAAACAATAGAAATAAATAATAATTTTGTGTATATGTATAGATAAATAAAATTAAATAGGAATTGATGGGATAATATGAAATTGATAAAAATTGTGAAATTGAAGTTAAACATTTTGGCTAAAGAAAAATAAAAATAATTTTTTTAGAGTGAAATACAATTTTTGGGATATAATTAAGATTTTAATAATTTTAGAGTTGAGAATTTAAGGAATTAAAATAAATATGAAAATTAGGTAGAAAAATTACAATTTTATTCAAAAGTGGTCATATTAATTACTCAAAGCTTATAGTTTAAATTTGAAAATTTTTCGAAAATAAAAATCATACTGGGTAGGAAATTTTCATCTGCAAGACACTCAATAACAGATATTTTTAATAGGTTTATTATTAGCCAAAAATTTCAAACTTTTCCTATTCTTACCTACAAATAAATATAGTTAAGAAAATCCTATCAAAATTCTATTTCACCATACCCCAAAAGTTGTCAATTGCCCAAACTACCTTTAAATTCACAAACCCAATTTTTGAGCACCATATTTTTGCTCCAGCACGCTACTCCTTTTTCCTCTTCTTATTCTCTTCTCTTTTTCATTCTTATGTGATAGGCAAAGGGAGAAATCCCAAAATCTCCCACTTCCCACCACTTCCTTTGCTTCCAATCATCATTCTTAAGTTTCTTCAAGTCTCCTCCACCATTGTTGAGCTCCAAGAAGCTTGGGCAATCTTCCACAAACCCCAAATTCGGACTTGCAAGAGGTAATCCCCAAAAATCATGTTTTCAATTCTCAAATCACAATTTTCTAGTAAAAAATGAGTTACCCATTGATAGTATACCACCCTAGGATCAATTTTGAGCTTAGAGAATACCCAAATATTGATTTCTATGGAGATTAATACCCTAGGGATCATGTTATGCGAAATTTAAGTATTTTTAGGGATTTATGGATTTTCATGGTTTCATTGACATGTATGGACTTTTAATGGTTTCCTTAGATATTTTAAATCATTTGGAAGAATGCCCAATGGTTGGATTGTTGATTGATGGACCTATGGTGAAATTGAGAATTTTCCATATTTGGCAAATCCTCCATTGTTGGAGCTTGGGAACTGAGCAAGTGGAAACACTTGCCCACTTATAGATAAATTGTTTTGAATTAAAAGGAAACTCCAAATGATGACCCTAGGATAAGTAAATGAAATTTGATATTGATTGGATTGGTTGTGTGTAATAGGGACTCAAACACTTCCTTGGAGACAAGAGTGCTCAAGGGGATTTCTAAGTAAAGCGGCCGAGGTGAGGGACTTTCTTATCTTAGCCCCAAAAAGGGATGATTAAATTATGTGTTGTGATTAATTGTGTGAGTGTAAGCATGCACTTAATATGAATTAGGATTGAATCTAAATTGACCTAGTAATGAGAACTTTTTTATGTGACTTGAACCATTATGAATTGGCCAATGAGGCATGTTGTTGCGTTTTAGATTTGATTGAGATTGGTGTGGACCCATTTATGTTGAGATTATGATTGTGATTGTGATTTTCAAGGGTTGAAAGACATAGTGGATTTCATATATTTTGTGTATGAACAAGAGTCTTGATAGAATGATTGAGAAGGTGTTGTATTTCCCTTTTGATTGATTTTGCCGGTATGTTAGTACCTTTATGAAGGAATTGTCTTTTTGCTTGATTTGAGTGATTTAGTGTGTTATAAAGTGGTGTATGGGAAGGAACAAGGTTGAACCATACACCATGTGTGAAGTGGCGTGAGGTAGTCCATGGGAAGGAACAAGGTTGAACCATGGGACTAACCTTCTGTTAAGGTACTAAGGCGAGCATGGGAAGGAACGGGGTTGAACCATGCGCCGTTAGAATTATAAAATTGGGAAGGTGTTGGGAAGGAACCTAGTTGAACCACTTAACCAACCAATTTTCTAAGAACTCATAGGTAAACAAAGGAGGAGGGAAGGAACCTAGTTGAACCTTACTCCTTGTTTGCTTGTAGGAAGGAATTTGTATGAATAGGTAATGTTGGTCACATAGTTTTTTTTTAACTGTATGAACCCCCTTCTTTACATACTGCATTTCTTATCCTTTTGAAAACCAAGTCGAGGATTCATGCTCTTTATGACTTGGAAATCCTTGGACACCGGTTTTGTAAACGAATTCTTTTAACATTTTATTATTCTCAACAACCTTCCTTCACTAAATGATGCCCAAGCAACCTCAACCCTATGCGGCCAATATTACACTCAAATATTTGTTTTCTTGGATTGTTGATTTTTGTGAAATATTGATTTGGATGACGTGCTATTAGTATTATGATATGAACTCTGTCAGAATTTCATTTTGTGTTCGTAAGGAATTGTTTATGTGTGACACTTTGATTAACACTCCCAAGGGTATGTGAATGATTGTACTATGTTTTACTTGATCTTTGTTGACTTATTGATTTCAAACTTGATGTGTTTGATTATGCTATTTGATTTTGGAACTATCTGTTAATTTGATTCGTGAATGAGTTTGATGGAAGTCTTTGATATGTAGTTGAGAAATTTTGAATGATTATTTGTGCTTGGCATCTATGCTATAGATTGGATTGCGAATGGTGAATTTGATCACATTATATGTTTCATGGTGTATACGAGACATTCTGCATAAGTATGTGGTTGTCACCCTTTCCCTGTCGTAGTGGTGCCCGCTACTACGCCTAGGATGAGTTAGTCTCTCACTGAGTCGTATGACTCACCCCTCGTTTTCTAATGTTTTCAAAGATAGGTTCAGAACAAGTGACAAGTCTCGGATTAGCAAGGCGTCAGTTCTCAAGGCCCACATTTTGTTCATGTGGGTGTTATGTCGATTTGAATTTTATTTTATTTTATAAGTGTATAAGTCTGAGTAAGAACTTATAGGTCAACGCCATTTATCTAGAGGCAGGATCATGCGCATATATAAAGGTTTATTTATGATTTGTAAGAATTATAATTTTCATATTGATATCTTATTCATGCATGATTAGTTAAGTTCCAGGACAGTAGGCTTACAGACCGGGGGTCCCACCTTCGGTCTGTGCCGGTCGCGTGCTCCCCGAACGGGGGTCGTGACATCTACGATTTGGCCTTGATTCTAAACCTCCCTAAGCATTCAACAACACCTTCTAAGCTCGAATTTATCCTCGAAAGGTAAATGAAGTTTTCCTAAAATCCCTAAAATTGGAGAAATTGGGGTTTTGAGAGTTTGGGGCTTTTTACCTTGTTTCAATCGGATGGAAGGCTTGATAGGTGTTGAAGAAGAGTTCCGGTCACCCTCTCCGGCGTCGGAGCAGCCTCTCCGGCGTGATTCCGGCCGTTCACCACCGTCTCCTTGCTTCTCCCTTCCACTCGTGCTCTCCCTCTCTCGGTCCGCGTCTCTCTCGCCTCTGTGTCCTTTCTTTCTTTTTTTTCTTCGTTTTGGCTTAAGGGGGTCACGGTTTGGCCCCCAATTATTAAAATATTTGGCTGAAAAATATAGTAAGTAGTTAAATCCTAATTTTTCCCGACTTCTTTAATCCCCTTTTCATTTGGGTCCCATACTTGTTAAAAAATATAATTTATTTCTTATCTCCTTCTTCTTCATTTCATCCCACTGTTTAATAAAATTTTATTTTTCTTTTTGAAAGAAAAATACAATAATAATAATAATAATTAATAATAAAATAAAATAAAAATATCTCGGATATTACATTATTTTCCTAATTATTTCCCTAGGGATAATAATATATCTCATAAGGTAATAATATATTTTCCTATTTTAAACTAAATTAAAATTAAGAAGATAATAATATAATACCATTTCCTAATTTAAATTACAAAATTCGAATCTTAAGATCCGGACTTCATCTGGGTTCTCCGAAGCTGCTTTGAATTCGAAAATATCTTGCCTGTGTCTTAATCCTCTTGCTGTGGTGAGCATAGTGTTGCTGGCTGCGACGAGCAAGCATGTTGACTTTCTGCTTCTGGTCCTTTCAATTCAGTCCCTGCTGCATTTTCCTGTCTTCAATTCAATCCCTTGCTCGAATTCCAAGTGATTAAATGGCTTGGTTTGACTTGAAATCGTCCCAAGATATTTGTAATAATACTTGATATTTTATAAATAATAATATTTAATAAACATATAGTTTTATCATAAAATATGTGTTAAAAATCCATTTTTATCACTTTTCTAATATTGACACATGTGTACAAAGATAAGCATAAAATTACTAATTATTATCAATAATATTAAGTAAAATGACACCTATTAGCGTGTCTAATTTTGATGTTCTCACTCTCTCACATGGGCAACCACCTTTGATGTAACAACCTCACATTTTCCAATTTATGTTAGAATTTATTTTCTTTAATTTAGTATTTAAATATGAATGGTGAAATTAAAATTTTCTTAACAATTATTCCATATTAGAAATTATTGGAAGGCAGATATTAAGATTTATTAAGCACACACAAAAGCCATAGTAGTTAAGTAAGTGATGTGGGTCAACACGATTTAAATAAAAAACTAATCAACAAAATTATTATAAGGGCCTAAATCTATCAACAAAACCATAAAAGCCCTTTGGGAAAATGAGAGTAAATTAGTGGGCTAATGGAGAAACCAAACACTTCTTTAAAAAGGATTATTGTCGAAAATTTTAGTTGTGCCATGTGGGTGTGTGTTGCTTAGCCGTGACCTTAGTTTGGAAAACTAGAGACTTCCAAAAACACCCTTAATTAGTAATCAAGACCTATACCCTATGAACCTATACCTTAGACTTTGAGGTGTGGGAGTGATCGTAACAAGTGTTTAAAATTAACAAGAAAATTGTTATGCAAATATGAAGACACTTCATAGCATGCAAGCAATGAAATGAGAGAATGATTTAAGAGGGAAGAAACGGAGAACCGAGAGAGTGTAAGCAAGATCAATACTCTTTAGAGGAACGATCAAGAAGGAGAGCTAGCATTCGAAAATAAGAGTGACAAAGGGAAAAACAGAGAGAGAAAACTGAAAGAAAGTGATACAAGTTCCACATCGGGAATGTTATAATTAAGGAAATGCCTTATAAGGCCTTAGAATCTCCAACTCCAACAGTTAGTGTTGGATATCTTGGGTTCTTTGGGACTAAATATCCGCCCATGCGGGAGTCCGATCGGGTCGTGTGATGACTCGTTGGAAATTTCGTAGAGAGACGAACAAAACGACACCAAGATGAGTCTCATTGGAGATCACACGAGCCCGTACTCGTTGCCCAAAGTGGGCTAGGTGATCATGGTTTTATCATGATGTTTTGTTCAATTTCCCAAGTCCCACATCTGACAAGTCAGAGTTGGGAGCTCTCTCATCCTTCTATAAATAGGATTGACTCTCCACCATTCAATTTGCCAATTACTCTCATATTTCTCAAGGGAGCTCTTTTATTAGAGAACCTATACAGTTTTATTTCTTCTGTTGCTCTTTCGCGATCAGTCGTGTAAAACATTTTTGTCTCTAGTAGACAAAAATAATCGCTCGGTGGGTTCGAGGTTCGAGTTCGAGCAGGTCCCTCGGTGGGTTCGAGGTTCATGGTTCGTGTTCGAGTAGGTCCCTGGTGGAGCGGAGTCTCTAGCATAGGCGTCCAGGTTGGTAATTTTTCTGCTGTTATTTAATTATTTATTTCGGTCCCTGTGGGGCGGGTCTTGGGGACCCGCAACCCTACATTGGTATCAGAGCCAGGTTACACTGGTGCTCTGTTCCCCAGGGTTTGATGATCCGGAAAGGATTAGGAACATGTTTAGGTTTTATAAGTTTTTTGTTTTGATTAAAACATAGGAACATGCCTAGGTTTTCAGATTAAATTGGGTTTTGGTTCAAAACATATGAAAATCATGTAGGGTAGTGTCCTATGATTTATAGAATGAATTTTTAAATTCAAATATAGATTGAAACCAAATACCTAGAAACATGTTTAGGTTCCTCTTAAATACCCTACAATTGTCATGTATGTATGCTAACTATATTGGGGTAAGGGAAGGGTTTGACCGGCTGGACCACCTAGGTCCACCGTTGACCGGCGATGCGCGACGGCCTGCACCACCGTGCATGGCGGTCGGCGCCGGCTGCCGAACAATAGAATTCGTCGGCCGGCGCTGCCGTGTAACGCACCGGTCGACCGCCTGAAAACCGACGCACGGCGGACGGCGCCGCCGTTGACCGGCTTGCTGGTCAATGGCAGAGTTGACCAGTCAACGGTCAACTCTGTCCGGTCAACGGTCAACACTGACCGTTGACCAAAACTGTGAATTTTTCTGTTGCACGTAAGTTCTCCGTTTTAACTCCGTTTTTGTTGGTTTTTGTGTCCTTTTTTCTCTGTTTTTCGAGATGAAGTCAAATATGTTGATATGTTGGACTGAGTGGGAGTTTAAGATAGGCATGTCACCACTTCTTTACTCCACACTCATGGACAAACGGAGGAAACAAACAACATGAGTTTGTTGTCTAAATTGTTTAAATGAATGAGAACTTTAATAGTATGTGACTATTTAATGGGAATTGCGAAACGAACATTGAAAGACGTATGTATACTGGTTTCCCATATGATGAGGGTGATTGACCTCATTTCTCGATTATGGGGTCCAATTATACATACATCCGTCTTGTCTTGACTGCGACTTCTCTTTTCGTGCATTGTGTAATAATCTGTTGTTTATTCTTTGTGCTTGTGTCCAGATTGTTCTTTGACTGTTAGAATGGCTGCAAAATCGATAGTAGCTGATCTCAACAAAGGAGATAAGCTTAATGGGGACAACTATGACATATGGCACAGAAAAGTCCAATTTCTGCTAGAGGAGCAGGAAGTGATAGAGGCTATACGGAATGTCATGGTTGAGCCTAGTGGGGAAGGTCCTACTCAACAAGTGAGAAGGGACACAGAGTCTTATCGCACGTGGCAGAGAAAGAACTCTGTGGCTCGTATCCTGTTGCTTAGCAGCATGGAAAACGACATTATGTGTCAGTACGAGCACTTCCTCACGGCATTTGAAATGTGGAATGCACTGCATGATAGGTCTGGAGGCACTTCGGCCACCAAATTGAGACGTTTGACTATAAAGTTTGACACTTACAAGTTGCGTCCTGGGAAAGATATGAGGACACACTTGAGAGAAATGTCAAACATGATTAGGGAGTTGAAGACAGCTGGTCACTCCCTTATTGATGAACAGCAAGTTCAAGCAGTAATCATATCTCTTCCCTCCTCTTGGGAGTTCATGAAGGTTAACTTGACACACAATGACAGTGTTAAAACCTTCGATGATGTTGAACACCACCTGATGTTGGAGGATGAGCGGCGTGAGGCTGCAAAATCCCCTGAGTTGAAAGCCTATGTGGCTGAGACTTCTGAAACAAAAGGTTTCAAAAGCAAGGGCAAGGGGCCCCAAAAGAAAGGTGGTGGGAAGAGTGCGCCAAAGGGCAAAAAGTCTCAATTCAAGAAGAGAGGTAAGAGGGGGAAGAAGATTTTAATTAAGGTCAAATGCTATGCGTGCCAACAATTGGGGCACTATGCGCGAGATTGCCCGCAGCAACCTAAGGTATCTTCCTTTTCCCATAATCATTCTGTTTATGTCTCTAGCTCTGCTTTTATAGCTTATAGTGAATCTTTGTGGACTGTTGATTCAGGAGCAACAGACCACATAGCTAAAGATCGTAAGTGGTTTGTGGAATTCCGTCGTTTGCCTGAAGGGAGCAGACGTGTCTTCGTGGGAAACAATGCGTCATTAGAAGTCAAAGGAATAGGCACTTGCAAGCTTGAGTTGCGTGGAGGCCGTACTTTACTTTTACATGATGTATTATTTGTTCCAGACATTTGGCTGAACCTTTTATCAGTTGTATCTCTTTTGAACCTAGGATTTAGAATTGTTTTTGAGAACAATGCAGTTAATTTCTTTCATGATTCTATTTTGTACGGATCTGGTTTTTATGACAAAGGATTTTTGGTTTTGGACCTTGAATTACCTTCTCGTAATTTTCATAGTTGTTTTGCAATATGTTCTTCTAACGTTGATATATCTACTTGGCATGCGCGTTTACGACATATAGGTCTAGAACGCATTAACACGTTAGCAAAAGAGGGATTGTTAGGACAAACCCAGAAAATTGAAATGCCAACTTGTGAACATTGTCTTGCAGGCAAAGCAACTAGAAAACCCTTTGGTCATGCCACCAGAGCTGAGTTTCCATTGCAATTAGTCCATTCGGACATTTGTGGTCCGGTGAGCGTGAGGGCGAGGCATGGGGCCTCATATTTCATCACATTCATAGACGACTATTCCCGTTATGGTCATGTTTATTTGATCTCCCGCAAATCTGAAGCAATTGATTGCTTTAGACTATATCTAAGCATGGTTGAGAATCAAACCTCTCGAAGCATTAAGGCTTTCAGAACAGACCGTGGGCGAGAATATCTCTCAGATCAGTTCAGGGAGCTATGTGATGAAAAGGGAATAGCCAGACAACTGACTATACCACACACTCCTTAGCAAAATGGAGTTGCTGAAAGGAGAAATAGAACCCTCTTGGAAATGGTTAGGTCTATGATGGCTCAAGCAAACCTACTTATCTCGTATTGGGGAGATGCGTTGCTTACAGCCTCTTTCATACTTAACCGAGTTCCCTCAAAATCTGTGACTAAGACACCCTACGAGATGTGGTCAAGTAAGCAACCTGACCTAAGAGTGCTGAGACCATGGGGGTGTGCAGCATACGTTCATGATCCTTCTCATAAACATGGGAAGCTTGGCCCTAGGGGCAAGAAGTGTATCTTTATTAGATATTCTGATCACTCGAAGGGGTATGTCTTCATTGGAGAAAATGAAGATGGTTCTATCACAGAGTTTGAGTCAAGGGATGTTACATCCCTTGAAAATGATTTCCCTAGTCGGGGTGATGTGGAACGTTTTGTGGACCTCTATGAGGAAGAGGACGACCATCAACCCACACGAGAGGTTGAGGAGCGCTTAAGCGCACCTCCCGTTGCTGTGTCCAGTGGCAGAGTTGCTTATGAGGAGCAAGTCTACCACAATGCACAACCTAGAAGGAGTTCTAGGACTGTGGTTCCACGTCGTCGTTACGACATCGAAGGGGAAGCTTTAAACGTTTCACCTGACGATGGAGATGAGCCAAGAACAGTTAAAGAGGCTTTCTCCAGCCCTGCTAAGGAAATGTGGATTAAAGCAATGGAAGAAGAGATGGAGTCTATGAGGACCAACCAAGTATGGGACTTGGTAGATCTGCCTCATGGCCGAAAGGCGATCGGAAACAAGTGGGTTCTTAAGGTCAAGAGGAAGGCAGATGGGTCAGTGGAATGCTACAAGGCGCGTTTAGTAGCTAAGGGGTTTGCATAGCAAGAAGGTATCGATTATGAAGAGACCTTCTCGCCTGTTGTAAGATTCAGTTCTATAAGGTTGATTTTAGCCATGGTCGCTGGTCTAAACCTAGAGTTACATCAAATGGATATAAAGACTGCCTTCTTGAATGGAAAACTAGATGAGGAAATCTACATGCAACAGAGTGTAGGTTTTGTGACAAAAGGTCAGGAGCGCAAAGTGTGCCGGCTCAAGAGATCTATTTATGGTCTCAATCAATCATCTAGGAAGTGGTACCTGCGATTTCATCAATCTGTGATCTCTCATGATTTTCACATGATTGATGAAGATCATTGTGTCTATCTCAAGAAGTCAAAAGATAGTTTCATCATCCTATCTTTGTATGTAGACGACATACTACTGGCTGGAAGCAACATAGAATCTGTTTTAGCCACCAAGGAGTGGTTGTTCCATCATTTTGAAATGAAGGACATGGGTCAGGCTGAGTACATTCTAGGAGTCAAGATCTATAGGGATCGCTCCAAGAAGCTGCTCGCATTGTCACAAGAATCCTATATAGAGAAGATTCTTGAAAGATTCCGCATGAAGGAATGCAAGCCCATTGATACCCCTTAGCAAAAGGCGAGAATTTAAGTCTTGCCCAGTGTCCCCAGACTCAATCTGAAATAGAATCAATGAGAAATGTTCCATATTCCTGTCTAGTCGGGAGCCTGATGTATGCCATGATGTGTACAAGGCCCGACATAGCTTTTGCAGTAGGCCTTGTGAGTCGATATCAGTCAAATCCAGGAGAGGCACATTGGAAAGCCGTGAAGAGAATCCTGAGGTACTTGAGAGGCACAGCCAACTACTGGTTATGCTATCAGGGTAGTAACCTAGACCTAGTAGGTTATACCGATGCTGATTGGGTAGGTGACTTGGATCAAAGGAGATCTACGTTTGGATATGCCTTCCTACTTGGCACTGGGGCCATCTCTTCGAGTAGCAAGAAACAACAATGCATTTCTCTGTCTACTATGGAAGCAGAGTTTGTTGCATGCTCATCAGCAGTGCAAGAATCAGTCTGGCTAAAGAGGTTTTTAGGCCATTTGGGTGTCACAGACAAAGTTGATGATCCAGTGACACTATATTGTGACAGTCAGGCAGCTATTGCATATACGAAAGATCTCAAGTACCATGGAAGGACCAAGCACATAGATACGAAGTTTAGCTTCATACGTGACATTATATCACAACAGCAGGTCACCCTGAAGTATCTATCTACGCATGAGATGTTGGCAGATCCGATGACCAAGCCAATACCTAGAGATGTGTTTGAGCGACACGTGAGATCTCTTGGATTACATAGGATATGGTGATTTTATAGTTTATTTTGTTAAACTATTATGACATATAGACATGTTATGCATTTTCTTTTCTTGATTATTCGTAATAAAGAGTATTATTTTGGACATTTTTGGTTTATGTCTTGCAATAATTGGGAATTGAAAATATTTATTAAACAATACACGAACATGTCGTACAGGCAAGGAAGGTTGACTCTCTCACACGAGTAACCGCCTTAGACACACATGTGGTGTGGGCCAAGATGAGATTTTGATGTTCTTCTATGAACGCTACACAAAGATAATGTGAGTATCTGTGTGTCGCCAAAGGGCGTTAAGCGTTGGGCAAGGGAACATTACGAAATAAGTCGCCGTAATGAGTAAGGATGAGATCCAATGGAGAACCATATGTGGATCGATGAATAAGCAGTTATTCATAATGCCTGTAGCCAGACTTGAGAGCTCCACTCGGTGCCGTGGAAGGCCAGCGGAGTGTGGTAGCAGTCTCAGGATAGATTCTGGGTGAATCTGGTCTAAGGTCTGTGTGGTGCAAATAATCAGAGGATTAAAATCGACATACATTGATATGCACCACAACATGCGATTCATACCCTATGTGCTTTGAGAACCGCAAAGGGAAGCATGTGAATAGATCCCTGCTTCAATGCTGTGTGAGTCCCAGAAAGGAAGGAGAGATCCTCCTCTTCTTACTGGTACCCTTATGTACTTTGACTTTGTCATAGAGAGATGAGGTGGTGCATGCTACTTTGATGTGCTTTCAAAAGGCTATGGCAAAATACGGCCCTATGAAATACTGTCAGGAAAGCAACCATCTTTGATTGAAGTGACAAGAGGGCGAAAGGAAGACTGTGTTGACATTTACATGAGTGATAGTATCCGAGATCGATTCATTATGTGAATCTCATGTGGAGGAGCACATATATGTGGATACCTATTGCTAAATGAGAATAGCTAATGTCCTAGTCTTGCAAAGACTTAGAGGGGTTGGACTAGCCATGTATTTGGACACGTCTAGGGGACCTATGGCATTTTTTTTTATAAGACAGATGGTCCTATCATTATATTTTTTGGGTAGTAGCACCACTTATAGCTGGGCCTTAACAGGCTTCTAGTATAAGGCTCCCACAAGTCGTGCCAAGCGGTCACGACTGACGCGGAGTATGAAAAGCGACAACGAGAAATAGAAATAGAGAATTCCTTTGTGATAAGGATAATCATGGGCCTCCCACCATGTGCGAGTGGGAGTATGTTGGATATCTTGGGTTCTTCGGGACTAAATATCCGCCCATGCGGGAGTCCGATCGAGTTGTGTGATGACTCGTTGGAAAGTTTGTAGAGAGACGAACAAAACGACACCAAGATGACTCTCATCGGAGATCACACGAGCCCGTACTCGTTGCCCAAAGTGGGCTAGGTGATCATGGTTTTATCATGATGTTTTGTTCAATTTCCCAAGTCCCACATCTGACAAGTCAGAGTTGGGAGCTCTCTCATCCTCCTATAAATAGGATGGACTCTCCACCATTCAATTTGGCAATTACTCTCATATTTCTCAAGGGAGCTCTTTTATTAGAGAACCTATATAGTTTTATTTCTTCAGTTGCTTTTTCGCGATGAGTCGTGGAAAACATTTTTGTCTCTAGTAGACAAAAATAATTGCTCGGTGGGTTCGAGGTTCGAGGTTCGAGTTCGAGCAGGTCCCTCGGTGGGTTCGAGGTTCGTGGTTTGTGTTCGAGTAGGTCCCTGGTGGAGCGGAGTCTCTAGCATAGGCGTCCAGGTTGGTAATTTTTTCGCTGCTATTTAATTATTTATTTCGGTCCCTGTGGGGCGGGTCTTGGGGACCCGCAACCCTACAGTTAGTTTTTGGGGTGTGATTCTTCCGGGGAAGATTGAGTGTTGTGCTAGCTAGAATTGAAGCTAATGCTACCCAACCTATTACTAAGATATGGGGAAGTTTAAGGAAGGACTTTACTGCACTTTGATTGCACAAAGACAATAAAGAGAAGGAAAGGAAACTTGGGCAAAAGGGAAAAGAAGAGAGCCACGAGGTAGAGTTGACTTGTACACTCTTGCACCTCCTCACTTAGTCTTATATAGTTTACCTTTTATTCCTTTAACCCACTCTTTCTGCCATTACTATTATATGTTAACTTGTAAGAACCAAAACAGCTAGGATTTATGAGGTTGGAGTTCAGGAATAGATTTGAGAAGAAAAAATATATAAAAAACAGAGTATCAAACCGTGACTTATAGGCTTTGACAACAATTTTTGTTTTGTGTTTTTAAAAATAAGTTTTTAAAGAACAAAAACAAAAAAACTTGTTTGATATATTTGTTTCAAAAACAATTTTGGAAACAAAAGAATACAACAAATTTGTTTGATGAAACTATTCTAAAAAAACAAGTTTTGTAAACAATTAATAATGGTCTTCATGATTGATAATTATTAAGTTAAATTAGATTTTTAGTCCCTATAACTTCATCAAAATTAGAATTTGGTCCTTATAATTTAAATACTTTGAAATTTGATCGTTGTAATTTTAAACTTAAGGAATAAAAAAGTCCTTTCCGTTAGTAACTCTTAGACAGTATATATTAACACCTCTTATTGTTTCATAATATTATCTAGATTTATGAAGAAAATACTGTTAATATTATGTTCACTTGATTCTACATGTACCATTCAACACATATTTACAAGCTTATATTTGTTTCAGCTGCAAAGAAAAAAAGTTTAGGATGACATGCTAAACTTTTTAGACAAAATCGAATGCAATTCCAAACTTTAAGGACAAAATTGACAAAAAAAAAAGTTTAGGGACTAGATTGAAATCTTGTGTAAAATTTGCGAACACAAAAAAAAGGTTTGGGGACTAAATTGAAATTTATAGGTTCTTGTAAACTCATTTGTTTGATCTCCATGTTAAAAAGAACTAAAAATAAGAGTACAAAGGCTAAAGTACTATTTTGGTCCTCAATGTTTACATGAAGTTTAATGTTGGTCCTCAAAGTTTTTTTTTGGGTCGATTTTGGTCCTCGAGCGTAACACCGTTAACTTTTTGCCGTTAAATGATGACGCGACATGCTTCTGTGGCATACCTTCTCTCTTACATGTCATATTTTAATGACGTGGTATGACAGATCACTGCCACGTCACCCCATATTGCCGCATCATCATCTTCTCTCCTTCGTCATCATCATTATCATCATCATCTGAGGTGACGTGGCAGTGATCTGTCATGCCACGTCATTAAAATATGACATGTAGGAGAGAGGGTATGCCATATAAACATGTCACGTCATCATTTAACGGCAAAAAGTTAACGGTGTTACACTCGAGGACCAAAATCGACCAAAAAAAAAAACTTTGAGGACCAACATTAAACTTTTGAAACATTGAGGATCAACATTAAACTTCATGTAAACATTGAGGACCAAAATAGTACTTTGGCCGAGTACAAAACAACTTTTACTTTTTTTTGTTTTTTTATTTTTAAAAACACAAATATATTTTTAAATTTTTAAGAACAATTATAAAAAACAAACTTGTCAAACGGAAAACTATTTTTAAAAATTATTATAAGCCCATAAGCCTCTACTCTCTAGGAGTAAAATGCAACTTTTTTTTTTTGGTTCTAGGTAGTTATTTTTCAAAAAGTTGTAATTGTAATTCTTCTCTATTATGGAGTCTGACTAAATATCATATGGAATAGGTGTAATGAATCAGACAGAACATGTAAACATGACCTGAACTTAAATAGGGACTGAACTGCCACAATTTGTAAACTTAAGGAAACGAATGAGATTTTCGTGAAATCTGGACTTTTGGGTTAGAGTTAGTTCAACATACATCCCAGTATTTGTTAGGTAAATATTTGGAGGATTTAATAAATTATTATGAAACTTTAGAAATTCTAGAAACTAAAATGCAAATGTTTATGTTTTTCGTGATAATAGTGAAAATTGATATGATTATGGATTTCTGGACATATTTCATTATTTCAATATTCTAGAAATTTATTCTTAAATAATTTTAGAATTATAATAAATGATTTTAAATCTTAGAAAGTCTAAGGATTAAACTGAAAAGTTTCTATAAATTTCGTGTTATTAGTGTAAATTGCAGCAAATATGAAATTTCCGAACTGAATTGAGTTCAGTAATCTTCCATAGTTAATTAGATAAATTTGAAGAATTTTAGGAATTATTTTCTAATTATAGGAATTTGAAACAATAAGTTAAATTGATCCTAGCATAAACCATAAAATCAATGGAAGTCAAAATTAGTAGATTAATTAGGAACTTAAAAAATGTTTTAAGGAAGATTTATAAACTTGTGATATAATATTATTTTCGGTCAAAATCTCAAATTGGTCCCTTATGTTTGCACAAAGTTTTATATTGGTCCTTTATATTTCAAAAAGTTTAAATTGGTCCTTTATGTTTGCAAGAAGTTTCAAATTGGTCCTTCCGTCCAAGTCCGTTTATTTCATCCATTAAGTGATGACGTGGCGTGCTGAGGTGGACTTATCATCTTTCCTACGTGTCCATTTCAGCGGACGTGTCATGCCACATAATCGCCACGTCATCATCTACTATCATAGGTGATGAGGTGGCAATGACGTGGTGCTAATGTGGCATGACAGTCAGCTTAGATGGACACGTCAGCACTTAACTTAAGAAATTGACGGAAGTGGACGGAATGACCAATTTGGAACTTCTTGAAAACACATAATGAAGTTTAATGTTGGTCCTCAATGTTTCAAAAGTTTAATGTTGGTCCTCAAAGTTTTTGTTTGTCGATTTTGGTCCTCGAGCGTAACACCATTAACTTTTGCCGTTAAATGATGACGTAACATGCTTATGTGGCACACCCTCTCTCTTACGTGTCATATTTTAATGATGATGATGTAAAGAGAGAGAGGGGATGAGATGAAGATGATGAAGGAGAGAAGATGATGATGTGGCAATGTGGGGTGACGTGGTGTGTCATGCCACGTTATTAAAATATGACACGTAGGAGAGAGTGTGTGTCACATAAGCATGCCACATCATCATTTAACGGCAAAAGTTAATGATGTTACGCTCGAGGACCAAAGTCGAAAAAAAAAACTTTGTGGACCAACATTAAACTTTTGAAACATTGAGGATCAACATTAAACTTCATGCAAACATTGAGGACCAAAATAGCACTTTACCGAATTTATTTGACTAAAGTACTATTTTGGTCCTCAATGTTTGCATGAAGTTTAACGTTGGTCCTCAATGTTTTAAAAGTTTAATGTTGGTCCTCAAAAAAAAATTTTGGGTTGATTTTGGTCCTCGAGCGTAACACCGTCAACTTTTGCCGTTAAATGATGACGTTGCATGCTTATGTGGCACACCCTCTCTCCTACGTGTCATATTTTAATGACGTGGCATGACACATCACTGTCACATCACTCCCACATCGCCACATCATCATCTTCTCTCCTTCATCATCATCATTATTATCATCATCATCTTCATCTCATCCACTCTCTCTCTTTATATCACCATCTTCTCCACCACCACCACTACCCCACTGCCGGCGCTGGTGCCACCACCACCGCCAGCGCCGCCAGTGCCGCCGCCACAATTTCCATCCTCTTCCTCGTAAAAGTTCCAATCAAAGCCAGAACCAGCAAAGTTAAGCTGCAGAGGGGGCTGTGACATGACGAAGTTGAGCAGCTTCCGACTTTGAATGGAGCCATGTCTACTGATTCTGCGTCCCCTTCCCCTTCCACTCCATTAATATTACTTATCACTTTTTGTAATCCAAGGATTCATCATTGTAAATGTCCCACCATTTCTTCACCAACATCTTCACCTCCTCTCTCTCTCCATATTCTCTTCCTTCCCTGTATACCTCCAAGGCTTCAATCCCTGTATTTACAATTCATTAATTAAGAATTACAAATTAAAAAAGCAATAATTCTAATAATAATAATAATTAAATATACGTACATGTTGAGGAAGTCTTGTTCTGCAAAAGAGGTGGGAGGCGTGATTTGGAGGGTTTTCAAGTGATGGTGGTAGGTCTCCATGCTGGGCTCGAACACAAACATGTCGGCGTTGAAATACAGAGCAGGGGGTTTACGTTTACCCATCTCCACCGGCCACTTCACCTTCTCTGGGCATTGCTGGCAGTACCCTATCTTGTATTGTGGGGTATGGTTCTGGCTTTGATTGGAACTTGTATAAGGAAGAGGATGGAAATGGAGGCTGCGGCGGCGGCGGCGGCGGGGTGGTGGTGGTGATGGGGAAGATGATGATGAAAGAGAGAAGATGATTATGTGGGAATGTAGGGGTGACGTGGCAGTAATGTGTCATGCCATATCATTAAAATATGACATGTAAGAGAGAGGGTGTCCCACATAAGCATGCCACGTCATCATTTAACGGCAAAAGTTAACGGTGTTACGCTCGAGGACCAAAATCAACCAAAAAAAAACTTTGAGGACTAACATTAAACTTTTAAAATATTGAGGACCAAAATAGTACTTTAGCCGAATTTATTTTAATTTATACATATTTAGTTCAATCTTTAAAAAGTTAGATGAATGTGAACATGTGTACATAAATTGTAAGGGAAAAAGGTGAAACGGCATACTTGGTGTTATAGAAATGGGAAGGAAAAATCCAAGTGGACTATGTCATATGTGCATATATGACCCATTTAAGCTTCGTCGAATATTTTCTTCATGAAGTATGTCCATCTTAATTTCATTATTTATGTTTAAGTGCATTCATGAACATCTAATAAAAACTCACATTAATTAGGGCCCATCTTGAATGGATTAGGAACCAACTGATTGGAGGAATGTACTGAAGTTCAGTATTACTATACTACTGAACATCTACTTGATGCTTTCACTTAAATGACGTCTTGACTGAGTGTTAATAGTCATTAACAATTATTGATGTCTAGGTATTCATTTATGAACTCAAGTGTTAAGTGCTAATAATGATGTCTTGGTTTCATTCCTTTATAGGAAATCTCCAACATGGGGCTTGTCCGTCCGGAGTAGCACACACGTCCTAGCCGCACACGGTCACTATAGGTAACACTCCTGCCTAACGGTTCTTATGGACATTCCCTCTTCAAATTATGTGAACTTTGGTCCCTTAGCAATGGTACGTAGGCACCTAAATCATCACCTAAGGACAAATCTCCCAAGGTTACAACCCCTTGCTGTCCTTATCTGCAATTATGAATTTTTTGAACAAAAAATGACAGTTACACTCAAGATAAAATTTACCAGTTAATTATATATATATATATATATATATATATATATTCCTTTGTGGGAAAGAATGCCCATCGTGGATTGGTATGCCTCGGTTGTAGACGAAATTTAAGATGTATAGTTCGTGTCTAGTATGGGACGGATGCGAATTACATCATGCAGCGATCATATTTTTAAAAAGCTTATTTTATAACTCATAAAAGGATTATGCATGTTAGGAAAATTGGTTTTAGCTACGCCAAACGAAAGGTTAAGGCCTTACCCATTGGGGACTTAAGCTAAATCCAATTATTCCATAATCTTAGATATTTGTCATGCCCTTGTATACCTTCACTCAATGTGGACTAGGAGCGATCTATGTACAGGGGTATGGTGGGTGATCCTATTTGGTATACTAATGATGTGCGCACATTTGGGATGCCCTGTAAAATAAATTTAGAGAAATGAAATTCTGAAAATTTTCTCCTCAATATTCAAAACGTGTACAGCACAGTACAATATATATACACTATGAAAGAATATGCTAGAATGGACAGCTATCCAGATAAGAATAACAAACTTGTGCACAATAGTAAATTTATATTATGCTACGTGTCTTATTCAAGAAACAATTATGAGCCATTGGATTTCTATGAGGTGTCAAAATCTTGAATTCTCTTATTGTGCCCCTCAATCTCATGGGTGAATTTTGAACTCTGAGATTGCTTCTGGAGAATTCAAACTTGACTTGTGAGAAAGAGATTTAGTAAGAACATCTACAGCTTGTTCATTTGAGGGAATATGGTGAACAAGTATTTTTCCACTTTGAACTTTTTCACACACAAAGTATAGATCAAGTTCAATATGTTTGGTGCGAGAATGTAGGATTGGATTGGCAGAGAGGAAAACTGTACTCAGATTATCACAATACACAACTGGTGGATGCAATTGGTCTAAGTGGAGCTCTTGAAGCAATGACTGTAACCACAAAATTTCTACAGTCACAAGAGCAAGAGATCTGTATTCTGCTTCTGTGGAGGAACTGTTGGATCCCGCACAAAAAATATAAGGAAAAGAGAAAGAAGAACACACAACAATTTTAACGTGGTTCGGTGCCTCAAGACCTACTACCACGATCCCAACTGGGACAAACTTTACTACTTGTAATTTTTGAACGAAAAAATTACAAACCCTCATCATTACATAAAAATACTCAAAACTCAATACACCCAATGGTTATAGGCTAGTATTCTTATGTGTGTTGAAACCTATATAACTCACACCTATTTATATAAGCTCCTCACCCACTCCTCACACAACCTAAGCAATGTGGGACTTTGAATTACACACACAACAAATCCTCCCTTAATCCAAAGTCCTACATTATTTTTCTCTATAAAAAAAAAACTAAACTTTCCTATTAATTTTTTGACTTCTTCTGCTTCTGCAACGATCCTCCCTTGAAGTCTGGACATCTCATTTGCATGTGACCCAACTTTCCACAGTAATGGCACTCAACAGTGCTCATGTCTCTCGATCGAGAATTTCTTCCAAGTTGATCACCCTTCTTCTTCCTGTCACTATCCACTGCTAGTATATCACTGTCCTTGAAAGACTCTTCACCACCCATCATCCTCTGACTCTCTTTCAAGGTACTCATCACTTCATCTAGTTTCAGTGTGCTCTTTTCTGCTAGCATTGACTAGACTAGAGGCTTGAAGGATTTTGGTAGTGAAGCCAAGAGAAGCAGCGCTTGCTCTTCATCCTTAATAGTCTCCCCTGCATTCAACAGTCTAAGTACCATCTCATTAAATTTGTTAATGTGATCAGTCACATTACCTCCCTCTTCCATCTTCAATGAGTACAAATCCATCTTCATCATCAATCGATTGGTCAATGTCTTCGACGCAAACTTGCTTTCCAACGTATCCCACAACTTCTTCGGTGATGTCTCCTTCAGCACGGTCACTTTTATCTGTGGGGCTGGTGCCAATCGAATTGTACTAACAGCTTTTTTCTGAATTGTACTCCAATCTGACTCTTTCATTTCACTCAATTTCTCATCCTGCAATGCTAAGTCAAGACCCTGGACCAAATAATCTTGAATCGTGCATTGCCACAGTATAAAATTCGTTCTCCCATCAAACAACGAAACTTCAAACTTCAGGGTGTTCATTGTATTTAACCCAACTCTTGACTAAATACGTCCACTCACATAGCCAACCAACCAGCACCACAAACAACCCAAATTCAAAAGAAAATCTTACTTGAAAAAAAATGAGAAAATAAGCCAGAATCAACCTCTCTCCAAATTGCTGACGTGGCACTGACTGTATGATGACCACTCCTTCTCTTGCTCTTTCTCACTTCTTCCTCCCTAAGCTGGAACCAAAGCTCTGATACCACTTGTTGGGCACCGCACAAAAAATGTAAGGAAAAGAGAAAGAAGAACACACAAAAATTTTAACGTGGTTCAGTCCCTCAAGACCTACTACCACGACCCCAACTGGGACAAACTTTACTACTTGTAATTTTTGAACGGAAAAATTATAAACCCTCCTCAATACATAAAAATACCCAAAACCCAATACACCCAATGGTTATAGGCTAACATTCTTATGTGTGTTGAAACCTATATAACTCACACCTATTTATATAAGCTCCTCACCACTCCTCACACAACCTAAACAATATGAGACTTTAAATTACACACACAACAAAAACGAGACATAATAGCTTGTTTCTTCGAAGTCCAAGACACAAGATTGTTGGCAAGAAACACACAAAATCCTGAGGTGGACCTTCAATAAACAACATCTAATCCCCAATCAGCACCACACATTCTTGTCAGCTTAAGATGTGGTGAAGGTTCAAACCGCAAGCCACAATTGAGGGAACCTTGTAAATATCTAAGAATGCGTTTTACAGCACTCTAGTAATGATGTTAAGGCTGGTGCATATACTGGCAGACTTTGTTCACTAAGAAGGCAATATCAAGTCTCGTGATTGTGGAATATTGTAATGCCCCAACTATTGATCTGTAGAGTGACGGATTTTCCATAGGGGTAATGAGGTGGCCATAGGAGTTGATGATGGCTTACAATTATGCATTTTAGCTTTAATAAGCAATTCTGATATATATACTTGGACTGATAAAGCATTAAACCACCATCAGGGCATTTTGTAACTTGAATACAGAAAATAATTCAAGAACCCCAACTCTTTTAGAGCAAATTCACCATTTAGCCTCACAATTAGGGATGAAATTTCTGTGGGTGATGATCCTGTAATTATAATGGCATCAACATATATCAAGATATATATAGTGAGATGAAATGCGGTTGGAGTGGTGAAAAAGGGATGATAGTTGATATGACCTTTTCCACTAATTATCAAATATTTTTTATTTTATAAGAAAATCCTCAATTTTCCTTATGTGACTTAGCTTGCAATTGTGTCTCCAGTGTGAGTAGTAGTGATGATCTTGTGTTCATCCCTTCAAACATGTGGAGGAATGACCACTATTAACCATGCATATTGAAATGTCGTTTTGTTGTTTTACTCATTTTCTTTATTATTCATATTTTTAGAAGATCTTTTTTATTTGATAATTTATTTTCTACAAGAATCTTAATCTATACTTTTACTAATTGATTATTGATCATTTATTACAATATGAGATTGATGTTGGATATTTGAGATGTTGGATATTTGCTGCTCACATTTACTCTTGTATCAATTTTCTTTGCCACACCAAATGACTAGCCCTTAAGTGGACATTTTTATTTTCTCAAGTTGATTCTAATTGTCCAGAGTTCTTCATTCTACATATCTGGGTTGCCATTGGGGTTTCCAAGAAAGGAGATAGTGATTATCCTTTGTGCTTCACCCTCAACATTCCTGTAAAATTATTTTGGTTTATTTGGATCTGAACCTAATATGTATATTGTATTTTAATTCTACATATATGATATGTTATATATGCACTATATAGCCGATTGTTACTTTTATATTTATAATCCAATCTATGTATTGTGACTTATGATTACGTTAAAGTGGGTAGGTAATGGTTTGGAGTTTGAAAAAAAACAGAAAAATATTATAGTGAATATATATATATATATATATATATATATATAAACTAAGATGATAGGGGTTGGTAAGTGCTGTATTGAATCCAATACTACAATTCATAGCTTCATTGATGCCTTCTTGGTGCTGCAAAGATGGTGCTAAGAGGTCAGCAAATTGCACACCTTGTAATTGCCTAATTAAGTCAAATTTCATAATTCCTTTTAATTATTTTTTTTCATGAACCATATATTAATCTCTTGTGAATGTTTATAGGTTAAAATCTTAGAGCAGGTGAACCAAGCCTACTGCTTGAAATTGTAAGTCTTTTTCTTCTTTCTCCTAAAAATTCTCATTCTTAATTCTTCGTAAACAAATAATTTTGCATATGGTGTTTTTGTGTAATGGAATGAACAAGAAGGAAAAGGTGTATGATCCATCCACAGCAAAATGGGAGGGAAAGCCAAACAGATATGGAATTTCTGCTTAATTTTTTAGTGATGAGATTTTATGGCTTTATGTGCATGCACTAATTAATTCTTCATTTAATTGTTTAGGAACAACCCCTCAAGGCAGAGGCTAAATCAGAGAGCAAAAGCAAGAAGAGGAAAAGCCAGCAGAGGAGAAGAGCCCAAACCACAATCACCATGTGTGCTATTTGTGGACTTAGATTGTGTGGGATGTGACAAGAAGATTCAGAGATCCATTCTCAAAATCAAAGGTAGTTTTCATCTTAATTAATTTCACTCTTACCTCATGCATAATGGCAACTTAATTATATGTGTGTGTCTGAGATTGACGAGACTAATGGCCTATTCGTTATGTAGATTTAGCAAAGGAAAGGAATGCAAAAAGTGGGTGGGGCTTACTTTTTTCTTTCCTGCACTTAAAAAAAGAAAAAAATAAAATACAAAATGTCTATTATACCCTTTGATTTGACACAATCATAACTTTCTTTTCTTTTTATTATTTTAATATAAGGGACAAAATAATAATTTTAATACATTCTCATTCTATTTTCATTCCTAATTTTTACTACCAGACACAACAAATGCATTCCCTTTCCCATTATCTTTCCCTTTTCCTTTTTATTTCTGCGTAAAGAACGTGTTGGTGAATTTACTGTTGAATTTGATTTGAATGGAAGTAACGTGGGGAAAAAAGAAAATCCGTGGTCATAACTTCATTTCTTTGCTTTTGACTATCTTGTAGATGGAAAGCCTGGAAGACTCTATGCTGCATCATTTGTGAGACTTGAGGCAAATATTTGGGCTAGGACTCCAATTTTCTTTTACATTGTAAGATGAACCCTATTATGTTATTCTTGAATTTCAATTTCTTACTATTTTCCAATTTACAGCAGCCTCGTTAGGCAGTTTTATTCTAGCTTGAGAGATGTGAAGATTTACATATGCATATGTATTTATGGAAACTTTTAACTGTTGGGTTGATGCAATTATTTTGATTGTACTCATTTATGAACTTTTCATTTAAGCTAGCTTAATTCTTAAAAAAATTCTTTCATATTATATCTTGATACTGATGATGCATTTTTGTTTTTTATTAGCACTCATGGCTTGTTGAAGGGCCTCGTGAACTGGTTTTCAGATATAGTCTTCTTATCATTTGAACACATTACCTGGGTAAGTCCTAATTTGTGTTTTATTTTATATATGATGAAGATTGAATCTATCTTATCAAATTAAAAGAATTATATTATGAAATCCAAGCTATTTAGTGACAAAGATGGTTGAATATATATTTGAGTAAAATTGTTGAGTACTTATTTGAAGTTGTAATAACGTTTTTTTTTTCCATATTATATGCACCGGTAATAGCTGACTTCTTTACCAATTTGGTATGTTTGTAATTATTAGGTTGAAAAGCTGTAGATTGTTTTTATTTTTCATCTCATAAATATTTTTTTTTAAATATATGAATTTTGTTGAACTTTGATGTATGCAGAGAAAATATTCTTTGACCTTTAAAATACTGTAACAATTACAAATTTTTTTATCATAATGCATATATTTTGTTTTCTGTGAACTTTATTGTTGCAGACTTGAAAGTTTAACTCATCATTTATATCGTGTAATGAACAATTTTTTGCTATTTATATCAATAAAATGAAGAGGCAAAATACTATTTAGTCCCTAAATTGTTGGTCAAACTATTATTTAGTCCTCGAATTTATCAAAAATACTATTTAGTCCCCGAAATGTTTAACTATGTCAAGTGTTTAGTCCCCGAATTTGACAAAAATACTATTTAGTCCCCGAATTTGTAACTATGTCAACTATTTAGTCTCCAAACTTGACAAAAATACTATTTAATCATCGAATTTGTAACTCTGTCAACTATTTAGTTTCCTGACTGTTACCCGTTATAGTTGACAGAGTTGCGAATTCGGTGATTAAATAGTATTTTTGTCAAGTTTGGGGATTAAATAGTTGACAAAGTTACAAATTCGGGGACTAAATAGTATTTTTGTCAAATTCGAGGACTAAATAGTTGACATAGTTAAACATTTCGGGGACTAAATAGTGTTTTTGATAAATTCGAGGACTAAATAGTAATTTGATCAACAATTCAGGGACTAAATAGTATTTTGCCTCTAAAATGAAATTATCGCATTGTTATCGTCCTTAATTTTTCATTAATGTTAGCAGTTTTATTAGTCTTTCACTTTTCTCTTCATTCTTGCAAGCTCATTTTATAATACAGGTATAGTAGTAGTTTTCTTAACTTTATACCAGCAACTTCTACTATGCTGCTAAACAATATTTATAGTAACTATTTTAACTCTATACCAGCCGTTTTCATCAGTGCCACTATAAAACTGATTTATACCAACTGTTGGTATATTTGTTAGTAATAGTTTATTGTAATAGGGATATAGTAGCTGTTTAAGATTTTGTAGCAGTAGTTATGCAACTGCTGGTATAAGCTTTAGTAGCAGTTTTGATTAGTTTTACCAGCATTTTCAACTGCTGGTCAAAACCTTTTTTCTAGTAGTGAACTGATGTATTTTTACATAGTATTATTGATAATAATTAGTAATATTATATGATTAAGAATTATTATGTGTACATCTAGATTGGCATGCACTAAGTGGTAAACATATGTATTTAACATATATTTTGTGATAAAACTAGGGTTTTTAGATAATTGTTATTATTTGGGTTGAACCAGGGATTATCATGAAAGCTTTGGATTGATTTCAGGTCAAACCAGGGAAGATAAGACACTTGGAATTCGAGGAGTGACCTGTGTGAAAAGACAAGAAGTGCAACAAGGTCAGAAAGGAGTAGATGAAATGCACAAATCTATCCAAATCACGAGTCACTCGCCGTGGCAAGTAAGGCATGCTCGCCGTGGCAAGTAAGGCATGCTAACAGGTATCATTTTGCTCAATATTGTTAATAATAATTAAGAATAACGTTAATCTGTGTACATGGGTGTCAATATTAGAAAAGTGATAAAAAAGGGTTTTTAACACATATTTTGTGATAAAAATTGTGATTATAATTATTTATAATATATCAAGTATTATTACGAATATCTTGGGATGACTTCAATTTAAATCAGGCCATTTAAATCACTTGGAATTGGAACTAAGGACTAAAATACAGACAGGAAAAAGCAAGTCAGGGATCAAACTAAAGAAAACAAAGAGAAGCAGAAAAAGTCAACTCTCAGGGTCAACATGGAGTGCTCACCCGGCGAGCAGCATAAGGCTCGTCGCGGTGAGCTCACAGACACATCAAGCAACTATTTTGAATTTCAAAATCAAATCAATGCAGGCTTGGAGAATTCAAACAGAGTTCCGATTTGAAGATTCAAATTCATATTTCAAAATAAATTAGGAAATAATATTATTTTACGAAATTAATGTTATATTCCTATTTGTAATTAGACTAGGATTCTCCATGTAAACGCCTATAAATAGAAGGCACTAAATCACAGTTAAGGCATCCTAAGTTACATCTTAGGTTGTATCCTTGTTTCTAGACTTTGCCCTGTGTACCTAGAACATGAGTAGACAAGCCTACTAGGTTATGCTAAGGGTCGTCTATGTAATTTACTTGAGTTATGAGCTTTATCTTTAAGGAATTTATTTAGTATGTTTGCACTTTATCAAACCTCCGGTCATGGTTCTAGGTCCCATCAGTCAATGGATTTAGGATTCATAATTGATTAAATAGACCTAGCAGTAGCAGGTCTGGGTTGATCGACCCAAACTAGATACCTCCTTTTTGTATTTGTTTTTATAAATATAATTTGGTTTTTCGAAATTAAATGTGTTCCTCTAGTTTGTATACACCATTTTAATGCGGGTGCAACATCCTAGTTTTGATGTGTACCTAGGTCCTATGAGGCGATCGCCAGGATTACCTTCGGATAAAAAGGTCCGATAAGGTGTTTTCTAAATACTTTACCTATTTATCTTTAGAAAACTAGCAGGGTTAGCAAATTACATAGACCCCGAAAGGATGATCTATTTTCTTACTTGCTTTAGTAAAATTATATTTTCTTCAGTCAATTATTTTCTTTGTTTATTCTGAAAATACTTCTTGATCTTTTAACCCTATTTGATATTTTAAAGGCATAGTTAGTCAGCAACTACTAAAGGTTCCACGTGATTCGACCCTGGACTTGCACTATACTACATTCCTAAGTATTTATTTGATCCTGGCTTGCGACGAGTCATGGGGTGTTGTTCGTCTAAAAACGTCTTCATCAGCGAGCAAGGAAAAAATCTGATAAAAGATATATCCAATCACCAGCGCAGTAAGCGTTATCTAGGAGTTCCGAATAAAGGTCCAGGTTTAAAAGACGAATTCAAGTTGAATTCATATAGGAATATTAGCCATTATCGTCCTTTTTGTAATTAGATTAGGATTATCCTAGACACCTATTAGGGAGAAACTAATAGTTAAAGCATCCCATCCTCTACCTTCTTCTCTTAGCCTTTGTGTTCTCTATAACATGAGTGGCTAAGTTCTCTAGTTTGTCCTAGGGTTTCCTTTGTAATTCACTTAAGCTATGCGCTCTTAAATTAGGGAAGTTAGTTTTGGTCGTTACAATTTCTCTACTTTTGACCATGATCCTGGAACATATCGGTTGACTGGTTCAAGACTTAAATGGACCTAGTTGTGGTGTGAACCCACTAGGGAATTGATCCCATGAACCCATAACCAATATGAAATATACTTACCCCAAGAAAGCTAAACGAAGGTCAGACGATCCACTTGAACCTTTGAACTCTGACGAACAAGGACCCTTGCTACTAGTGAACTGAGTGAGGAATTTCTGACCCAGCTGCTCAAAACTATGGATTGCGTTTGTGGGTAGTAGCGATAACCATCTTAGGGCTACTTCTTTCAGAGTGCACGTGAAAACTCGACATTGTTGTCCGTCTGTCATACTGAGTATCGACATTTCTGAGTTAAAGGTTTTGAGGTGGTCCCGTGGGTCGGTCCCTCCTCCATAGGACTCTATGTGGAAAGGCATCTTGAAGCCCATGGGGACGTGCTCATTCATGACCTGGTGGGTGAAGAGGTATCGCCCTTTCCCTTGGAAGTCGAATTCGGGCCATTGATATTGGCCTGTGTAGACCCCGGATGTCCCATAGGGAGCATACGGATTGTAGGCGCCTGCCCATGGCATGTGTAGGTAAGATCCCAGTGGATAGTTTGGGACTGGGGGGTCGCAGATAGTCAGTAGGTGGACGATCGAATTGCTTGTCCGGAAACCATTGTTGGTCTAGGTTGGATGATTGGTGGAGGAGTTGGTGTGGTGTGCGATAGCCGGACGAACTCCATTGGGAGAGTTCCAAATTGTATAAAGGGCACTGGCGGTAGATTGGCTAATTCTGGTGCAAACATGTTTGGTGGACCTATAAGGGCTGTCACTGGTGCATTGTGCAATGTTGCTGGCATCTGGGTATCTGTACTTGCTTGAGGGGGGCCTCCATAAATTTCCCCTTCGCGTTGGCGCATCGATGCTATCTCAGCTTTTAATTGTGCTATTTTGTTTTCGTGTGTGGTTCTCGTTGGGTCCATCGGTCCTTGGCTTATGCCAGGCGGGCACGAGTTATGTGCCATGCCGTAAGGATGTTGGGAGCATATTTTCTCCCTGGTCGCTGGTGTTTGGGTAATGTTTTCTGCTATCGTCACTTGGGATGCCGTGAAGTTTTGTGGCTGACTTGCAATCAAAGTTCCTGCCTCCATTGTAGTGGTGTCGGCTGTTCCTTGTCTGTTTTGCATATTGCGTCTTGGGGCACTTGCGTCGATCGTGATACGAGCAGAACAAGAAGACGGAATGAAACCCCCAACCTATTGAACCCCCAATTGACAATGCAAATGGAAACGCAAATAATCGGTTGATTTAAAATGCAAGAATGAATTCGCCACAAAGTGATTACCTTGATAAGAATTAATTCTTGATGCAATAGAAGAAGATAAGCACCTCTCCTATGGATTCTTCTTTCAGCCAAGAAGAAGAAGAAAAGCTCAAAGCTCTCTTTAAAATTCCAAATCAAATCCCCATTACAAAAGAGTTAAAGGAGTATTTATACTCCAAGAAAGAAAACCCTAGAATCTTAAAGCAAGTAAAACCCTAATTAACTAATGGGCTAACCTAACATAACATAAACTAAAGGCCAAACACAAAAGACAATGTTTAAAATAAAACTATTGTGTCTTTTTAACAATCAAACTTAAGCCAAATCTAATTAAAACATTAAATCTGAAATAACTGTCTTGAATAACTAATGGACATTAAATAATTGGGCCTAAATATAACGATTTTCGCACAAATAATTAACCCAAATTATAATAAGTCTTTGAAGCCCAAAATAAGAAGATTTAGGCTTAAATAAAGCTCCACATGTATAGTACTTGGTCCAAGCTCTCCAAATTAAAGTTTCCAAGCCCAATACATGTTGTGAAGCTCCATTTTCAGCCCCCTTGGTGCAAATGACGTTTTCAGAAATTATTGAAGGCACAATTACTGTTTGATTTTTCCATGTCTCTTCCATAAGCTCCTTCAATGATTCCATGATTATGCTAGCTCTAGTTGCACCTCTTCTGCTCGTATCAGATCGTGGTAGTGGGTGCATTTGAGTCAATCATTCGTGGAAGCTACCGGTATGGAGATTTAAACAAAGAATGGGTTTTTGAGTGTTTGATGTATACTCATACTCCCTGAAAAAAATTATCGTTGAGCGGCAGAATGCGCAAGGCATTGTAGTCTGAGTAGCACCGCGGTGGGCGCCAATGTAACTGTCATTTTTGGGTCAGACAATTCATAATTGCAAATAAGGACCGCTAGGGGTCGTAACCTTGGGGGACTTGTCCTTAGATGATGCCCTAGGTCCCTATGTACCCTTGTTAAGGGTTCAAAGTTGACGTAGTTTCAAGAGGGAACGTCCATAGGAGCTGTTAGGTAGGAGTGTTACCTGTAGTGGTCGTGTGCGGCTAGGACGTGTGTGTTGCTCCAGGCGAGCGAGCCACCTGTTGGAAGTTTCCTATAGAGGAATGAGAAAACAAGGGTTTTTGGATAACGCTTTAGAGCAAGAGAATGAGTGTATTATGAGAGAGTAAGTGTGCTCTGATGTCTGTCGATTAGACTCTTTGTGATGATGATTCCATTCTCTTTAAGTCTCCAAGTGAGGGATATTTATACTTGGTGTAGGGATGAACATGGTCGATCCATGTTCTTGTGCATGGTGCTCGACCCACGTTCTTGAACTTCTCCAACGTCCCTAATTCGGGAGAGTACGCAGGGAAGCATGGGTGAAGGCCACGTATGAGACCATCGAGTGGTGTCATGTGTCACTGATTCGTGATCCGGTTAAACTTCTAGAAGGCTAGTGCCATGTGTCCATAGGAGGGAATATTATGGAGTTACAGTATCTATGCAATTTTAAAATTATTATTCAATTCTTCATGTTATTTGATACTTATCATATAACCCATTTTTATTATTTAACACAAGTCACATTTATTACTTTTAATATTTAAAATTGGTTATTCAACACTCTAGAATTATGAAATTTAGAAGTGTGCAGATCAAATCCAAACCAAACTCAACCAAATTCGAACAGAACAATTAAGTGATTGGATGGATTGAAAATTTTTTTGGCGACATATTTAGTTTGGTTCAGTTATTGGATGAGGAGAAATTTCATCCAAAATCGAAGCAAACCAACCGACTAAAAAATTTTTTATTTATTAATTAGATATGTTAAATTATAGTTTTATAATGTTGGATTGTTTGGTTTTGTTGTATTTTTTAATGGATTGTGTAAATTTATACTAATAATTATGGTTTTATAATGTTATATTACAATTTTATTTAAATTTATGAATATAAATATATGTTTTTAGGTTTAAAATAAAAATATTTTATTAGTTTTTTAAAAAATAGTTAATTTTTGTTAACAACAAAAATCGACCAAATTAAATCAATGCAATCCAAACCGACTATAGTCAATTTTGGATCGGATCGGTTGGCTCCAAAAAGACTAGATGGATTGGATGATTTTTTTAGTCTTTTAATTTAATCATTTTGGTTGGTCAGATAGTTAAAACTAAACCGAATCGACCCATTGTTCACCCCTAATAAAAATTATTCAAAATAAAAATAAATATTTTTCATATATATACACTATATAGTACGTAAGCAAGAATAAATTAGAATTAACATAAAACTAAAATTATAATCTTAAGAAAATTATTCAAATAAATAGATTCTTTCGCTTAAGTTTGTATTTATATATAAGTTATATAAGCTGAAGACTAAAATATCTAAAAAATAATTAATTAATACAATGAGAGTTAGAACATTATTGAACCTTCCATAGCTCAAATTATTGTCAATAAGCCTCGATTTTAGGGTGAATTATTTTTGTCAAGAGGCATCTGTAGCCATTTTCTTCATCGTTTCCCATAAGATTTGGTGTTATTATTACATGTGCTTAGATTTATATATATCCATCTATTCTAATTCAAAATAATATAGGCCGTGTTTGGTTTGTGAGGTGGACAATGTAATTAGAATGATAATGGGAATCCCTACCAAAAAAAAAAAATGATAATGGGAATAGGAATAAGAATGTTGGATGTAATAAAAATGTCATATCAAAGTGATGTAATGTGATGTGAATGAAATAAAAGTTGATAAAATGACTATTTAACCCTTACATTAAAAGTGATAATGGAATAAAATTAGATAAAAAAATAAAGACAAAAATATAATTTTATCACATTGCAAATAGTAAGGTATGTTTAATAGGAAGGATGTTGGATGTAATCCAACATTACATCCTTAAAACAACATACCAAATACACCCAGAGTTTTACTTACTAGTATTTTTAAAATACTGATTAAAATTTTATCTTTTATATATATATATAATATTTGAAGATTTAAAATTTGTAAAAAAATTAATAAAAATTCTATCAACTAATCATATAAAAATTTTATTCAGCACCTAAGACTTAAGATATTAGTTAAAAGGAACCCTTAAAAATATTAAACTTGCTCGGCACAAAATCTCTATCTCTATGTGTCTTCTAAGATTCCAATAGAGCTATTATATATATAATTGCAAAAGCAATAAATTAAAGTTCTCTTTTCCTAACTTCCATGGCTTCATCGGTGTGGATAGTGCCACAATTTGAGCTTTTGTTTATATTGACAAAGACGAAGAAGAAGGAAAACATTCCTGCCATTCTATTTTACTCATAATTTTTAATCAATTTCTTCACCGATTCTTTTTATGTTGTGTGAGTCATTAATTTTTTGTTTGATTGAGATTAAAATGGAACAAGGCATAACAGGTCTGAATGCTCTAGCTTGGTATTGGAAAAGCAGTACTGGTTCGGGCTTTCCCAGAGAAGCAGCAGGACAGTGACACGACTATATGCATAATAATATTAATTTAATTAAGGAATTTTAAATTTTGATGGTTAAGTTTGCTCTTTTCCCCGTATTAATTAGTATATATATATATATATATATATATATATATATATATATATATATATATATATAGAGGGTAGTTGATTAAAGTGATAGACATTTTTTTATTAATTAAACAAAGTTTTAAGTTTGAGTGTTACATATAGGGATGGTCCCGGGCTAATTTGGTTTGGGTTTGAGAAAAAAAATAGAATTGACCCTATTCAGCAGGTCGGATCAGATTAAAAAATAGCGTTGAACCTGAACCGAATCAACCTGCCATTGGACAGGTTGGATTGAGTCGATTGGGGTTCAACCCATTGAATTTATTTATTTTTTATAGGATTTTATTATTATTATTCTTATTCTTATTTCTTTTATTTTTTTTGGACTTCTAAATTACAAATTAAAATTAACATATTCAAGATAGGAACAATTTGTATTTGTTGTTTATGTATTAGTAATTTAATATTTTACTGTGTTATAAATTCTTTTTTCTAATAATAATATATACTTGAGCAAGTTGACAGACTGAGCGGATTCATAATTTCTAAATTCATTAATCAAACTAATCGATAAGCAAGTTGCAATTTTGACCCGACCATTCAAACCAACCCAATCCAAACTAGCAGATTAAATTGAATTGGATTGAATTAAGTGGGTTGACAAATTGACCCGAACTAATAACCATCCCTAGGAAAACAGTCCGGTTAAAATAGGTCATATAAGATCTCAATTATATAATTAACTTAAATTAAATGAGTCAGAATCCAACAAAATTTTAGGTATGGACTATTTTAATCAAAAAGTAAAAAGGAAGCATTAAAAAAGAGAGCATAATTATAGTTCGATGTCTTTTCAAGAGCTCTTGAAAAATTTTAAAAGAAAATGTTTAAGTATCCTATAATGGAGAATCTAAAGTCCCACAAGAATTAAGATTAAGTTAGGATCGTTACATTACGGGCCCGTTTACTAAGAATGTAAACAATAAAATTATTGTCTTTTACGATTTTTAAAAAAAAATTTACATTATATTTTATACATATTTTTTATCATATTTTTATTTTTAATTTTTTTCTCTATCTCTCTTTTCACTTTTTTCTTTACAATATTTTATATATATACATTTATACCGAGCGTATCTCACGTATTTTAAGGTTTTTTTTTTCTGAAACCAAAAAGCAAGATTTTGAACATTGAATTGGACTGGCTAGTTTAATCAGGAATTGACCAAGTGTTCAAATTGGTCTACCATTGAAACTGTTTCAACTTTCAATGGTTGAATTGCTTTAAAAAATATTCGCCTACTACATTAATTATTTTTGAGAAGACAAGGAGGTTTGGTATATTACGTGAGTACGTAAACTTTTGTAATTGGTTAATATTAATAAAAAAATTAGTTCTTCTAATTTATTCGGAGTAAATTTTATTTATATGAACCTATGTTAATATTAAGTGAAAAATAAATATATACCTCTTCAACCATCATTCAATTGTAAATACCTCTACACTATAATTAATTGTGGCAAATACCTCCTTCAAACACTTAAAATTGCAACTATAAGATAACTGCAACTATCTCGACTAAACTATAAAATATGAAAATTACCTCCATAAATTATAAAATGTGACAAATACCTTTAAGTTATAGAATTTAGCAAATATTCCTATACATTTATATAATTAAATTTAACTCTAATTTTATATTTATAAAATTTACTTAGACTTGTTAATTTTTTTTAAAAAAAATCCCTAAACTATATTAAATTTTGAAAATGCTCTAAATATATCATAATTTTTATAAACTCAAATTTCATCCCAATAATCAATTGGAAGCATGTGAAGTAAAAATTATGATATATTTGAGTTTATAAAAATTATGATATATTTTGAGCTTTTTCAAAATTTAATATAGTTTAGGGATGTTTTTTTAAAAAATTAACAAGTCTAAGTAAATTTTATAAATATAAAATTAGAGTTAAATTTAATTATATAATTGTATAGGAATATTTGCCAAATATATCATACAAAATTCGAAAAAAATAAAAAGTAAAATTGGAAGTATGTGAAGTAACATTGATAAAATTGAAAGAATGGTGAGATAATAGTAATGATCTCATAGTTACATTTTAATGTTGTTAAAAGGATGGTGAAAAATTAGTGTTAATTTTAAGTGCGTAAGTGGTATTTGTCCCAATTAATAGTGAATGGGATCTTTGCAACTAAGTGATAATTGGAGGGGGTATATGCTTTTTTTTCCTAATATTAACAAATAACATTAAATAAATAGAGAGAATATATCATTGCAAGAAAAATAACTATTTTCATCAACTTATATTTCAACGGTGACTTAATTATTGTTGAAAAATGTACTTTTCTCAACAATCAAATTTTGATGGTCGAAATAAGTTATTGAAAAAATAATAATAAAATTTTTTATGATCAAATAATTGTTAATAATACTTTTTTAACAATACTTTTTAAAATGGTATTATTTTGGACGGTCATCGTCGACAATTTATTATCGAAAATAATATTATTGACAAATATCGACAATTGTTGACCATCGAAAATGCTATCATTGATTTTTTTCAACAACTTATTTCAACCGTTAAAATTTAATTGTTAAAAAAGTACTTTTTAAAAAAAAACTTAATAGTGACACTCAAAATATAAATTATTGAAAATTTTCATTATTTTTCAGGTCAAAAAAAAAAATTCTCATATTTTTTGTTATGTTAAAAAATTCAGTATGCTCACAGTACTAAACTATATATATATATATATATATGTAACTGTCGGTTGGGCCTGACGGAACCTACGGCGAAGCTCGGGATGAAGGATGTTGCGTAAGGCGTCTGAGGGTGCTCAGAGTGACTGCTAGGATGGTTAATTATGAGTAATGCTCTATGGAAGTACTAGCGATGTCTCGGATCTAGTGCTGTAGTCCTTGATCTTGCGTATCCTTAGTCTCCCGGGTGAGGGTCTATTTATACTAAGCGTGGCGAGTACGTGCTCGAGCCACGTTCTCTTGGGATGTGGGTCGTTCCACGATGCCCAAGGAGTTTCCACGTCCCATTAAGTGGGAGTCCTCGTGAGAGGATGTGGGCAAGCGCCACGTAAGTAGCGGATAAGTGGTGTCACGTGTTGCTAGCGTGTGCTACCGCTAGGCTTCTGGAAGCTTAGTGCCACGTGTCCCAAGGTGGAATATTCCGTAGTTAGATAAGTCCCCCAAGTCTATGGTGTCGGGCGCCCGTGAACTTAAGTTCTCTTGTCTGTAAGCTACTTAGGAATTTTCGACTACCTTTGTGAGGAAGAGTTCGTCCGCAAGTGGGTTGGTCATTACGAGCTGGTCGTCCGACTTGCAAAGCGGTGCCTCTTTCTTTTACTCGTTAGAGTGGAGACGTTTTTTGGGGGATGCCACGCATCCTGTTTCGAGTGGCTGACTGCTTGACTTCTTTAGCAAGTTTTCGAGCCGTTTCTGCAGAAAGTACGTGACTTACCGAGGAGGGGTCATCATTGCTTTAGAGGAGAATTTCTCGGAATGCCCCTTGGGGTGTGTGGAGGGAATTCAAGAGTCAGGGGCCTATTGGGAATTTCATTGTGAGCTGCGCGATGGACATTACAGCTCTGAGCTTGTTTAGTGAAGGTCGCCCTAGGATGGCATTGTATGCTGATGGTGCTGAGATGATGATGAAGTCTACATCGAGTCTCGCGACCTTTGGTGAGGTGCCCATGTTTGTTCGGGTGGTAATGATTCCTTCTGTAGGAACCTGGGCTCTTGAGAACCCTATTAGTGTGCCGGGGAATGGCCTTATGCTAGCCTCATTCAACCCGAGTTTCTTGAAGGTGTCAAAGTACAGGACGTCTACCGAAGATCCTTGGTCGATCAAGACTCTTTTGACCTCGTAGTTGGCGATTACTACGGTTACTACCATGGGGTCGTCATGGACTGGTCCCTCTAGGTTGGTAAGGTCGAACGTGATGGGGTCTCCTTTGGGTTCGCTTTTATTTTTGTGCTTTGGGGCATAGTCGAGGGCGAGTGAGGAGCGCTCCACCCTTTTCTTGTTCTGTGGTAACGAGGAAGTTCCTCTTTGCAGATCACCTGCGATGACATTGATGACTCCACGAGTAGGTGTCTGATCGTTGGCCTCCCGTGAGTATTCTGTGTTAGCTCTGCTCTCCTCCTTGATGTACCTGCCGAGCTGTCCTTTACGAATTAGGTCCTCGATCTGATCCTTTAGGTGGATGCAGTCGTTGGTTTCGTGCCCGTAATCCTTGTGGAACTGGCAGTACTTGGACTTGTCTATTGGCTTTCCCGTCTTTCGCCTCTTTATCTGAGGAGGGAAGCTGAGCATGTCTGAGTGATAGATTTCTTTGAGGACTCCAACGTGGGATTTGTTGAGAAGAGTGTAGCTTGTTAATCATCCTCTGGGAGGCCTTCTTGGTCGAGGGGGCGATCGCTTTCTGTTATTTTCTCCTTGGAGGTTTGGCTTTCTGCTACCGCTTTTTCCTTCTTCTTTTCCACTCGTTCCATGTCGGGCCTGCTTATCAGGAACTTCCTCATCTTGTCTTTGGTGATTTGCGTGTTTTCTTCTTGGATGAACCATTCTGCGCGGTCCATCAGCTCCTGTAAGGTGGAGGCAGGACATCTGTTGAGTTCCGCGTAAAACTGTGAACATCGGAGACCTTGTTTGATGACAAAGATGGCGACGGCATCCTGGAGGCCTCAGACCTGGAGTGAGAGTTTGGTGAAGTGGGCCAGAAACGCTTGCAGGGTTTCTCCTTCTTCTTGGTGGAAACCAATGAAGGAGTCCTCGTTCTTTTGGTATTCCTTGCTACTGGCGAACTGTGTAAGGAAGTTTTGCGCCAACTCTTCGAAGCTGTGGATCGAGTTGGTGGGTAGTTGTGAGAACCACCTCAGAGCCGCTTCTTTCAAGGCCGACCAAAAGACTCGGCATTCTTGACCGTCCGTCATGCCCAGTATCGACATGGACGAGTTAAAGGCATTCTCAGAGTGACTGCTATGATGGTTATGAGTAATGCTCTATGGAAGTACTGGCGATGTCTCAGATCTAGTGCTATAGTCCTTGATCTTGCGTATCCTTAGTCCCTCGGGTGAGGGTCTATTTATACTAAGCGTGGGGAGGACGTGCTCGACCCACGTTCTCCTGGGAAGTGGGTCATCCCACGATGCCCAAGGAGTTTCCACGTCCTGTTAAGTGGGAGTCCTCGTGAGAGGATGTGGGCAAGCGCCACGTAAGTAGCGGATAAGTGGTGTCACGTGTTGCTAGCGTGTGTTGCCACTAGGCTTCTGGAAGCCAAGGCGGAATATTCCGTAGTTACAATATATAATATAGTAAATTACATATTTAAATTTGTATACAAAATATAAGTTCATAAAATGTATCATTTTATGAAATAAAATACAAAATAAATATAAAACCATTTATTTACTCACTATGTATATATGTCATTGGAGCCTAAAGATTACATAATAGCTTTTATAGTTTAAATACCATTCTCCTAATGCATCATGGGTCATGGCCATCGAAGGAGACGTACTACTTTTCATGACAATTGCAAGATCCTTAGAACCACGTGGTACCAAAAAAATGCTAAGAAGCTATATATTATCTTGAATCCAAAGACTAATGGATTGTTTTCGTGTCACACATGCAAATCCTTACAGTTTATTGGATAATATAGATTTGGGTAACTATTTAGAGTTATGGAGAGTTCAAGCTCATCAGTTGTTAGCCATTGAAATTGTTTAGAGCTCGGTGTCATTTTAAGTTTTTTTTAAAAAAATATTATAACACAGATTTTAAGATAGATCCAACGGTTGATATAAAACTCGCTATTTCTCTATAACATTATCTGATAGATTTTCGAATGCAAAATTAGTAATGTTAAAACGAACTAATTTGCTAGAGACTGATAATAAATGGACCGATTCATTTAATAAATAGGTTTAGAAAGTGAAGTTCAAGTCCTCCTCCCGCAATTCACTTCTTTTTTTTTAAAAAAAAAATCAATATTTTAAATATTTTTCAATAAAAAAACAACTAATCATGTTATTATTATTTTTATTTATCTAATAAATAAAAATCAATTACTTTTTGTAACTACGGATTATTCCGCCTAAGGACACGTGGCAATAAGCTTCCAGAAGCTCCACGACAGTCTTCGCCAATAACACTTGGCACCACTCACCTGTCCCTTACGTGGCCGCTACCCACGTCTCTCCTGGAGAGCTCCCGCCCAAGAGACGTGGGAAGCCCCCTGAGTATCGTGGGACGACCCACGTCCCATAAGAACGTGGGTCGAGCACGACCTTCTTACACACTATATAAAGGCCCTCACCCGAGGACTTAGGGACATCAGAACAAGACAGACAGAACAACAGATTGGAAGAATATCAGATCATCAAGTAAACACTCAGAATACATCCCGGCATATTCTTGCCCAAACTCACACCTCGCGACCTCGAAGCTCGGTCTGACGGCGGTACTGAGCTCTGGTGACCTTCCGACCAGCATTTAACATATCTCTCTCCCGGAGATTCCAACAAACAAAGCGCCCGACCGCTCTAAGAGACTCTTGCTCTCCCACAACTAAGGCAACCTCCTACAAGTGGCTCGCCCGCCCGGAGTACCTTATGCATGTCTTAGCCGCACACGGCCCAATACAAGTATCCACCTAGCCTAACGGCTCTGATAGGCGTCACCATGATGAACTACGTGGACTTTGATCCCTTCCTAAGGGTACGTAGGCACCTAGGTCTTCACCTAAGGACAAGTCCCCCAAGGTTAAGACCCCTTGCGGTCCTTATTTACAAAGTAAAATTGTCTGAACCAAAAACGACAGTTACATTGGCGCCCACCACGGTCTTCTCAGACCACAACGCCTTGTGCACTCTGCCGCTAAATGGCATTTTCATTTCGGGGAGTAGGAGTACCCACCTAACACTCAGAAACCCGCGTTTTTTTAATTTTTCAATACGGGACATACTAGAAGATGACCGAATCAAATGCCCCCACAGCCGTGACCGACGCAAGCGCTCCAAGACCGAGCACAAGGAATAGGCAAGGAGCGGCTGCAACAGTCACAACCGAGGTAGGCGGTTCGAGTACAACTCAGCCCCAAACCACCTCAACAACGCAAGTAGCTGTTGCAGAGACCGTAGTCCAGACACCAGCACCCAAGGAGGAAATATGCCCTCAGCATGCCTATGGCATGCCACACAGCCCTTGCCCGTCAACCGGAAACCAAGACATAATAGAGCTGGCAAGGATTTCGCGAGAAGCGGAGCTGGCTCGACTCGAAGCAAAAATAGCGGCTATACGCCAACAACAATGGGAAGAAGAAAGGAATCGCTCTCAAGCGAACATGGGCGTCCAATAGCCGCCGGCACCGCACGGCGCGACAGCAGGGCCCTCCAACGACCCTACCAGTCTACCCACAATACAATTCGGGACTATGCCCATGGAATTTTCACGGCTATCGCTGACGGTGCCGACACCCCCGCCAAGAATCCTGCCTGGGCCAACAATGGTCGCCGGGCAGGCAGTGCGCCCGCCCACGAATTACCTGCGACCACCAATCCCAAACTATCTGCCGGGATCTTATCTCCACATGCCTTGGGCGAGAGCTTACAACCCGTACGCCCCCTACGGCATGTCTACTCACCAATGGCCCGGCTTCGGCTTCCAAGGAAACCCAGCAGGTCATGAACGAGCACGTACCCATGGGCTTCAAAATGCCTTTCCATATAGAACCCTATGGCGGAGAAACGGATCCACGAGATCACTTTAACACCTTTAATTCGGCCATGTCAATAAATGGCATGACAGACGGCCAACAATGTTGATTCTTCTCCTCGACCCTGAAGAAGGCGGCTCTGAGGTGGTTCTCACTGCTACCCACCAATTCAATCCATAGCTTCGAGCAGCTAGTGCAAAAGTTCCTTACGCAGTTCGCCAGCAGCAAGGAATACCAAAAGAACGAAGACTCCTTTATTGGTTTTCACCAAGAGGAAGGGGAAACCCTGTAGGCCTTCTTGGCCCGCTTCACCAAGATCTCGCTCCAAGTCAGAGGTCTCCAGGACACCGTCCCAATCTTTGTCATGAAACAGGGCCTTCGATGTTCGTTGTTCTACGGGGAACTCAACAGATGCCTCGTTTATACCCTACAGGAACTGATGGACCGTGCAGAATGGCTCATTTAAGAAGAAAATGTGCAAATCGCCAAAGACAAGATGAAGAAGTTCCTGATAAGTATATCCGACATGGAGCAAGCATAGAAGAAAAAGGAAAAAGCAGTAGCGGAGAACTATAACTCTAAAGAGAAAAACAGCTGAAAACGCTCGCTGCCGCGACCTTGAACGCCTCCCCGATGACGATTCACAAGCTACACTCCCCTTAACTATACCCCAAAGCTATCACTCGAACATGCTCGGAGTCCTCGAAGAAATCTATCACTCGAACATGCTCAGTTTTCCTCCACAGATCAAGAGGCGAAAAACTGGAAAGCCGGTGGATATATCAAGGAGGAGAGCAAAGCTAATACGGAACAGCCACGAGAGGCCAACGACCAAGCACCCACTCGTGGAGTTATCAATGTCATCACAGGCGTTCTGCAGAGAGGAACTTCCTCGCAACCGCAAAATAAGAAAAGAGTGGAACACTCCATACTCGCCCTCGACTATGCCCCAAAGCATAAAAGAAGGAGCGAGCCCAAAGGAGACCCCATCACGTTCGACCTCACAAACCTAGAGGGACCGATCCACGACGACCCCATGGTAGTAACTGCAGTCATTGCGAACAACGAGGTCAAACAAGTCCTAATAGACCAGGGATCCTCGGCGGACGTCCTCTAATTCGACACCTTCAAAAAACTCAGGTTGGACGAGGCCAGCATAAGGCTATTCGCCGACACACTCATAGCGTTCTCAGGAGCTCAGGTTCCCGTAGAAGGAATCATAACAGCCCGAACGACCATGGGCACCTTATCAAAGGTCGTAAGACTTGACGTAGGCTTCATCATCGTCTCAGAACGTTCAGCATACAACACTATCCTAGGGCGACCGTCCCTAAACAAACTCAGAGCTGTAGTGTCCACCGTAAAGCTCACGATCAAGTTCCCAACACTCCACGGGATTGGAGAAACCATGGCGGACCAAAAACTAGCGCGAGCGTGCTACGCAACAAGCTTAACCAAGACCGTCAAGGTCGCTCACCTTGGCCCTAGAGATTCACGCGAGGAACCCCCCGAGGGTAAAGAGTCAGGAGGAAAGAAGCTAGAGTCCATCCACCCGGGCCAAAGCTCCGCCTAAGCTCTGAAAACACTTTGCACTCTCAGACCACCTTTCGATCAATTCACGTACATCTCTTTATTTCAAATTTAGGATTCACTTCAGCCTGACTAAGGCCCGCCTGACCAAGGCTATTCGAATGTAATCATTTTTTTAGTTTCAGCCTGACTAAGGCTAGCCCGACTGAGGCTACTCGAATGTAATCATTTTGTTTATTAATAATCGAAGTATTCCTTTCTAAAAAGAGGCATGACTTAAACTTGCAAAGTACTCGCACAAGTCCCAAGGAAGGGCAACGGGCCGACCTCCCAAAGAAATGCTAAAGCACCTCCAAGGCCAAGCTGAGACTCCCCCAGTAGCGCGGTAAAAAACCCCTTGGGTGTGAAAACGCAGAATGAATGTTCATGCAAAACACGCTAGCAACAATACGCGACCGTCCTGATCACACGGTACTCATGCAAAAAATCTTTTTACCCAGAAGTAAAGAGATAACAAAAAAAGGAGAAACTGTACTCACACGAAAACTTTTTTCCTAGAAGTAAAAAGAGAGAAAGTGATACTCTTAAACTCTCATTAAATATCAAATATGGGAGAGGCGTCCGCCTATTACAAAGGGTACAAACCCAAAAACCCACATAAACCTACTCTTGGGCATCCCCAAGATCTATGATGGCCTCGGCCACTACAAGCTCAGCGTCGCCAACCTCCTCTACCGGCTTTTGCTGAATCGCCTCATCCAGTTGCTGAGAAGTAGATCCAGTCTCTGGAGCATGCCCGCCGATACAAGAAAGCACCTGATAGTCCATCGGACGGTGTCTAACCCCCTAGCATCCCGCTCTCCCATCTCCACGGGAAAATGCCTGCCCAAAGCCACCAACCCAAAGGAAGGCTCTTCCTCCAACGGCCCAGCAGGTTCAAGAGAGCCAGTGTCTGACCCCGAATCAACATCCCTCGTGGTAGTCATTTGACTCACCACTACATTCCCTCCGCCAGAGAGGGCTTAGGCCTCCGCGGCCGCCTCATCAGCCTTGCCCCCTTCAGCTGCCACCTCGGCCATTGTCTCATCTGCAGTGGACTCTCCCTCCGTAGAATTACCCGCAAGTTTCTCGACTGTCCGTTGAGCCTTCTTGCTGCCAGGTTCGTCAGCCCCACCAACAGAACTTGGAGCCGCAGAGTAAGTAGACAGAATCACCTTCATAGGTGATTGACGAACAGGCATAGGGGGAGGAAAAGTACCCTCCACCAAAGTCAGAGCCCGCGCCTCCGCCAAGTCAGATCTTCGTTCGGCTACCTAGGACGACAACTATGAACCAGCGCCAGAAGGTTGTTTCTTGAACCCTCCTTCTTTACTTTTGAGCTCCGCCACCGCGGCAACCTCCCTTCTCTCTCTCTCTCTCAGGAACCGCCGTCGTCTCCCCTCCCATCTTTCCTCCTTTTTTCCCTTTTGAGATCCTCTTGCCAGCAGATTTTATCGGAGGACAACGGGGCAGGAAAACGCACATCTCTCCCACCTCCACCTGGCACCACAGCAGAACCTTCCACAACTGCCCCTAGAGAAAGGTTTTGCCAGGTTTCTTCCCCCTACTCTGACCACTGTCGCGAGTACAGCTAAGGGGAGGAGGAGGAGAAGACGAAGGAAGGTCTTCCAGGTCAGTGAAATCAAAAGGGAAAAAGCTATCATCTCCGGCTATGGCACAAAGGAGAGAAAAAGGGGAGTAAGAATCAAAGAAAGAAAGTGAGGGAAGAAGGCAGAGAAATTGAGAAAAGAAGGCAGGGCAAAGGGAAAGTAAAACAACAAACTTTCAAACGCTGGATATTTATATGGAGCATAAAGGCGCGACGATTCAAAAATCTCCGCCCCCTTCGCATCTCGCAATGGATAAAACAATTATCCAATACACCCATCTTAGACTACAACCACCTGCCCTAGCCAAGCACGTGGAAAGAAGAAATGGCCCAGATCCAGCATCCGGAGACCTAAAAGCACAAAGACTAAAAAGTCCCAGGAGACCCAAGAGTCACTCAAAGAAACCAAAGGACCTTTCCGATAAATCCCCAATCGAGGCTAATGATGGCAACTCTCAGAAGCGCGCCCGCATTAAATGGAGGAAAACGGCTGCAAATCACTTGAGGCCAGAAGAAATAATCAGGCCATGAGACGTGGCATTGATCACAACCCGCTCCGCCAAAAACGCAACTCTCCGCAAAGTCTCTTGCTAGCCATCGGCTGCGGTCGAGCCTGATCAAGGAAAAGCATCTCGAATGACAAAAAGGCCCCTAACCTTTGAAATTCCTCTGCACACCCCTAGAGGGTACTTTTGGAAATTCCCCTCTAAGCAATGATGACCCCTCCTCGAAAATCCGCGTACTTTCTACAGAGACGGCTCAAAAACTTGCTGAGGAAGTTGATAATTCCATAATATGGAGTTATTTGGGCATGCATTATTGGAAAATTATAGCTGTAATGGTCATTAAGTTGCATTTTGGTATAGTTTTAGAGGAAATTGCGATACTTAGTTGTTTAGTGATGCATTTACTTAGTTTTGTTGAGTTTTGGATGATTTCTAAATGTTTTAGATAATGTTTTGAAGGTTATCCAAGTATTTATTTATGGTTGTCTTATTTGTAGGCTTACAAATTGAAGGAAAGAGAAGTTCTGAGAATTCGGAAGACTCAGGAAGCAAGTAAAAGCAAGAAAAGGGGCAAAAAGGACTAAACTGAAAGAAACTAAAATTTTTGGCGCTGCAGCACCAGATTGGGCGTGCAATGCCCAACTACTGCCCAGTGGGGTAAATTTTTATAGAGAATGGGCGCTGCAATTCCGGGTCGCAGGGAGAGTTACAGAAATTCGCAATTTTCACTGATTTAGTAGGGTTTGGCTGCGCGATTTCATTCATTCTAAGTTATAGTTCAAGTCTGAAGGTGGAGCTCTGCTATGGTTGAAGGAAAGCAAGTTTGTGGAGCGATTTTGGTGGTTCAAGATCGAGAAAAGAGCCGAGGTTAGCTTGGAAACAGAGTTTTTACTCTTCTTCTTCTCTATTCTTCCGAATTTTACTGATGTTTACCTCTAGAATTGTGATTTCCATTATGTCAATGATAGGCTAGACTCTTCTATCCTATGGTTATGATTTTCTAGCATGGATACTATGTTTGTTTGATGATTTTTATGGTTGAATTTAATGTATTCAGTATTATTCAATTTATGCTTAAACTCTGATTGTTTGGCCAACACTTAGGGTAAATTGGAGGATTTAGGTGACCTTGAAAGAGGCATCTAGATTTAGTCCTAGAATTGAATACCGTTAGATCTAGGTTAATTAATCGGATAATTGCTTAGATTCGCCCGACGAATAGACATATATCCGAGGGCCTAACAGGGTCGAATTTAGCTTGATCGAATAATGCAACTCTATATTTGATTTTCTACATAAACATATGAGAAGGTTAGTATTTAGTTAGGGTTTGTATAGGATCGACAGACCATACAACAATATTCGAGACTAAGATTAATATCGGTATATTGAATTTGACTTTGAAAAGAACCAAGCAACATAGTTGAAGTGTTAAGATTGACCATAACCTTAGGAACTCTTAAGACTTGATTTCATTCATTTTCATTTTGCTTCCATTTTAATTCGCATTTTAATTCTGTTTAACCAAATTCAAAACTTCCCTTGGTTATGTTAACTTGTTTTCACTACATCTTGGTTATTATAAGCACTAGAAATCTTCCAATCCCTGTGGGTTCGACCCTACTTACTCTATATGCAAATTGTGTTAAGTGAAAGTAGGAAATTAATTTCTTATATTAATTTGATTGCGCTCGGCACGCATCAGAAGTCAAGCAGTTAACCACTCGAATTAAGACGCGTGGCACCTCCAACGTCTCTACTCCCTCGGAGTAAACCAAGAGACACGCGAAGCCTTGCAAGTCGGACGTCCATCCGGGATCACCAGACCCACTTGCGGATGGGCTCTCCTTGACAAAATCGGCAGGCAAAATTTTCCAAGTAGCTTACTAATAGAGAATTTAAGTTCACGGGCGCCCGATACCCGTAGACTTGGGGGACTTATGTAACTATGGATTATTTCGCCTAAGGACACGTGGCAATAAGCTTCCAGAAGCTCCACGACAGTCTTCGCCAACAAGACGTGGCACCACTCACCTGTCTCTTACGTGGCCACTACCCACGTCTCTCTTGGAGAGCTCCAGTCCAAGAGACGTGGGAAACGTCCCATAAGAACGTGGGTCGAGCATGACCTTCTCACACACTGTATAAAGGCCCTCACCCGAGGGACATAGGGACATCAGAACAAGACAGACAGAAGAACAGATTGGAAGAATATCGAATCATCAAGTAAACACTCTGAATACATCCCGGCATATTCTTGCCCAAAATCACACCTCGCGACCTCAAAGCTCGGTCTGACGGCAGCATTAAGCTCTGGTGACCTTCCGGCCAGCGTTCAACACACCTGTCTCTCGGAGATTCCAACAAACAGAGCGCCCGACTGCTCTAAGAGACTCTTGCTCTCCCACAACTAAGGCAACCTCCTACGAGTGGCTCGCCCGCCCAGAGTACCTTACGCACGTCTTAGCCGCACACAACCTAATACAGGTATCCACCTAGCCTAACGGCTCCGATAGACGTCACCATGATGAACTACGTGGACTTTGATCCCTTCCTAAGGGTACGTAGGCACCTAGGTCTTCACCTAAGGACAAGTCCCCCAAGGTTAAGACCCATTGCGATCCTTATTTAGTAAGTAAAATTGTCTGAACCAAAAACGACAGTTACACTTTTATTATGACAAAAAATATATCTAGAGTGATGTATTTATTCTAAAAATTAGTGTTGTTATTTTAGATCAATATTTTATTAAATTGTTGTTATTATTATTATTTGACCTTAAATTGTTATTATTATTTAAATCATTTGTTCACAATACAATTATTATCTAACAAATAAAATTATCCAAAATATATCTATTTACACATACTTTAAACTAATTTATATTAATTTTTTATTTTAATTTTTGATGGACTAACTCATTTAGTCATTTAGATCTATTTTTAAACAGACTTATTTTAGCATCTCTAACCTTGTCCAGTTAAGAAGTTAAGCAAGCTGATCCACAGACTCGAGCGTATTTTATCAATATGATATTATAATAATATAATATAAATAGTTATTATTATACTTTAAAATAATAATTAAGTGATAAAAAACTATTTAACTTTTATTCTTGAGTGGAAAGTTGTAACTTTTCTATTATCTTTACCTTTGCCCTCTTTTGTCATTTTCTCATGTTCTCTTATCACATATTTTATTTTATATTTTATTTTATATTATTTATACTATAATGACTCTAACATCTTGTGGTTATTGGTCTAAAAGACCAATAATCTTCGCAATGAAATCTTAGGGACACGATCTGAGCTGACTAAGGATTTAATCCCCATAAATATTTACAAGGAAGATGACAAAAGAGAGTTGCGCATTGGCTCACTAATCCCCTCTGAGGTTCAACAACCTCTAATAACATTGCTTAACGAATACAAAGATGTATTCGCATGGAAGCAAGCGGAGATGCCGGGCATATAGACCCCAAGTTAATTTGTCATTCCCTAAGCACAAATGACTAACCTAGTGTCATTCAAAAGAAAAGAAAGTTCGGAGAAGACCTCCAAAAGGCGATCAACGAGGAAGTACATAAATTACTTGATAAAGACTTCATACGAGAAAGTATCCCCAGTTGCCTTCAAATGTGATAATGGTAAAGAAGGACAATGGTATAAGTGGCGTATGTGTGTTGATTTTACTGATTTAAATAAAGCATGCCCTAAAGATGCCCACCCACTCCATAATATTGACAAATTAGTGATGGAACCTCAGGGCATAAACTACTGAGTTTCTTGGATTTTTTTTTTCTGGGTACAACAAGATCAAGATGAACCCCAAAGACGCGGAGAAAACCTCCTTCGTCACGGATAAAGGAGTATTTTGTTATAATTTAATGCCTCTTAGCCTTAAGAATACATGAGCCACCTATCAAAGAATGATGGAAATTATATTCAAAAAGCAAGTTAGCAGAAATCTAGAAGTATAAGCGTATGATATAGTCGTCAAATCCACATAGTACAATCAACATCTTCAAGACTTAAAGGAGGTGTTCAATGAGCTAAGACGCCATAACATGAAGTTAAACCCAACAAAATGCGCTTTTAGAGTTTCAGCAGGCGAGTTCCTATGATTTATGATAACTCAACGAGGAATAGAAGCAAACTCAGAGAAATGCTAGGCCATTCTGAACATGGAATAACCCAATAAGATGAATGAGGTCCTGAGGTTGGTCGATCCTCCCACCATTGTTTACCTTTCTTTAAAATATTTAGAACGGCTAACCCCTTTTAGTGGATGGACGAATGTGAGTGAGCTTTATGAATGGAATGGTCCATTATGTTTAGAAAAAAAACAATATTTGGCTAACTTGTCCATATTAGCAAAACCCCTTGCATGAGAAACGATATACATATATCTTGCACTTCAAAGCAATTAGTAAGTTCTGCCTTTGTAAGGGAAGACCAAGCCAAACAAAGACCAATGTATCTCACTAGCCGTGTGTTACAAGGTGCAGAAGTATAATATCAAAACATTGAAAAGTTGGTGTATGCACTGATAACATCGGCCAGAAGATTGAGATCCTATTTCCAACAACACACGATTGTGGTGCGATTATATCAGCCTCTCGAGCAGATCCTCCGCAAATCTGACGTTGCAAGCCAATTAACGACCTGGCCATAGAACTATCCGAATTTGATATATCATACGAACCCCATCAGGCCATCAAAGGCCAAGCATTAGCTAACTTCATTGCAGAAATGATGTTCCCTGCAAAGGAGAACAGTGAAGCTACCGGAGCCCCTTACTTGACAGTAAACGTAGACGAGTCGTCAGAAGTCACCTGTGACGCGGGAATAATAATAGAAAGCCCCTTCCAGTGTAACAATGAGGTAGGCAATCTGATTCACGTTCAAAACATCGAACAATCAGGTACACTACAAAGTGGTATTAGCCGGCCTAGAATTGGTGCTTGATCTCGAAGCCGACCGAGTGAAGTTGCTCATTGACTCGCAACTGGTGGTCAACCAACTAAATGGAGAATATGACATCAAAGAACCAACAACTAAAAGGTCCGCCCAACTTGTACATTCTGTAACTGAAAACTTCCTGAACGTCTAAATTGGCCGCATCTCTCAAAAGAAAATTGAGAGAGCAATGATCGCGACTCTAACTGGTCGTCACAACTATGACCAAATAAAAGCCTCATGTTTAAATAGCACAGGGCCAACCCAACCATCAAATTTCTCGCGGAGCCTCTAGTAAAAGCCTTGCAATTGGTTAGAAACAACCCAGATGAAAAGCAGGTAGTTGCAGACGAAAATAGGAAGTTGTTGAATATAATAGTTTTTAATTCATTATTCAAGATAGGTTTCTTAGACGATGATTTCAGCAATCCTAGCCAACTAAAGATGTTAGGGAATTCAAATTCTTATTCTTGTTCTTGTCCTACTATGAAGGTTAAATTACGAAAGTTAACCTAGGCGTCCGCTTTGGTTTTAGGTTCAATTTAAATAAATTAATTCGAGACCGGAAACAATATAAATTTGAATAAATATCACCGCATGAACAGGGGAGGAGCGCAGCCATGAATTTTTCTCAAAGGGGCCAAGATAAAATAAATTATAATATATGATAATTTTTTGAAAAATGATTATTTATTTTATAAAATGTACATATATAAAACAATATATTATATTAAAATTAAATAAAGCACCATTATTTTTATTTATGTAATGGTACATAAATTTAATTAAATAAATCAATAGGGTCCGTAGGACGCGCACCATGTTTTTATTTATATAATGTTACATAAATTATTCAATATTTATCATAGTAATATTTTAAAATACAATGCATTGATTTATAAATTAATTACAAATGGTAAATTGAAAAAAAAATTAATTGACAATTTGATAATAATAATAATAAATAAAAGTACTTTTTCATACTTAAAAAATTATATATAAATTGATATAACACTTGAATAAATTGAAATTACACTTGAGTACTCTCTATTCATTTATTGTAAAGACTAAAATTTAAAAACTTATCTCTTTATTTTTTATGTTCCCAATGTAGATTAGCTTCAAAGTCTATCATATTTTTAAAAATAGTAGAATATGATTTTTTTTACTTTTGTGTTTCTTTATTTTTTTTCTAAAAATGGGCCATAATTTTTTATCCAAGGGGAACCAATAAATTTTTTTACCATGTACTACATATATATTAGTATCATGGCCCCCCTTGCCCCCTCACTCTGCCATTGTGTATGAACCTATTTAAGTTATATGTTATTTATGGGTTCCAACTCAATATCGACCGGTCATCTTTGGAGCATTCAATCCTACTAAGTGCCCAACCGGGTCTTACTTGACTCAGCAAGCGGATAGAAATCAATCATATAAATAACAGGGATAACATATAATTACATCCGGGTCCGAGGCTAAGACCATGAAACCAAGAATCCATACGTACACGTTCAACATGTTTTAGCCCGACCAGGTCTTACATGAAGAATCTAGGAAAACATAATTATATCTAACCTAGGAACAAGAAACAAAGAAAAGAAATAAGAGATCCCTAAATTAAGCTCACAAGCTCATGCCTAGATCAATCCTCCTTGGAAATTAAACCCAAGGGGATTTAGCCACTCATGGCTCACAGAATTTCCTTAAGTTCATGGTAAGCCTATGAAGTCTGAGATGCATTACAAAACTGTATGGAGCCTCTATTCATAGTTGCTCCTAGAAATCCTAATGGGACTTAAATTTCATCTAGACAATAATATTCAAACCTATTCTAATTCTAATAAAAAATCTAAATCTAAAATACATTTAAATTCAAATTCTAATTTAAGTCTTCAAATAAAATTAGTCCGCATTCAAATTTCCTTCAGCTGCCTACGTCACTGCCACATCAGCATCCTCTCGCCGCGGCAAATGAATAAGTGCTTGTCGCGGCGAACTGTATGTTCATTACTTGTTGTGTGAATCTTGCTCTGTTCGTGTGGCGAGTCTACATTTGCTCGTTGTGGTGAGCTACACTATTGCACTACGTTTTGGCCTACCCTACTATCATCTTCTAGCCCTGTTCTGGTCCCTGACATAATATCTTTAGCCAAGCATCCTTGGTTAAGTTTGAAACACTTAACAAACATTAAATATACCTATTCCAATATTCAACAGATATTTTGGGAATTTAGGAATATTAAGAAATAATATATTTAATCAGGGAATTAGCTACATTTCTAATTATTTTTCTATGTAAGGATATTCAACCTATTTGATATAAAATCATATATGTTTATATAATTAATTTCCTATTTTACACCCTAAAGCTAGGTTGATTTTGTGTGCAATCAAGAAGACACACTCTAAAATATGGCAACTGCAAAAATAGGTAGAATCTATCGATTGGTCATAAAAACCAATTAGAGAGGCCAAGATGAAAAAGAATGGCGACCTTCCCACAAGATGAAAAAGAATCAGAAAGGTCAAGCATAGATCCTCAAGATATTCATGTGGGGAAACGATCTATGTAGGAAAGCATCTTCACTCCCACCTAAAATGTGTCGCATGCAAAGAAGGTGAAGCCATCCTTGGAGACGTTCATGCAAGATGGTGTGGAAGCCACTAAGCAGTAATGGCAACCTGACGTAAGACTTTGAACGAAGGGTACTGTTGACCAATGATAACTGTCGATGCCAAGCGAGTGATGAAACACTATGATGTATGCCAAAGGCACATCAACTACACACTTGTACTAGCCAACGAGCAATAGATTATCTCTTCCTCGTGGCCTTTTGATATTTGGGGGACTGACATCTTAGGATTTTTTCTGCCGACGGTCGAACAGGTGCAATACCTCATTGTAGCGATAGACTACTTCACTAGATGGATAAATGCATAACCCAGGCAACCGTTTCCCCCCCCCCCCCAATGCTAAAAATTCTTATGGCAAAATATTATAAGTAGGATAGTTATGATTATTATTCATTTTTTTAAAAAAATTGACATAATTACTTCTAGTTTAATGGTTAAATTAATGAAAGTCATTATCATAAGATATTAAGCAGTGTAACAATGTTAATTCTGAGGTTATATAGAAAGTTCAAATATGTGATTGACTTAATGAATGATATAAAATCACTGTTTTAAGAATCAGAACGGATGGTCCGACGAGTTGAACCAGTAACCATCTAAGTATTATGTCCGATTTTAAGCAAAGATCCTGATTCTTACCCGGACCAGTTTAGATCAGTTAGAGCCGATTAAAATCGGACGACTCGAGAAAAAAATTGAAAATGAACTGGTTTTCACTGAACTAAACCCAAAAAAATTTTAATGTTTTTTTAATGATTGGGCCTAACATTTTGAGCTATTTTTTTATTATATGCATTGTGTATCTTATAATTTTGAATTTTATATAATTAAAGAGAAACTAATATTGTGTGTAAATTATATAAATGTTTAAATTATTATTATTTGAACATTGTAATTTCATAATATTCCCTTCTATGTAGACGTGGCACTAATCTTTTAGAACCATAACCGAACTTCAGATTAGTGACACGCGACACCACTGATTGGCCTCCTATGTGTCCCATACCCACGATTCTCCCAAACTTTCACGTAAGAGAGACGTAGGAAGGAGATCATGAACATGGGACGAGCACGACTCATAGGAACATGGGGCAACCACGTTCCTCCCATCATCAAGTATAAATACCCATCACTTAGGGGATTGAAACAAGTATAATCGACAATACACAGAACTCACTTACTCTCTTATTTTGTTACCATTCAGAGACCCACGTTCTCTCACCCATCAATTACAACATACCTCCAACAGGCGGCTCACCTCCCCGAAACAACATACACGTCCTAGCCGCACACGGCGACCAAAGGTAACCTTCCTGCCTAATGGCTCCTATGGACGTTTCCTCTTCGAACTATGTGGACTTTGATCCCTTAACAAGGGTACGTAGGCACCTAGGTCATCATCTAAGGACAAGTCCCCCAAGGTTATGAGCCCTTACGGTCCTTATTTTCAATTATGAATTGTCTGAACAAAAAATAACAGTTACAAACCTATTATATATATATATAATTGAATCATATAATTTGTTTTTGATAGGAATTGAATCATATAATTTACTCATATATAATATTTAAAATTCATAAATAAATACAATATTTGTAATTTAAAATATATTATTGATATTAAAATTAATTTATTAATATTATTTGGGAAAAATACACTTTACCCTTCTAAACTATACCTATAACACTTTACCCACCCAAATTTTTATTTATAACACTTTACCCCACTTAACTATTAAAAAATGTAAAAAAATTCATTTTAACGATTATTGCTATCCACCTCCCAAAAGCTCCTAATTTCTCTTAACTTCCTAAAATACCAACTTCCAATTCCAAAAAGGCTTCAAATTCAGGATCTGACTAAATTCACATACACAATCATTATACTTGATGATTCATTCATATCCACACCTTCCATTTTAAGCCCACCATTCAACTCTATGCAATCTTAACAATGCTTGAAAAATTCCCTTGTACCTTAAAAAAATGAAATATATTTCAATGAATAAAAAAAGGTTTTGGTTGTCAATGCAGGATGATGTCTCAATGAATAAAAATGATATTCTTGTTTTACACTTAACAGCTTTGAAAATATTGATATTCTTATTTCTCATTGTGATTGCAATGGAGAATTGCAGCTTTTTAGCTCTCATTATTTTTGCTTTGCACAAGCTATATAATAAATTATACTTGAGAAAGTCAACTAACACATTTTTTAAGGCCCTCTCATTAGTTGAATATACTTTCTCCATATGTTTTCAACTCAACTAGTCGAATGTGAGTGAAAATTGGTGAAGGATGAAACACATGAGTGGTACAAAACTGTTAAAATTAACTCTCATATAACGTTTTCACTTTTTTCGATAGTTGAGTGGGATAAAGTGTTACAAATAAAAGTTTGGGTAGGTAAAGTGTTATTTAGACATAGTTTAGAAGGGTAAAATGTAATTTTCCCATATTATTTTTATATTTATAACGTCATTCGATTCGACCATCAATTCAATCAATTGAATCGGTCAACCTGTAAGTCAAAAACTTTTCCCATTCAATAATCTTATTTTTAAATCATTGTTCAAAATTACTAATTAGCACCTGAATTTCTGAAATTATTTTTAGATTTTAAAAAGAATACCTTTTTTACATTTTCTACTTCTTAATTGTCTAAGTGCAGATACTTCTTCTCTTTATATATAAATCATTTTAAATTTCTTTTCCACGCTGGATCAGGAATATGAGAAACATTTTATTTGCTTGTTTGTTTAATAATTGAATAATTACTTTATCACTTCTAGTCACATCTTAATTACAGCTCATTTGAGTTTGCTAACACATTTAAAAATTACAATCCTCTTCATTATTATTTTCATTTTCTTTTTTTGCAAAATAGGGATTCGTTTTCAAAATGTTACCACATGATCGATTTTCTTTGTTGAAACAGCAGTCTCCCTCCAAGGCCACCACCGACATTTGAATCTCAAATTAAGGACCTGTTTGGTAATCTTTATCCTAAAGTTTTTATTTTTAAATGAAGTTTAAAAAAAAGGTATTGTCAGGCCAAAAAAAAAAAAAGTATTGTGAGAGAAAAATAATATGTGTTTGACAAATTGATTTAAAAAAATACTATTATTAGTAGCTGAGAAATAATTTATGTTTAGCAAATTTGTATAAAAAACGCTTTTGACGGTAAAAATTACCATGAAAGGCATGTATAAATTTGTAGTGTTATTAAATAGATAAATGAATATAAATATTTTGAATTGTTAAATTTTGAACAAAAAATATAGAATTTTAATTATTTTATTAATTTAATAAAATATTAATTTTAATTAATGAGATTTTGTTATTTATGGTTATTATTTTTATTAATTAAATATTTATTAATTTTATAAAAATAACACATTAATTATAAATATTTATTGTTCATTATTAGTATTAATGAAGGATAACCTAATGTTTGATGAAATGGGAAATATAAAATTTTAGTAAGAGTAGTTTTCTCCAAAAATATTTAAATTTTAATTAGTTAGAAGCAGAAGTAACTTATATTTAAAGTTGAAAAATTACTTCTGCTACAACTCAAAAGTACTTTTCAGTTTTCAATGTGTTGGCGAATGCATCACATTTTAAAAAAAAAAATAAAGCACTTTTGAGCTTAAAATACTTGCAAGCAAACAGGCTCCAAAGTTGATGAAAAAGCTCGACTCAAAGTTTTTTACTAATTTTTAATTTTATTTGTAGAATTTTTTGCAACCAAATTTATCTCAAAAATTTTAAAATTGAAAGTTTCGAATTTTGTCCTAACTTTTAAAATTGTCTAAATTATTAATAGTAAATGATGATATGACATACACATATATAGGAAATGTTTGGTATGGTGCCATCCAAAAAGTGTCATATAAGATAACATATTATCTTTGATGACACTGTTTGTTAGGGTGTCATGTGATGACGCAGTGTCATCCAAAATAACATTATGCCATCCCATGACACAAAAAAGGGCGTGTCATCTTAGTTGACACCCTTGAATAGAAAAAATTTCTTTTATTTTATCAATTTTATTCCTATTATAGTTTATATATTTTTATAACATAAATTATTAATACATCACATTCTCCCGCCGCTTATTTAAATCATTTTGTTGCATATTTAGATAATTGTTATTTTTTAGTTTTAGTAAACTATGTGATTATTTGAAATATTTTGTTGTTGATATTTGGTTTTTTAATTTAAAATTATTATGAAATTTTAAAATAATCATAGAATAAACATAAAAAATAATTTACTTAAATTTATAAATGTTGATATTTCAGCAACCTGTCAGTGACGGAATGGGGGAAAATGAATGTTAGAAGAAGGACTCGAATCGGAGATGTGTCTGACGCTTACGTACTCTCAAAGAGATTGAAGTCCATGTAGTTCGCTAGATTGAGAATAGCTCCAAGGTAATGGGGTGGATCAAAGATTACTGTGAGATCTTCCAGAAGTGGATGGAAAACAAAAAGGGAGGAGCATGGAAGAGATACGTGAGGGTTTGCTCAAGGGCTTAACGAAGTAGAGAAATTGAGAGTATGAGTCTCAGAGCTCCTTTTAGGGAGGTCTTAGGGATATATAGCCTCGGGGGGCAATTAGAAAATGATTGGAACGAACCTCCTAGGCCGTTATTCTGCTAATGCCGAGCGTAAGGGAGGGGTGCCGAACGCCCTTATATCAAGTTTAAATTTAGAAGATACAAAAATAAATAGGCTAAATTACCATTTTGGTCTTCTATGTTTCACTAAAGTTTACTTTTGGTCCCTTATGTTTCAAAAAGTTATTTTAAGTCCTCTATGTAATATTTGTTTGGCAAAACTAGTCCTTTTGGCTAACTTCGTCTGTTTTCTCCATTAGTTGCTGACGTGGCATGCTAATGTGGACACACCCTCTCTTTTACGTGTCTACTTATTGTGACGTGGCACTTACTCCAAATCACCAAAACGACGCCGTTTAGCTTGAATTTACATTCTCACACATATACTTCGTTCTTCTTCATCGTCTTCTTTCTTCCTTGTTAGGGTTGAGTTAAATAAGGGATTGCAGAGGAAGGAGGCATCGTGGAAGGTTATTCAAAGGTGCAAAAGAGAAGAGAAGGACGTTTTGAAGAAAAGTAGAAGAGGAAGGTGCATTAGTCGAAAAATGTATGAGTCCCATTCATCTTTGGGTTCCGTTCGAAGAGGAAGCGTTTGTTTCTGCGGTGAGAGAGCAATTATTTTGACATCCAGAACTGATGAGAACCCAGGGAGATGATTTTGGAGGTTCAAGTACTATTAGGTAACAAGTTTCCCCAATTTCTCAAACTTCCCCGATTTCGCAAACTTCTTATGGAATGCTTGCTTATTGACATGTATTTTTCATGTTTAGATTGTAAATGACTGTGACTTCTTCGATTGGGTTGAGCAAGATGGGAAAGACATTGTCATTGGAAGGTTTAGAATGGAGATAGCGCCACTCAAGGGAACTATTAGAAGGTTGCAAAGGGTGAACAAAGTGCTACATGTGTCCACTGTGATCCTTCTTGTAGCAATTAACACTATAATGCTTTTCATTTGTATGAGGGATATGGCTTAATTATACCACTGTAGGATGTTAAAAAATTGAGGTAGTTTAAGTAGTTATGTATTGGGTAGATTGTTCATTTTAGCTACTTATGTATTTGTTAAGTGTTGACTCATTTTCATTGTGTTCCATTGTAATGTGAGACAAATTAATGTTATTGTGGTTGGTTCATTCTTCATTTAAGCTGGACCCAATGCAGACTGAAGTATGGCTAGAAGCAAGTAACCAGTCACAAAGGACCAATAGTAAACAATGATAAAACATCGATGACCAATATTAAACATTTCAGAAACATCGAGGACCAAGATTAAACATTTCAGAAACATAGAGGACCAATATTAAACATTTCAGGAATAAAGGACCCATATTAAACAATTCAGAAACATAAAGGACCAATATTAAACATTTTAAAAACATGGAGGACCAAAATGTGCCTTATATTGAGTACATTTTGACAAAATTTTGACAACAACTGCCTTATAATTAAGACATTCCATGTTCATATAAATAGACAAACTTTGTAATTACAAACCATCAAATATATTCAGCAAAATATACTAGAATCATGCATCCAAAAGTACATTAACCATCGAAAATAGAAAAGTACATTAACCAAAATGCAAAAGTAAATTATCCTAGTTCATCACAGCCTAGTACATTTATCATCCATCCAAAATTACATTAACCATTGTGATTACAAAATATTCCACCTATGGACACGCGACACTGGCCTTCCAGAAGGTTAGCAGGACGGGATGCAGATCAGTGACACGTGGCATCACTCTCCGGTTTGTACATGCCTCGCACCCATGTTCTCCCATACACGCTCTCGTATTAGAGACATGGGAGACATTCAACCATCATGGGTCAACCCACTACGAGCAAGGACGTGGGTCGACCACGTTATCCTTTACACTTAGTATAAATACCCTCACCCGGGGGACTTGACCAAGAGAGCGAAACAAGACATTCCATAAGCAAGATAAGATACACACAGAACATCTCACAACACCATAAGCCTGATCAATCACCTTACAAGGTTAAACTATCAGTGCTCGTCTGCCCTCGCTGGATACATCTCCTCAAGCTCTGAGCAACTCATAGAGATTCAAGCTCTCTCATTCCTCTAAGGAAACCTCCAACACGTGGCTCGCCCGCCCGGAGAACACATTCACGTCCTAGCCGCACACGACACTAAAGGTAACACTCCTGCCTAACGGCCACTTTGGACGTTCCCCCTTCAAACTACGTGGACTTTGATCCCTACACAAGGGTACGTAGGCACCTAAGTCTTCACCTAAGGACAAGTCCCCCAAGGCAACGACCCCTTGCGGTCCTTATTTGACACTATGAATTGTCTGAACCAAAAATGACAGTTACATTGGCGCCAATCGCGGTTATTCTCAGACCAGAAACTCATTTTCCCTTTTTCATCACAGTCTCATTGCAGGTAGCTACTACAAATGGCTGACTTGAATGCACCCACTACCATGATCGATGCAAGCGGTCGAAGGCGAAGCACACAGAATAGACAAGGAACGACCAACACCACTCCAGCAGAGGCAGGAACTTCGGTCGCAAGTCAACCGCCAAATGTCTCGGCATCCCAGGTGACTATCACAGAGAGCACTATCAAAACACCAACAATTATGGAGGAAACATGCTCCCAACACCCCTACGACATGCCGCATAATCCATGCCAACCAGGAAGCACCTGGGGACTAGCAGACCCAGCGAGAGTCTCACGCGAAAATGAAATAGCCTAACTAGAAGCTGAGATTACCTCAATACCTCAACGTGAACGGGAGATGTACGGAGGCCTCCCCCTAGCCAGTACAGATAACCAGATAGCAGCAACACTGCACAACGCTCCGGTACCAACTCTCGTAGACCCATCAAGCATAATGGCGGCAAAAGTGGCTAGTCTACCACCAGCGCCCTCCATACAATTTGGAACTCTCTCGATGGAGTTCGCCCGGCTATCAGTCACAGCGTCAGCTCCTCCCTCAATCATTCAACCGGGAGCAACAATGGTTGCTGGACAAGTAGTACGACCGCCCATTGACTATCCACGACTCCCTGTCCTGAACTATCCACTAGGCTCATACCTACATATGCCATTAGCAGATGCCTATAACCCGTATGCTCCCTATGGGGCATCCGCGGCCTACCCAAATCAATACCAGTGTCCCGGATTCGAATTTCAAAGGAGAGGATGACATCCCTTCACCCAACAGGTCATGAACAAGCACGTCCCCATGGGTTTCAAAATGCCCTTCCACATAGAGCCATATGGAGGAGAAACGGACCTGCGGGACCACCTCAATAATTTCAATTCAGCCATGTCGATACTCGGCATAACGAATAGACAGCAGTGCCGAGTCTTCTCGTCCACTTTGAAGGAAGCAGCATTAAGATGGTTTTCACTGGTACCCACGAACTCAATCCATAGTTCCGAGCAGCTGGCTCAAATATTCTTTATTCAGTTCGCTAGTAACAAGGAGTACCAGAAAAATGAAGACTCCATCATTGGTTTTCATCAGAAAGAAGGAGAGACTTTGCAAGCCTTCCTGGCATGCTTCACGAAACTCTCACTCCAAGTCAGGGGCCTTCAGGACAAGGTCGCCATCTTTGTCATCAAACAAGGCCTCAGGTGCTGACAGTTTTACGGTGAACTCAACAGATGCCCAGTGTCCACTTTGCAAGAATTGATGGACAGGGCAAAATGGTTCATCCAGGAGGAAAACGACCAGATAGCCAAACACAAGATGCGGAAGTTCTTGATAAGCCGAACCGACCTAGAGCGGTCAGAAATGAATAAAGAAAAAGGACCCACCGATAACCAAAACCAGAAGGAGAGGATTTGTAGGAAGCGCTCGCCACCGAGACCCTGCTCGCTCCCCCGGGGATGATTCACTAGCTACATGGCCTCAATAAGTCCCACGTTGGAGTCCTAGAGGAGATCTACCACACCGATATTCTCAGTTTTCCTCCCTAGATGAAGAGACAGAAAACTGGAAAGCTTGTAGACAAGTCCAAATACTGCCAATTCCATAAGAATTATGGACATGAGACTAACGATTGCATACATATGAAAGATCAAATCGAGGACTTAATACGGAAAGGGCAGTTGGGAAGATACGTAAAGGACATGGACAACTCCAACATGGAATGACTGAAGGATAACGGAGAATAGTAACCCCCTCGAAGGGTCATTAATATCATTGCGGGAGGACAACAAAAGGGGACTACCTCGTAGCCCCAAAACAAGAAGAGGCTGGAGCGCTCCATACTCGCTCTTGATTACGTCCCCAAACAAAAAAGGAAAGAAGAAGAACCCGAAGGTGACCCGATCAACTTTGACATCACCAATCTCCAAGGACCAGCTCACGAAGATTCCATGGTCGTGATCGCAGTCATAGCAAACTACGAAGTAAGGCGGGTCCTCATAGATCAGGGATCCTCAGCCGACATCCTTTACTTCGACACATTCAAAAAGCTCGAGTTGAACGAGGCAAACATGAGGCCCTTCCCCAGCACACTCATTGGGTTCTCCGGCACCCAAGTTCTCGCAGAAGGAATCATATCTGCCGTATATCTGTAGCCACTTTACCAAAGGTGGCAAGTCTCGACGTACGTAGACATCATCGTCGTTTTGGCACTCTCAGCATACAATGCCATCCTAAGGCGACCGTCTCTGAATAAGCTCAAAGCTATCGTGTCCACGGCACAACTCACAATGAAATTCTCGACACCTCATGGAATCAGAGAAATCACAGCGGACCGGAAACTAGCGCGAGCCTGCTACGCAGCAAGTCTAACTAAGATCATCAAGGTTGCTCGCCTTGGTCCCAAAGAACCTCGCGAGGAACCCCCTAGAGGGCAAAGAGTCAGGAGCAGAACTCAGAGATTCTGCCCGCCCGTACAAGGCCTCCGCTTGAACTCTTCGACGAACTTTGTGTTTCACACTCGAAACACTTTTTTGGCTAAAATGTCATACATGTCTTCTTTCATTCAACAAGCTAGGATTTACTATTTCCAGCCTTTCTAAGGCCAGTAGGACTTCGAATGTAATCATTTTGTTTACTATCAATCGAAACTCTCCTTTTTGAAAAAGACATGAGTTACGCCAAGCACAAAGCTAACTTGCAAACTCAACTCGCAAAAAGCCCTGCTAAAGGCAAAAAAGGGCCAACCGCCCCATGACACTTGAAAGTCGTCAAGGTCGAGCAAAAGTTCCCTCGCAAAACGGCGAACACTTAAAAGCCTCCCGAGAACAAATACTCCAAAAATGGAGCCTCAAAATGAACGTTCGTACACTATGCTAGCAATCATCATGGAAAACCGACTTGATCACACGGTACTTATGCTAAATCTTTTTACCCAGAAGTGAAAAGAGAACAATTGGTTCAAAGACTAAAGTCATTCCATTAATTTCATAGAATATACTCTTGGGCATCCCCAAAGCCTGCATAAATCGCCGGCCCCACAGGCTCAAGATTTTCAACACTTCTCGAAAAATCCTGCTGAACACTTTCAGCTAAGTGATGAGAAGTAGCTCCAATCTCTGGAGCACGCCTACCCATCACGGAAAGAAGGTGGTGGCTCAAGGTACGCTCAGCCAAATTACAGAGGCGGACGAGGCTCAAAGGAGGATCAGTCACCAATTGACCCCTAAGCTCACCATCAAAGAGCTCCAGGGAAGGATGTAAAGAGGCCACCCATTCGACGGAGAACCTCTCCCCACGAAGGCATTCGAGTTGCTCGACCTCCAGCAACATTACATACATCCTTTGCGCCAGCATCTCTCCTTGATGATCAGCAGCATCCCCGATCCTACTCTCAACATCAAGCCAGCCTGTCAAGTTCTCTTGGGCGCGAGCCTTATCATTCCTCAAAGTTTCACGAAGAGAATGCAGCTCTTGCCTATGTTTTTTCGCGTCCTCCCGACGAACACATATCTCCCCGCGAGCCTTCTCCAGCTCCGACTGCAGGAACTTAACTTTGGTAAGCTGAACACTTTCGGCTTTGAGGCGAGCGCATTCGTGAGTAAGGTCAAGAACCCTACCCTTAGAATCTAGACGTTTGAGAAGCTGGTCGCGATGCGAACGAAGCTCGCCCTAGACAAGACAGGAAAATACTATTAGCGATAAACACTTACGCTAATCAATCCCAGCTTGGTGGAAGTCAGCCAATGAGTTTGCAGCACTGTCAAAAGCACGAAGAACAACGCCCATGGGATTCGTATCTAGTTCCCTAGAAACCCTCTCGTTTAAGTCAACGGGAAAGCACTTGCCAAGGGCTACTAAGGCAAAAGGGGGAACCTCCCCAGTGAACCTTCGGTCTTTGACGCAGCCATTTCACTCACCACTACATTCTCAGCAACGGGCCCACTATAGCCACCCACCGCTGAAACACTCTCCTCCACGACAACTAACCTTGCGAGAGGAACCTCAGGAGCAGCAGCAACGTCCTGTTCAACAGCTCCGTCCACTCGAGGCATCTTGGTTGCTGGCTCCTCAGCACCACCACAAGAGCGTGGAGAGGAAGAGCTCGACAAAACCACCCTCAAGGGCGAGTGATGAGTCTGCTCCGAAGAAGGAAAAGTATCCCCCACCGAAGCAGTAGCCCTACTCTCCACCAGAGCAGCCTCCTGATGCACCCCTACTCTCCTTCTTTCCTCTTTTCTTTCCCCTTCTCTTTCCCATGGGGATCCTCCTTCTGCTGGAAAAAACCTCCGGTGATGGCACCCGAGCCTTGCCCATCACCTCTGGCAGTGTTACTCGAGCCTTGCCTCCCTTCAGCCTTCCTATCAGATGCCCTAATACGAACTCCGGCGACTTTCTCTTAGATGGGAGAAGAACCTTGTCTTAGCCTCTTCTCCCTACATAGGGTGCTACCCCGAGAACGGTTAAGAGGAGGAGGAGGAGAGGAGAAATCCTCCAAATTGGTGAAATCGAAGGGGTACAACCCTACGATCAGCAAACCCTAAATCAGAGAGGGGAAGAAGAAAACGCAAAAGGAGGAATCAAAGGAAGACAATACTCACTCTCATCTTCATTGGCCATGGCGGAATACAAATAAGCAAGCAAGAAACTTCGACGCAGATAGAGAAAAGGAGAACTCATGGATACGAAGGGACTCTGAAAAATAAAAGGTCGGAAACATTGAAGGTAAACAGTAGCCTTTCCTTTTCAAATCTTGAAAGTATTTATAGGGAGCTAAAGGCGCGACGATTCAAATCGTAGCCCCCTCAAAATCCGCAACAGAAAAGAATTAATTATCACCTGCATCAAATAAAGGTTGAAGTCGTCCAAAGACACGGAAAGAGGAACGGTTCAGATTCAAAGTCGTCGAGTCACAATTGGAAAGACGTAAATGCCCCCGGAAGCCCAAAAGACCTTCAAAAGGTTCCAAGGGTAAAAAAGGAACTTCGAAGGCAGCGACTAAATGATGGCACCTCTTGGGAGCACGCAGACATTAATGGAGAAGAAACAACTTCACATGTAACATGATGAAACATCCGGAGCGACGGCAATTGACAAGATCCTGATGCGTGGCACTTCCCCTCTGAATTAATCTCCAGAGAAACACAAACCCTCCCGAGCGTACACTTGTCCACTCCAATTTTTCACGATTAAGCGGTCGATCTCAGTCTGAGGAGATGAAGTTCGTTACATGGTCGACCCTCGCGTGCAGGAAAAAGTCCAAAAAGCCCCTGACCTTTCAAATCCCCTTGAAGCCCCCCAAGGGCATCTCTGAAAAGTCAACTTCCCAGCAATGATGACATCTTTTCGGGAAGACGTGAATGTTTCTGCAGAAACGGCTCAAAAAAATTGCTGGGAAAGTTAAGCGAATGGTCGTCCAGATCTGGACGCGTGACATCCTTAAATACCCACTTCTGACAAATTCCAAAGCAATGCAAGTGCATGCTTGACCTCCTCGTCTCCTATGATTAGCGGCCAATCTGGCTCTACGAACAATTCATGGCGGACGACCTCGCTCTCAATGTTTTACAAAAGGCAACTTAAGTCCATGGGCGCCTGGCACCCATAGACTTGGGGGACTTATGTAACTACAGAATATTCCACCTATGGACAGGTGGCACTGGCCTTCCCGAAGATTAGCGGGAACGCAGATCAGTGACACTGGCATCACTCTCCGGTCTCGTACATGGCTCGCACCCACGCTCTCATATTAGAGACATAGGATACATTCAACCATCATGGGTCGACCCACTAGGAGCAAGGACGTGGGTCGACCACGTTCCCCTTTACACTTAGTATAAATACCCTCACCTGGGGGACTTGACCAAGAGAGCAAGGCAAGACATTCCATAAGCAAGACAAGATACACACAGAACATCTCACAACACCATAAGCCTGATCAATCACCTTACAAAGTTAAACTACCAGTGCTCGTCTGCCCTCGCTGGATACATCTCCTCAAGCTCTGAGCAACTCATAGAGACTTAAGCTCTCTCATTCCTCTAAGGAAACCTCCAACAGGTGGCTCGCTCGCCCGGAGAACACATTCACATCCTAGCCACACACGACGCTAAAGGTAACACTTTTGCCTAACGGCCACCTTGGAAGTTCCCTCTTCGAACTACGTGGACTTTGATCCCTACACAAGGGTACGTATGCACCTAGGTCTTCACCTAAGGACAAGTCCCCCAAGGCAACGACCCCTTGCGGTCCTTATTTGACTCTATGAATTGTCTGAACCAAAAATGACAGTTACAACCATGTATGTAGTACATTTACCAAAATGCAAAAGTAAATTAGCCTAATACATCATAGCCTAGTTCTTTGGGGGAGTGAGCTTAGTTTTTTTCCTTGGAGTGCTTTTAGGCCTTATAATAGTTGACCATTTCCATTGTTTGTCGATCATCAACAACGGGTCTTAGTGAATCCTCCAAATGAACATTGGGGTCAGCAAACCACATATCATACTTATCATTGTGCCCCATCTCAGAAATCCCATCTTTCATCTCAAAGAAACTCCACCTACAATATCACAATTATCCCAAATAGTTTCTTCACCATCTACATATTGCAGCTTCCCATCAATAGTCAGAAAAGTCCCTCCGTGATGGACTTTAACACTAAAATAACCACCCATTTTCAATTGCATTTCATAAACAATAGTAATCAGATTAGTCTGTGAACCCCTATTTTCTAGAAAAAACAGAGCATGTACGGTTTCATTGCAAGGGTGTCATCAAACTCATTTATACAATCTCAATAAATACATAACCCTAAACATTCTCAGGATCAACAGACAAAGAAATCGAACTACAACAATCAAGCCCTAAAAAAACTAGAAAAAAAACCCTATATGCAATAACCCAAATCTATTCAACCAACCCATTTTAATGGCACATGCCATCAACAAACCCACAAAAAAGTGCCCATCAACACAAAATAGAGTTAAACAAAAAATTTTCATCTTACTTGTTGAAATTAGGGCGAGAAATAGGGTTCACATCAATATTCTCCATGAAACTGTCGTCGTCCTCTTCGCATCCGTCATCTTGATCCTCTCCATCGCATACGTCATCTTGTTCGTCTCCTTCGCCGACTTCGTCTCCTTCGGGTTAGTTATCCTGGTGGTGAGTGGTTGTGTGTTTGAGTGGGTTAGAATGGAGAAAGTGTGTGTAATGGGTGAGTGAGTGTACGTTAGTTTAGGAAGATGAATGGGTATGAGAAGTGGCGGGATAGAGGTACAATACCAACGACATCCTTTTTTAGGGTTCATGTTTGTTAAGGTTTTGTTGTGAAACTGCGTCATTTTGGTGATCTGGAGTGAGTAACCACATCACAATAAGTAGACACGTAAGAGAGGGTGTGTCCACGTAAGCGTGCCACTTCAGCAACTAACAGAGAAAATAGACGGAGTTAGCCAAAAGGACCAATTTTGACCAAAAAAAAAACATAAAGGACTTAAAAAAACTTTTTAAAACATAAGGGACCAAAAGTTAACTTCGGTGAAACATAGATGACCAAAATGGTAATTTAGCCAAATAATTAACATGGTATGTTAGATGGCACTACTTTATACCAAACACTTATATTTATATCACTGTGATGTCAAATACATGCAATACCAAACAAGATATTCAATATAACATGGTATCTGAAATGACACTATTTTATACCATGGTATATAAGATACCATGTTATATTGATATGACACCGTACCAAACGCCCCCTATATGTCATCTTCTTTGTTTGGATTTGATTTGATCCCAAGCATGGACAAAATGTTCAAGAACGTCACTTGATTATTGTGGGTTAAAAGTGCAGCTGTTTGACATGTTTAGGACCTGGCAACATCAATTGAAGACTATGGACCAAGTACTACACACATTGGAAGACTCATTTAAGCCTTAACTATCATATTTTGGGGTGAATATGCTGAGTATATTTTGGGATTTTAAACAGTGCAAAATTTATTATTTAGTTGGCATATTTTGACTTTTAGAGTTCCAATGTTCTATCAATTAAGTCTTTGTATTTTAAACAGTACGTAGGCCCTAGGCTCTTGTTTTGAGTTTCTAGGTTTTTGTTTCCTAAGCCATTAAATTATATTACGGTTTTGATCTACGTCTATATAAATATATTGTACTACTCATTTGGAATAGAATGGAATGAAAAAGAAGAAGAAGAAGAAGAAGAAGAAGAAGAAGGATTATGAGATGTGTTTCTACACACTATAGTTGAGAGTGGATTCTCTCATGGGTTAACAACCCCCAAATGACAAGTGAAAATGAAAACACAAATAATCGGTTGATTGACAATCCACTTGAACCCCTGAACTCGAACGAAAAAGGACCCGAAGTGTTCGAAAACGCCACAAGGTTGATCAATTCTTGATAAGTCTGTTAGTCAAAAAATGAACCCATAAGAGAATGCACTCTCAAGTATGGTGTGTAGAAACACATATTGGTAGATCCACCAAAATATCCTAATTTTGACGTATTTTGAATTTGTTAAAGGGAAGAATAATGAAAGAATAAGGATTGATCTTCCTTTAGCTTCCCCTCCAATTTTCAACTTACCAATTAAGGGCAACATATTATTAATCTCCTTTCCTTCACTTTCCTTTTTCTCCTTAATCCTCAATCCAAACATACTCTTAAATGCAATGAACCAATTTTTTTATAAGGTAGTTAACTATAATTCTAATGATTTTTAGAAGAGTATTCACATTTGGTATTTAATGATGACCTATTTTTTTGGTAAGCTCAGAGTATTCACCGCCGATAGCAATAATTAATCCCCTCACACCGTTGACTTTTTGAAAAGGGGTTTCGTAAAAATAACAATGTTATGTTAAAATGCAAAAAATTCCTAAATTAAAATCAAGCATGTGTATATATATATAGTAAAGGCTTCACAGTTCACACGCATATGCATATATATATATATATATATATATATATATATATATATATATATATATATATATATATACTTTATTATTTAATTTAAAAAATATAATATAAAACAATTATTATTATATTTTAAAATAATAATAAATTAGATATTTGATAATGTTTTAATTTTTTAAAAATTATAAAAAATAAGTGTTATATTTTAAAATAATAAATTAAATCATGAGAATTTATTTATTTATCTACTTTTTAATAACTACTCATTATATCTTTTCTCTCTCAATTCGCCCATCATATAATTTTTTTATATTTTTCTAATTAGAAAAATAACTATTTTGTGACACAAATGACCAGAAGGTCCAACATCTATATTAATATCCATAAACCCTCAATTATAAAAATTGACCTAAGGTCTTCCAAACTTTAGTTTGTGTAAAAATTTCTTTGTGAACTTTTACATCAAAACTCTCACGGAACAATGACAAATTAATAAAATAAACTCATACCAAAATGTAAAAAAATCTCTTGTAAAATATTCTTTTAAAACTTTGAACTTTGTGCAAAAAAAACCCTTAATCTTTTGATCTTGTATAAAAAATTTTCATCAAATAATTTGATGTTTTTACTCTATTAAGGTTTTGGATATTTTTTTCATAAGAGTATTTTTTTGCATAAATTATAAAATTTGATGGAGTTCTAAATTAAATTTTATTGTAGAAAATAATTATTTGCACATAACTCACTTTTGGTGGTCGCCAGTTAGGAATGATGATGAAGAAGATAGAGAGTGAGAGGACGTTTATCACTAGAGTGAGAGAGTCTGGCTTCTCTCTAAACCTTTATGAAGCTTTTTCTTCAAATGCTTTCTTTCATTTATAGCGTTTTGTTTTCCCAAAGCTAATCATGTCAAGCCGCAGAAGCATGTTGCTCGAGATATTGGAAAGATAATAGATTATATTTTCTCAATCTTACTTCAGTTCTGCATGTTCTTCTATTGGCCTTTGTCTTTTCGTTTCTCTTTTAATTTATTACCCTGTCATCATGTCTTCACCTTTTTTTTTTCTCTTTAAATTAGAAGAAGAACCTTTTCTTAGATAAGTATCTGGTTTATGTATTCTATCTTCTTCCTTATTCTATGGGTATTTTATCTTGTGGTCCCCTTCGTTTTATATACTTATTTTTCTCTTGATCCTGTGTCTGAAAAAGAGTTCTTTTGGAAGTTTCCCCGTTGCTGCTTCCTTTTGTCTTTGTTACTCTTGTGGTCCCGTTCTTCTCTTAAAGTTTATTATCTTTTCATGGTGAATCATCAAATGCTTCGGGAAGCTAGTTGGTCTGAAAGTCAAACTACTCCACCAAACTCTTCATCTAGTTCTGGTTATTCTTCAAAAGATTCTGGAGATCTTGAGTCGGACTATGTAATTCCGAGACAGGGTCCAGTTATTGAGATTTTTGACGATTTTATCAACATGCAAAGAGATTACTGGAGAAATTGTCTTATTGGAGTTTTAGTTGATGATAACACAGTAAAAGCTCCTCGTCTGCAAAAAATCATTCATCGAGTTTGGTAGCTTCAATTTCTAGTGCGAGTTATGGGTTGAAGTCGTAATATTTATGTCTTTGAATTTGGATGCAATATTGACAGAGAGGTCATCGCTCACGGTGGCCCATGGACAATTCAAAATAAATACTCAGTCATGCAGCATTGGAAGCCAAATTTGATACTAGAAAAATTTTCTCTAGAAGTTGTTCCTGCATGGGTAGAATTATGGGGTTTTCCTCTAGAATACTACTCAGCCTCTGCAGCGGATCTTGTGGGGAGTATGGTTGGTAAGGTGTTGTAAGTTGATTTCTCTTACCAAGGTTTTCGTAATCTTCGATATTTACGTGTTCGCGTTGAGCTGGATAAGAATACTCCATTACTAATGGGCTTCTATGTCTTGCTGGATAACGGACAAACTCTGTGGATCCAATGCAAATATGAATGCATGTTTCAGATTTGCAAACAGTGTGGATGTTTAGAGCATATTGCGCGTGACTATAGGAGTGGAAGACGAAGAGCTCAAGTTGCGGGGGAAGCTAAAAAAAAGCCCTATGTCAAAGGTTTAATGCTGTTGATTTCATTGATTTTAATACACCTCTTTTTGCCAATGAAGCAATAGCTTTTCGTAAATTTAAAGGGCGTAGAACTACAAAAATCTCAGTTCAAGTTGATAATGAGGCTATTATATATAATACGCATGAGTTTCGTCCTATCTCCTTCTTGAGGACTAATTCTAGTTCTAGCTCGAGTGCTTCAGGTACAAATGTTATTTGAGTTTCAGATACTTCTTCTTCCAATTCAGATCATAGCTCTTCTCCTGATTCTTCTCATCATACAAATTCGGAGGTTTCAAGTGATGTTAATATGGAGATAGAAGAGAAAGATCCTTTAACCCCTAAGGGTTATTATTCTGCTTCTTACAAACATAATTCTGTTGGTGGTCAACAATCTATTGAAGAATCTCTTTCTCATCCTAATCAATTAAATGTATCTCAGTCTCCTATTAACTGGGATTTAATTGCATGTGAAAGCTCATACTGACAACCAACTTCAGAAGGTGGCATGCAAGCAGAATGGAGGGAGGAAGCTCAACGTAGACAGGAAGAGTGTCTACAGGATGAAATGAATTTTGATTTCACTGATGAATTGCAACTTGTAGTACAGGCGGTTCTACAATCTGGCTCTTCTGAACAAAGGGGCCCACAAGTGCATGTGATGTATCAGTCTGCTCCTTCGATGACTCAGAGTAATTTGCCTCAAGATCATAATCTTTTACAGGTGGTGGAGAACATGCATTCAGTAGAACAGGTGGCTTATTCATTTAATGAGGTGGCGAATGTTTGTGAAATCCAACCACAGAACTCTTCATTCACTGAATTCACCCAACAAGAGAGTCATTGTCACGTGCCATGGAACTTATAGAAGGATTGGACGGATAGGATCTTGGATTAGAGGCCCAATAATGATCAATATTTTAGTAAGCTATTATTTTCTTGGGCCTCTCTTTCAGCCAACAACTTACATGTCAATTTGGTTCATCACTGGGTGTCCTGTTTTTTCATTCCTTCAGTATTACTGGGCCTCATGATGCAGTATTTTCAAGTGGTCCGCTTTAAGAGGTTTTTGACAAAGAAATCCTCTTCATCATTTAATGGGCCCTTATATTATCACTGGTCCTTTGCCTCTTCACCCATACAATTTGGTCTCTATTCTCCAGTCCCTCTGACATGGTTTATTTCTTTATCCTGGTTCTCGTTTCTTGCTTATTAGAGGGCTTTATGCAAGACAGTGGGTGAGAGTCAATATCTTCAACTATTTCATCCAATCACCCTTTCTACCTTAAAGGATAAAAGAAAGGCTCTTGAACACTATTTGCTGAATTTTAAGCGTAAGAGAGCTGAAGGCTTTTATCATAAGAAATTAGGAAGAAAAGTTGAAGATAATTCTGTTTTGAAGCCATCACCCAATAGAATCTGTCTTCAGTCTTTTGAAGATTCTACTTCTCAATCTAATGATCTGCGGGTTCCAGTGGAGGTTGTCCCAAATTAGCCTCCACAAGCAACATGGGTCTTCTATCTTGGAACTGTCGGGGTTTGAGTTGCCCCTGATAGTTCGATGTATGAGGCAATTGATCACTGAGCATTCTCCGCAGTTCTGTTTTGTTTCAGAGACATTGCTCAGTCTTAACTCTTCTTTTGAGCTTCTTTCTAAGTTTGGTTTTGACCATTGCTGTGGTACAAATATAGAAGGTCACAAAGGAGGTACAATTCTAGCTTAGAAGAATTCTGTCAAATGTTCTATTTTCGATATTTCTTCTAACTGGATTCATTCCCTTGCTACAGATACTATGGGAACAACATTCAATCTTACTTGTGTTTATGGCCCTCCCCATCTTGTAGATAGACCAAAGTTCTAGGAAAAGCTTACTCATTTTGCCAGCTCAGTTCAACATCCTTGGTTACTCATTGGAGACTTCAATCAAGTCTTGCGTCCTTCTGAAACACTTAGTACAAACCTTAACATCCCTGGAGCAGAAGATTTTGAAAATTTTCCTAATGATGCTGGTTTAATTAACCTTCATCCTCAGGGTAATTGGTTTACGTGGACTAATGGGAGACTAGGTGAGGATGCTATTTGGGAGAGATTAGATAGAGCTGTTTGTAATGTTCAATGGTTGAATGTATTTCCTCAGAGTAGTATGTTTTGTTTACCACTGTACTCCTCAAACCATAGTCCTTTTGTTGTAACTTTGCATGAAAACGTTCCACGTAAACCTCGTCCTCATCGTTTTGAAGCAATGTGGCTTTTGGAGGACTCGTGTAATCAAGTTGTGCGTAATGCTTGGAATATTAATGAAAGTGGCTCTTTGGCGTATCTTTTTGCTTCCAAATGTAAAAATGTTATGGCTAAACTGAGACAGTGGAATCGACACGTCTTTGTCCATCTTCAAACTAATATTTTCTTTCTTAATTAGCAACTTTCTGGTCTTCGGCATCATTTGAGTGAAAATAATCTCAAGTCTTCAGAGCTAATTCGCCAATAATCTTCTCTTCGCAAAGAATTAGAAAGTTTTCTTGATAAGGAAGAATTGTTGTGGGCACAAAAGTCAAGGGAAATGTGGCTTCTTCATGGAGATCGGAACACTAAATATTTTCATACAGTTTTCAAGAAGAGGAGAATAAATAATCACATTTCTAGAATTAAGCTTGATTCAGGACAGTGAACTAACACTTATGGCGAACTAAAAGCATCAGTAGTTGGCTATTTTCAAAATGTGTATCATATAGATCAAGATCATCAAGTCTTTGAGATATGTTAAGAAATTGACCGCATTCAAGTTCTAAAACTTTCTTCTTCAAGAGCAAAGGCAGTTTGAAGCTCCAGTTTCACCTGAAGAAATAGAGGATGCTTTCTTTAGAATGAAACCTGATAAGGCTCCAGGTCCTGATGGATTACCAGCTCTATTTTTTCAAGCTTATTGGCCTCTTATTCGACCTGACCTGATCAAAATGATTCAATCCTTTTTTTTTTCTAGAGGATTTCTGCTTAAAGATCTCAATCGTACTCTTATTACCTTGATTCCTAAGATTGATGTGCCAGAGAAGCTTAAAGATTTTCGACCAATTGGCTTGTGCAATGTGGTCTATAAAGTCATTACCAAGATCTTAGTTCTTCGTTTGCAGAACATCATGACCAGAGTCATTTCTCCTTTTCAGAATGGATTTGTAAAAGGGAGTCTAATTTCAGACAGTGTCTTTCTTGCCTCAGAAGTTATGTCTTTTATTCATAAAGCTCGAAAACCAGGACAGCCTGGTGTGCTTTTAAATTGGATATTCATAAAGCTTATGATAAGCTCTCTTGGAATTTCCTGGAAGCTGTTCTTAGATGTATGATGTTTCCTAAAAGATTAGTTCATATCATCATGCAATGTGTTTGTACTGTTTCATATACTCTTTTGCTAAATGGTCAGATGGTGGGTTCGTTTGTTCCAAAGAGAGGTCTTCGACAAGGGGATCCTTTATCTCCTTACTTGTTCTTATTATGTGCTAATGTCCTTTCCTGTGCGTTACTTAAACTTGAAGCTGCGAAGGAAATTGTTGGAATCAGATTTGCAAGAAGAGGTCCTATGATTAGTCATCTGATGTATGCAGATGATACCATTTTATTCTTCAAAGCAGATGATATTAATTGTAGGGCTATCAAATATGCTCTTTCAATTTATAGTAATCTTGCAGGCCAACATCTTAATAAAGATAAGTCATTTCTTGTCTTTAGTCCGAACACCTCTTCTCATGTTAAGAGATATATAGCTACGGAGTTAGGTGTCCCAATTTCTTCAAGAATTGGTCGATACCTAAGAACCATCATTGACAATTCTAGAAATTCTCCTCATAATTTCCATTCGATGGTGGAAAAGGTGAATGCTAAGTTGGCAGGATGGAAGGCTAAAACTCTTTCTCAGGCAGGACGTTTGACTCTCATTAAGGCAGTCTTGCAACCTCTCAACATGTACAACATGTCATCAGATTTTATTCCCAAGAAATATTGTAATAAAATGGATGTTATCTGCACAAATTTCTTTTGGGATTTCCAAAGAGATAAACCTGCCATGCACTTACTCAACAGGAATCACATTTTTGCGCCAAGAGATCGTGGAGGTCTTGGATTAAGACATTCAGATCTTGTTAACAGGGCCTTAGTCACGAAGCAAGTTTAGAGAATTTTCGAGCAACTTGATTCTCTTTTTGGGAAATGGGCAATTTCTAAATACTTGAAAGGACAATTAGAAAATTCAGCTGCTAAAACCTCTTGTCCAGGTAAAATTTGGAAGGCTCTTTCTTCTGCTAAAAATCTTTTGTTGGACAATCTTTGGTGGCAAGTTGGTAAAGGTGATCAAGTTTTACTAGGTTCTAAATACTGGTGGCCTTTAAGAGATAACTGCCAGTCTAGTATTACAACTGCCAGGGATCTTATGGATACAGTCTCTCATACTTGGAACATTAATCTTATTCAAAATCTTTTTGATAGAGGAGGTTTAGCTGATATTCCTTCTCTTCCTATTTCCTTATGCAATGTGGAGGATAATTTGATTTGGAAAGGATCTCGCTCAGGTGTCTATAGCGTCAAAGAGGGTTATAAGCTTTCTTTTTTAGCAATCTGGTATACTTTCGGATCAAGCTCATAACACCTCAAATATTTGGAAGCTTCCTATTCCTCCTAAAATTCAAATGTTTCTTTGGCGAATTCTTCACAATGCTTTGCAAAATTCGGTTAATTTGAGACGACATCATCTTCAGTGGAAACAACCTGTCCTTTTTGCTTTTTGGCAGAGGAATCTCTTGATCATCTTTTTATGCAGTGTCCTTTTTCCAGAGCAGTCTAGTTCGATTCTCAAGCACAAATTATCTTTGAAGACCTTAGCCAAAAAAGTCTAAATGAGTGGATTCTTCAATGGGCTTCGGAAATTTTACTTCAAGATAACCCCAATGTGCATCATCAAAGTTACTTCTTCTTTGTTATTCATAATATCTGGTATTCACGGAACAAGCTTGTCATGGAAAGAATTCAAGCGGATCCTCCTCAAGTTATTGAAAGAACAAATTTTCAATGGCTTGCTTTTCTCAAAACAATGTCTCACACTCCTTTTTCCACTTTAATTCTTTGCATTCGCAATTCCAACAAAGGATTTCGTAATAGGATCCTTTCCTCTCATGAACTGAAATTGAAGAACTGTTTGTTTCTGCTCAAAAGGAAGAAGAAGCATCAAACAAGTATCATTATTGGTTTTTATCTTAGGGGTTCTCTTAAGACAATATCGGTTTGGAATAAAAGTAGGTTTGCTTGTTTTAATGTTTTTTCCCTTGAAGTTGTTCGTAGTTTTTTGCTTGCTAATGGCCAGGATCATATTTCGCTGGATGTCTTGGTGATTCAGAAGCATGGTCATCTTGATCTCATTCAAGATCACTTCATGCATCACAATGAAGCTATTATCTCCAAGGACGTCAGACATCTTCTTCATCAGCATAATATAAGCCTTAGGATAGCCAATGATAGTTTAATTCAAGAATTTCAAGGCTTAGAGTCCTGTATGCCTCAGTTTATTTTTTCTGGGTTTGGTCCTTCTTTTTCTTACTTTGTAATCTGTTTCTTATAATAAAAAAATGAATGATGATGTACATTTTTTTAACCTTATATATATATATATAGTTGTCATTTTTGTCACGGACAATTTCTTTATAAAATATATGGACCGCAAGGGGTTTTTTCCTTGGGGGACTTGTCCTTAGGTAAAGACCTAGGTGCCTACGTACCCTTGTGGAGGGATCAAAGTCCACATAATTTGAAGAGGAAACGTCCATAGGAGTCGTTGGGCCAAGGATTTACTTGTGGTCGCCGTGTGCGGCTAGAACGTGACACTGCTCCGGGAGGGCGAGCCACCTGTTGGAGGTACGTTATGTGAGTAAAGGTTGAGATTAGAGGTCTTCGGGGAGAGATGATTTATCTAATTATGCTATGGTATTCTGAAAGTGATGATCGTTTTTTCGAGTCCCGAGAGTGAGGGTTATTTATACTCAGAGGGGAGAGGAACGTGGTTGCCCCACATTCCTCCGCTCAGTGCATGTCCCATGTTTCGATACTTCCCCCACATCTCTCTTGCTAGAGAGTTTGGGGGAGATGTGGGTGTACAGCACATTCAAGACCAGTGGACAGACCTAGTCGCGGGCCAGGTAGCCCATGATACTACCCAAGCTTAAGCCCATGGGTTCACTACCCAACATTAAGAGTGAGATATGAGTAGTATTTGGGCTCTCCCCATCAAATACCCAATTTCTTAAAAATACCTGGGCCAAAGTTGGGTACTACACATTCAATATCCAACCTACCCTACCCATCTAATCGGTTCATTCTTCGGCTCGTTCTACCTCTTCTCAGTCTCCCATCGCTGCCTCCACCTCGTCTCTGAAGCTTTCCTCCGCCACGACACCACCTCAATCTCGCCTCTCTCCAACACTCTCAAGATTTCCTCTACCGCCTCCATGTCGTCTCTCTCCAGGCCGACTCAACTGACTAAGGTAAGCTCATTCGCTCGCTCGATCTATTAATCGTTCTTCGTCTCAATCTCGTCGGTTAACCTTCTACCCATCTGACTAAGTCTAGGTTTCTTTTTTTTATGAACTAAGTCTAGGTTTCTTGGATTGATTGTTTCTTGGGATATGTGATCTTTGTTCCTAGCAGCAGCATTTCTAATGGTATATGGTATTAGAAGAAGCTCAATTTTATGAAGAGTTGGGTAATCAAATTTAGGAAGAGTTTAATGATTTGTCGATTAATTCTCTATGTGTGAATGAATATTATATTGTAATTTGGAGAGACAAAGAACTAAGATGTGTTAAATATATATGGTACCACAAACTATGATTTTGTGGGATCTCTAGCTAATGACCAAATACTAGCAGAAATTATCAAGCAGATGCATCCATTTTAGTTAAATAATATACTCATCCCATTACATAAATAAAAGGAAAAAAAGGTACTGGGAAAGAAGGAGCATATTATTATAACTTGAATAAAACGGTTGATAAAGCTAGGTAAGAAATTTGGAAGGTGTTTAATTCTCATTCAACTTCAAGTTTAGCAGAAATTATCAAGCAGATGCATCCATTTTAATGGCAACACTTGCAAATATCCATTCTTCCCCTGTTAATTAGTTTCATCAAGATATGATTTTTCATAATGCCAACACACAGTGAGATATTCTAATATAAGAATATTTATCAAATAGGAAACCCAAAAAAAACCCATAAAATCAAATTAAAAAGAAACTAGAATTAATTAGTTGAGGGATATATATGTCATATACATATATAATTAGCATTGTATTCAACATCCACTAGTTATTGCAACATGAATGTATATCCACTCTGTTTCTTTTTTTTGGGTGTTTGAAGAAGTTAGAAGAAGCCCCTTCTTATAATTGGTAGCTTATCTTATCAGTTTCTAGTTACTTTTCTAGTTTCTACTATATATATATATGGCATAGGCATGCATTATAGCTTGTTCCTTTAATTTGCTTTTGTTTTCCTTATTCCTTCTTTTATTTACCTTTGCCTTTACCTCTGCCTCATGCGCTATCTGATCCGCAGTTTCTTACAATCTCATAGAAATTAGAGTGTTTAGATTACTTCATCTACATAATCTCACAGTTTTTATATAGGTGTTCAAAATTTTGATTTTTTGATTTGGACTTCGCCTTGGTACTTCATTGGCATCATTAGAAATGTATGTGTTTTAAAGTGCTGGTATGTTTTGTTGGAATCTATATTCACAAGTAAAATTTCTTTTGCAGTCATCATGGCTAGTCAACGTGAAATTGATGATTTAGAAGAAGAGAGCACAAGATGTGACAGTTCTAAGCAAATGAAAACCAAATCTAAAGTATGGGAGGAGATGAAGAAGATAAAAACTACTGATGGTTATAAAGTGCAATGCATGCATTGTGAAAATTAATGTCTGCATTGGGTGGAACTTCTCATTTGAGGCGTCACTTGCTCACGTGTCCCACACGTCCTTCAGATCTTGAAAATGAGCAACATAGGGCAATTGAAGGTACATCTTCAAAAAAATTTAAGTTTAGTCAAGATGTTGCACGTAAATCTGTTTTGCAATTTCTAGTGTGTGGTAAGCATTCTTTTTCTATTGTAGAAGAGCCCAAATTTAGATAACTTATGCAAGCAACGAACCCAGAATTTAAGAATTTTAGTAGGCATACAATTAAAAGAGATTTGATGTCTAGTTATAAGAAAGAGAAAGAAGTTGTTAAATCTGAATTGAGTGAAGTAGTTGGTAGAATAAGCTTAACTACTGATAATTGGAGATCAGAGCACACAATGGATGAATATATTTGTGTGTACTGCACACTGGATTGATGCTAATTGGAAATTGCACAAGAAAATAATTTGGTTCAAGGACTTGATGCCCTCATTTGATGGAATTTCTATAGCTGATGAAGTAGCATTGTGTTTACGTGAATGGGGAATTGATAACAAGATTTTTAGCATCAAATTAGATAATGCAAGTTATAATGATGTGATGGTTAATAGTTTGAAACAATGACTTTTGATTAATAGAACTTTGTTATGTGATGATGCATTGTTTCAAGTTCTTTGCTGTAGTCATATTTAAAACCTTATTGTACAAGCTGGTTCGAAAGTTGCTGATGAGACTATTTCAAAAGTACGTAATGGCATAAAATATTTGAAAAAATCAGTTTCTCTGGCGAAATTTTTTTATGATATTTCATAAAAGAGTTATCAACTCAATACAAGTAAGAAACTAAGACTTGATGTGTCTGTGAGGTGGAATTCGACTTTCTTGATGCTTGATTATGCCATTTATTACAAATCAGTTTTTTAGAGCACTGGGGTCGATGGGATGTTGCTTTCAAAAACTTTGTGCTTTCTGAAGAAGAGTGGGAAAAGGTTCAAATACTTCATAGGTTTTTGAAAGTCTTCTATGATATCACATGCAAGTTTTCTGGTAGCAAATATCATACTTCCAATTTGTATTTCAGGGGAGTTTGGAAGGTATATTCACATTTAATGAATGAAATGAAGGGTCCGCCTAGTTTTTTATTTGAGATGATAGGAAAGATGAAAGAGAAATTTGATAAATATTGGCGTGAGTATAGCTTAGTCTTGTGTTGCGCAACTGTGATGGATCCGAGATATAAGTTGAGATATTTGATGATTGTTATAAAAATGTTTATGACACCACAAATCGATTGGTTGTGGTTTCTGATACTTTAAATAGTTTATATGATGAGTATGAAAGACAAGCTACTTCTACGCCACCAATGACAAGTGCTAGTTGTAGTGCTAGCAATTATTTATATGAAACAAATGATGACTCATCTGATCAAGACTATAAAGATTTTTTGAAGTCAAGCAATCTGAAAAAACAGAATTAGCCCAATATTTACATGAATGGGAATTTGGCTATTCGCACTGAGATTGATATTCTTGACTATTGGAAGAAAGCTGTAGAGCAATTCCCTATTTTGGCATCTATGGCTCGAGACATATTAGCCATACCAATATCAACGGTAGCATCAGAGTCAACATTCAGTATTGGAAAAAAATTAATTAGCCCTTGGAGAAGTTCATTAAAACCAAACACTATTCAAGCATTAATTTGTCTTGAGGATTGGACTCGTTAAGGGTGATGGTAATATTTATAACTTTTGTTAATAATGTATTTGTGTTATTAATTTAAATATTTTTATATATTAATACATTTTTTTTGTTTATGATTACAGTTGACACACGAGATGATGATGATGAATCTGATATGAGTAGTGATGAGGATGATAATGACAATGAAGATCAAGAATCTGATTCTCTTATTTGATATTGTTATAGCTTATGAATTGTAAAATATTATGAAGAGTTTGTTATTGCAATATATTTATTTTTATGAATAAGTATAATAACGGGCTAAGCCCATGGGCTTGAGCAAATACCTGGCCTATTCTAATGGGTAGTAAATCATATAAGCTTGAGCTTAAGCCCAAGCCTATGGATACAAAGCCCATGGGCTTAAGCCCAAGCCTGGCTTGGCCCGGGCCATGAACATGTCTACCAGCGGGTGATACCACGTGTCACTTAAACAGGTTCTATAAATTTTCTAGAAGTTTCGAGCCACGTGTACCAAAGACGGAATATATATATATATATATATATATATATATATTATATTATATTATATTACATGGTATTCTAATAGAAAAAAAATCGGCCAAGTATTCATTTTGGCCCCTTATCTTTTTTACTATAGTTCTGTATTGGTTCTTTATTTTTCATATGTTTTAAACTAGTCCTCTATCTTTGCAATTTGTTCAAGAGTAACACCGTCTATTTTTTTCATTAAATGATGACTTGACATATTGAAACGTTTTACAAATTATATTTTTACCGCTTCTTCAATTTCAAAATATTTATTTCAGTCATTTCGTCCCTTGCAAAGTCTTTGGTTCTTTGATTCCAAGCCTGGGTCGAATCCAATTCTTTTCGGCCTCTATCCCTTCTAATCTCATACCTTTTCAGGTCATAAGGATATCAAGTATTTAGCCAAAAAAAGATCAAATAAATAATCACGCTAATGCAATTAATTAGCAAGTCTGTAAAAACTCAAAAAAAAAATCACAAAATCGCTCTGAAACGTCTTATGCTTTCTCTCTTCTTTGCTTTGCTTTCTCTCGACTTTTTTCTTTTAGATCCTTGTAAGAGGGGTTGTCATATGTGATAAATTTGGCAACCCCTCTCATATTTTAGTTTTTTTATTAGTTTAACCTTAAAAATAAGTAAATCTTTGGTAACTACGGAATATTCCCCCCTTGGGACACATGCCACTAGCCTTCTAGAAGGGCAACAGAAGCTCGCACTAGTGACACGTGGCACCACCCATTTGCCTCGTACGTGGCCAATACCCACGTCTCCCCTCTTAAGCTCTCGCACCAGAGACATGGGAAGTCCTCGAACGTCATGGGTCGACTCACAACGAGCAGGAACGTGGGTCGACCACGTCCTCCTTCGCACTTAGTATAAAAAGCCTTCACCCGGGGGACTCAACATATAGACTGAGAGACACACAGAAGTAAGACTCAACATTCCAAATACGATACACCATCTTATTAATCTTGGAGCTTGTTCCGCCACCTCACACACTCAACCATCAATAAGCATATCTCCGTCTTGGGGATCTCCATCAGCAAAGCTCCCAGTAGCTCTGAGAGACCATTGCTCTCTCCCGGTCTAAGGAAACGTCCAATGAGTGGCTCGCCCGCTTATAGTACCTTACGCACGTCCTAGCCGCATACGGCCACTTACAAGTAACTATCCTGCCTAACGGCTCCTACGGACGTTAACACAACGAACTAAGTGGACTTTGATCCCTTCACAAGGGTTCGTAGGCACCTAGGTCATCACATTAGGACAAGCCCCCCAAGGTTATGACCCCTCGCGGTCCTTATTTTTAACTTAGAATTGTCTGAACCAAAAATGACAGTTACATTGGCGCCCACCGTGGTCTTTCTCAGACCACAATGCCTTGAGCACTCTGCCGTTAAATGACAATTTTTTTTCAGGGAGTAAGAGTATCTACTTAACACTCAGAAACCCATATTTTAAATTTTACCCACAGGAAAAATTTGAAAATGACCGATTCAAATGCTTCTACGGCCATGACCGATGCAAGTGCTCCAAGACGTAGTACAAGGAATAGGCAGGGAGCGATTGGCATTGCCACAGAGAAAACGAGAGTCTCGAATGCGACCCAACCGCAAAACACCTCGACAACACAAGTAGCTATCATGGAGAATGTTGTCCAAGCGTCGGCAACCAGGGAGGAAGCATGCCCCTAACATCCTTATGGCATGCCACACAACCCATGCCCCCAGCTAGCAATCAAGAGCTAGCGGAACCAGCAAGGACCTCAAGTGAAATGGAGTTAGCTCAACTCAAGGCAGAGATGACAGCCATACATCAACAATGGGAAGAGGATAGAAACCGCCCTCAAGCAAATACGGGCATCCAAATACTGGTAGCACCACACAACGCATCCGCGGGTCCATCCAGCGGCCCTACCGGTCTACTTGCAATGGAATTCTCCCGGCTATCACTAACAACACCAGTTCCCCCACCATCAATCCCACGTAAGCCAACGACGATTGCCAGACAAGCAGTACGCCTAGAGGTGTCAAAAAGGGCCGAGCCCGTTTTAGGCCCTAATTATTTAGGGCCGAGCCGGGCCGTTTTAAAAATGGGCCAAGTTTTCTCTAGCTTGGCCCAGCCCTTTTAGGGCTTAGGGCCGGGCCAGGCTAGCCCTTTTTTCATTTTTTTAAATTGGTCTTTTAATAATAATAATAATTATGATGTGTTTTATTTTATTTTTATTATTTTGTAAATTGATTAATACGAAAATTAAATGTTAGATATTATATAAAAGTTTATGCTAAAAATGTTGAAAAGAAATTTTAGAATATCTTTTCTTTCTTTTTAAAATATCTCTAATCAAAATTAATTTAGTTGTGTAAATAATGTTTTTCAACATATTGTTATGTGTTTTGTGTTTCTTCCTTTTTAATAAAAAAATGAATTAGTTTATTTACTTTCACAAAAAAACAATAGTTGATTTATTAGTAGTGAGTGGATAGCTAGTAAATGAGTAAATAACTAAGTAAGTATAGATTAAATATGTTAGGAATTTTTTATAAAAAAAATGTTAAGAATTTAGACCAAATTAAATAATAATTAATTAAATTAATTTTTTTTAAAAAAAACGGGCTAGCCCGGTCTGACCCTAGCCCGTCTTGGCCCTAATTGTTTTAGGGTCGAGCCGTTTTTAAAATGGGCCAAGAAATTTTCAGCCCGGCCTTATATTTTTTTAGGGCCGGGCCGATATTGACACCTTTAAGTACGCCCGCTCACGGACTACCCGCGACCACCTATCCCAAACTATCCGCCAGGATCTTATTTGCACATGCCTTGGGCAGGAGCCTACAACCTGTACTCTCCCTATGGCATGTCCACTTACTCAGGACAATACCATTGGCCCGACTTCGACTTCCAAGGAAAAGGGAGACACCCCTTCACCCAGCAAGTCATGAACGAGCATGTGCCCATTGGTTTCAAAATGCCCTTCCATATAGAACCTTATGGGGGAGAGACTGATCCACAAGACCATATCAGACGGTCGGCAATGCCGAGTTTTCTCCTCGACCCTGAAAGAAGCAGCTTTAAGGTGGTTTTCGCTACTGCCCATGAACTCGATTCACAGCATTGAACAGCTGGCACAAAAGTTCCTCACCCAGTTCGCCAGCAGTAAAGAATACCAGAAGAACGAAGATTCCTTCATCGGCTTCTACCAGGAAGAAGGGGAAACGCTGCAAGCTTTCTTAGCTCGATTCACTAAGCTCTCGCTCCAAGTCAGGGGCCTCCAAGATGCCATTGCAATCTTTGTCATCAAGCAAGGCCTCCGATGCTCACAGTTCTATAGGGAGCTCAATAAATGCCCTGTTTTTATCCTGCAGGAGCTAATGGACAGAGTGGAATGGTTCATCCAGGAGGAGAACGCCTAGATTCCCAAGGACAAGATGAGGAAATATCTAATAAGCAGGACCGACTTGGAGCGATCTGAGAAAAAGAAGGAGAAGATGGCGACCAACAAACAAAGTCCCAAAGAAAAAAACAATAGAAGGCGCTTGCCGCCACAGCCTTGAACGCCTCCCAGAGGAAGGTTTACCAACTACACTCCCCTCAACAAATCACACGTCGGGGTCCTTGAGGAAATTTAGCATTCAGACATGCTCAATTTACCCCCACAGTTTAAGAGGTGGAAGACTGGGAAACTAGTGGATAAATCCAAGTATTGTCAATTCCAAAAGGACTACGAGCACGAGACTAACGACTGTATTCACTTAAAAGATTAGATCGAGGATCTGATCTGCAAAGGACAGTTGGGCAAGTACATTAAGGAGGAAGGCATAGCCAGTACGAAACGCCCAAGGGACACCTGTGACCAAGCACTTACCTCAGGGTTATCAGCGTCATCGCATGTGGATTGTATAAGGGAACCACCTCACAACCGCAAAATAAGAAAAGGGTAGAACACTCCATACTCGCCCTCGACTATATCCCGAAACATAGGAAGAAAGGTGGAGAACCTAAAGGAGACCCCATCACGTTCGACCTTATGAACCTCGAAGGGCTAGTTCATGACGACCCAATGGTGGTGACCACAGTCATTGCCAACTATGAAGTCAATCGAGACCTAATAAACTAAGGGTCCTCAGCGGATGTCCTCTATTTCGACACTTTCAAGAAGCTCGGATTAAACGAGGCTAACATAAAGCCCTTCCCCGGCACGCTCAAAGGGTTCTCCAGAGCTCAAGTTCCTGTAGAAGGAATCATATCAGCCCGCACAACTATGGGCACTTTACCAAAGGTAGCGAGCCTTGACATGGATTTCATCATCGTCTCAGCACCTTTGGCATACAACGCCATCCTCGAGTGACCGTCCCTGAACAAACTCAAAGCTATAGTATCCACAGCATAGATCACTATGAAATTCCCGATAAGACATGGGGTCGAAGAAATCATGGCGGACCAAAAACTAGCGCGAGACTGCTATGCGGCAAGCCTAAAAAAGACCATCAAGGTCGCTCGCCTTGGTCCCAAAAAATCACGCGAGGAACCCTCCAAGGGCAAAGAGTCAGGAGCAAGTCCCTAAGAGTCTGCCCGCCCGGGCCAGGCCTCCGCCTAAACTCTGAAAGAACTTTGCACACTCGAAATACCTCTTGGTTAAACTTCACATGTCTTCGTTTATTTCAAGTTAGGAACTATTTTCAGTCAGACTAAGGCTATTCGAATGTAATCATTTTGTTTATCATTAATCGAAACTTTCCTTTTCCTTGAAAAAGGCATGACCTATACAAAAATACTCGTAAAGTCAACTTGCAAAAAGTCCCACCAAGGATGGGCGTAGGGCCGACCGTCCAAAGAAAAATGCTTAAAAGCCACCAAGGCCAAGCTAAGACTCCCCTGACGCATGGCTAACACCTAAAAAGCCTCTCGGGCGCGAATGCTCCAAAAAATCGGAGCCACAAAACGAACGTTCACATGAAACACGCTAGCAAAAACATGATACCGTCTTGATCACGCAGTACTCATGCAGAAATCTTTTTACCCAGAAGTGAAAAGACAAGCAATTCAAAAGGCTGCACTTACGCAAAACCTTTTTGCGCAGAAGTAAAAAATGAGTTAGTTCAAGAAATTGCAATTTAACATTAATTCACATTAATTTAACAAAAGGGGAAGGTGTCCGCCTATTACAAGGAACAAAACCTAAAACCTTACGGAAACCTACTCTTGGGCACTCCCAAGATCTACATTAGCTACGGCCTCCACAGGCTCGACATTGCCAGCATTTCCCGACGGCCTCTTCTAGACAACTTTGGCCAACTGCTAAGAAGTAACTCCAATCTTTGGAGTACGCCCGCCAACAATGGAGAGAACTCGATGGTCCAGCAGACGATCAGCCAAGTTGCGAAGGCAGTCTGAGTTCAGGGGAGGATCGGTCTCTAGCTGGCCTCTAAGTACTCCATCAAGACGCTCCAGAGAAGGACGCAGGGAAGCCACCCACTCAGCAGGGAATCTCTCCCCACGAAGACGCTCAAGCTGCTCGATCGTTAGCAGCATCCCATACATTCTCTGGGCCAGCATCTCTCCTTGATGGTCAGCAACGTTGATGACCCTGCTCTCAGCCTCCAGCCAGCCTGCAAGATTCCCACTAGCACGAGCCTCGGCATTCTTCAAAGCATCGTGAATTTAAATTTGCACAAATGTTAAAATTATGAAATTAACACAATTTATACAATAACCTCATGGAATTAGCAAGAATTAAATCCAACACTCATATGAATCAATATACCATCAAAGCATGCATTTGGACACAACAAACACAATAAAACCTTGCCAAATGACACGAAATATTATGATTAATATGAGTGTTATCACCTACCCTTGTTAAGTAAGGGATCAAAGTTAACGTAGTTCGAAGAGGAAACATTCGTAGGAGCCGTTAGGCAGGAATGTTACCTGTGGTCGCCGTGTGCGGCTAGGACGTGTGTATTGCTCCTGGCGGGTGAGCCACCTGTTGGAGGTATATTGTAAGTGATGGGTGAGAGAACATGCGTCTCTGAATAGTGGTTAGAGCAGGAGAATAAGTGACTTCTGAGTTATGTCGATTAGACTTAATTGAGTCCCCCAAGGGGTGGGTACTTATGCTTGGTGAAGGGGAAGCATGGTCGACCCACGTTCTTATAGGTCGTTCTTGTCCCATGTTCGCGATATCTCCCCACGTTTCTTTTACGAGAGAGGAAGTGAGAGTCGTGGGTATGAGACACGTATGAGACCACTGAGTGGTGCTACGTGTCACTAATCCGAAGTCCGGTTATGCTTCTAGAAGACTAGTGTAATATGATGGAGTTACAATACTTTTTAGTTATTAAAAACAATTATAAAAATCAAAATTGCCAAACAGATTATTTATTCTTTTGTTTTGAAAAACAGAAAATAATTTTAAAAAATTGGAGTCAAAGAAGCCCAATTAAATTACTCTCTCACCACCAACAGGTGGTTGGTTGGAGTGGTAGGTACTCCATTTCCCTTAAGCAAGGACTTGGGTTCAAATCTTGTATATGAAAAAACCTCTACTCTGAGAGCTTTACCCCCGTTATGGGACCTCAGCTAGCTCAAACAAGATTGTCTCCAATTGGAGGATACCTGTGAAAAAAACAATACTCTCTCACCTATATTAAAAAAATGTTCAACTAACATATGTAGATTTTTTTTTTTCTAGTTTAAAAATATATAATCCTCTTGAATTTAAAATAAAAACTAAAACGCCATAAAAATAATGATATTTTTCATCCTAATGGGTACTTGGAAAATTTACCCGTTGGGTCCGAGTCTGGATATTGAAAAATGGGTCTAGGTTCGGGTCTGGAGATTTTAACGGGTAAAAGTTCGGGTCCAGGTCCGGGGACGGGTAAGGGTGTATTCACTCCGGACTCGGACCCGGTGATATAATATATATAAAAATATATTATATATTATATCAAATTGTGTATTTGAAGTTTTTTTTTCTTAAATTTGGAAATAATTAAATTTATGAATGTGTGCTCAATACTTGTGATGAAAGTAGCAAATTTTATAAAAAAAATAGTAAATTTTCTGGGTCCGGGGCCGGGTCTGGGGATCTAAGTATTCGATGGGTCCGGGACAGGTATCAAATTTCATACCCGGCCGAGGATGGGGAAAATGTTGACTACCAGAGCCAGGGATGGGGAATGCAGTATCCTACCCAGACCCTGCCCATTGCCATCCCTACTATGATTATTTGAAGTTTGTTTTTCTTAAATTTGGAAATAATTAAATTTATGAATGTGTGTTCAATACTGGTGATTAAAGTACTTGTGATGAAAGTAGCAAATTTTGTAGAAAAAATAGTAAATTTTCAAGGTCCGGGGCCGGGTCTGGGGATCTAAGTATTCGATGGGTCCAGGACGGGTATCAAATTTCATACCCGACCGGGACCGGGTCCGGGGATGGGGAAAATGTTGACTACCGGAGCCAGGGACGGGGAATGCAGTATCCTACCAAAACCCTACCCATTGTCATCCCTACTATGATTATTTCTACTTTTTCTTTTAATTATCTTTTCACATTACAAATTATGTTCTTTTCATTATAATATTTTAATTTTCATTACTGAAATAATTTTCTTTATCACTCTCCTACTTCCTTTAATTATATATTTTATTTTGTATTTTTTATTTATAAATAAATTATTTTGTTACATAAAAAATACGAAAAAAAAAGCAACAGTCATATCAATATATTAATATTGATGTAATTATTATTTTTGGTTCAGACAATTTTAAATCAGAAATTAGGACCGCAAGGGGTCGTATCATTGGGGAACTTGTCCTTAGATGCTAATCTAGGTGCCTACGTACCCTTGTATAGGGATCAAAGTCCACGTAGTTCGAAGAGTATACGTCCATAGGAGCCGTTAGGCAGGAGCATTACCTATAAGAGCCGTGTGTTGCTACGACGTGTATGGAATGCTCCTGGCGGACAGGCCACCAGTTGGAGGTTTCCTCAGAGGAAGGAGAGAACAAGGGTCTCTCTGAGATGCTTGGAGCCCGTGAATGGAGATAACTAGAGAGATAGATGGGCTCTGATCAGGTTTAGATGTAGAGGTGATAGCGTTTCGTACTTGGAGTATTCTGTCTTACTCGTTGTCTATATATTGTTATGTATTATCTGTTATTTGTTCTATCTCAAGTCCCCCGGGTGAGGGTATTTATACTAAGAGCTGGGGGATCGTGGTCAACCCACGTTCTTGTTTGTCGTGGTCGGCCCATGTTGGCTGGGCGCGTCCCACGTCCCTAATACGAGAGTGTGTACGAGAGGACGTGGGTACAAGCCACGTACAAGGCTGGAGAGTGGTACCACGCGTCACTGACTAGCGTACCTTCCCATGTTCTAGAATGCTAGTGCCACGTGTTCTAAGGTGAAATATTCTGTAGTTACAATAAATATGACAAGTTATTTTAAATCTTTTATTTAAATATGATTTAATTTAAAATAATTATAAATTTAAGTAATTTTAAGTCTTAAAAATGAAAGTTTATGTTGTTTAAGCAAGTATGTTATATTTATTATATTATTTAAATGATAAGTATAACGTATTTTAGTCCAAAATAAATAGAAATATAATTTGTGAACGTAGTGTATGTTTGTTAAAGGAGAAAAATCGAATTAAGTTTTTCAAAAATGCAATTCAATTTAGATAGGAAAAAAGAAAAAGAAAAAAAAGAAAGAGATTGTACAGACCAAAAAAGAAAAAAGATAGTGTAAATTTTTTCCCCCGTTTAAAAAAGTGCGAAAACAATGAACGATTGTAAAATGAAAAAAAAATGGTACAAAGGTTATTCCTACTTATTCTCAATTCTGCCTCCAACTTTTTTTTTTTTTCAATTATATCTCTAATGTTTTATTTTTTTACCAATGTTACTCATTTCACTAATGCTGTTAAACAATTAGTAGTTTTTGTTGATGTGGCATTACATGTGGCAAAATGAGCTGACTAGACAAAAGTATTTTCATACGAGGCAAAATGAGCTTACCAGAAAAAGTGAGAAAAAAATGACACAATGCTTCAACTTGTTTGAGAACAAAATGTTTAAGGTTCAAAATGACATAGTATTGTGTAGGCTTAGGATAGAGAAAAATTTGAGTTGAAAAATATTTTTGCCCAGTCAGCTTATTTTAGCACGTGTGATGCCACATCATCATTAATTATTTAATGACATTGAAAAAAGTAACATTCGTAAAAAAATAAAACGTTGGGTGAGTACATGATCCAATACATGTCACAATTTTATCGACCAAAATTATATTGCATGCATACAATAAATTATATCATAGACTCACCCAAAATGTTGAGGAAACAATTGACACTAAAAAGACATTGAGGGACAAAATTGACATTCACGGCAAACATTAGGATAGAAATCACCCTTTCAAAAAAAAGTTTAAAATGCATTGAATATTTGTCCAAAAAAATGCATTGATGGTATGCATGCAATAAATTATATCATAAACTCACCCAAAATATTGAGAAAACAATTTACACTAAAACGACATTGAGGGACAAAATTGACATTAACGGCAAACCTTAGAATAAAAATCACCCTTTCAAAAAAGTTTAAAATGCATTGAATATTTGTCCAAAAAAAATGCATTGAATATTTTGCTTAGGACAAAACCGGAGGCGGGCGTAAGATTAGAAAAAATAACAACTTGACCGAGCTGTGAGCCTGCGTATGAAGAATATAAAATATGTATTAAAATAAAATGGAAATAATATTAATATCAAATTTTTCTTTTCTGGTTCTCTCTTGGTGGTCCTCGTCGTTGATTTTCTTCCTGTCACCTTCAACAATCTATGCTATTAAAACCAACCCATTCCACTTCTACTTCTTTCCATCTTCCTCCTACTCGCGTTTCTTCTCCATATTGCACCACCAACTTAGGTTCTTCTTCCTCTTCTTCTTTTCTCTCAGCAATACTCTGTTTCTTGGTTCAATCCTACACACCCATTACTTAAATGGCTCAGCCTTCAGCTTCAGGTTTTCATTTTTATTTTAATGTCTCTTCTTTATTTCTATTTCCCCCATGTTTAATTATAGCATTCTTGTCGAAGATTCATAAGAAATTCATATCTGGATTGAACTCGATTTGCGAGCTAAAGATTGTTTCTTTTGCGATTCTGTTATGTGGATTTCATTGAAGTCCGCGGAATGCTCCCAACTATAATTTATTTCCTGAATCATATTACAGATCTTCATTCAATATGTTTGTTCGTTCAATTTTTTTTGGTTCTCTCAATTGAATGCGTCGTGTTTTCGTTTGTTTGTATTTGAACTTCTTTGTACGATTGAGAAACCAAATCATGGGCGTCTTTACTACTGCAAGTAACGTATCTGAGATTAGTATTTTTGTCGTTTATACTCTATAGTTAATAGCTATTGATGTCAAATCTGATTGGATTGGGATAATAATTCATTTCTGAAGGTAATGTTTGATTATTGTGTAATAGATGCAAATTAGAATATATTGTCAATAGATGCCTATTTGCGTTGTTTCATGTTTGGAATGATTTTTCTACTTGATATTAAATTAGCAGAGTTACACCAATAGGTGGTTGGTTGGAGTGGTAGGTACTCCATTCCCCGTCTCGGTATCAAGTCTTGTGTATGTAAAAACTTCTGCTGAGAGAACTCTACCACCTTTATGGGACCTCAGCTAGCTCGAACAAGATTGCCTCCAATAGGAGGATACTGTGGGAAACCGAAAAATTAGCAGAGTTACATCTTTTTTATGGATTTCTAGATATAAATACATTTGAGACGGTCATTTGATCTTGAAAATTACAAATCTGCTTCTCATAGGTTAATGTTTGGTTTATGGAAAGTAGGGTGATTGCTGGAAATATTTTCTGTAGAAAATAGAATAATACAAAACATTTCCAGTTGGTACTTGGTAATGATTTCTGAATATTTTGTTTTTCAGGATAATTCTGTGAAGAGAATTTAACAGAAATTGCGTTGCTTTTATAATTTTCCCATGTTTGATTTGCTATAAAACATGCTTTCCTCTTTGAATAGGAAGTCATTTAGCTCCTTTTGAAGGATTGCTTTTGATTAATTAAGAAAATAGAACAAAATCTACAATCAACATCCTAAAGTGCAGAAGACATGTTCCAGCTAGTTCTGTTATGTAAAATAGATTAATTCCCTAGTGTTAGTGTCTTGAAATGTCTGTTATAGCAAAAATTCTTCAAGTGGGTTTTACAGTAATGCTTTTGTGCAGGCAACTCCGAAGGAGAATGCAAGGCCACCGGTTCACTGGTTGTTTGCTTTGGTGAATTGTTGATTGACTTTGTACCAACTGTGGCTGGAGTGTCACTTGCTGATGCACCTGCTTTTAAGAAAGCTCCTGGCGGTGCTCCTGCCAATGTGGCTGTTGGCATATCTAGACTTGGGGGTTCTTCTGCTTTTGTAGGCAAGGTGTAGTTATAAATCCATGTCTATTGTTTATATCTTCTTATCGATGACATCTTAGTCATTTGTTACATTTTGCACTGTAGATTATTTTCTAGATAACTGTTTGTATTCTGATACCCCCCATAAGAAGAAAAACTCAAAAAGAGTGAAAGGAAGGAAGGAGAAAAAAGACATGTGCCTGAGCTAATAGAATTAATTATGAGATCTAAGTTTCTTGCTATCTGTATTGTAGGTCGGAAAGGATGAATTTGGGTACATGTTGGCTGACATTTTAAAGCAGAACAACGTTGATATATCTGGGATGAGGTTTGACTCTAATGCAAGAACTGCACTAGCTTTCGTTACACTTAGAGCGGATGGAGAGCGTGAGTTCTTGTTTTTCCGTAATCCAAGTGCTGATATGCTCCTTCATGAATCAGAACTTGATAAAGATCTCATAAAGCAGGTGTTGTGTATGTGTGTGTATATTCTTTTTAATTTTCAGTTTGTCATTCACTCATTATAAGATATGGTCCAAGAGCTGTGATTTATGTTTTGATATCTGTCATATTGTTTGTAGGCTAAAATATTCCATTATGGTTCCATCAGCTTGATTGATGAGCCATGCAAGTCAGCTCATCTTGCTGCTATGAATATTGCCAAAAACTCTGGTGCCATTCTCTCTTATGACCCAAACTTGAGATTGCCCTTATGGCCATCAGCTGAAGCTGCTCGAAATGGCATAATGAGTATATGGGATCAAGCCGATATCATTAAGGTATAGTATACGTGAATATCACATGCTTTATAATGTTTTCTTCTTTTACTTTTTAGATTGAAGAGTGTTCTGAACACCCTCCCTCCCCCCAGCTGATTTGGACTTTTTTCATGTGTCTGCAGATAAGTGAGGATGAGATCACATTCTTGACGGGCGGTGATGATCCTTATGATGATAATGTTGTGTTGAATAAGCTTTTTCATCCTAATCTTAAGCTTCTAATCGTAACTGAAGGTTCAGAGGGTTGTCGATATTATACCAAGGTAGTCTTTTGAAAGTTAAGTGTCCCATAAGTGACACAATCAATCATTTCTTCATTTGATTTACTCTGTGTGCGTGTGTCTGTTTGTATCTACTTTTTATTGACAAATCTCATAATCTATAAAGATACAAGTGGCCAATATGGCGGTTGAGTGTCAATGTGCCCAACCAATGTTTTGCAACATAACATCATCTTGTAGTGATATTCTTGATGATTACTAGTGGCAAGTAAAGCTTAGGTGAAGATTGCTCTCAGTTCATTCATCAGAGTTTAACTATTCTGATTGCTAAATTTTGTGCAGGAATTTAAAGGCAGAGTGGCAGGAGTTAAAGTTAAGCCTGTCGACACAACCGGTGCTGGTGACGCTTTTGTTGGTGGGATGCTGTACAGTTTTGCTTCTGACCCTTCCATTTTTCAGGTATCTCTTAATTTTGAAACTGACTGATTGTTCAATAGATCTGGTCTCATTCATCCTATTATCTCCCATAATATAAACTTGCATGTATTTTTTCTTGTCATAACTATTTTTCTCAAACTAATTTCTTCCAACATTGCTACAGAAAGCAGTTTAATAGTATAATCAAGAAAGCTTCTTGTTTACGATTTAGAGTCTAGTAGGATCGAAGAAAGCGACAAATTTCTTTTTATATTCCAACTCTACTTTCACTCCCTTCCTTTTTTGCTATCTGCCTTATTTTGCTGGGAAATCCAGGGTTGATTCATATATATAAAATGCTTTTCACTGTCTGCTGATTGTTTTTCATATCTTTGATTGAAAGATTTTTAATTTACAGTTTAAATCTGAAACATGTAACTATCAACAATCCCCTTGAAACAAGACATTCGATTCATGATTCAGTGACTTACTGTTTGCACAATCTAGTGGTTGACAAATCTAAACATGGTTCCTGCATTTTATGGAAAGGTGAATTAGTATTGTTTATTACTTTTTATAAACACACCGAATGTGGATTTCTATGACTGTTAATGAGATATTCTAAAAGTGAACATTTCTCAAAGATATAGCACTGCAGATATATGCTTCTTGTTCATCACTTTTCGTGTCGAAGTTTTATACAAGAGCTTAGAAGATGCTTACCTATTATTTCTGTACAGTATTTGCTTGAGGTAACCGTTCACTTATTATAGAAAAGTTAGCAGAATTATGCCTTAGATGATTTGGTCATGTACGAGTCTCCTTCACAAAATGTTGATCAGATGAAAGATAATCCAATAAAAGAAAACAATAAAAAGAACTATTATTAGGATAAATTTAATTATAAATAATCTCATCATAGAAATGATACAAGATAGAATACATTGGGGTCACTTAGGCTTTGTTTGTTGTACAATATTTGCTTGCGGAATTTACGGATATATTCTATGTGGCAGGATGAAAAGCGTTTAAAAAAGGCTTTGTACTTTGCCAATGTATGTGGTGCCCTCACCGTAACAGAGAGAGGGGCAATTCCTGCACTACCCACAAAAGAAGCTGTTCTTCAATTCTTACTAGAAGCGGCTACAATATGAAAACGTCAGGGACTGTTTTGTAATAACATGTACTATTTGATTGTTTTTAAGGTTAAGCTATGCTTTAGCTAAAATGCTGATCTTCTTGTTTCATTTTGCTGTTCACGCTGCATTTCTATTATATAAAGTTCAATTTGCTTTCATGTCCCTATTTATTGCCTATTGGTTTTGCAAATTCTTTTCCACCAACTTTAAGATATAAAGATATAACAGAATAACAGATGCACAGCATTCATTGCCGTGCTTTTTCTTTTTCTTTCTATAGGGAATGCCTTTTTTTATTGATGAGAAATTATAAATAATTCTGGTTATGCTTGCATAGTCGGTCCTAAGTCCGAATAAAAGAGGAAGGTTGTGTTAGGTAGTCGACAATCAATGTAAAACTTTGTCAAATCTTTATGAATATGGGATCAACAATGTGAACATGTTATTGCTAGGTCGTTGCCCAAAAGCAACGCGCTGTATGGCTCTAGTACAATGTCAAATGAGCAAGAGCCACTACATTAACACTCGGATGTAGTGAAAAATAAGCAAGGGTTCTCACATTTTCGTGGACGGGTGTGGATAAAGAAGCTAGTCCATAAGAGTAGGGTACGCTATGGGACTTGGAATATTGACACACTTACAGGTAAATCAATGGAGATAGTAGACACTATGATTAGGAGAAAGATAAATGTAATGTGCCTACAAGAGACTAAATGGGTAGGAGATAAGGCTAGAGAATTAGACACTTTAGATTTTAAGCTTTGATGCGCGGGCAAGTTTAAAGCCAGTAACAGAGTAGGTATAATTGTAGATAAAAAGTAGAGGGACAAAGTAGTAGATATAAAAAGAATTGGAGATAGGATAATTGCTCGAAAGCTTATAGTGGATCGGAAGACCTTTAATGTTATTAGTGCCTACACACCAAAAGTAGGGCTAGAGGAACAACATAAGCTTAAATTTTGGGAGGACTTAATTAGAAGGTTTAATATAGGCGTTAAGGGGAAAGAGCTTCTTAGGAGGTTATTTAAATGGGCATATGGGGAGAGAAGCTAGAGGATACGAAGGTTATCACGGAGGATATGGCATTGGAGAGATAAATGCAGAGGGTAAAACAATATTAGATTTTGCTTTAGCTTTTAATCTCCTTATAGCAAGCACTTATTTTAAAAAGAGGGTAGAGCATCTTATTACATACAAGAGTGGAGCGACTCTTAGAAATTTTATTAAAATTTCATTATTGGATTAACATTAATTAATTATTGGATTTATAATTATACTAATTAAGTAATTTAATCTCATAATTACGAATAAGAATAGATTAGGGTCCATGTTTAAATGTGATAATCAGTGATGGGTTGATTATCCACATGCCTATTGGGCAAAGACTCAACTTACAGCCCAAGAGTATTAGTAATTATCCCATTAAATTACTAATTTAGATATAGAGTTATTTTGTGGGAAAGTTTTAAATGATATACTTTAAAATCAAATATTTGATAAGCTATCAAATTTTATCTTATTTATTTAATACTTAATTTTACTTTGAATTTATTTAAAACTTAATTTTCCATATCTAGAAAAACCCTACTTATAAAAGGGTTTGTCTCTACAAAACTTGATGACTCTATTCATTAACAAAAAGAAAACAACTCTTGGGTATTGTGGGTTGAACCTACTCTTTGCTCTGATTTCTTTCGCCATGGTTATTCCAGGTTTGTCGATTCATTGTTTTATTTATTTCTCCCAATTCGAATTAGGGATTTATATGTAACTTTTAATCCCAATTTTCTTATAAATGGTATCAGAGGCAGGTTCATGATTCTTGATTTTGTTGATTTCAAAATTAAATTTCTTAGATTAAAAGTACTCCAGACGTTGGCTTCGAAATTTTTTTTGGTTGTGCATATACATATAAGATGCAGCGTCAGTTTGTATCTGTTTAAACATGGTCTGTTTTTTATTATATATATATATATATATATCGTGTGACCTATGTATATATGATCCAACGTTTTATTTATTTTTTCTTTCTCCTGATATATCCATGTATTGTGTGAGACCATATCTTCTTAATGGAAGTTTCCTTGAGTTTTATTTGTATTATATATATATATATATATGGATCAAGCTTTTTGGACAATTTGTTTTGATTGTGTTGATGACAAAGTCACCTTCTTTTGTGTATGCATCTATATTACGTTTTGGTGATAATTACCAATTGAATTATTATATATAATTTATTATTTATATAAATTCTGACTTTTAGATATTATTAATTTTATACTATGTTATCACGTCCTTTTTTATGGTATTTTACATATGTTGCTCTTGTAGCGTGCGCCCCCGCGCGCGCGCACACACACACACATATATATATATATATATATATATTGTGCACAATCTATATATCATTATTGGCATCATATATATTGCCTATCCTCCAAGAATAATGTCATTTATTTATTTATTGTTACAGTTATTTAATTTGTCTATACACCTAGTAATTATGTGTTCACCTATCGTGGATTGATTTATGATAGTGTTTGGTTGTCAAATAAATAAATAATAATTAAATTGAAAGAAAGTTTGAAGTGTATATTGATTGTGTTCTTACCCTATCGGTAAGCCACAATTATTATTTCTAAAACATGCGTTTTCGATTGAAACCTGAAAACCCCATAAAAGTGGCGTTTTTCACGATTTTGTAGCATCGATTCGTGAAATTATTTGAGCACCCGAAATATTTTTATTAATTTCCATAGTACTAAAATTTAGTTTTGGGGCAAGTACTCTCAGAATTTTGACTTGAAATTTTTGTGTGCATATTTTGTAAGTTAATATTGATCTCATTTTTTTTACACTCTCCCTAAAATTACCGTTTGATATATGAAATAATTTTTTGTCTGATATTATGCACATAAATTGTGGTTTTCTACTTAAAATTCATTTTGAGCCCCATTTGATTAAAATTTTGAAATCTTTGGTTATGGAAATTGGTTTTGTTAATTTTAGCAACTTGTGATTGAGTGCTCGCCTATCGTGAGCCCAGTTGCAAAGTTGTTTTTTAGTTTGTGGACCAAAATTTGTATTGACAATGGACATATACCCTATCGGTGTGACATTGTTAATGCAATATGTATTTTGAGATAATTAATTGCTTAGCTCAGTATCTTGTGGACTTGTCTGATAATTAATTAGTGTTATCCAAGTGGGAGAGATTTCAATTATTTGTATGAATTAACATTAATTAACTATTGTTTTAGTTATTTGTAATTACTGATTAAGCAATTTATTTAATTAATTTTGTCTTAATATCTACTTTATTTTTGTGATTGATGAGCACTAGAGATATTTTGGTTTGGGCAAAATATTTTATATAGGTATCCTGATTGAGATAGAACATTTGTTTTAATAACCGCTTTGTGGAATGACTCAAGGTTAAATCTTATTCTGAATTGCCCATTAATTTTACCTTGTTAAGTCTTACGGTATTTTGGCTCGTCTCAAGGAACCTATATTTAAGTAAGTGCTTAAGAAATTTGAATTGCACTATTGTGTCTTTTATGATAAGTTTTCCAATTTGTAATTTCATCAAATAGTCTTATTTTAATCCCCTAAGCTTTCGTTGTTAGCATTTGGTGTTTTGCTCAAGTGTACACTAGTTAAGTTATAGCCTTCCGTATAAGTGTACTTCAGAAATACTTGAGCAATCTTGTAAGGGATCATTGGAAAGCTAAGAAAATGTCATTAAGTACTTGTAAGGTACTGTAAATCATCTGTTGGCCTTGTGAAATCTGATCCGATCAAAATGGTTTTGTTACTTGGATGTAGATTATGTTAGTTGAGTAGATCGTTTCATCTACGTCAAGCTGCATGTTTTTTTTTTTTTATGTGGAAGGGCTGTTTTGTTTTAGAGGGTTAGATGGACACTTACAACACTTCAAATATATATCGCTTTTGTGAAGCCATTTATTAGATTATATGGTTGAGGAATCAGATATCTAACATGCGTTTGATTAATTTCATTTTATTTATTCCTCTTATCATGTTGCGATACTTGTGTGTTATAAGCTTCTCTCAAAGTTACAAGATTAGTGACCCTATAAAGGTTTTATATCAAATTTATGTCCGTGGGAGAGAAGATAGTTCAATCTCATAACTTGTATGTTAATTGTGGATTTACCCTATCGGTAGAACATAGTTAATGTGCAATTTTGTGATACATGCTCATTTGTATATCTTGTCAACTTTGTGTTTTGTTTATAATGTTTCTAGAGTCTATTGTGTCCTATCGATATGGTGACAATGGATTCATTTTGTATTGATCCCTTCATTTGTAAAATTTGGATACACATGTATTTTCACATTTTTTATAAAGTTGCATAAGCTGATTCTGTGATGGTAATCTTGCGTTATAATTATGTTTTCAAGACATAATTAATGTTTCCCGTTTGTTATTGCCATATCAGCTTCTGTTTTTTAGCAACTTTATGTGGTGAAAACTTTGGATGGGAGTAATCATGATGACCGGTTTGAGTCCCTAGACATGTATCTGTTAATCAAATTATTATTTGGCTATGAGGGATCATGGACTAACAGATGTATTGAACATTCTGGTGTTGCTGACAAAGACTTACTATAAATTTTGGTGGACCTTTTGGATAATTTCTTGGTCCAATAGGAGCTTGAGTAAACGTTAAATTGGATTTAATTAAAGTTTAGCCTTCTAGAGGCATTTAGTGTAACTTTGTTACAATTATTGGATTTAGTCCAATTTTAGCCTTCTGCATTTGGCACAATCTTGTTATATATATTGGATTTAGTCTAATTTTAGCCTTTGAGAAGCAATTGACATAAATTTAATTATGTTCATTGGCTTTAGTCTAACCTTGGTCTAAAAAGGCATTTGACGTAATTTAGTTGCATCTGTTGGATTTAGTCCAACTTAGGGATTCAAGTTTGCTCAATTGATGAGAAACATTGTCTTTTCCGATCGGATTCAATGTCTTGTATTATCTCACAATTGAATTTGTTGTTTTGGATCCAAATCTTTTCAAATCTCGAATTTGACATTTTGTGTCTCAGACTTGTTTGATTTACATTCTTGGCGGATCCGTTGACCAAAGGCTTGTACGAGTCTTTAAAAACCATGTGACCAACATGGGTGTTGTTGCAAATTTTGATGAAGCCTTGGTCTAGTGGGAGTCTGAGTTAAGACTTTATGAATTTTTCCTTTTGATTTTGTAATATGACATTTAATGTTATTTCGTAATCTATCTTATTCAGATGTTGAAACCAGTTTATATTTATATCATTTATTTCCCTATCGGATTTAATGATATGTTTATATCACTTGTTTCCCTATCGGAATCAGTGTCTATTTGTGTGGTTTCATCTAATGTACACATTTGTGTACTTTTGTGATGATTAATCGCTTACTTCAGTATTTTTTGTTTATATTCTCTAATAATTGATTAATGTTATCCAAGTGGGAGATTGTCAGAAATTTTATTAAAATTTCATTATTGGATTAACATTAATTAATTATTGGATTTATAATTATACTAATTAAGTAATTTAATCTCATAATTACGAATAAGAATAGATTAGGGTCCATGTTTAAATGTGGTAATTAGTGATGGGTTGATTATCGACATGCCTATTGGGCAAAGACCCCAACTTACAGCCCAAGAGTATTAGTAATTATCTCATTAAATTACTAATTTAGATATAGAGTTATTTTGTGGGAAAGTTTTAAATGATATACTTTAAAATCAAATATTTGATAAGCTATCAAATTTTATCTTATTTATTTAACACTTAATTTTACTTTGAATTTATTTAATACTTAATTTTCCATATCTAGAAAAACTCTACTTATAAAAGGGTTTGTCTCTACAAAACTTGATGACTCTATTCATTCACAAAAAAAAAAAAACAACTCTTTGGTATTGTGGGTTGAACCTACTCTTTGCTCTGGTTTCTTTCATCATGGCTACTCCAGGTATGCCGATTCATTGTTTTATTTATTTCTCCCAATTCGAATTTGGAATTTATATGTAACTTTTAATCCCAATTTTCTTCCAGCGACATGTTCTCAAATTGATTTCTTTTGGTAAGGAAATCAGATAGAAAACTTTGCACCGATTGCAAAGTCATTCCGAGAGAGAGCCTAACTACCTTACATAGGGTCTTGGTCATGGACGTTCAAGTGAAGGGTAGAGTCGAAAGAAATAATAAAAAAAACCAAGCCCTAGAATAAGGTGATGGCATTTGAAAGGCGAAGTACAAGAGAATTTCAAAAGAAAGATGCTGGAAGAGAGGATTTTGGGAAACATAAAGAGATGCAAACAACATGAGGAATACAATGGCTTAAGGAATTAGGAATGTTGCAACAAAAACATTGGGTATATCTATAGGTTTTGGATCAAAGGGGAAAGAATCTTGGTGGTGGGATGCAAGTGTATAAACAAGATTAAGGTTAAAAGAGAGTGCTATAAAATATGGCAATCATGTAGAGATAATGTAAGTTGGAAGAACTATAAGGTAGTTAGGAAATATGTTAAGAGGGTAGTGTCAGAGGCAGGAAAGCTTAAGAAGGGTTATACCAATCTTTAGGAACCAAAGATGGGGAGAGAAAAGTATTCAAATTTGCTAAGAGTAGAGAGAGAAAGACAAGAGACATAGATAAAGTGAAATGTACTCAGGAAGTGAAATGTATTTAGGATGAAGAAGGTAATATCTTGGTAAAGGAGCAAGATATTCAATAACGATGGAATGATTATTTTCACAAATTTTTAAATGAAGGACAAATGTCTGCTTGTCATACTTATAGGCTAAGTACTAATGAGGAGGATCTTAATTATAGTTTCTATCGAAGAATACAAGAGTATGAAGTAGTATAAGCTTTGAGGAAAGGCAAGGCAGTAGGACCTGATAATATAGTCATTGTGGTGTGGAAGAGTCTAGGAAGCAAAAGTGTAAGTTGGTTAATAAAACTTTTTAATGTAATATTGAGATCCAAGAAAATTCCAGAAGAATGGAAGAAAAGTACTTTGGTCCCAGTGTATAAGAACAAGGGGGATATACAAAATTGTGCAAATTATAGGAGGATCAAATTCATGAGCCATACTATAAAGTTATGGAAGAAGGTTATTGAGCGGCGGTTGAGGATTGAGATATGAATTATAGAGAATCAATTTGGTTTCATGTTAGGGAGGTCAAACATAGAGACAATATATCTATTAAGAAGATTGATGGAGAGATACCAGAGATCTCACAAGAATCTATATATGGCTTCCATTGATTTGGAAAAGGCCTATGATAGAGCACTGAGAGAAGTATTATGGAAGGCTTTGGAAAAGAAAGGAGTACATGTGGCTTATATTCGAATAATAAAAGACATGTATGATGGAGTAATAACTTGTGTGAGAACACAAAGTGGTGCCACGAAGGATTTTCTTATAACCATAGGGCTACATCAAGTTCAGCTTTAAGCCCTTACCACTATTTTTTAGTTACAGAGCCCTTACCACTTTAATTTGGTATTGGATGTGCTCACTGAACATATGTAACAAGCAGCACCAAGGTGTATGCTTTTTGCTGATCATATAGTCTCCTGGTTGGAGATTCCAAAGAAGTAAATGAAAAACTAGAGATGTGGGAGTCAAGCTTTGGAGACATATGGATTTCTTATAACTTGAAGTAAAACGGAGTATATGGAATGTAAATTTGGTGGTAGGGAAGCTGATTCTCGGAATGAAGTGAAACTTAGAGATCAAACCATACAATAAGCACAAGTTTTAAGTATTTGGAAACGACAATGCAAAATAATGGAGAAACATATGAGGACGTAAACCATAGGATCCAAGCAGGATTGACGAAATGGAGGAAGGGAGGTGTTATTTTTTATAGAAAAGTGTCACTTAAGCTTAAGGGAAAATTTTATCCCACAGCTATAAGATCAGCATTGTTGTATGGTGTTGATGCCGAAATGACACGATGGAAGTATTCACCGCCAATAAGTAGTAAAGTGATAAGTAAAAAGTATAGAGAACTAGGTTAAAACGGACTGATTACTAATGCAATCATATTCACCTAAGTCATGCTAATCACAATCAAGTGTTCAAAGTAAGAGAATTAAAATTAAACTAATTTCAAATTATGAGAGAAACACAAATGGAAGCAAAGCACCTAGGATTGTAGTTGTTCTTAGCACTAAAGTATAGAAGTGACACTCTTAACTACCCAATTTAATGTCTTGAAATTAAATTAGTCTTAGCTTCTAAAATCATTATAGGTATCTTCCAATCCTCTGTAAATTCTATTACCTAAATCAAATCCCCTATATTCCTATGGGAACCTAATTCAAGCAATACATTGGGCTCAAGCTAACCATGACTCCATAAGACTCATTGGTATATTCCTATCCTTTGAGTAAAGCTAGTTAATCATTCAACTATTAGCCTAGATCAAATGGTATTCAGCCTTATGACTAAATCAAGGTTCCTCTTCCAAGGTAACCCCTAATTCTCCCCTTAACTCTAGTTGGTGATCAAGCAAATAGGATTGAACAATAAAACAAAGTTGAATAAACATCAGAGTGCATTAAATCAAGAAGTAAGAGTGCTTAAATCCACAAATTACATGCTAAGAGACTACAATCCTAGGTTACAAGAGTTTAGCCAATCTTATTCAAGAGCTACAACAACCCAAAATCAATAAACATAGCAAATATCAAAGCAAAAGAGTGAAAGAGGAGACGAATCTTGTTTCCAGCACTCCAATCTGCTCTTCTTCCGCTTGAATTGGCCTTGGAGATGAGTTTCCCTCTCTGTTTTTGGCTCCCTCTAGCTCCTAAGCTTCCAAAATGGTTGAATGAATCGATTTAGGGCTTGTGGAACCTTTTATTTCAGTCAAAATACTCTATTTTGCTTCTGCCCTTCGAAATGGCGCTATAGCGCCATGCTTCTATTTAAATGGTGGTATAGCACCTTAAAATGGCACTATAGCGCCCCTTTTGTTAGTTCATGCTATAGCATCAAATTTTGGTGTTATAGCATCCTGATTCAAGACCGGCTCCTTGTAAGCATTCGTGAGAGTTGAATCTTTGAAATAAAGCCCTAAAAATAAGAGTAAGACACACATAAATCCCTCAACAAGATTGGAAACGCAAAGAACACTACAAAATACAATAAAATCTAACTAAAATTAAGCAATTATCCACTAACAATCTAAAAACACAAAAACTAAATAAAAAATAACAAAAATTGATTCCTTGACACCTTTTGATGTGAGCAGGGAAAGCACAAATAGTGGCCATAATTTATCTTCCGAAACAATTGTATTATTAAAAGCAAGAAGAGTCAAGAAAATCAAATTAAAGTCGCCAGATAATAGTAAAAACGTGAGTTACACATTTTGGGCTGAAAGTGGAGCTGCACAACATGTTTTGAGCTTGAAAACATTAATTTGGAGAGATTGGACCATGTACTATACATGTGGAGACTTGTTTAAGTCTAGATCTTCTTATTTTGGGCTTAAAATCCTTATTTTAATTTGGGTTAAATTTTTGTGCGAAAATCATTATATTTAGACTTTATTATTTAAAGTCCATTAGTTTTTTTAGACAATTATTTAAGATTTAGTGTTTTAATTATATTGGGTTTAAGTATGATTGTTAGAAAGACCCAATAGTTTTATTTTAAAGTTATGTTAGGATTTAGGGTTTTAATTGTTTTAGGATTCTAGAGTTTTCTTTTTTGGAGTATAAATACTCCTTTTCTATCTTGTATTTGGCAGAAGTTAAGTTTTGAATTATATGATAATTTGAATTATTCATCTTGGGAGTGGATTTCTCTCTAGGGTTCTTCATTGAACTAACAGACTTATCAAGGTTTGATCATCCTTGTGGCGTCTTCTAACACTTCGGGTCCTTGTTCGTTCGAGTTCAAGGGTTCAAGTGGATCAATCGACCATTGTTTAGCTTTCTTGGGGTAAGAATATTTCAGATTGATTGTGGGTTCGTGGGGTCAATCCCTAGTGGGTTCGCATCACCTTTCTCCTCATAAAATCTGAGAAATAATAGCCTAAATAGCTCTATTTCTTAGAGCTATCATATGGTACTGAATGTTGGACTATAAAAAACTCAATATGAGTATAAATTCAACATGGCAGAAATGAGAATGTTGTGTTAGATTAGGGGCCACATTAGAATGGATAGGATTAGGAATGATTGAATTAGAGAGAAAGTTAGGGTAGCACCTATTGTAGAAAAATTAGTTGAAACACGTCTTAGGTGGTTTGGTCATGTATAAAGAAGGCCGTTAGTTAAAGGCTCCTATACGTAGAGTTGACCAGATGGAAGACAGCCCAATAACTAGAGGTATGGGAAGACCAAAGAAAACAATAGGAGAAACTATTAGATGGATTTAGCTATCAATAACTTAACAATAGAAATGAGTAAAGATAGAACATGTTGACGTCGTTTGATTCATATAGTTAACCCCACCTAGTGAAAATAGACTTTGATTGTTATTCTTGTTAATAAGAAATAGCAAGTCAAATTTTCAAGGATTAAATTATAAGGGATTAAACAATTGATAGATGATTTATTCAGGGATCAATAATTCTCATTTTTGTTTTTATTAAAAGATTTATTATTTCACAATGATATTGTATATTGAAGATTTTTACGCCTCTATTGCTTCTCTAAAAATTCGAGCATTGTCATGCGGTTATTTATATATTTAATTTTTGTTGTTAATAATTTTTTTAATCTAAAGAAATAAACAAAATGGCCTCTATTTCCTAAATGAAATCCTTGGTGTTTGGACATTCTTCTAAATATATTACCTAATTTAGTTTCAAAATGATATTGGAATACTGGATCCTCTTTTTTCATTTTCTTTTTGAAACAAAAGGGTCGAACATGTAACTCTATTTTTAAAAAGAAAAAAGGTAGCATAAACTGTGAACATAGTATCCTGTGCAGACAGGCAGAGACTCTTACAAAAAATAAAATAAATAAATAAAAAATGAGGATTACAAACGAAATAGAGAAGTAGTGAGAGGAGGGATCAACATGAAAAGGGAAAATTAGGAGAGGCCAAGAATAGATTTTCCCCAAACAAATTGGTTAGTTGAGTAATATATTCGGATTTACATAATCCTGTACGACAGGGAGCCAAAAGAACAGAGGAGACGGGGTGATGCAAAGCACACAACTGCCGAAGATGATGTTGTACCCCCTCCTTTTTCCAATTATTGCGAAATTGGATCTAGTAAAGTGCGAAAAATGTAAAATTTATGAAGTATATTATCTAAACCGTTAAATAAAAATCGAGATTCATGTCCGTACGGTAACAATTTCATTCAACGGTTCAAGATATACACTTTACACACTTTACCAGATATGCACTTTAACAGATCTTGGATAAAGCAAGTACAATGCACAAAGGTGAAAAAAATAGAAAGTTGACATTTTGAAGGATCTAGGATGAGCGGAAAACACTTTTGAAGGTCACCTTACTTACACTCACCTATAAATACCCCCACCATTTGCTGAAGGGGACATATTGATTTTGGGCCAAAGAAAAGAATAGAAACGCTATTGGAGTAAGAGGAAGAGTTTGAAATTTCTTGCTCTTGTTCAGCGAGTGAAGGTACTAGAAATTCTTATTGACTACAAGAAGTAAATAATTTGACTATTATGATGATTTATGCCTCATTCTTGAAGTGAATAATGGGAGGTTTTGGGAGTATTCCATTTCCTTCTCTATTGCTTGGTACTTGGTCTTTGTATTCATTGGTAACTCAGATTTATGCATGCTATGTGGTTCTGTGTGTGAAAATATTTATTTGTTACATTCTCTGGCTTTTCCTCGTTATGTTATTTGGCGGCCTTCAGCAATCGTCTTTTGAAGTTATGGCATTCCAAAGGTTCACCAATCTTAAACCTCGGGCTCAATTGCTTTCTCGCAGCAGACCTCCTCCTGGAAGATCGGCTCAAACTACTTACCAAGAATCTATGGTACTTTGTTGAAACTCAAGGTAACTTAGGGAACCCACCCTTAAAGCTAGCTCGTAAGGAGGAAGAATCAAGCTTCCTTAAGTACTCCATTGAGTATCTTATCCTATCAGATGTGGGACTTCTTTATATCTCTAATACTCCCCCTTAAGTTGCTTCGATTCATACCCCCTTATGGAAACTACTTAGGTGCTTCACTGACCGGAAGTTTGGCCATATTTTCTCAGAAGCAAATGCTTGTGCAAATGCTCTAGCAAATTTTGGCAGACAAAAATTAAGTCATTTGACAATTTTGACTTTGCTCCCTCTTGTATTACAAACATGCTTCTTTATGACAATATGCAACTTGAAAGATTTTGAAAATCTAGCCATTTTTCCTGTAATCTCTTTTGGCTGACAGTAATCCTTTTCTGCTTATGTTGTGTGTCTCTTGCTTCTGTTGTCTTCTTTTTGGGTTGTATTTTGCCCTATGATATTACCAATCACTTTTGTGTGCCCACCTTCTGGGACTTCTTCATTTCTTCGTATTGCTGCTTAGTCCTTTGTTGTATTGTTGTTTTAGTCTTTTCTTTCCTTTCTTGTTTTGTCTATGTATTGAACTCTATTTTAATTACGTAATTTAAGTTTCGCTCTTTCACAAAAAAAGAAAATAATGGTTAGTTTAGTCGCCCCTAACTTGTCGTTAGGAGAAATTAATCATCCAAGGTGCATCCAAGTCTATCAATATTATATTTGACTATGGCTAATGTTACTCGCACCCAATGACATCGTTGGGCGTGGCTATTCCTAGTTCCCAAAAAGAAGTTTAAAAAAGTGAAAAACTAATAAATATGATAAAAAAATAAAGAAAAAGGAAAAGGAAATATTCAAATAAACAATTTGTAAGTAATTATTTTCAATGTTAAGAGAGGTTATATCCTCCATAATCATTTATTAAATTAGTGAGTGACCCATATGTCTCCACTACTTTTAAATAAAAGGAATTTAATGAAATATTTTAAAAAAGAAAAGTAACAAATGATGTTCTTCTTTTTTGTTTTGTCCTAAACAAATCATGTTCTTCTTGTATAATAAAACCACAATCTCATTTTGGTCCTTGAAGTAAGATGATTTTTTATAGGAAAAAACTTAGGTCCATTTCCTTAGGTCCATTTCATCAAGTTCTCCAATATTAATATGACACGTGGCAAAAAGTATTTAAATGACCAATCACAATAGAGAGAGAATATAGAAGACCACCTTTTATATGACCAATCATAGAAGAAAGAGAATTTAAATACAATACATGATTGGTGGAACTTGATGAAATGGACATAAGGACATGGACCTAAGTTTTTTTCCTTTTTTATAATGGTCATCAATGTTTCAAAAGTTTCAAAATAGATCATGACGTTGGCAATTGTTTCTGTCAACACTCCATTATGTCTAGGGATAAATAAGAAAATTAAAATCAATTAAGGAGAGATGTGGAAATAAATAACAAAAAATAAAGAGAAGAAAAGAAATAGAAAAAGAGAAATAAAGGGGGAGCTAAAGTAGGGTGGTCGCGACCGAATGTTGTTAGTCGTCATGAGACATGGCCGATCGCGACCGCCTACACGAGAAGGCCTATACTTTTGGCACGCATTTTTGTGCCAATTATGCCCCTAGTTAACCCTATAAATAGAGGGGAGGATTTCTAGATTGAGATAGGCAATTTTGAGAGACAATTGTATGATAATTCATGGGTGTGAGCTAGGATACTTTAAGAGCTTTATGAAGACTTCTTCTGAGTTTGGTGGTCATTTCTCTTAAAGCGAAGGGCATTTTGGTAGTCTTTGAGAGGTTATTTTCTGATTAATTTCGTGCTTAATTGGTTTTCGATAAGAATTGGTCAATATTTCTATATTTTCAAGGCTAGGAAAGTGCAGCGGTCGCGACATGTTCAAGAGGGGTTGCAAATGCTTTCATATAAATCCTTACATTTTTTTGGAAGATGAACATGGCTGTGACTTGTTCAAAAGGTTCGCGACCACCTTTATAAAAGTCCTGAAATTTTGTTACCTGGCTCGAATATAGTCGCGACCTCCCATCCTTAGGTCGTGATCGGTAATGGAAAATCTTATAAATTTAAATGTTCTTCATTTCTTTTCAAAGCATAAAAATCTAAGAGGGACCTCGGGGAGGCTTATTCTTGCCAGTGTTTCTTTGAACCATTGGATGCCCTTCGTGATGACAATAGTTTGAGACAATTGTCCCAAAAATTGGGGTGGCGTCGGGAGTCCTAGATTTCCTCTCAAAACTTGGAAAAGGAGTTCAAAAATAATGTTTTGAAAATTAGTTTATAAATGAGTGAAAATGGTTTTGGTTTGGGAGTCTATTTGAGATGAGGGGAAGGTGTTAGGCATCCCTCATCTCTCGTCCAAACATGGTTATCCCAAGATTGAAATTCGACTTGATTTGGTATACAAATAATTAAAATTCTGTCAAACAACAACACATAGGTGAGCTCAAACCAGGATGAAAGCTTGGGGCCTACATGTCCTCAAGGAGGGATTAGAGTCCACGTAGTTTTTTGTGCACAAAAATGTGTGTGTGGGGACACTCATCAAGCCAGGGGTTCAGATGGTATCCCAAAGTGGGGTGTACCTATAGAAGCGAAGGCTCCTTGACACTTATCTACCATGGAGAAACAAAAGTGTGTGACAGCGTTCACCAAGCTAAGGGCCTAGACGACACTAGTGCATTTGTGCCTGAAGGAATATAGGTTCCCTAGCTTTTATAGAGTTAAAGTGTTGAAGAATAGATAAAGCAGTAAACAAAAGAAAGCAAAAAATAGGAAAATATAGCCCTGGGGTCGCCACCCCTGGTCCCTGGGGTCGCCACCCCTGGTCCCAGGGGTTGCAACCCCTAGTATGTTTTATGGGAAAAGTAAGAGGATAAAGTAACAGAGGGTCATGACCCCTGCAACCCAGAAAGGTGAATGATCACAGCTCTGATTGGTTGTCACAATTAGGATCAAATAAAGCCTTAGCTACACAATATAGGGCACAACCAAGGGTCGAATCTCTCGCGAAGCCTCTAGTCAAAGCTCTACGATTGATTGCAGTAACCCAGGTTTAAGCTAAGTATTAAAAGCAGTTTAATAAAAAGAAGTTATAATATGATAGATAAAATTACTAAAAGCCAACAGGTTCCTTAGAGGATGATATTAGCAATCCTAGCCATCTAATGATTTTAGGGAGTTCTTGTTCTTTTGATAATCATAAGGCACATAGACAGAAATAATAACGTATACTTATATCCGGATTCTAGGCCACGACCGTGAATCCTGGAATCCCTAAGTACAAGTTCCTAAAGGCGGGTTTTTCAATAGAAATCTAGCAAAATATAACTATACCTAACTAAACAAGAATTAAATAAATACTCCCGGATTTGAGCTCATAGGCTCATGGCTAGGTCAACACTCCTTGGAAACCCTAAGGGATTTAGCCACTCATAGCTCACAGAATATCCTTATGGATAGGGTTTGGCTGTGAAGCCTGAGATGCCATTAGAAGTTGTAACTATCATTTTTGGTTCAGACAATTCTAAGTCAAAAAATAAGGACCGCAAGGGGTCGTAACCTTGAGGGACTTGTCCTTAGGTGAGAACCTAGGTGCCTACGTACCCTTACGAAGGGATCAAAGTCCACGTAGTTTGCTGTGATGACGTCTGTGGGATACTTATATCCGGATGCACCTAGGTGCCTACGTACCCTTCGGGAGGGATCAAAGTCCACGTAGTTCGTCATGGTGACGTCTATCAGAGCCGTTAGGCAAGGTTGTTACTGTATTGGGCCGTGTGCGGCTAAGACGTGTCTAAGGTACTCCGGGCGGGCGAGCCGCTCTGTGGGAGGCTGCCTTAGTGGGAGAGAGCTATGGTCTCTGAGGGCTACTGGAAGCCCTGTAAGCGGTGTGCTCCAAGGAGGAGGTGATCCAGTCCGGGGTGGACCTGAACGGAGGGCCAATGGCGGAGCTCAAGGTGGTGAAAATACTCGAGAGGTGTATCTGGGGGTGATGTGCGATAATCCTTCGAGTTGTATGTGATTCTATCGAGAGTTGATTGTGTCCCTTTAGTCCCCCGAGAGAGGGTCTATTTATACTTGCGTGTGGTGAGATCGTGCTCGACCCACGACCTCGTGGGACGTGGGTCGTCCCACGAGGCTTAGTGGAGATCCCACGTCTGGTTGAGGGGAGGCTCTGTGTGGTGACGTGGGCAAGGGCCATGTAACTGATGGATGGGTGGTGCCATGTGTCTCTAGCGGGTGCTGGGGCCGTGCTTCTAGAACGTCAGTGCCACGTGTCCCAAGGTGGAATATTCCGAAGTTACAGTATCTATTTCGGACAATTTTGTTAAATTTTGATAATTAAACCCTATTTCCCTGGGCTGCCATAGTTTTGGTTATTACATTAGCTGTGATTTTTCTTCTCTAAAGTTGATTTGAAGTTATATTCTTGTTCATCACCCCCGTTCTAGGAGTATTGCCTGATGCATCGAGGATAATGCAATGAATAAGTGTGGGGGAGAATCCTGCAGAGCAGGAATATTTATTTTTGCCCGTCATTGACCTTTTTATGCTTTTATCCTGTCTTCTAAAAATGTTTAATTTAGGTTTATTTTAATTAATTCACCTAGGTTAAAAATTCACCCTGAATTTCCTTTATAATCATCCTTTTTCTCTAATTCAATCATAATATAAATGAGGACTCCCACTTCAATTTTAGCTTGAATGGGTTAGGAATCTAGGAAAAGGACAAAAGATAGGAATATTTAGGGAAGCTATAAGTTTTCTTAAATTCTCTTTTGGGATAATAAGCAGCCTTTTAATTGTTTTGTTTTCTTTAACCTACAAACTTAGCAACTTAACTAGGTATTTTAGACAATCATTAGGTAGTTGATCAATGAGAGAGCCTAGCCAGTTGGAAGGAATTGAGCCTCATCACCTGATTTCATTTAATAAATATTTAGAGTGTAACCTGCTCATGATTATCTTCTTCTAGAACTTGTCCTAGGTCTTAGTCAAGGTTTAACATGCATAGGAATATTGTACATGATTGAAGCATTCATTTCTTGTACCCAATACCCAAACACAAGCCTATATATATATATATATGCATCCCCTTGCACCCTATTTTAAGCCTTATATAAGCATATTCTCCCTGCATATATTATTATTACTGATTGTTTGATTGTCCAGGTCAAAAAGTTTTCATCATCCTAGTAATGTGAAAAGCCCAAATGATTCGATGAGCCAAAAAGGCTTATTCAAAAAGTGCAAATAAAAAGTGAAATAAAATCCTAGGGCATAATATAGCCTCCATCAACAATGTTACAGTCCAAAAACTTTTCATTATTTTTTGTTCAAATTGCTAAAATATTGACTGATTACCTTATGTAACTGTCGTTTTTGGTTCAGACAATTGTAGTTTGTAAATTAGGACCGCAAGGGGTTGTAACCTTGGGGGACATGTCCTTAGGTGAGGACCTAGGTGCCTACGTACCCTTAGGAAGGGATCAAAGTCCACGTAGTTCGTCATGGTGACGTCTATAAGAGCCGTTGGGCTAGGTGGTTACCTGTATTGGGCTGTGTGCGGCTAAGACGTGCGAAAGGTACTCCGGACGAGCGAGCCACTCGTAGGAGGATGCCTTAGTTGTGAGAGAGCAAGGGTCTCTTAGAGCGATTGGGCGCTCTGCTTATAGAGATCTCCGGGACGGAGATGCGCTGGGTGTTGACCGGAGAGTTGCCGGAGCTCCATAGAACTGTGGAGCAAGCTCCCAAGTACAACAGGTACACGTATGTATTGAACAGATAGAGAGTAGCTTCAGTATATTCAGAGTACTCGTTGTTGCTCTTATGTGTTGCGATTCCCTAATGTTGTCTTGAGGTTCTGATTCCCCAAGTCCCCTGGGTAAGGGCCTTTTTATAGTGGGTGTGGGGAGGACGTGCTCGACCCATGTTCTCGTAGGACGTGGGTTGTCCTATGAAGCTTGGGGTTCTTCCTACGTCTCTTGGACGGGTGCCCCCGAGGAAAGACGTGGATACTGGCCACGAAAGGGGCAGATGGAAAGTGCCACGTGTCACTGGTGCGGGATGCCGTGGAGCTTCTAGAAGCTTAGTGCCACGTGTCCCTAGGGGAAATATTCCATAGTTACATAAGTCCCATAAGTTTACGGGTGTCGGGCGCCCGTGGACTTAAGTTCTCTGCCAATAAGCTACTTTGGAAAATTTTCTCCTGCTGCTTTTTGTCAAACATAGTCCGTCCGCAAGTGTGTTTGACCATCTCGGGGGTCGTCCGCCTTGCAAAGTTTACTTTGAGGCAGTTGAGACGTTAAAGGTGCCACACGTCTTGATCTGGGTGGCTGACTGCTTGACTTCCTCAACAAGTTTTTTTAGCCATCTCTGCAGAAATCGCGAGACTTTCCAAGGAGGAGTCATCATTGCTCAAAGGGGAATTTCCCAAAGTACCCTTTGAGGGTGTGTGGAGGGAGCTCAAAGGTTAGCGGCCTTTTGGTCATTCGAGACGCTTTTCCCTGGTCAGGCTCGTCATCAGCCAGTGGCTGGCAAGAGATTTTGCGGAGAGTTGCCTTTTGAAAGAGCAGGCTGTGATCAACGCCATGCATCGAGATCTGATTAATTCCCCTGGCCTTGAGTGATTTGCAGCTGCTTTCCTTAATTTAATGCGGGTGTGTTTCCGAAAGTTTCCATTATTAGCCTTGATTGAGGATTTTCCAAAAAGACCCTTCGGTGTCTTTGAGTGACTCTTGGGTTTCCTGTTGCTTTTCAGTCTTTGCGCCTCTGGTTAATGGATCCAGGTCGTTCATTGTCCCCACGTGTTTGGCCAGGGCAGGTGGTTGTAGCCTGGAGTGGGTGTACTGGATAATTGTTTATCCGTTGCGGGATACGAGGGGGCGGAGATTTTCGAATCGTTGCGCCTTTATGCTCCCTATAAATACCCGGCGTTTGAAAGTGTGTTGTTTTACTTTCTGTTTGCCTTCTGCTCTCAACGCTTGTCCTGCCTTGCCTTTCTCTGATTCTTGCACCCTTTTTCTTTTTCTGCTCTCTGCTTATACTGGGATTTTGTTGAGATTTTGCCATGGCCGGAGATGATAGCTTTTTTCCTTTTGATTTCACCGACTTAGAGGACCTTACTTCTTCCTCTCCTTTTCCTCCTCCCCCTCTTACCCGTGGTCGTGACGGCGATTAAAGTTGGGGGAAGAGAGCGGGGCAGGACCTTCTTCCAGGGGCAGGTGTTGAAGCTTCTGTCGTAGTTTCTGGTGGGGGTGGGAGGGAAGCGCGATTTCTTGTCCCGCCGGTAGGAGGATCCCCAAGGGAAAAAAGGAGGAAAGATGGGAGAGGAGACGGCGGTGGTTCTCGGGAGAGGGAGAGGAGGGAGGCTGCGGTGGTGGTGGAGCCCAAGAACAAGGAAGGAGAGTTCAAGAAACAACCTTCCATTGCAGGTTCGCGGTTGTCGTCCCAGGTTGCCCAACGGATATCTGACCCGGCGGACGCGCGGGCGGTGACTTTGGTGGAGGGTACCTTGCCTCCTCTTGTGCCTGTTCGTCAATCACCTTTAAAGGTGGTTTTGTCTACCCGCTCCGTGGCTCTGGGTTCTGCTGACGGAGCTGATGAGCCCGTCAGCAAGAAAGCTCGGCGAGCGGTCAAGGAACCTGCGGGTAATTCTCCTACGGGGGGAAGGGCTGCTGCCGATGAGACAATGGCCGAGTCACCAGCTGAAAGGGCCAAGGCTGACGAGGCCGGAGCCCTCTTTGGTGGAGGGAATGTAGTGGTGAGTTAGATGACTGCCACAAAGGATGTTGTTCCAGGGTCGGACGTCAACCCCCCTGATCTTGTCGATCCGCTGGTGGAAGAGCTTTCTTTCGAGCTGGTGGCCTTGGGCAGGCTCTTTCCCGTGGAGATGGCAGAGAGGAATGCGAGGGGGTTAGACACCACCCCCATTAATCTTGCTGTTCGGGGCTTCGACAGAGTTGCCGAAGCGTTAGTTGACTTCCACCAAGCCGGCATTGCGTGGGAGAAACAAGTGGTTCGCCGCGACAAGCACTCCAAGGCTCATCGCAGTGAAGATGAACAGGCATGCCGCGGCAAGAGTTGTTCCTAATGCAAATTCAATACAAAATCAAATTTGAACGTGTTAGCAGCCAACCATTTGAAATACGAAATTCAAATGAAAAGCGGGCAGGATTAGGAATTCAATCGAGATTAAGATTAGAAGATTCAAGTTCCGAATAAATTAGGAAATAATATTATTCTATAAGAAGTACTATTATTTTAAATAGAATTGTATTAGGATTCCTAATTGCAATTAGATTAGGATTCTCCATGTAAGTGCCTATAAATAGGAGCCACTAAATAGCAGTCAAATTATTCTAGGTTGTAGCCTAGCTTCTAGACTTAGCCTTGTGTTCCCAGAACATGAGTAGCTAAGCCTACTAGGTTATCCTAAGGGTCGTCTATGTAGTTGCAGGAGCTCTGAGCTTTATCTTTTAGAGAAGTTATTTAGACGTTCACAGTTTAACAACCAGATATGATTCTAGATCCTTACCAGTTGGCGAATCTAGGTTTTATAATTGGATTAAATAGACCTAGCGGTTGCAGGTCTGGGTTGATCGGCTCAAACTAGATACCGCCTTTTTATCATTTATCTTTATAAATATAATTTGGTTTTTCGAAATTAAATGTGTTCCTCTATTTTGCATACACCATCTTCATGCAAGTGCGATATCCCTAGCTTGATGTGTACCTAGGCCCTATAGGCGGTTGTTGGGGTTACCTTCGGATGAAAAGGTCCGATAAGGTGTTTCTAAATAATCCTCTCCTATTTATCTTTCAAAAATTAGCAAGGATAGCAAATTACATAGACCCCGAAAGGATAATATATTATCTTTAGTTAATCGTTTATTTTATTATTTGTCTTCTTCATATTATTTACTTGCTTTTCATTCTGAAAATATTCTTGATCTTTTAATCAGATTCGATTATTTTAAAGGCATAGTTATTTTGGTTACTGATGGTTCCATGTGATTCGACTCTAGGTTAGCACTGTACTACATTACTTAGGTAATTATTTGATCCTGACTTACAATGAGTCAAGGGTATTATTAGCACATCTAAAAATGCCCTCATCACCCCCATAATTGCCTAAACGGCCTCCATTGCTATATAAGTCCCTAGGTACCTTCACCTAGGATACACACACACTCTCTCTCCCTCTTGACCAGAGCACCCTGAATTCTCTACGTTTTAGAGCTTTTCTCCCTGTGGCGAGTCACTCTTGACTTGCTATAGCGAACTGCTCCGTGCTTGTACGTCTTGACTTCCTTCTTTTAGTCTACCATTAGTTCCAGCTTTCGTTCCGGTCCCACACTTTGAATATCTTCGCCCATTGATCCCTTTTAAGCCTGCCGCACTCAACAAATAGCAAACGCACCTATCCAATATTCAACATGTTTAGCGGATAATCAAGAATATCAAGAATTGATGCCATTTATTTGGAATTTTATCATATTTCTGTTCTATTCCTTGTGTTGAGATATTCAACCTAGTTAGTGTGAACTCATGTATATTTATATAATTAATTCTTATTTTACACCTTAAAGTTTGTTTGATTTTGGGTCCGATCAACGACATGGTCATCAAATCTATTGAAGACAAACAACACCTCTGCGATTCAAAAGAAGTATTCAATGAACTCAGACACAGAAATATAGAGCTAAATCCGACCAAGTGTGTGATCTTGTGTTAAAAACTCCTTCGAATTTCTTCAAGTCGAGGTTCCAACCGATCGTCATGATCGCGATCAAATAAAAACCTCAAGATAGCACAGGGTATAACCCAATGGTCGAATCTCTCGCGGAATAGTCAAATTAATCCTGTAATTGGTTTGTGATCCCAAGCAAAACAAGCATTTGTGGAATGAAAGGGGCAAATGATGATTTTAGCAAGAAATGGTCAAAGATATTAAATTCAATATGTAATGAACAGGTCCCAAGAAGAATAGAACTTAGTAATCCCAGCCAATCTAAAGGTTTTTATGTTCAACTAGTTCATTTTAAATTCATCCTATTCATGATAGTCATGTATTACGAGAGTCTATCTAATGATAATGTTATCCCCAACCAGGAACATCAATAACATGAATCAAGAGATTTTATGATATACTAAATGATAAATTGCGTAATAAACTTTCGACATGTGATATGAAGCAAATACAATCATATGAATAGAAAAAGATGAACACAAAAGAAGGATGAATTAATAAAACCTAATGAAAAGCCATCGGTTCATGCCTACACTAGTTCTTCCTGGAAACCTAAGAAGAACTTAGCCGCTCATATTCTCTCTAAACTCTAAATAATTCAATGGAGTGTCGTGTCACGCCTTCTCTCAACTTGATGAAGCCATTTTATAATGTTCCGGGAGTCATAGTTTGACTGAGATTAAGATGGAGATAATTGATAATTATTGCGTGGTTTAATTTTCGAATTCAAATGAGTTTAAACGCTTCTTCAACTCTTCGTATGACTGAACCCCATTGTATTATCGTTAATTAAGTTGTTGTCCACGTCATCTGCCACGTCATTAGTGTGACTCGTTGTGGCGAGTCCATTTGTGCTCGCCATGGTGAGTTGCTTGCCAATTAGACCATCATGATAGATCATGTATGCTTGATTTCCATTACAACATTGTCTTGTGTAATTGAAACAGATTATTTATCCTTTTAATTTTTTGGTTTGTTCATTTCAAGATTCAGATGATTTTTGCTAAAGTCTGAAGTGTCCTACAGTGTAATACTATAAATTTAAGAAACCAACACAAGCTGCAAGGCAATCTAAACAGTTTCAATATTCTTCATTCAATCTAAGAATCAGTTAGCACAGTACAAGTTTAAACTACGCAAATATAAAAGTTTTATACCATTTTACCATTAGAATTAGTTAGCACTTAGCACAATATCTTGTAAGTTTGGAGCCATTCTAACCTGAAAAACATGAAAGAACTTGGATGAACAAATATGCCAAAATACAAAATAGTATAGATATGCCTTTTTAAAGAACAAAACTTTTTTTTTTAAACAATACAAAAACTTCATTGATGAAAGATTAAGATACAGAGTATGGGAGGAGTACATCCTTCAAAGCTACTGATATAATAGAACTAGGAAATGAATCAAGACACACAAGAGGGCCACTAACATGAAACAATCCAGCCACATGATGAGGTAATTCATTACAACACCGAGGGATGTGAGTGAAACTAAAGGAATCAGAGTGTTGCAAAACATATCTACAATCTTGCACGGTAACATCTAGGACCGATGCATCAAGAACAAAACTTCTTTAAGAACACAAAATGCAACACACTAGAAGTTCATGGCTATTTATGGAATCAAAGTCATAGCAGTAGATGGACTGCGTTCCAGGAGGTCCTCTCGACGTTACGGTCTTCGACGGTGGTCAATGGATGGATTCGACGGTTCTATGCTTCTCGGATGGATGGATTCGATGCTGCTTGATGGTCTCAGCTTCGACGTTGTAGTGATTCAGTTGTTCTTTCTTTGCTTTGTTTAGGGATTTGGTTACTCAGGTGGGTGGGTGAGTATATGATACGGGTGGGCGGGTAAGTGAAATATGGATAGATAATTAAGAAATGACTAAAATGTCCCAAAAAAATAAAGATGATGTGGCACTTAACGGCTCAAATTGGATGGGAGGCTAACGGAAGGGTAATATCTTCCCGTATATAAAGTTTTAAAACTCAGGAGTGTATGTACCTAGACCCAAAACTCAGGGGATTTCAATGCATTTTGGCCTAAATTATAATAAATGGGTATTTTAACTTTTCTCAAGGACACAATTTCTCTCAATTTATTTTCATAACATTTATTATCTTCTATTAAAAGCATTTTAAGAATTAAAAATTGGTTTTATTTTTAAATATAAAAGCAATTTTTAAATTATTTTTATCAATTTTTTATGTGTAGACGTTGAATCAACATTGAATCAGTTTTTTATATAAAATTAGATTAGAAAATTGGTATTTTATTTAAATCAACTGATAGAAGTAATTTTATATTTAAATCAACATTGATTTTATTTGAACATACATTGAATTATAACACACAACATTTTTGTTTTGATGCAAAAAACAACATTGATTTAGAATTAACACAGAACATTGATTTAATTAAATATAAAAGTACTTTAATTTTTTGAATTATAAACTTTTATAAGGTTTTTAAAATAACGTGTTAAAAAATTGATAAAAGTAAATTAAAAACTTGATTTTATATTAAAAAATAAAATCAATTTTTAATTCCTAAAATGTATTTAAAAAATTAATTTTCCTTCTCTCTATATATATGGATTTTGGGAAATGGATCTGTAGATGAAATTTATAGAAAGCAATTAATACCACAGTAATTGTTAATTTATGGTGCAATTAATGGTTTAATTTTATAAGTTTTAAATTAATTATTTCTTTATTTCTTGCCTACTTTTTGGAAGGTTTATTTGTGAAAAGTCAATCAAGAAAATGATTTTTAATGTTTACAATAAACCATTTGTTATTATTATTTTTGGTTTTCTAGATTGTAGTTTCGAGCAATAAATTAATATTTAGTTGTGTGCGCCAATCATCCCAAATGAATTGTTTAGAGTAATTAGTATTAATTTTATATATGTAATATCATAACAAGAAAAATGACGTGTTTTTAACCATTTATATTTTGACGGCCACTATTAATAGTTGAAAAGAGGTATTTTTTTTTCAATAATTAAACTCTAATAGACAAAATAAATATTTTTTAAACAACTAAAATTTGACCGGCGAAAAAAGACAGTGATAGTATTTTCGACAGTCAACTATTGTTGATATTTGTCAATAATATTATTTTTGACAATACATTTATTGATGAGAGTCGTCAAAAAAAATAGTTGAGAAAAGTATTGTAAAAAAAATATTATCGACAATTATTAACTATCAAAAATATTATTATTATTATTACTATTATTATTATTTTCATCAACTTATTTCGACAGTCAAAATTTAATTGTTGAAAAAAGTACGTTTCTTAACAATCAAGTAGCCGAAAACTAGTACAGGTTGTTAAAAATACTCATTTTTCTTGTAACGTATCGTGTTATATTTTTTTATTAGTAATTTGGACGATGTTAAGTATATTAAAACAAGTTATTTGACTAATGTAATTTTTGAGAGATCAAAAAGTATATTATAATTTTTTAAAGATTAAATTATGACAAATTCTATCTTTCAGAAACGAAAAAATTTAACAATTAATTGAAATGAAATTATGTCCGGCCACCCAATCATATAATGTGATAAATAGGAAGTTCAATAGAAGTAAATTTGACTAAAACATCATTTTGGCTTCTTTCAAAAAAAATTTTATAGACAAAACTCGAATCCGAAATATTACTTGGAAAAAATAGATTACATACCTACTAGTCCAACTACCAATTTTACTGTTACTAGTTTCAAGCCACTTTGGAGGAATTTTTTTCTAGAGAAACATAAACAAAGCATATGTATGTATGTATATATATATATATATATATATATATATATATATATATATATATTAAAATCTTTAATTTATTAATGATAGATATTGTAATACACTATTACATAAACCATTCATTGATTAATCAAACATGAAACTCAATAGTAGAATTCGAATTTGTAACATTTGATGCAGCAAGAGCATATTCTAGACTTGGGAGCCATCCATAGCAAATATCATAAGTCTTTGTATCAAAATCATAAGCACATGGACCTCCTTCCTTCACAATCCAACCACACCCTACACACCTATCTCTTCTTTGACTGTATATGTTAATGAAGTGAAGATTCTGATCAGATTCCCACCTGAAACTACAATAATACAAAGATACCGTTATAATAGGGTTTCTAGTGAATTTGAAAGTGTAAGATTCCCCATATTTGATGGTGTGTTCTCCTCTATCATCATGCTTGGCCTTGCAGTGAAGAGTTAGGTCTTCTTTTGAACCTAAATCATTGGTAATTCCCACTGTTACTTTTGTAAATGGAAATGCTTCACTTCCTTAGAAAAATGTTGAGAAAGCCATTATTGTCAATAATAATAATGGCAGAATCAGAGACTTTGTGAATGCAGCCATGGAGATTTAATCAGTAATGCGATACAATGGTGAATGAGTTTCATATTCCACCTCCCTTTATGTGTATATATATGAGTTATGAGGTTGGTTTTCATAGAAAGTAATTAAACCGCACTAAATGTTAATTTAGAAAAGTCAACAAAGAAAATGATTTTTAATATTTATAAACCCTTTATTATTTATTAGTTTTGCTAATTGGTCTTAATGAAGAAACGTCGTTGTTTTGAGTGACAGACATGGGTAGGACCCACATGTGGAGTCCACCCCCGTGCCGCCTATGATCTCCTATATTATTTGATGTTGTATACACTACAACAAAACTATACAACATATTAGCTACAGACTTTTCTGTGGCCAATTCATGACTAAATTAAATTTAGCCATGCACATATCAGCCATTGAATCTTCCGTAGCTAGCTAGTTCGGGGCTAAATTAATTTAAGGTTTTGTTAGTAGCCACAAATTTTTCCATGATTAATCCGTTATTTTGTTGTAATGCACAACACCAGTTCTCCTCTCAAATATTTCTAAGTTTTAAGGCGTGATAAATCACTTAAAGAGATTTTGCATGTACTAGCTATAAGAGAATAAATAGATAGAACTCTTCAGGATCGGATACAATGAAACCTTTTGTCACTGTCGTTTTTGATTCAGACAATTGTAATTTGCAATTAAGGACCGCATGGGGTCTTAACCTTGGGGGACTTGTCCTTAGGTGATGCACCTAGGTGCCTATGTACCCTTCGGAAGGGATCAAATTCCACGTAGTTCGTCATGGTGACGTCTAAAGGATTCGTTAGGCAAGCTGGTTACCTGTATCGGGTCGTGTGTAGCTAAGACGTGTTTAAGGTACTCCGAGTGGGTGAGCCACTCTTAGGAGGGTTGCCTTAGTGTAAGAGAGCTCGGGTCTCTGAGAGCTGCTGGAAGCTTTGTCGTTGGGGGTGCTTCGGGGACGGAGACGAGCTTGCCGGTGGTTGGACTTGATGGAGCCTACGGCAGAGCTCGGGATGTGTGAAGAATGCTGCGTAAGGTGTCTGAGGGTGCTCAGAATGCCTGTTAGGATGGTAATGAGTAATGCTCTCTGGAAGTACTTGAGAGGTTTCGGATCTGGTGTAGTAGTCCTTGATCTTGCGTGTCTTTAAGTCCCCCGGGTGAGGGTCTATTTATACTAAGTGTGGTGAGGACGTGCTCAACCCACGATGCTCAATGAGTTTCCACGTCTCGTTAAGTGAGAGTCTTCGCGAGGAGACATGGTCAAAGGCCACGTAAGTAGCCGATAAGTGGTGCCACGTGCTACTAGCGTGTGCTGCCGCTAGGCTTTTGGAAGCTTAGTGCCATGTGTCCTAAGGTGGAATATTTCGTAGTTACATAAGTCCCCCATGTCAACGGGTGTCGGGCACCCGTGGACTTAAGTTCTCTTATCTGTAAGCTACTTAGGAATTTTCGTTATCTGTGAAGAAGAGTTCGTCCGCAAGTGGGCATGGTCATTACGAGCTGGTCGTCTGACTTGCGAAACGGTGTCCCTTCGCTTTACTCCGTGGGAGTGGAGACGCTTGGATGGTGCCACGCATCTTGCTTCAAGTGGCTGACTGCTTGACTTCCTCAGGAAGTTTTCGAGCCGTCTTTGCAGAAAGTACATGACTTACCAAGGAGGAGTCATCATTGCTTCAGAGGAGAATTTCCTGAGATGCCCTTTGCGGGTGTGCGGAGGAAATTCAAAGGTCAGGGGCCGTTTGGTCATTTTGGAATGCTCTCCTCTGGTCGGGCTCATCCACGGTTAGTGACTGCATAAGAAATTTTGCTGAGAGTTGCTTGTTGGAGGAGCGAGTTGCTGCAGGTGCCACGCGTCTGGGTCTTGATGAGTACCGCTGATGTTGAGTGTTTCGCCGCCATTTCTCCTTCATTAAATGCAGGTTCGTTTCCAAGGGCAGCCATCATTAGCTTAGGTCGAGGATTTTCCAAAAAGGCCCTCTGGTGTCTTTGAGTGTCTTTTGAGTTTCTAGGGGCTCTCCAATGTTTGTGCCTCTATTGCCCAGGCTATGAATCTGAGCTGTTCTTTTCCTCTACGTGTTCGGTCAAGGTGGTTGGTTGCAGCTCAAGCTGCGTGTAGAGGATAATTATTTCTATCCGTTGCGGGATACAAGGGGGCTGAGCTTTTTAAATCGTCGCGCCTCTGAATTCCTTATAAATGTCCGGCATTTGAAAGTTCGTGGCTTTTACTTTCTTCTCATTTCTCTGTTCTCCTGCTGATTCTTATTCCTCTTTCTTTTTGCCTTCTGATTTATCGAGATCTTGCCATGGCCGGTGATGACAGCTTTTTTCCTTTCAACTTCACCGATCTTGAAGACATTCCCTTTTCTTCTCCTCCTCCATCCCTTAGTCGTACTCGCGGCAGTGGTCAGAGTAGGGGAAGAAATCTGGGCAGGAACTTTCTCCAGGGGTAGTGGTGGCCACTTCCGCCGTGGTACCGGTTGGAAGTGGGAGAGACTGACATCTTCCCGTATCGCCGTCTTCTGATCAAACCCGCCGGCAAGAGGATCTCCGAAGGGAAATGAGGAGGAAAGATGGTAGAGGTGACGGTGGTGGTCCCCAAGAGAGGGAGAGAAAGGGGGCTTCTGCGGTGGTGGCACCCAAGGGTAGAGAAGGAAGGTTCAAAAGACGACCTTTAGGTGCGGGGCCGCGGTTATCATCATAGGTGGCCCAACGGAGTTCTGACCAGGTGGACGTGTGGGCGGAGGCTTTGGTGGAAGGCACTATTCCTACCTTTGTTCCTGCTTCTGTTCTTGTCCGTCAATCACCTAAGAAGGTGATCTTGTCGACTCGTCCTCCCGTCCTGTGTTCCGCTGGTGGGGCTTATCAACCTGCTGCCAAGAAGGCCAGGGTGGCGGTTGAGGAACCTGTTGAAGATTCTACTGTGATTCGGGTTCCGTCAGGTGAGCCCATGGATGAGGCTCCAGCCATAATTGCAGAGTTTGATGACGTGGCCGCGTAGACCGGAGCCCTCTCTGACAGAGGGAATGTAGTGGTGAGTCAAGTGGCTGCCACAAAGGATGTTGTCCTGGGGTCGAGTGTCGGCCCTTCTGGATCCGTCTTGCCGCCGGAGGAAGGACTTTCTTTCGATCTGGTGGTCTTGGGAATGTGCTTTCCCGTGGAGATGGGAAAGAGGGAGACCAGGAAGCTGGACACCTCCCCTATGAATCTTGTTGTTCGAGGCTTCGCCAGAGTTGCTGAGGCGTCAGCTGACTTCCACCAGGCTGGCCTTGTGTGGGAGAAATGTGTGGTAAGCTTCCCTACTCTGATGCTCTGCAATTTTTGTTTTTCCTGTGACTTGACTTTTGCTTTTCTGCAGGAGGAAGCCCGTCTTGACAGGGACCGGGCTTCTGATGTCGCGACCACCAGGGGCCAGGCCCTGGAGGTCTCTAAATAGAGGTTGGCAGATCTGCGCAGGCAACTATCTGTGAAGGAGTTAGAGTGTGAGGACCAGGGACGCGATATTAAGTCCTTGACTCACGAGGTGGCCCGCCTTAGGGCCAAAGTCGAGCATCCTTCCGAGGTTAAACTTCTTCGCTCGGAGTTGGAGAAAACTTGCAGGGAGTTGGCCGTCCACTGGGAGGATTCTGAGAGGCGCCAGCAGGAGTTGCACTCTCTTAGCGAAGCTTTGCGGAGTGCGGAGGGTCACACCAACGAGAACCTTTCTAGTTGGCTAGCGGCTGAGGAGAAGGTCGGCGACGTTGTTGATCTCCAAGGAGAGTTGCTGGCACAGAGGATGTATGGCATGCTTCTGGCGATCGAGCAACTTGAGCGTCTCAACGGGGAGAGGTTTTCATCGAAATGGCTGGCTTCTCTGCACCCTTCTTTGGAGCTCTTTGATGGTGAGCTTCGCGGTCGGACGGAGGCTGACTCTCCGTTGAATCTTGCCTATCTTCGTCAGCTGGCTGACTGTCCGATGTATCACCAGGTGCTGTCTCATATCAGCGGGCGTACTTTAGAGATTGGATCTACTTCTCAGCAGCTGGCTGAAGCGATCTAGCAGAAGCCGTCGGAGGGGGTTGACAATGTTGAGCCTGCAGGGGCCAAGGCCATTGTAGATCTTGGGGATGCCCAAGAATAGGTTTATGTATTTTTCGGGTGTTTACCCTTTGTAATAGGCGGATGCCTTCTCATTTTGACATTTAATGAGAACTTAAGAGTTTTACTGCCTCTCTTTTTACTTATAGGCAAAAAGTTTTGTGCGAGTACAATTTCTCTTTTTGTTGTTATCTCTTTACATCTGGGTAAAAAGACTTTTTGCATGAGTACCGTGTGATCAAGACGGTTTGTATACGGTTGCTAGAATGGTTTTGTTGAATGTTCATTTTGTGTTTTCGCACCCAAGGGGTTTATACCGCGCTACTAGGGGAATATCAGCTTGGCCTTGGAGGCGCTTAGCGTTTCTTCGGGCGATCAGCCCGTTGTCCTTTTGCAGGACTTGTGCGAGTACTTTACAAGTTAAAGTCATGTCTCTTTTGGGAAAGGAATACTTCGATTAATAATAGACAAAATGGTTACATTCGTGCAGCCTCAGTCGGGCTAGCCTTAGTCAAGCTGAAAGTAAACAAGATGATTACATTCGAGTTGCCTAGGTCAAGCGAGCCTTAGTCAGGCTGAAGTGAATTCTAAACTCGAAATAAGGAGACGTACGTGACTTGACCGAAAGGTGGTATTAGAGCGCAAAGTGTGTTCAGAGCTTAGGTGGAGGTTTGGTCCGGGCGGGCGGCCTCCAGCTTTTTTCCTCCTGACTCTTTACCCTCGGGGGGTTCCTCGCGTTTTTCTTGGCGACCAAGGCAAGCGACCTTGACGGTCTTGGTTAAGCTTCCTGTGTAGCATGCTCGCTCTAATTTTTGGTCTGCCATGATCTCTGCAACCCCGTGGGGTGTTGGGAACTTCATTGTGAGTTGTGCGGTGGACACTACAGCCCTGAGTTTGTTTAGGGACGGTCGCCCTAGGATGGCATTGTATGCCGAGGGTGCTGAGACGATGATGAAGTCTACATCGAGGCTCGCGACCTTTGGTAAGGTGCCCATGGTTGTCCAGGCGGTAATGATTCCTTCTGCGGGAACCTGGGTTCCTGAGAACCCTATAAGTGTGCTGGGGAATGGCCTTATGCTAGCCTTGGTCAACCCGAGTTTCTTGAAAGTGTCAAAGTAGAGGACGTCTGCCGAGGATCCTTGGTCGATCAAGACTCTTTTGACCCTGTAGTTGGCGATTACTGCGGTTACTACCATGGGGTTGTCATGGACTGGTCCCTCTAGGTTGGTAAGGTCGAACGTGATGGGGTCTCCTTTGGGCTCGCTTCTCTTTTTGTGCTTTGGGGCATAGTCGAGGGCGAGTATGGAGTGCTCCACCCTTTTCTTGTTCTGTGGTAACGAGGAAGTTCCTCTCTGCAGACCACCCGCGATGACATTGATGACTCCACGAGTAGGTGTCTGATCGTTGGCCTCCCGTGAGTGTTCTGTGTTAGCTTTACTCTCCTTCTTGATGTACTTGCCGAGCTGTTCTTTACGGATTAGGTCTTCGATTTGATCCTTTAGGTGGATACAGTCGTTGGTTTCGTGTCTGTAATCCTGGTGGAATTGGCAGTACTTGGACTTGTCTACTGGCTTTTCCGTCTTTCGCCTCTTGATCTAAGGAGGGAAACTGAGCATGCCCGAGTGGTAGATTCCCTCGAGGACTCCGACGTGGGATTTGTTGAGGGGAGTGTAGCTTGTGAATCATCCTCTGGGAGGCGTCCGTGGTCGAGGGGGCGACCGCTTTCTGTTGTTTTTCTCCTTGGAGGTTTGGCTTTCTGCTACCGCTTTTTCCTTCTTCTTTTCTGCTCGTTCCATATCGGACTTACTTATCAGGAATTTCCTCATCTTTTCTTTGGTGATTGCGCATTTTCTTCCTTGATGAACCATTCGATGCGGTCCATCAGCTCATGTAAGGTGGAGACGGGGCACCTGTTGAGTTCTCCGTAGAACTGCAAGCATCGGAGACCTTGTTTGATGACAAAGATGGCGACGGCATCCTGGAGGCCTCGGACATGGAGCGAAAGTTTGGTGAAGCAAGCCAGAAAGGCTTGCAGGGTTTCTCCTTCTTCTTGGTGGAAACCAATGAACGAGTCCTCGTTCTTTTGGTATTCCTTGCTGCTGGCAAACTGTGTTAAGAAGTTTTGCGCCAACTGTTTGAAGCTATGGATCGAGTTGGTGGGTAGCAGCGAAAACCACCTTAGGGCCGCCTCTTTCAGGGTCGACGAGAAGACTTGGCATTTGTTGACTGTTCGTCATGCCTAATATCGACATAGCCGAGTTGAAGGTGTTAATGTGATCTCGTGGATCAGTTTCTCCGTTGGTGTAGTAGTCCATGATCTTGCGTGTCCTTTACTCCCCCGGGTGAGGGTCTATTTATACTAAGTGTGGGGTGGACGTGCTCGACCCACATTCTCGTGGGACGTGGGTCATCCCACGATGCCCAACGAGTTTCCACGTCTCGTTAAGTGGGAGTCTCAGCGAGGTGACGTGAGCAAGGGCCACGTAAGTAGCCGATAAGTGGTGCCACGTGCTGCTAGCGTGTGCTGCTGCTAGGCTTCTGGAAGCTTAGTGCCACGTGTCCGAAGGTGGAATATTCCGTAGTTACACCTTTAAAAACATTTATGATATTACTTCTTGTTTGAAAGAAAAAACATGCCTATTTATAATGTACTAATAGACGCTTAAAATATAGATACTTTTCTATTTGAACATATACTTTATACTAGGGGTGTGCACATGTTTAGGTCAACCCGCCAACTCAACCCAAACCACCAGTTTGTTGCAGGTTGGTTCAGGTAAAAAAAAATCCCAACCTGTTCAACTATTGGTCCAGTTAGCAGGTTTTAGATTTAAAATCACACCCAACCCGAATTGAACTTACCAATATAATGGTTGATTCGGGTAAAAAGAAGTTCAAACCCGTTCAACCTGTACGCAAAGGATCCATTCTCCTGTTAATTGACTCTTCCATATATTCGTACAAAAATAGAGTCGGAAGACTTAAAATAATATTCTAGAATAGCTCTCAACAATTAGCATTATTAATTAAAGCATAAACAAAGCATATATATATATATATATATATATATATATTAAAATCTTTAATTTATTAATGATATTGTCATATCCAATTACATGAACCATACATTAATTAATCAAACATGAAACTCAATAGTAGAATTAGCATTGGTAACATTTGATGCACAAGAGCATATTCTAAACTTGGGAGCCATCCATAGCAAATATCAAAACTTTTTGTATCAAAATCGTAAGCACATGGACCTCTTTCCTTCACAATCCAACCACACCCTAAACACCTATCTCGTTTTTTACTGTATATGTTAATGTAGTGAAGTTTTTTATCATATTGCCACCTGAAACTACAAAAGTACAATGATAGCAAAAAAAAAACAGGGTTTCGATAGAATTTGAAAATGTTAGAATCCCCCCCCCCATATTTGATGGTGTGCTCTTCTCGATCATCATGCTTGGCTTTGCAGTGAAGAGTTAGGTCCTCTTTTGAAGCTAAGTCATTGAAAATTTCCACTGTTACTTTTGTAAATGGATAAATTGCTTCACTTCCTTTGAATAATATTGATGAGAAAGCCATTGTTAATGTCAATTAATAGTGCTTTTGAATTGAATTAATAGTATTAGAACTGAAGTTAATAGTTCTTGTGTTTGTTTTATTGATAGTAATATGTATAATACAAAGTGAATGTAAAGTTTGGGCAATAAAGTCAAATAAAATCATGTTTTATTGATAGAAATTGTTAATTACAATAGGATATCACAACAATGGATCAAACTCTTAATACAATTTATAAAATTTTCAACTACAATAGATATCACAACATGACTCTCAAGCATCCTCCATTCTTGCTATTTTCAATAGCTTCCAGTACCACCTCAGCAAAAAAGAACCCAGGAATATGAAAAAGAAAAACAATTAAGGTGAAGTTAGTATACACAAGCAAAGAATCTCATATATGCACCATTTCCTATATCTTCATTTCTAGCACACAATATATAAGCAATCAACACAGTTAAAAGACAAGAGCCAAAAGTCAGCCAAGAATCATCTCATATACATGAAGGCTCCATTAAACAATACATTATGTTCTAGGTCATGATAATCCTAATCATATTGTGCTTAATCTCAATCATCAAATTCTTGAATGGGGAGCTTTTATTAATACATTATGTTCATTAAAGAACAGAAAATGGAAACCTCTACACACTTGATCTTACTCAAGTCAATTTGGTGTTTTTTATATGTTCCTGCAGGACAGTTAATAAACATGATCCTTTAGACTAGGGGTGAGCAAACTTGCGGATTAATTCGGTTTGGACGATTTAAATAACCGAACCAATCCAATCCAATGACTAAAACAGTCATCCAATCCAATCCGCTCTTTGGACATCAACTGAACCGAAACAAGCCGATTATAGTCGGTTTGGTTCGGTTCAGTTTGATCAGTTTTTTGAAAAATTTTAAAAAAAAGTTTACTATTTTTCCTCTTCAATTTAAACCCTAAAACATAAAAATATTTATTCCTAACCATGGAAACCAACAAACTAAAGTTATTAGTACAATATTCCAACATTACAAACTTAAAATTACAATCCAACATCATAAAACCATAAAAACCAACATCATAAAATATTTTTAATATTTTTAAAAATTTATAATCGGTTAGTTTGGTTCGGTTCGGTTGGGATTGGACCTCATTCATCAACCGAACCAAATCAAATCGGTTGTCTTATGCAGTCGGTTTTGGTCGGTTTGGATTGGATCGGTTTTGCACACCCCTAATTGTCATTCATTGTGGTGAGTCTTCTATTGTTGATTGTGGCAAGTCTTTTTGCTTGCCATGGCGAATGCTCCGTTCTTTGCTTGTCTTGGTCTCCTTTTTGGCCCTACTACTAGTTCTTGCTTTGGTTCCAGTTCTCTTACTTAGAATATATTATTTCCCATTGATTCCTGTTAAGACTGCAGCACTCAACAAACATCAAATGCACCTATCCAATATTCCACAGGTTTTACGAATAATCAAGAATATCAAGAATTGATTTTTTATGGGCGTTTTTATCATATTTCTCAATTATTCCTTATGAAATATTCAACCTTTTTGGTATAAATTCATACATATTTATCTATTATTTACTCTATTTAACACCCTAAAGTTATGTTGATTTGGGTGCAACCAGTATGCTTTTGAAGTGTCAAATGGAAAATTTCAAGGATTCATTGCTACACAATGAGGGATAGAGGCAAACCCAAAGAAATGTCGAGCCGTCCTAGACATGGAATCCCCTAAAACTATGAATAAGGTCCAGAGACTGGTTGACATATTAGCAGCATTATCCAGGTTCTTATCTCGCTCTGGGGGCAAATGCATTCTTTAATTTCTTTAAAATATTGAGAACAACTAACCCCTTTTAGTGGACTGATGAATGCGAATGTGCTTTCACTCGGCTTAAAGAGTACCTAGCTAACCCCTCAATACTAACTAAGCCCCTCGAGAGGAACATGCTGTATATTTACCTAGCAGCAACACAACATTTATCAATCTCAACACTCCCAGGGGAATAAGCTGCGGATCAAATATCGATATATTTCACTCGCTGAGTGTTGTAGGGAGCCGAAGTTTGATACCAAAACACAAAAAAGCTACTATATGCATTAGTAACTGCAGCCACAAGACTAAGACCATATTTCCAACAACACGCCATAATCGTAAGGACCAATCAACCCCTGAAAGAAATCCTTCTTAAGCCAGACTTAGCAGGACAATTAATGACCTGGGCTATAGAACTCTTATAATTTGACATAACGTACGAACCACGTCGAGCCATTAAGGGCCAAGCATTGGAAGACTTCGTAGCAGAAATGACGTTCCCAACCAGATTAGAAGAAGGCTCTCTTAAAGGCACATACTGGATTATATATGTTGATGGGTTGGCAGGGACCATTTGCAGCACAAGAATTATCGTGGAAAGCCCCTCCAGCGTCACGGTGGAGCAAGCCATCCGATTCGGATTCAAAGCATCAAATAATCAAGCAGAATACGAAGCAGTATTAGATGACCTCAAATTAGAGCAAGAACTCGAAGCCAACCAAGTTAAAATATACAGCAACTCACAATTGGTGGTCAACCAACTCACTGGAGACTACAACACCAAGGAGACAACTATAAAGAGGTACGCACAATAATTAAAACTTTTCAAGATGTGAAGATTGGTTGCATCTCTCGCGAAAAGAATAAAAGATCAAATTCCTAAATTACTTAACCCCAGAATAAATTCCTTCGGACATAACATAAATAATGTTTCCAGTGTCACTAAATGCCTCACATCACTTTTAGGTAATCCAATGTTTTACTCAATTTGCATTTTTCAACTCAATCAACTCTAAAGGAAACTTCATGTAAAAGTATTATGGGAGTTGATTATTATGTATTAATACCAAGTCCCACATTGGTTAGTTTGTGTGAGGAGTGGGTGAGGAGCTTATATAAATAGGCGTGAGTTATATAGGTTTTAACACACATAAGAATACTAGCCTATAATCATTGGTTGTATTGGGTTTTGGGTAATTTTATGTATTGAGGAGGGTTTGTAATTTTTCTGTTCAAAAATTACAAGTAGTAAAGTTTGTCCCAGTGGGGACCGTGGTAGTAGGTCTTGAGGCACCGAACCACGTTAAAATTTTTTGTGTGTTCTTCTTTCTCTTTTCCTTATATTTTTGTGCGGGGCCCAACAAGTGGTATCAGAGCTTTGGTTCCGACCTAGGGAGGAAGAAGGGAGAAAGAGGAAGAGGAAGGAGTCGCCATCATCCAGTCAGCGCCACGTCAGCAATTTGGAGAGAGGTTGGTTCTGACTTATTTTCTAATTTTTTTTCAAGTCAGATTTTCTTTTGAATTTGGGCTATTTGTGGTGCTGGTTGGTTGGCTATGTGAGTGGACGTATTTAGCCAAGAGTTGGGTTAAATACAATGAACACCCTGAAGTTTGAAGTTTTGTTGTTTGATGGGATAACGGATTTTACACTGTGGCAATGCACGATTCAAGATTATTTGGTCCAGCAGGGTCTTGACTTAGCATTGCAAGATGAGAAACCGAGTGAAATGAAAGAGTTAGATTGGAGTACAATTCAAAAAAAGGCTGTTAGTACAATTCGATTGGCACTAACCCCACAGATAAAAGTGATCGTGCTGAAGGAGACATCACCGAAGAAGTTGTGGGACACGTTGGAGAGCAAGTTTGCGTCGAAGACATTGACCAATCGATTGATGATGAAGATGGATTTGTACTCATTGAAGATGGAAGAGGGAGGTAATGTGACTGATCACATTAACAAATTTAATGAGATGGTATCTAGACTGTTGAATGCAGGGGAGACTATTAAGGATGAAGAGCAAGTGTTGCTTCTCTTGGCTTCACTACCAAAATCCTTCAAGCCTCTAGTCCAGTCAATGCTAGCAGGAAAGTGCACACTAAAACTAGATGAAGTGATGAGTACCTTGAAGGAGAGTCAGAGGATGATGGGTGGTGAAGAGTCTTTCAGGGACAGTCATATACTAGCAGTGGAAAGTGACAGGAAGAAGAAGGGTGATCAACTTGGAAGAAATTCTCGATCGAGAGACATGAGTACTGTTAGTGCCATTACTGTAGACAGTTGGGTCACATGCAAATGAGATGTCCAGACTTCAGGGAGGACTTGCAGAGCATGAAGGAGAAGAGGGGTAGATCAAAGGGAGCTTCTTCTACTAATGTGGTTTCTTATGAAGATGAGCTAATATGAGGATGTTAGAGAATTCTGCAGCAAGGGAGGATCGTTGTAGAAACTGAGTAAGTAAAAAAAATAGGAGAGTTTAGTTTAGAGAGAAATAATGTAGGACTTTGTATTAAGGGAGGATTTATTATATATTAATACCAAGTCCCACATTGCTTAGTTTGGGTGAGGAGTGGGTGAGGAGCTTATATAAATAGGTGTGAGTTATATAGGTTTTAACACACATAAGAATACTAGCCTATAATCATTGGTTGTATTGGATTTTGGGTATTTTTATGTATTGAGGAGGGTTTGTAATTTTTCCGTTCAAAGATTACAAGTAGTAAAGTTTGTCCCAGTGGGGGCCGTGGTAGTAGGTCTTGAGGCACCGAACCATGTTAAAAATTTTTTTGTGTTCTTCTTTCTCTTTTCCTTATATTTTTGTGCGGGACCCAACATTGATCTTTTTCCTGAAGTCAACTCATTAGAAAATTCCACTTCGATCTTAGGTGAGAAACTCAAAATCTATCTCTCCTGGAACATCAAGAAATTCTCTTACTATTGGGATCTATTTGTGTTTACGCTGAAATAACTTTCAAAGGAGTACATAAAAATCATCATTGAATCATTTACTCTATACCCCTAAAACAGGTATAGCATCCATAAAGCTACAGATATCTCAAATAGTTTAGGGCCATATAATAATTAAAGAATAGTTGATTCATTTCAAAATATTGTCAAATTCAACCAATAACAAAACATAGAAGTTGCAACTCGTTTACACCTTCACTAGTCATAAAAAAAAAGTTGCCATGATGAAAATACTACAACCAAAGATACGTTATTTATCAGACATTCACCTTTGATCCAACCATCATACACATCCATTTCTTCACCATTGAAACTATAAACTCTCACTTTGATCACTATGTAATCCTTACAATTTAACACAACAAAAGTTTCAGATCGCCCAAAGGGCAATGACATTCAGAAACTTTGAGTTCAATGTAGTTCCTAGATACATGGTTCTTCCATGATTCATCGGGGTTTAACTTTGAAGGAGAAAATGACTCGGTTCATCTCTCATCTTATAAAGTATTACCTTGATGAAGCTACAAGAATTCAATTTCCTTTCTTGTTCCTCAACAAGAAGGTATTTCTTTAGGGAAACCTTGTGAAGAGTACCCTAAGCTAGTCATCCTAGATTTCCATCAACAACCTAACTCACTACCAACCATGTTTAACCTCTCAAAAGAATCTAGAGATTTCAAACAATCATCAAATAACAACAACACAAGAATTACAAACATTTCCTCAATCACTTTCAATTCAACTCACTCCTATAGGGAAAAGTCTATCCTCTTGAAAAATTAAAAATTCAATCCACCTAGGGTGAGTTGGGTTTTTGTTAGCGCTTTTTAGTTGTCACAACTAATCATTCCAACTTCTCCAAAATTGCCTAAGGACGTGGGTTATGGCATGCCACACCTTCCGGAGTCTATGGGCATGTTTGACTACTATTTTTGTATTTTTTTAAAAAAAAATAGTTTTGGAAACTATTTTCAAAAACAAGTTTCGGAATAGCAAAACTCAAAATGGTGAATTTTTTCTGGAATAAGTTTTGAAAACAAAAAACAATGATATCCGTTTGGTTCTACTTTTTTTATAAATTTTCTTCATATTTTTGTTACATGATAAATGATTTTTTATAAAAAAAAGTTGATATAGATTTATTTCTTCTTTCTTTTATCAAAGTTGATATAGATATATTGACGTATGAAACCCTAGCAGTCGCTTTTTCTTTTCTCTCTGTGTTCGTTCTTCAACTAGCTTCTTCTTGCAAATCTAGTAGGGGTTCCCAAAACCTGTCCTTATTTTTCTTCTTCTTGTGTTATCGTCGTTTCATAAATAAAGTAGATATAGTCTCCCAATTTTGATGGTGATTTTCTTCTAGATTTTCTTTTGATTTTTTGTCCTCCTTGATGAGAGTGTAGTCTCCCATTGTTAGATCTATTCAGATCTATAAGTGGACCTTGTTTTATTTTATTTTGTGTATTTTTTTTCCTTTGTGAATTTTTTTGACAATTAGGTGATTCTGGACAATTCAAGGTTTGTTATAAACATATATAAAATCTACGAATCATTTATATTAAAAAATTTTCACTCATTCACCATGTTGTTGGAAGAGACTACGACAATTTCAACTTTGAAGATTACTTCAAATCTGATATGTAAGAGGTATAAGAGTAACAACTCTGTTGGCAACACCAGGGACGGTGATATTTCTCATCCTAAAGAAATAGGATCATTTGAGCTTACACTTTGTTTACCTAGTCAACAATTGTTATGGTTTATTCTTCAGTATTATTATATTGGAGTTTTCTAAATTATTGTAAGTGTCGTTTGACTTTTTCTACAATATAATGGAGGTTTAATATTTTTTATAAAAAAAGATATAGATATATTGACATTAATTAATAACTAGTCTTAAACCTGTGAAAATTTCACAGTTTTTAAAATTTTTATACATATAATTTTAGTTAAGAAAAATATGATTAAAGGTATTTAAAATACCACTTATGTTAAATATAACATTTAAAATAAATAGGATTATTATTATTATATTTCAAAATTAGACAACAATATATATATATATATATATATATATATATATATATATATATATATATATATATAAGAAAAATATTATTGCAATTTGGAAACTTTGAAAAATTTTTAAAATTATTTATATCTACTAATTCCTAATAATTGGATTTTTGTACATGTATATACCGAAAAAAAAGTTATACTCAAATTCAGCCCTCTTTAAAATTTTCCACAGATATATACTATTTTCACTATAGCTCACCAAAAATGCCATCAACGATGGAACTTTTTGAAAATTTTATTCATAAAAACGCTCTCGCTGAGGGCGATTATAGGGTCAAGCAGTCAATCCCATAATCGTCCTTACGAATGACACTTATCTGTTACACAACTACTTTTGACCAAATGACAAATAAATACCATCCGTAAGGGCGAATATAAGGTTGACTGCTTGACCCTTTAATTCCCATCAGCAAGAGTATTTTTTTTAGTAAAATTTTCAAAAAGTGTCATCGCTGATGGCATTTTTTATGAGCTACTATGAAAATGGTATATATCTGTAGATAATTTTTAAAGGTTGCTAAATTTGAGTATAACTTTTTTTTTGTGTATATTCATGTAAAAAGGCCAATAATTAAGAAAAATATAAACATATTTTTAACAGAAAATTCGTAAGCATATATAGAGAATATAAAAGATAATGAATATATATCATTTACAATATTACGGTCATGCTAGTAGAAAAGCACACATATTTGGGTGAGTACGACAATGTGCCTAAATGTTGTATGTTTCTATCTTTTGAGCTTTGACGTTGATTTTTCTTGAAAATGCTTTCTTGGTCTGTGCATTTGTAATATCCGAGGTATTTATTTTAAATTATTATTATTTTTTATTTATTATCGTATTATTTTATTCATTTATTATTATTATTTATTTTATTTAATTTATTTTTCTTTCAAAAAGAAAAATAAATTAAATTAAAGATAAAATAAAATTAAGAGGAGAAAAATAGAAAATCTAAATTTTCTTTTAGGACCTAAAAGAAGAGGGGATTAAAAACATGGGAAAGAATTAGGATTTTATTTCTTATTAATTATTTTGTTTTTATTTTAGGACAAAATATTAAAATAAATGGGGGGCCAAACCGTGACCCCCCCTTCCATTTCATTTAAAACATAAAAAAGAGAGGAGTAGAACGTGAAGCGGACGCACGAAACCGAGACCAACCGAGAGAGAAGGAGAAGCTACGAGAAGGAAGGAACCGGTTGGAATCACGCCGGAGAGGCGGTGTCAGTGACCGGAGAGCTGATTGGAACTCCTTTTCAACACTCCCAAGCCTTTTATCCGATTGGAATAAGGTACGAAAGCCCCAATCTTTCAAAACCTCAATTTCTCCAATTTTGGGTATTTTAGGAATTCTTCAAATTCCAATCGGGACATTTTGGGGATAAATTAGAGCTTAGTAGGTGTTATTGAATGCTTAGGGAGGTTCAAAATCGAAGCTAAATCGTAGGAATTGACCGGGTATGGAAGTCATGGAAATTGTGTTAGAAAATTGCTCTAAATTCGAATTTTGCTGGTTTAATTCATAAATAGGCTTGGATTGGAGTAGTATAGGTGTTATAGTTGTTGGAAATATACAAGGGAATAAAGCCCGAGTATTTACCGTCTCAACCGGAGCCCAATCCAGTGAAAAAGAGGCGATATACCGAGCCAGCTTATAGTAAGGAGTTGTGCTGTGGGTTGGACACCTCGGTCTAGTCCGTGGTGTACACCTAAGACCAGCTAAATTGGTTCCAAGGCTCTATCTATATCCGATTATATTTTTACATATAATTAAAGAGGTAGTGGTTGAGCTCTTACTCGGCAAATAAAGGGAAACCGTTGAACGAGTGAGCTAAGACCTCTTTTGAGCCATATAGGAATTCTTTTATTAGTTAAGAGTTCGTACGGATTCATGAAATGGAATCTAGCTAAATTATAATCTCTAACCTAAGCTTTTAGAGGTTCTAAATGGCTCAAGTATGTGAAAGTCGGGTACTAAAAATATTACAGACTTTCAGAAAGGGAAAATAAGACGACGTAACGAATTAAGTATCTTCTTGGAAATAGTTAGAGGGTGAATGAGCATTAGCATGACACGTACATGGTAAATGCTTCTTTACACGTTTTTAAATTGCTTAAGTACATGTGTATAGTGCACCACAGAGTAATTGGAGCTTCAGGTACTCCGAGGACTGATCAGGAGGGCCAGCGAGGTGAGGGGCTCTCCCATCCCTGCCCCACAGGGTTGGATGACTACGTGAAAATGTGATTTGCTCTATTTTGTGCAAATTGTTATATGAAACATGTCTATCTAAATGTATTTGCCTTACGCGTATATGATTAGCAAGTAAACAGTGGACGTGCAAACTGTTTATTTGTTTATATGTTTATTCTCAAGTGAATATGTGATATTGTGGCTCACCGAGCCTTATATATTACCGTGGGTAAGACTGAGTCAGAATTTCATATGTGAGGATTCATTAATATTAGAAACCAATTAAATCGATCATCGTTGTTAAGATCTTGACCGTATGGTACTGTCACGACCCCCACCCGAGGGCACGTGACCGACACAAACTAAGGGTAAGGCCCCCTAGCCTGTAAGCCTCATTTACAATTCCAAACCTATCTTTAAATTGCCATTTAAGCATTCTATTTAATCCAACATAAAATACAAGTCAATTACACAATGTCAATTCAGTAGTTTTACAAAATACAACATATTATCAAAGACTACACCCACAGAACAAAGTGTAGGTTCTTCTATGACCACCTTCCCTAGGCCGACATGGATGTCTGACTGGTCTCTGTCTCTAAAAAATGTAAACAACGAGGGGTGAGTCATATGACTCAGAGAGGGACAAGCCCATCCTAGATGTGGTAAAATGGTGCCACCACGAAGGAGAAGGGAATGTCACACATAAGCAGTTACATTGTCATTTATCAGAAAGCAACACAAAACTTTTCAACAACTAACCAAAGTCCATGTACCGATCATACTTACACAGACACACCATTCACATGAGTCGTTTACACATCCAAAATATAAACCACTCAAGTGGTGTCCATTCATAAATTTCAAGAAACAATCATAGATTTAGGCGCAAATGCGACCAATCCAAGATGCACAAATATTTTGGGGTAATATTGGCCACATAGGGTTAAGATCAATTGGACACCATCTAGTGAAAGAAAGTTTTAAGAATGATAAAGTTTAAAAGAAAGGAATTAGTTTACAAACCAAAGTCCAAGGTTTTTCAAGTATTAAAGAGAACGAATCCCCTATTCGATTTTAAAAGGGCGAGGAATGCATTATATAAAGAAAAGGGTTCGTGTGGTTTAAAAAGGACATAACTATGTGACCAACATTACCTATTCACACAATTTCTTTCCCACAAGCCAACAAGGAATAAGGTTCAACTAAGTTCCTTCCCTCTTCCCTTGCTCACTTGTGGGCTCATACCAAATGGGTTGGTTAAGTGGTTCAACTAGGTTCCTTCCCACCACCTTTCCAATTTTTACAATTTTAACAGCGCATGGTTCAACCCTGTTACTTTCCATGCTCGCTCTTGTACATCAACACGAGGTGAGTCTCATGGTTCAACCTTGTTCCTTCCCATGGACTACCCCATGCCACATTCACACAAGGTCTATGGTTCACCCGTGGTTCTTCCCATGCACCACCTTTGTATCTTAACTCATAATTGGTCACAAGGTTCTGCCTTTGCTCCTTCCCATGTTCTCAACCAGGGAACATTCACACATGGTGTATGGTTCACCCATGGTCCTTCCCATACACCATCTTAGTATCCTAACTCAATACTTAATACAAATAGTGCACAATTTCTTACACAAAGTTATCGTCATACAACACATTACAATCAAAGTGACAATCGCAAATTAATTAATTAATTCTATCAGGAATCCTTACTCATACACAAGCTCACATTGAATCTACAAATTTCACATCTATAACAATTGTTAACAACCATCCATGAGCATAACCACACATAACGAGATTCACAAATTTTGACAAACAAACACATCATACAACTTGGTTTCAAAAGCTCCCCGTTAATGATTTTATTTTCCCTAATTTCATTGTATGTATCTTTAATTTAGTTCTTAGAGGTCCAAAAACCATTTCTTCCCAACTAGAATTCATCTTGACCCAAATTCACAAAATTTTATTGTTTACAATGAGATAATTTGCCATACTCTAAATTGTTGGATCTTGGGTATATATTTTCACAAAATGGTTTAGTCCAACTCTAGTGTTGTAAGTCCACTTACATCGTCATGAAATTGATTATTACTTTTCTTGAACATTGAATCGTACAAGCTAGCTACAATCAATACCCAATAAAGATTCTAGTCCATTACTAACACATCAATATCATGAAAGAAACAAGAAATTAAACCCAATAGCAGAACCGAAAAGAAAGGTGAAAAGAACATAAAAATAGAATGAGGACAACCACCTAACCATCGGTGCACCATCTAAAATATAGGAGAAATCAAATCAAAGGATTGAAAATCTCACCCTTCTCTCTCTCGGCTAAAACTAGAAACACAGGAAGCATGAAAGGCAGCACGACTTCTTCCTCTCCCTCAGTTCCTCACAAGCATAACGTTATCCCCACCGTCATCCATCATCAGTGACGATGGCGATGGTGCGTCGATCTCGCACCGTCGGTAGGCATATGTGACGGTGACCCTTCTTCTTCCTCTCTTTCGTCAGTCTCCTTTCCCCTTTCTCTCGATGCCCTCACTCTCTCCCTCGTTGTTCTCTCAATCTCTCTATCTTTCCCTCACTATGTTTCTCGGTCACGATAAGGATGGGAGGAGGATGGGCATTGTTTGTTTTTTTTTTCTTTTTAATGTGTGTGAGAGGCAATGTATCTTTTGTGAGTGAGATTGATGGTGGGGATCAATTCTTAGTGGGCAAGTTTTGTTGAGCTGATGAGATCTCTTCTTAATGTGTAAGTATTTCTTTTTTTTATTTGTCTATATTTACACTTAACAGTAAATTTGCTAATTGAATTAGTTTATTAATCTAATTATACCTAAATCTCCCTATTTTCCATGTCGTAATGTTACTTGATTATTTTTTTCCTCATTTTCCACTTATATTTTAATTGGTGTAATTTTATAAATTTTATTTCACCTATTTATCCAATTATATTTAATTACTCGTTTGGTCACTCTCTTATTCATAGATTTTACTTTAATTTTCTTTTCCTATAATTTACACTAATCCTCAATTATTTTATCTTAGCTAATTAAATCTTTTTCTTCCTTTTTTTTTTGAAAATGGATTTAGATATTTTTTTTTTGCTATGAAATGGAATATTACTTTTTAATTATTTATTTAAAATTTCACTATTTTAATACTTAAATTTACTTTAGTTATCATTATTTTTTTCTTTAATTTAATTAAGTTGTCTCATTATTTTTGTTAAGCACCTTTGGGAATGGGATATTACAGGTACATTGAGGAAACTAAACCTAGGTTGTTTAGTGTGAGTGAGAGTGTTGCATAATTGAACCCAACTAAAAAACACGTATTATATTCAATTAGTTTCTCATAGGGCGTCTTTGAAGGTTAAACATGTTAGTTGAACTTGTTTAGGTTAGTCCGGGTAGATCGAGTCGGTCATCCTGGTCGGAGAGATAGGATTTTGTCATTAGTAAGCATGCCACATAGTGGCCATTACCTTGGTTTAACCGGGGTCAGACAAGTTGCTGGCTATTACTCTAAGCGTGCCTTGGAGTTAGAAATTTCCTAGTGTGATCAACTAGGTTCGAACAAGAGATTGCCTTCGGGCCAGTATTTCTCTTCGCAAAATGCGGGAGACAGCAAGTGAATGCCTACGTGTATATAAGTAGGTGTTAACCATGGAACCATATGATATATGTTTGTGATTGATTCATGCGTGAAGTAATAATTATGTTAGAAGCAGGAACTAGTGTATTTATTGAGAATATGATATATATTGACTGCCTGATCATGTTAAAGGTTGTAATATAATTCGTTCATGCGCATGTGGTTGTGGTTGCTCCCTTCCCCCAGTTGTAATGGTACCCGCTGCTACGCCAGGGATGGGGGAGCTCCTCACTGAGTCTGTTCGACTCACCCCCTATTTATATGTTTCAGATACAGGTCGATCAGGCGTCGGGAACGTGTCCACTTCTTCTCAAGGAGGCGGACAGATCTGAAGACCGCACACTTAGTTTGCGTCGGTAGTTAGTTTGGTTTTGTACATATGCCGTGATGTATATATATATAAATCCTTTTTGGGCGTAGCTTTTGTATGTATACAACTGCTGTCTATATATATATATATATTATACCTAAATTCTAGCATTGTTGGCTTCATACAGGTTAAAGATAGGTCTTGGTATTGGGAACTTAGGCTATGATATAGTATGTATATCATATATATATATGTGACTTCTGCATGTGATTAGGATAGATCACACGCATTGAGGCGTGTGATCAATATGTACATTATATATATGTGTGGCTGAATACATGTTGTATGTAAATATAACTTCTGCATGTGACTAGGATAGAACGCACGCATTGAGGCGTGTGATCAATATGTAAACTATCTGTATGTGTGTGATTGAATATATGTATGACTGGATATAGGGCTTCTGCATGTGAATAGGATAGATCACCCGCACTGAAGCGCGTGATCAATATGTAAACTATATGTACGTGTGAGTCAATATGTGTGTATATATATATATATACTGAAGCGGCGTTGAGTGAGCCGTGGATTGCAAACTACTTAGGTCACCGGATATGGATGGCCATATATATTATATATTGTTTGTTTTAGAGATGGGTAGTTATAAACATGTGAAAATGTCAATCAGGGATTAGAGGCTTATAGGATAGGAGAAATCCTACCTCCTGTGTCGGTCACGGACGTTCGATAGGGGGTCGTGACAAACTTGGTATCAAAGCCTAGTTTACTTTAAACTGTATGAAGCCATAGGTATGACCGGGTGTCAGTTTACGCCTAGTTGTGAACCCGGGCGCAACGTGTAAGTAAAAGGGCACTTATGGAAGTAACCAGGAAATTGAGTCAGCCCTTTCTTTCTACTCTCTTTGATATGAAATATCATCGATATACGTGTACTTATTAGGTGTGGTCCTTGTGCAGTATAGGGATGCCACCGATCACGAGATAGGCTAGAGGTGGAGGGAGAACTCCTGCTGAAATCGATCGAGAGTCAGTTCGGGAGGAGGGAATGCCCACCCGAGGCCGAGGAAGAGGTCATGCTCATGGTCAAGGTAGAGCACAAGTGAGAGGGGAAGAGAGGAGACAGTCACCGGAACCCCATGTTGAGACAGGTGCACCCTCTGTGGCGGAAATGCTCACGGCAGGATTCTAGGAACTGAGAGAAGAGATGACGAGAGAAATAAAGAGAGAAGTACGCCGGTTAGTAGTCGGCGAGGAAGAAGAAGAGAGAGTTCCTAGCAATCAAGAGATGGAGGTTGTTGGGGAAGAGGACAGAGAATGGCAACAACTGCAGGATGTGCATCGTGAGCCGCGGGTAGCACCTAGAGAGCTGCCAATTTCAAAATTTCTGAAGCTTCATCCACCCACTTTCTGCGGAACTAGTGAGAAAGAGGATTTGCAATACTTTGTGAGAGACGTAGTCAGAATTGGGCACATGCTGAGGTGCTCAGGGCATGAGTTGGTGGAATTAGCTTCATTTCAATTGAGGGGAGCCGCTATAGTATGGATACCGTCTGTACAGATGAGGTATTCAAGAAGGCTGGCACCGATGACCTGGGAAGATTTTCAAAGGGAATTCCTGGGTCGGTTTCTATCTGAAGGCACCAAAGATGTAAAGCGTCAGCAATTCGAGGAGTTGTGGATGACGCCTAACATGACTGTAACGGAGTATGAATTACTTTTTACAGAACTAGCTCAATTCTCACCTGAGTTGGTTCCTGATGAAGATGCGAGGATCAAGAGGTTCATACATCATCTCACGAAGCCGTTATTTACTGCTTTGTTACCCCAGAGGAGGCAATTCGAGACTTTAGCACAAGCAGCAGACTGTGCCAGAATGATTGAAACCAGGAAGAGGTACGAGACTTCTGTTGATCTCAAAGTCAAGTTAATTACAGGTAGTGATAACCAAGGAGGTGGAAGTAAGAAGAGGAAGGCAACAGGTTGAGGTGCAGGATATTCAGGGTCCGCAGGAGGACAATCCTCAACCATTACCCATGAAACAGGTATAAGAAGTAATGTTCAAGGGGGACAGAGAGTGCAAGGGGGTGGAAATGTCGCTAAGACAAGGCCTCAGTGTGCGACTTGCGGCAGGTATCATTTTGGAGTGTGTCGGAGACTGACAGGTGGGTGTTACAACTGCGGGCAGGTGGGCCATATGGCTAGAGAGTGTCCAAAGAGAAAAGAAGGTACAAGTGTGAGAAGTAATCCGACGCCAAGGGGTACACCTATTTCAGCCCCACCAGTGAGAAATGTACCACCACAGATAGCAAGTACAGGTGCAACTAGAGGTCGTGGTGCAGGATCTAGTGGCAGAGGGCCAGGGGCAGTAGGTGGAGGACAAGCGTGGGTATTTGCACTTTCTCAGCAGGACGCTCATGCATCGAATGCGGTTGTGACAGGTACCCTTATTGTTTGCTCTCTTGAAGCACGAGTCTTGTTTGATTCCGGCTCCACTCATTCCTATGTGTCGCATGCATTTGCTTCTAAATTCAAGAAAAGTCCGTCTAGAATGAAAGAAACAGTACTGGTCTCTACTCCAATGGGAGAATCGGTACAAGTAGAGTATGTGCACAAGTCTTGCATTGTGGAGATCGATGGTCATGAGACTGTGGTAGACCTTCGGTTGTTATGTATGGTTGATCTTGATGTAATCCTCGGAATGGATTGGTTGTCGTCTTGCCATGCGGTTGTGGACTGCAGGGTTAAATGTTTGAAATTTAATATGCCAAACGAGGAGCCTTTTGTGATACGGGGTGACGAAGCTGCACCGTATCCAAGCTTAATCTCGACGTTGAAGGCATCCAAGTTACTTGCAAAGGGATGTAAATGGTATTTGGCCTTGGTCAAGGATACCACGAATGCATTACTTTCACCGACTCAAGTACCGGTAGTACGAGAGTTCTTGGATGTATTTCCAAAAAATTTGCCGGGGTTACCGCCCGATCGTGAGATTGAATTTGAAATTGAGCTGCAACCTGGCACCCAGCCTATCTCCACACCACCTTACAGGATGGCCCCGAAAGAGTTGAAGGAGCTACATACACAATTGCAAGAATTGCTTGACAAGAGTTTTATAAGACCTAGTTTCTCTCCTTGGGGTGCACCGGTTCTTTTTGTGAAGAAGAAGGACGGATCTTTTCGTTTGTGTATCGATTACCGAAAGTTAAACAAGGTGACGATCCGTAATCAATACCCACTGCCGAGGATAGATGACTTATTTGATCAGTTGCAGGGCACAAAGCGGTTTTCCAAGATTGATTTATGATCTGGGTATCATCAATTAAAGATTCGAGAATCGAACATACCTAATACCACATTCTGGACCCGATATGGACATTACAAGTTCTTGGTGATGTCTTTCGGATTAACTAATGCTCCTGCAGCGTTCATGGACATGATGAATAGAGTCTTCAAACCATTTCTGGACCGATTTGTCATTGTCTTCATTGATGACATCTTGGTTTACTCTAAGAATTCTGAAGAACATGCAGAACACTTGAGATTAGCATTGTAGAAGTTGAGAGAGGAGAAATTGTATGCCAAGTTCTCCAAATGTGAATTTTGGCTTGACAAAGTTGCCTTTTTGGGTCACGTGGTATCATCAGAGGGAATCCACGTTGATCCAAGTAAGGTAGAAGCGGTGAAGAATTGGTCCCAGCCTACCTCAGTTACTGAAATTCGCAGTTTCTTGGGCTTGGCTGGATATTATAGAAGATTTGTGCAAGAATTCTCTAAGGTTGCTGCACCCATGACTAAGTTAACACATAAGGGGGTGAAGTTCATATGGGATGACAAGTGTGAGCAGAGTTGTCAGAAGCTGAAAGATAGTCTCACTACCGCGCCGGTGTTAGCATTACCTGAAGGCACAGGAGGGTATGTGGTATACTATGATGCGTCGAGGATCGGGTTAGGGTGTGTCTTGATGCAGCATGACAAGGTGATTGCGTATGCATCGCAACAACTGAGGAAACATGAGAAGAATTACCCGACTCACGACCTTGAGATGGCTATTGTACTATTCGCTTTGAAAATATGGAGGCATTACTTGTACGGTGAGACATGTGAAATTTATACAGACCACAAAAGCCTTAAATACATTTTCGAGCAGAAAGACTTGAACTTGAGACAACGTCGATGGTTAGAGTTGTTGAAGGACTACGACTGCACGATCTTGTATCATCCAGGAAAGGCTAATGTGGTAGCCGATGCTCTGAGTCGGAAATCCATGGGCAGTCTTGCTCATATAAGTGAAGAAAGAAGACCGTTGATCAGAGAGTTGCACGAGCTAGAACAAACGGGAAATCAGTTTGAGATTGGGAGTTCCAACTCACTTTTAGCCCATTTACAAGGTAAGTCCTCTCTAGTAGAAGAGGTGAAGTTTAGACAGGATGAAGATACCGACCTCAAGAAAATCAGGGATACTGTAACAAAAGAGAAGGGGACGACTTCCGATTCTCTATTGATGAGTTTGGAGTACTTCGGTTGGAGGGACGGTTGTGTGTTCCCATGGTTGATAACTTGAAAGAAAGAATTCTTGAAGAAGCGCACCGGACAGCTTATACTATCCATCCGGGAGCTAATAAAATGTATCATGATCTTAAACTGTTGTATTGGTGGAATGGCATGAAGAAGGACGTTGCAAACTATGTAGCCAGGTGTTTAGTGTGTCAGCAAGTCAAGGTTGAATACCAGAAGCCCGCCGGAACATTACAACAGATAGAAATACTTGAGTGGAAGTGGGAGAGGATAACGATGGATTTTGTAACATGGTTGCCAAGATCACAACGGGGATTCGATTCAGTTTGGGTGATAGTGGATTGCGTGACTAAGTCCACGCACTTCCTACCAGTTAAGACCACTTACGGAGTGAGTCAATATGCACAGCTTTACCTATCAGAAATCGTTAGATTGCACGGTGTGCCAGTGTCCATAATATCTCATAGAGGGCCACAGTTCACTTCCAGGTTTTGGAAGTCATTGCAAGAAGTGTTGGGAACGAGAGTCGATTTGAGTATTGCATTCCACCCACAGACTGACGGGCAATCAGAAAAAACCATTCAGATTCTTGAGGACATGCTTCGGGCGTGTATTATGGATTTCGGCGGAAGTTGGGAAAGGTATATTTACCTTTGGCTGAGTTTGCATACAATAACAACTATCAAGCAAGTATCCAAATGGAACCATTCGAGGCTCTGTACGGTCGTAGGTGCAGATCCCCGATTGGGTGGTTCGAGGTCGAAGAAGCTAGCCTAATCGGCCCAGAATTGTTACAAGATGCCTTGCATAAGGGAAAGACTGTTAACGGCTCAAAGTAGGCAAAAGTCCTATGTAGACAATCGAAGGAGAGAACTCGAGTTTGCCATTGGTGAACAAGTGTTCTTGAGGATATCACTGATGAGAGGCGTAATGCGATTTGGTAAAAAGGGGAAGCTAAGTCCTCAGTATATCGGACCGTTTGAAATCCTAGAACGAGTTGGGAATGTGGCGTATCGGTTGGAATTGCCTTCGGAATTGGAGGGAGTACATCCTGTTTTTCATGTATCGATGCTTCGGAAATATCTTCCAGATCCCTCACACGTAATCCAATCGCAAGACGTGCAACTAACCGAAAACCTGACAAATGAAGAGGAGCTAGTGGAAATCTTAGATCGGCAGATGAAGAAACTCATAACGAAGGAGATTCCATTTGTTAAAGTCCTGTGGAGAAATCACTCGACCGAAGAAGCTACATGGGAGGTCGAGAGTGAAATGCGCAGGACGTATCCTCATATGTTCCAAGACTAAGGTTAGTATATTATTGAAATTCAGGGACTGAATTTCTTAAGGGGGGAAGATTGTAATATCTGAGGTATTTATTTTAAATTATTATAATTTTTTAATTTATTTATTATCTTATTATTTTATTCATTTATTATTATTTATTTTATTTAATTTGTTTTTCTTTCAAAAAGAAAAATAAATTAAATTAAAGATAAAATAAATTTAAGAGGAGAAAAATAGGAAATTTAAATTTTCTTTTAGGACCTAAAAGAAGAAGGGATTAAAAAGATGGGAAAGAATTATGATTTTATTTCTTATTAATTATTTTGTTTTTATTTTAGGACCAAGTATTAAAATAAATGGGGGGCCAAACCGTGACCCCCCTTCCATTTCATTTAAAACATAAAAAAAAAAGAGAGGAGCATAACGTGAAGCGGACGCACGAAACCGAGACCAGACGAGAGAGAAGGAAGGAACCGGTCGGAATCACGCCGAAGAGACGGCGCCGGTGACCGGAGAGCTGACTGGAACTCCTTTTCAACACTCCCAAGCCTTCTATCCGATTGGAATAAGGTACGAAAGCCCCAATCTTTCAAAACCCCAATTTCTCCAATTTTGGGTATTTTAGGAATTCTTCAAATACTTCCAATCGGGACATTCCGGGGATAAATTAGAGCTTAGTAGGTGTTATTGAATGCTTAGGGAGGTTCATAATCGAAGTGAAACCGTAGGAATTGATCGAGTATGGAAGTCATGGAAATTGGGTTAGAAAATTGCTCTAAATTTGAATTTTGCTGGTTTGATTCATAAATAGGCTTGGATTGGAGTAGTATAGGTGTTATAGTTGCTTAAAATATACAAGGGAATAAAGCCCGAGTATTTACCGTCTCAACTGGAGCCCAATCCGGTGAAAAAGAGGCGATATACCAAGCCACCATATAGTAAGGAGCTGTGTTGTGGGTTGGACACCTCGGTCTAGTTCGTGGTGGACACCTAAGACCATCTAAATTGGTTCCAAGGCTCTATCTATACTCGATTATATTTTTACGTATAATTAAAGAGGTAGTAGTTGAGCTCTTACTCGGCAAATAAAGGGAAACGGTTGAACAAGTGAGCTAAGACCTCTTTTAAGCCATAAAGGAATTCTTTTATTAGTTAAGAGTTCGTACGGATTCATGAAATGGAATCTAGCTAAATTATAATCTCTAACCTAAGCTTTTAGAGGTTCTAAATGGCTCAAGTATGTGATAGTCGGGTACTGAAAATATTACGGACTTTCAGAATGGGAAAATAAGACGACATAACGAATTAAGTATCTTCTTGGAAATAGTTAGAGGGTGAATGAGCATTAGCATGACACGTACATGGTAAATGCTTCTTTACACATTTTTAAATTGCTTAAGTACATGTGTATAGGGCACCACAGAGTAATTGGAGCTTCAGGTACTCCGAGGACTAATCAGAAGGGCCAGCGAGGTGAGGGGCTCTCTCATCCCTGCCCCACAGGGTTGGATGACTACGTGAAAATGTGGTTTGCTCTATTTTGTGCAAATTGTTATATGAAACATGTCTATCTGAATGTATTTGCCGTACGCGTATATGATTAGCAAGTAAACACTGGACGTGCAAACTGTTTATGTGTTTATATGTTTATTCTCAAGTGAATATGTGATATTGTGGCTCATCGAGCCTTATATATTACCGTGGGTAAGACTGAGTCAGAATTTCTTATGTGAGAGTTCATTAATATTAGAAACCAATTAAATCGATCATCGTTGTTAAGATCTTGACCGTATGGTACATTGACGAAACTGAACCTAGGTTGTTTAGCGTGAGTGAGAGTGTTGCATAATTGAAAAGGGGGAAACTGGGCCCAACCAAAAAAACATGTTAAATATTCAATTAGTTTCTCATAGGGCGTCTTTCAAGGTTAAACATGTTAGTTGAACTTGTTTAGGTTAGTCCGGGTAGATCGAGTCGATCATCCTGGTCGGACAGACAGGATTTTGTCATCAGTAAGCATGCCACATAGTGGCCATTACCTTGGTTTAACCGAGGTCAGACAAGTTGCCGGCTATTACTCTAAGCGTTCCTTGGAGTCAGAAAGTTCCTAGTGTGATCAACTAGGTTCGAACAAAAGATTGCCTTCGGGCCAATATTTCTCTTCGCATAATGCGGGAGACAGTAAGTGAATGCCTACGTGTATAAGTAGGTGTTAACCATGGAACCATATGATATATGTTTGTGATTGATTGATGCGTGAAGTAATAATTATGTTAGAAGCATGAACTAGTGTATTTATTGTGAATATGATATATATTGACTGCCTGATCATGTTAAAGGTTGCAATATAATCCGTTCATGCGCATGTGGTTGTGGTTGCTCCCTTCCCCCAGCTGTAGTGGTACCCGCTGCTATGCCAGGGATGGGGGAGTTCCTCACTGAGTCTATTCGACTCACCCCCCCTGTTTATATGTTTCAGATACAGGTGGTTTAGGCGTCAGGAACGCGTCCACTTCTTCTCAAGGAGGCGGACATATCTGAAGACCGGACGTTTAGTTCACGTCGGTAGTTATTTTAGTTTTGTACATATGTCGTGATGTATATATATATAAATCCTTCTTGGGCGTAGCTTTTGTACGTATACAACTGCTGTGTATATATATATATTATACCCGAATTCTAGCATTGTCGGATTCATACAGGTTAAAGATAGGTCTTGGTATTGAGAACTTAGGCTATGATATAGTAAGTATATCATATATATATATATATATATGTGTGTGTGTGTGTGTGTGTGTGTGTGTGACTTCCGCGTGTGGTTAGGATAGATCACACGCATTGAGGCCTGTGATCAATATGTACATTATATATATGTGTGGCTGAATACATGTTGTGTGTAAATATAAATTCTGCATGTGACTAGGATAGATCGCACGCATTGAGGCGTGTGATCAATATGTAAACTATCTGTATGTGTGTGATTGAATATATGTATGACTGGATACAGGGCTTCTGCATGTTAATAGGATAGATCACCCGCACTGAAGCGCGTGATCAATATGTAAACTATATGTACGTGTGAGTGAATTTGTGTATATATATAGACTGAAGCGGCGTTGAGTGAGCCGTGGATTGCAAACTACTTAGGTCACCGGATATGAATGGCCATATATATTATATATTGTTTGAATTAGAGATGGGTAGTTATAAACATGTGAAAATGTCAATCAGGGATTAGAGGCTTACGGGATAGGAGAAATCCTACCTCCCGTGCCGGTCACGAACATCCGATAGGGGGTCGTGACAGCATTAATTAAGGACCATATGTGTGTTGGGCTTTGTCTTAAGCTAATTAATATATTGGCCTAGTGACTAAAAAAATGATTTTCAATTTGACAAAGATTCTATTATTGGTATTGTAAAAGTTGTCTTCTATATATATTTATTCTCTCTACCTTATTTTAATACATCTTATTTTATGTATGTCTTTTTGTATTTTTGTAATTTCTTCTTATCTCCATTTTACAATACATAGCATCTTCATTAATTTTATAACTTTCTCTTTATCAAATATTTTCTTTAATTTAGATTGCACTAAGATAGTAAAAAGTTGATGGGTGATAAGTTTAACAATTTTAAATTTGAAATAATAAGAGAATAAAATTTGAAATTTTCAAATTTAGCCTATGAGAGAGTGTTATAGTTATGGTATAAGAAAAAATGATCCATATAAAAATTTTAAATTTTAAATGATGACAAACATAAGAGAAAGCAATATTTAAATTGTTTGAGAAGTGAAAATGTATTTCTATATACACTTTCTAATTTTTTTAAATAGAAAATAAAAGTTTAAAAGCACTATTGAGTATTGAGAATTGAAAAAATATGCACATGTCAAAATTAATATATGGACAAAAACTAATTTTTCTAAATAGAACAAATAACAAAAATTATTTCTATATTTTATTGTTATTTTTCACTTTGAAAGTTAACATAAAAGTTATATTTTTTTAGTGGAGAAACATAAAGTAATTTAAATCACACTTTCCACTCTTTACAAAAACTATTCTAAATTTAAATCATATAATATAGTAAACTTTAAATAATTTAAAGTTGAAATAATGAAAGAGAATTAATTTTATAAATTAAAGTTGAAATAATGAAAGAAAATGAATTTTATAATTTAAAGTTAAAAATTAAATAATATTTAAAATAAATAATTAATTGGTGTTATTATATATAATTTTATAAATAATAGGATTAATCTTTCTTATCCTTCAGAAATAGGAGACCGTTTAAAATTAAGATATAATCAACAATTTAAATTAATATTAAGTGGGATTTGGATAAGGTTTCTGTCCTAATAATTCTTTTAAGATTTAGAAAACATATTGTAGGGAAAGGTCTGGATCTACATGATCCGACCCGACCCTGGGTCCTAAAAAAAATCAAAAATAAATACAGGCAAAACATAGATATTGCGGAAGCTACTGACCTGGACGCCATTGCTAAAACTTTGGATCTTGCTAGTGTCTTTACTCCACTAGAGCTAACCTCCAAACGACGAACTCCAAAAAGGGCCGCACCAAACGGAGGATTTTACCTACGAGAGGTAGAGCCACGTGTCCACGACTGATGTGCAGAAGAGTGACTCAAGAGAGAAAAATTATACTATGAGGTTTCCCAAACGGGACCCCTCTTTTCCAACACATTGAATGAGCAAATATGAAGGCGGGGAATGTCTCCTATTTATAGGAGGATGAGAGAGCTCTCATAATTGATTTAAGCAATGTGAGACTTGAAAAATATGAACAAAATATCATGCTTACATCAAGATCACCTAGCCCACTTTGGGTTACGAGTGCGGGCTCATGTGACATCTGATGAGTGTCATCTTGGTGTCATTTTGTTCGTCTCTCAGCAAACTTTCCAACGGGTCATCACATGACCCGATCGGACTCTCCCTTGGACGGATATTTAGTAGTGAATAACCCAACATATCAAACACATATTTATAAAATATTTGAACTTGAGGTAATAGTTCATTTTTTATTTTTATCGTAATTCTTTCAAAAAAAATATAAAATATAAAAACAAAAATACTTGATATGTTCTTCTACATATATATATATATATATATATATATATATATATATATATATATATATATATATATATATATATTATTTACCATTAATCAAGTGGATCTATATTAAAAATACTTGATATGTTCTTCTCTCTCTCTCTCTATATATATATTATTTATTTATGTTAAACTAATTTTAATTAGTATATGTATATGTCAAGACTTTTAGATTTTTTCTACCCTCTAACAAAAATAATGCATTCTATCTTCTCACAGGAATTTCATTTTATTTCAATTTAAATATTTTTAATTTAGATAATGATCCTTTTAGAATGATTTAATTTTTTAAATATATATTTATATAGGAAGAGCGAGAAGAAAATAAAAGAAATACACAAATGCTAATTATTTTAAAAAAATACAATTTAATTTCAATATTTAATTATAAACAAAATATATATATATACATATATATATATATATATATACATATATATATATGTGTGTGTGTGTGTGTGTGTGTGTGTCTGTGTGTGTGTCTGTAACTGTCGTTTTTGGTTCAGATAATTCATAACATTAAATGAGCACTGCAAGGGGTCGTAACCTTGGGGGATTTGTCCTTAGGTGAAGACTTAGGTGCCTACGTACCCTTGTGTAGGGATCAAAGTCCACGTAGTTCGATGAGGGAATGTCCATGGTTGCCATTAGGTAGGAGTGTTACCTGTAGTGGCCGTGTGCGGCTAGGACGTGAATGTGTTCTCTGGGCGGGCGAGCCACCTGTTGGAGGAACCTCGAAGGTAGAGGTAGAGAGCAAGGGTCTCTATGTGCTGCTTAGAGCAGGAGGATGTATGTATCCTTTTAACGGAGTGAATGTGGAGTGATGTCCGTTAGGTAGACTTAAGGTAACGATGATATCATGGTATGTTTTTAGTGTTGCAAGTACTATTCAGATTACATCTTGGGTTCCTCTTCTTTAGTCCCACAGGTGAGGGATATTTATACTTGGAGTAGGGGAGAACGTGGTCGACCCACGTTCTTGAGCCTTGAGCTCAACCCACGATCTGGTGAGTTTTACCCACGTCTCCAATGTGGGAGAGTACGCGGGTAATTGTGGGGGAGAGGCGACGTCGGGGTCCACCAAGCGGTGCCACGTGTCACTGATCCAAGGTCCGGTAAACCTTCTAGAAGGCCAATGCCACGTGTCCATAGGAGGGCATATTATGGAATTACATAAGTTCCCCAAGTCTATGGGTGTTGGGCGCCCGTCGACTTAAGTTGCCTTTTGCAGAATATTGGGAGCGGGGTTGCCCGCCAAGAATTGTTCGTAAAGCCAGATTGACCGCAAATCATAGCAGATGGGGCAGTCAAGCGTGCACTTGCATTGCTTTGGAGTTTGTCAGGAGTGGGTAGCCAAGGATGCCACGTGTCCGGATCTGGACGGTGCGTTTGACTTCCTTAGCAATATTCTCGAGCTATCTCTATAGAAACGTTCATGTCTTTCCAAGGAGACGTCATCATCGCAGGGAAGGTGATTTTCCGGAGATACCCTTTGGAGGGCTTCAAGGGGATTTGAAAGGTCGAGGGCTTTTTGGACTTTTTCCTGGGCACGAGGGGTTGATAGGTGGAATAAGCCCTATCTCATTAGAGTGAGATCGACCGCTAACTGCTAGGATTGGGGGCGGTTGAGGGTGCATTCGAGAGGACTCGTGTTTCTCTGGAGATTACCTCAAAGGAGTGGTGCCACATGTCAAGACCCCATCAGTTGTCCTCACTTCAGATGTTCCTTAATGTTATCTATGAAGTTGTTTTTCTCCATTAATGTCTGCGTGTTTCCAAGAGGTGCCATCATTAGCCGCTGCCTTCGAAGTTCCTTTTTCACCCCTGGGACCTTTTGAAGGTCTTTTTGGCTTCCGAGGTGATTTAGGTCTTTTTGATTGCGACTAGATGGCTTTGAATCTGGGCCGTTCCTCTTGGCGCATCATTAGACGGCTTCAGCCTTTGTTTGATATAGATGATAATTACTTCTTTTTCGTTGTGGATTTCGAGGGAGGTTGCGATTTGAATCGTCGCGCCTCTAGCTCCCTATAAATACTTTCAAGATTGAATAGAGAAAGGCTCTTGTTTTACCTTCAATCTTTCTGGTTCATGGCCTTTTGCTTTCGAGAGTCCCTTCGTCTCTAAGAGTTCTCCTTCTCTGTTTCTGCGTCAAAGTTTCTTGCTTGCTTGTCTGTATTCCGCCATGGCCAATGAAGATGAAAGTGAGTATTGTCTCCCTCTTATTCCTCTTTTTGCATTTTCTTCTTCTCTTATTTGATTTAGGGTTTGTTGATTGCAGGGTTGTACCCCTTCGATTTAACTAATTTGGAGGATCTCTCCTCTCCTCCTCTTAACCATTCTCGGGATAGTATCATAGGTAGGGAGAAGAGGACAAGATAGGGTTCTTTTCCCATCCAAGAGAAGGTTATCGAAGTTCCTATTGGGACGTCTGAAGGAGGTAGGAGGGCTGAAGGGAGGCAAGGCTCGGGAGCCACCATCGGAGGTCGTTATCAGCAAAAGGAGGATCTTCATGGGAAAGAAAAGAGGAAAGAAGGAGGGAATCTTAAAGAAGGGGGATCCAAGAAGATAAATTCTCGGCTTCCTTCTCAAGTTCTTCCGTCTTTGGTGGTGCATCAGAAGGTTGCTCTGGTGGAGACTAAGGTTACTGCTTCGGTGGCAGGTACTTTTCCTTCTATGGAGCAGACTCATCACTAGCCCTTGAGGGTGGTTTTGTCGAGCTCTTCCTCTCCACGTTCTACTAGGGGTGCTGAGGAGACAACAAGCAAGAGGCCGTGGGTGGAAGGAGCGTTTGGACAGGACGTCGCTGCTGCTCTTGAGGCTCTTTCTAAAAGGTTGGTTGTCGTGGAGTAGAGTGCTTCAGCGGCGGGTGGCCATAGTGCGCCTGTTATTGAGAATGTAGTGGTGAGTCAAATGGCTGCCACTGCTTCAGAAAATTTTTTGTTTGACATTGAGGGCACGCTGTCGGAGGCCAAGGGTTCATTCGGGGAGGTGCCCCCCTTTGCTCTAGTAGCCCTTGGCAGGGGCTTTCCCGTTGACTTGAACAAGAGGGTTGCTAGGGAACTAGACACGAATCCCATGGGCGTCGCTCTTCGTGCTTTCGACATCGTCGCCAACTCATTAGCTGACTTCCACCAGGCTGGGAATATGTGGAAAAAACAAGTGGTATGTATTCCCTTCTTTCAGTTTATTAGCGTAAGTTTTTATCACTAATTTCTAAAATAGTATTTTTTTGCTTTGTGTAGGGCGAGCTTCGTTCGCATCGCGGCCAATTTCTCAAGCTTATGGAGTCTAAGAGCGAGGTTATTGACCTTACTCGGAAGCATCTTGAAGACATGTGTGAGCAACTGTCGGCGAGGGAGAAAGAGTGTGAGGATAATAGTCGTGAGTTGAAGACTTTGACTCACGAAGTTTCTCGCCTCAAAGTTCAAAGTGGTCAGCTTGCCGGGATTAAGTTCCTGCAGTCGGGGTTGGAGAAGGCTCGCGGGGAGCTATGTGTTTTCTTGGGAGGACGCAGAAAAACGTAGGCAAGAGCTGCATTCTCTTCGCGAAGCCTTGAGGAATGCTGAGGCCCGCGCCAATGAGAACTTGACAGGCTGGCTTGATGCTGAGAGCAGGATCGGGGATGTTGTTGATCATCAAGGAGAAATGCTAGCGCAAAGGATGTATGGAATGCTACTAGCAGTCGAGCAACTTGAGCACCTTCGCAGGGAGAGGTTCTCTCTGAGTGGGTGCCCTCTTTGCATCCGTCCCTGGAGCTCTTTGATGGTGAGCTTAGGGGTCAACTGGCGACTGACCCTCCTTTGAGCCTCGTCCGCCTCCGTAACTTGGCTGAGCGTCCTTTGAGCCATAATCTTCTTTCCGTGACGGGCGAGCGTGCTCCAGAGATTGGAGCTACTTCTCATCACTTAGATGAAAGTGCTCAGTGGGATTTGTTGAGAAGTGTTGACAATCTTGAGCCTGCGGAGCCAGCGATTGATGCAGACCTTGGGAATGCCCAAGAGTAGATTGTATTTTGTAGGATCATGTTGATTTTTCCTATTGTAATAGGTGAATGCCGCCCTTTTTTGCTGCATTAATGAAATTAATGCAATGAATTTTGTCTTTGAACTGATTGTTCTCTTTTCACTTCTGGGTAAGAAGATTTTGTGTAAGTATCGTGTGATCAAGACGGTTTTGCAAGATGATTGCTAGCGTAGTGTACGAACGTTCGTTTTAAGGCTCCGTTTTGTAGTATTTGTTCCCGGAAGGCTTTTAAGTGTTTTACGTTTCGCGAGGGAACTTTTGCTCAACCTTGACGACTTTCAAGTGTCGTGGGGCGGTTGGCCCTTTTTTGCCTTTAGCAGGGCTTTTTGCGAGTTGACTTTGCAAGTTTGCTTTTTGCTTGGCGTAACTCATGTCTTTTTCAAAAAGGAGAGTTTCGATTGATAGTAAACAAAATGATTACATTCGAAGTCTTACTAACCTTAGAAAGGCTGGAAATAGTAAATCCTAGCTTGTAGAATGAAAGAAGACATGTATGACATTTAGTCCAAAAGTGTTTCGAGTGTGAAACACAAAGTTCGTTGAAGAGTTCAAGCGGAGGCCTTGTCCGGGCGGGCTAACTCTCTGAGTTTTGCTCCTGACTCTTTTCCCTCTGGGTGTTCCTCGCGAGGTTCTCTAGGACTAGGGTGAGAGACCTTGATGGTCTTAGTTAGACTTGCTGCGTAGCAGGCTTGCGCCAGTTTCTGGTCTGCCATGATTTCTCCAATTCCATGATGTGTCGGTAATTTCATTATGAGTTATGCCGTGGACACGATGGCTTTGAGCTTATTTAGGGGCGATAGCACTAGGATGGCATTGTATGTTGAGGGTGCTAAAACGGCGATGAAGTCCGCGTCGAGGCTTGCCACCTTTGGTAAAGTGCCTACAGATATGCGAGTAGATATGATTCTTTTTTAGGGAACTTGGGCGCCAGAGAACCCAATGAGTGTGTCGGGGAAGGGCCTCATGCTTTCCTCTTTCAACTTGAGATTTTTGAATGTGTCGAAGTAAAGGATATTGGCTAAGGATCCCTGATCTATGAGGACCCGCCTTACTTCGCAGTTTGCTACGACCATGGTCACAACAATGGGATCGTCGTGAACTGGTCCTCGGAGGTTGGTGAGGTCAAAAGTGATCGAGTCACCTTTGGGTTGTTCCCTCCTTCTTTGTTTCGGACGATGTAGTCGAGTGCGAGTATGGAGCGCTCCAGCCTCTTCTTGTTTTAGGGTTGCGAGGTAGTCCCCTTATTTAGTCCTCCCGCAATGACATTAATGACCCCTCGACGGGGTTGTTGTTCTTTGCTATCCTTCAGTCGTTCCATGTTGGAGTTGTCCATGTCCTTTACGTATATTCCCAACTTCCCTTTCCGTATTAAGTCCTTGATCTGATCCATCAGATGTATGCAATCACTAGTCTCATGCCCATAATCCTTGTAAAATTGGCAGTATCTGGACTTGTCTACGGGCTTTGCAATTTTCCATCTCTTCATCTGGGGAGGAAAATTGAGCATATCGGTCTGGTAGATTTCCTCTAGGACTCCAACGTGGGACTTATTGAGGGGCGTGTAACTGGTGAATCGTCCTCGGGGGGGGGGGGGGAGCGAGGTCTTTGTGGCGAGCGCCTTCTGCTACTCTTCTACTTCTGGTTATGGTTCTCGGTAGGGCCTTTTTCTTTCTTCTTTTTCAACCACTCTAGGTCGGTTCGGCATACCAGGAACTTTCGCATCTTGTCTTTGGCTATGTGGGCGTTTTCCTCCAGGATGAACCACTCTGCCCTATGTAGACACCCTATTTTGTTTGGATTATTTTTAAAATTAATGAATGAATAGGGTCGCAAGTAGAGTGAACCCACAATCCCAAGGATTGTGAGGTGGAAAGAACCTAGAGAAGATAAGACCGATTGAGTGTCAAAGCAAAAGACGAAATAAGAGTCATTTGAGGATGAATTTTTTGTAGTAATCACTGTAGTTTCATCAAAAGTGTTTTGGCTTTGGGACTTGTTCCGTTGCATAGAGGACGAAAAATCCTTGAAAATGGACATGAGAATTTTGCGAATCAGGTATAGGGCGGAAGAGTAATGGGCCCGAGAAAAGGTTTGATTGAGGGACGAAGGTCTTTTAAAATCAAAATCTGGTAGTCATCAAAGATTCGATCACCAAGGTTTCATCTTAAGGCTGATGGGCCTGAAACTTGTCCCGTTGCGTAGAGGATGAAAAATCTTTGAAAACGAACATAAACTTAACACAAATCGGACATTGTGAGTGCAAGAAAAAGGCTCCAGAAAGAAGAGGTCGCAACCCCCATGTTATGGGTCATGACCCCCCTGTTTATGGGTCGCGACCCTACCCTGGAAAATTCAAATTTTCTCTTGCTTTTTCTCTAGTTCTTCCCCTACACATAAATTAGGGTTTATGGGTCGCGATCCCTAGCTCATTAATGCTCATTAATGCCCAGATTCAATTTTCCTTTTATATGACCCATAGAACTCACTATAAATAGTGAGTCCCATCACTTTTCAGAGGACAGACTTTTGCACACTAAAATGCTACTGGATTGGGATTTAAAGCTCTGAGATATCTTTCTTCACTTTTTCTTGATTTATTTGCTTACACTACCCCAGCAACCTACATTTGAATCCCATTCTTATTTCTCTTTAAACTTCTTTCTTGGATCTATGGGATAAGGGTTGACTTGGACCCCCCCAATGATTTAGATCCGAGATTTAATACCCTAAGTTTCTTCTTCTTCATCTGATTTTGAATTGGGTCGTGACTCCCTGGTGTAGGCGTCGCGACCCTTCCCCTATTCTGAGCACCGTTTCTAAAAAATTGATGTACGGGTCGCCACGTATCCATTTATACGTCGCGACCCCCTCTGTTTCAGAAGCCAATTGTCACGACATGTCTTTCTATACGTCACAACCCCTGACTTTTCATGGCCTCGAGATTGTGAACCGAGGCCGAGGGTCGCAATCCCCTGGCTTTCAGAGGCAAAAATGCCTCATCTTATTTCTCTTAAGCATTTTATTATTTTTATAAAAGCATGTGTAACCTAGTAACACCAAGGAGGCTTTGCTTCTATTGGAATACTAGTCTTCACGCCATCTGGGCGCGCTGCCTGATGAGCTTTCACACATACACTTCTGTTATCTTGTTGTTTGTTTGAATGTAATGCATGGTAAGTAGGTGCCGAGGGGCCTTTGTCTCTTTAGGCACATTGCACTGGGAGGCCATCTGAGCCTTTGCTTGATGAGCCTCCCCTACTCACACACATGCATGCCACACGAACTACGTGGACTTTGATCCTTCTTTGAGGGTACGTAGGCTCTAGGCTCTTATCCTAGGTCAAGTCCACCTTTATTTTCTTCTTTGTTTGTGTTTATGTTATTTTACAATTTTTTAAGGCCAAACGATTTAAATGTTAATTTTTTGGGTAACTGTCTTCGGACGGGGGGAAGAGGGGTGCCTAACACCTTCCCCTCATCTCAAGCAGACTCCTGAACCTAAATATTTTAAAAGCCAATTTTTACTTAAATTTTCAAACCATTTTTCTTTTCCAAGTTCTAATGAAAAACTTGGTGGTGACTCCGTCAAGCGCGCGATCTTCACAGTTAGTGACTCCGCTGGGAACATTTTAGAGAGTCAAGCCCTTTTCTTTAAAAATTAATATTTACATTGTTTTGGCCTTTAATATTGGAAGTTTGTTTGTACATACTTGTTATATTTGTTTTTCCTTTGTTTTGCAATGTTTCCACCTTAAGGTGGAAGGGAATGGTAGTTAGGATGCTCCTAATCACATGTGCACAAATTTAAATTCCTACCTACCTTTAATTTGCTTCTATACCCGAAGCGTGTCCATAATAGTTAGATTGGGATATGAGAATCTTTCTCTGTTGGGCTTCGGCCTACAAAAGTTGACTTATCTATCCTACTTAGAGTGTTACTTGCCTTAAGAGTTAATACGCACAGGCTTTTCTGCGACAGGATCCTCTCTTAAGTCAGGGTCTCCACCTTTGGTGGGGGCAATCTAAGGGCCTTTTAGGGTGTCTAGATCCCAAGTTAAACCATGTGCATGTTGACCTTAAAACATAACCTTATTAGGTCAGCCTATTTTAGAGACCTTAAGAGCCTAACGTTTAGGACACAAGGAGCGAACTCCCTCATTTCGTTACATGCAGACATATTTTTTTCCAAGAAGGAGCTTTGTCCCATTGCATCTCACACTTTTGTTTTATTTTCCTTTGCATTGCATATAAAATTCTCTTTTGGATTGTGAGTAAAAGAAAAGTAATCCACTTTTTCTTTGCAGTTCATATATAAAATTTGTTTACATTGTATTAAAAAAAATGTTTTCCTTTTTCTTATAAACAAATCATTTTTCTTATAATTTTGTTTGCATTGCATTTAACATTTTCTTTTGAACTACGAATAAAAAGGAAAAGAAACCAACTTTCCCTTGCTTTGTATACATATAAAAAAAATTTCTTTGCATTGTATATATATATAAAAATATATTTTCTTTATTTTTTTTAACTTCATTTGCATTGCATATAAAATTCTCTTTTAGATTGTGAACAAAAGAAAAAGAAACCACTTTTCTTTTCCATTGTATATATAAAAAAAGAGAGAAAATCCTTTGCATTGTATAAGAAAAATTATTTTTTCTTATTTTCCTTTCCATTGCATATAAAATTTACTTTTGTAAAAAGAAAAGGAAATCACTTTTCCTTTGCATCATATATATGTATATATAAAAAAATAATTTGCATTGCATATATATAAAAAAATTCTTTGCATTGTATATATAAAAAAATTTTCGTTTTTCTTATAATTTTCTTTGCATTTTATATAAAATTTTCTTTTGAATTATGAATAAAAGAAAAAGAAACCACTTTTTCCTTTGCTTTGTATACATATAAAAAAAATTATTTGCATTGTATATATAAATAAAAAAAAGATTTTCTTTTCGTTATATAAAAAAAATTCCTTTTTCTCATAACTTTCTTTGCATTTTATATATAAAAAAATTTTGGTTTCTTCCTTTTCTTTACCACACATTTGTTTCTAATGTAAACCACTATTGTTTTTCTTTTCCTCTTGTGAATAATATTTGTACATGTGACGAGGATGTTTTCTCTCCCATATTAATTCCTAGGCCATAGGATTTTATTAACATTTGTTCATTTAGTTACATAGTTAGTAAACAGTGACTATATTTACAATTATTGAGTCATATGGTGTCAATCTTTTGGCCTTTTACTAGCAAGCCTCACGCAAGCTAGAGTGAAGGTTGCGACTGGAAATTGAGACATTTAATGTGAAGAAAATATTGTTTTTCCTTCTAATCATGAATTTTCATACTTTGAAGAATCTCTGTTTCCATTAAGAATCTCATTTATTGATCGCAACGTTTGACTAAAAGCAAAAGAAACCCCATGCGTGTATAACGAAACTTTTCTTTACACTCCAGTCTTGGTCTCTCATGGAGTACTTTGACTAACAAGGAGACGACAAGGGACCCAAAGAATGATCCTCAAAATAATCACAAATGTAAGCACTTCTTTCTTGAAAGAAATCTTCATCAAGTTACCTGTGAGGACCATTTATTGCATTATTTTCCAAAGAACTCAACATGGTATTTGTGGTGAAGCCATTTCTCTCATACTTTTTTATTGACTTATTTCTTTTTTTTTTCGCATGTTTGCACTGCATTCATAGTTATAATTGTATTGGGATGGCATCCGATAATTGTTTGACCTCAAGAACAACTCTGGTTGTTGAAGCTAAACGGTAACTAAGGGATCATCCTTCCAGATTTATTTGTGCCTTAAAGCCCTAGTGCTTGCACTGAGGAACCCTCATTTTAAATTCCTAGTATAGAGAGAGTCATCACTTTAGAACTACCATTCTTGCCTTAAACCCAGTGCCTGCACTGGGGAATCATCAAATAGGTCATATCTTAGACCCCCAGTGCCCACACCGGGGGATGTCCTCTCAATACGTGTCTAGTCCTCAATTCTTATACCGGGGAATTATTGTCTTGGCCCCTCATTGGAGAACCATCGTTTCAAACTCGTGTCTACGTTAGGGAATCACGATTCTAAGGCCATGTCTTTCCCTAGCAATTATACTTGTCTAGAATCTCGATATCCCCATAAGGAAATCATCACCTTAGATCGTACTTCGAATCCCTATATAGGGAGTCATCATCTTGTGTCTGTCTAGAATTCCAATGCCTGCACTGAGGAACCATCGTCTTTATGCTATAGCTGCCATGAGGCTAGTGTTTGCACTAGGGGATCATCTTTTTAGCTTATGTGTCACTAACCCCACGGCATACTTTGGGGACTACCATTTTGGCTCGTGTCCAATCTACTGTATCGTGACCATGGTTCCACATAGCACCCTTGTATCCGTCACAAACTCCAGTGCCCGCACTGGGAAACTGTTATACTTCGAACTCAAGGCCTATGTAGGAGAGGCATCATTTTAGAATCTCATTTGTTTTAAAATCCTTAGTGCATGCACTGGAGGATTATCATATTCGGATTCTGGAAGTGTCTCAACCGGAATTATTCAGACAGTTATATCAAGGGATTATAAACCCAAGACCCATGGTTCCATTAATACCTTTGTATCCCAGATGGTACAAGCCATAACTTTCATGAGAGTGCCACGCAAATGTGTCTGGTCATTCGATTGATACATGTAGCATTTTTCTAGCCAATGTTCAGATATTAATGAGGAATGACAAGATTCAAAAGGGAGGTACTAGAAAAATCACCCCAACTCCTGTGTTTGAGGGTAAAATGTGACAAGCTTGATTAGAAAATGTTAGAGTGAATGACATGAAATAGTTTGAAATGCTTTAATATCTTTTCAAATTAACTTCGACACACTTATTTTGGGAATAAAGTAAAATGTCTTTTCTCTCAGTAACCGTCATTCATTTACTCCAAGTTCTTCATTCTAATTCTTCTCTCATACTTACTCATGTGTTCCTTGGGCATTCGAATGTCCGAAATCCTCGTCTAATTTGATCAACATTAGCAATTAACTTGATTCATAAAAGAAGATACCACACATATGCAGGGTCATGAGTCTCTTGGGAATGACCACTCACCCTGCATACCTCAGACTTAACCATGTTTTTCGAAATATAAAAAAAAAAGAGAAAAAGGAAAAGAAAAATAAAAATAAAAATAAGGGAAGAAGCCTTAATAAAAGCAAATGAGTTGGTTATATCAAGGATATGAGGCATTTCTTGGTTTTCCCCAAACACAATAAAGATCACCTCTAGTCACCCCATTTGGGCAAGGAATGGAGTTTTTAAAGTCTAAACTAGTCAATGTTCACCTAGGATAGGTAGTCTTTCGACTTTCTCTATTTCAACGAACCAATTGTCAAAAAAAAAGAGAGAGAGGAACATTTTCATTTCATTTATCCAAACACTATCATACATTGTCAGCCACTTTTAAGCCTTCATGCGTATGTTTTTAAAATTACTCGACATTTTATTAAACCCTGGGGAATACTAAGGATATCTCACGATATAAGTTCTGTAACTACAGAATATTCCACCTAGGGACACGTGACATTAGGCTTCCAGAAGCTCCACGGTAGCATATACAAGTGACACGTGGCACCACTCATCTACCCCCTACGTGGCCAGTATCCACGACTCTTCTCCTAGGCTCCAGTCCACGGGACATGGAGAGCCTCTGGGCATCATGGGACGACCCACGTCAAGCAAGAAGGTGGGTCGACCACGTTCTCCCCCACATCGGGTATAAAAAGCCCTCACCCGGGGGACTCAAGGACATCCGAACATCAGGAGAGCACCATACATCAAGAGCATCAGAGAGAAGGAACACATACTCTGATTACGTTGAAGCTAGACTTATAGTTTCCCTTGCACAACATATCTTCCGGTTAACTCCAGAACTTAGCCCCCGGCACAACCAAGCTCCGGCCATCATCCGGCATATATCCGTCCCGGAGATTCCTTCAAACAGAGCTCCCAACAGCTCTGAGAGACCCTTGCTCTCTCATAATCTAAGGCAACCTCCTACGAGTGGCTCGCCTGCTCGGAGTACCTTACCCATGTCTTAGCCGCACACGACCCTATAACAGGTAATTACCTAGCCTAACGGCTCCTATAGACGTCATCATGATGAACTACGTGGACTTTGATCCCTTCTCAAGGGTACGTAGGCACCAAGGTTCTCTTACCTAAGGATAAGTCCCCCAAGGTTACGACCCCTTGCGATCGTTATTTACGAACTACAATTGTCTGAACCAAAAACAACAGTTACATTGGCGCCCATCGCGGTCTTCCTCAGACCACAATGCCTTGCCCACTCTGCCACTAAACGACACTTCTTTTTTGAGGAGTAGGAGTATCCGTCTAACACTCAGAAACCCGGATTTTTTATTTTTCTATAAAGGAAACATCAGGAAATGATCGACTCAAATGCCCCTACGGCCACGATAGACGTAAGCGCTTTAAGGCGCAGTACAAGAAACAGGCAGGGGACAGCTAAAGTCGTCACAATAGAAGCAAGTGGCTCGAAGACAACCCAGCCGCATAACACCTCAACGACATAGGTGGCTATTGCAGAAACCGTGGTTGAGACACCAGCAGCCAGGGGGAAACATGCCCTCAGCATCCCTATGGCATGCCGCATAACCCATGCCCTTCAACCTGCAACCAAGAAATAATGGAGCCCACAAGGATCTCGCGAGAGATGGAGCTGGCCTGACTCGAGGCAGAGATAGCGGCGATATGTCAACAACAATGGGAAGAGGACAGGAACCGCTCCCAAGCAAACGTAGGCGTCCAATTACCGGCGTCGCCACATAGCGCACCCGCAGGACCTTCCAATGACCCTATCGGCTTGCCCGCAATACAATTTGGGACTTTACCTTTGAAATTCGCACGACTATCACTGACAGCACCAGCTCCCCCGCCATCGATCCCACTTGGACCGACAATGGTCACCGGGCAAGCAGTGCGACCGCCCAAGGATTACCCGCGACCACCAATCCCAAACTACCCATTAGGATCTTATCTACATGCCTTGGGCAGGCCTACAGCTCGTACGCCCCTAAGGCATGTCTACTCACTCAGGACAATATCTTTAGCCTGGCTTCGACTCCAAGGAAAAGGGAGACACCCTTTCACCCAGCAAGTCATAAACGAACATGTACCCATGGGTTTCAAGATGCCTTTCCATATATAACCCTATAGCGGAGAGACTGATCCACGAGATCACATCAACACTTTCAATTCGGCTATGTCAATACTTGGCAGGAAGGATGTTCGACAATGTCGAGTCTTTTCCTCGACCTTAAAAGAGGCAGCTTTGAGGTGGTTCTCACTACTACCTACAAACTCGATCCACAGCTTCGAGCAGCTGGCGCAGAAGTTCTTCACTCAGTTCGCCAGCGGCAAGAAATACTAAAAGAACGAAAATTCCTTTATCGGTTTTCTCCAGGAAGAAAGGGAGACCTCACAAGCCTTCTTAGCCCGCTTCACCAAACTCTCACTCCAAGTCAGAGGCCTTCAAGATGCCATCGCAATCTTCGTCATCAAGCAAGGCTTCCGATGTTCACAGTTCTACGGGGAACTCAACAGGTGTCCCATTTTTACTTTACAGGAACTAATCGACCACACAGAATGGTTCATCCAGGAAGAGAATGTGCAGATCGCCAAAGAAAAAAATGAGAAAAATCCCGATAAGTAGATCTGACATGGAGCGATCTGAGAAAAGGAAGGAGAAGATGACAACAAATAACGAAAATTACAAGGAGAAAAAAACAGAAAGCGCTCGCCACCTCGACCTTGAACGCCTCCTACAGAACGGTTCACCAGCTACACTCCCCTGAACAAGTCCCACGTCGACGTCCTCGAACAAATTTACCACACTCGGACATGCTCAGTTTCCCCCCGCAAATCAAAATGCGAAAGACTAAAAAGTCGATGGATAATTCCAAATACTACCAATTCCACAAGGACTACGGACATGAGACCAGCGACTGTATTCACTTAAAGGATCAGATTGAGGACCTGATCCATAAAGGACAGCTGGGCAGATACATCAAAGAGGAGAGCAGGGCTAACACGGAGCATCCGAGGGAGGCTAGCGATCAAGCACCTACTCGCGGGGTTATTAGCGTCATCGCTGGCGGATTGCAAAAAGGAACTACCTTGCAACCGCAAAACAAGTAGAGGGTGGAATGCTCCATACTCGCTCTCGACTATGCCCCAAAGCATAAGAAGAGAAGCGAAGAATCTAAGGGAGACCCCATCACGTTCGACCTCGCAGACTTCCAAGGACCAATCCATGACAACTCAATGGTAGTGACCGCAGTCATTGCCAATTACGAGGTCAAGCGAGTCCTAATAGACCAAGGATCCTCAGCGGACGTCCTCTACTTCGACACCTTTAAAAAGCTCGGATTGGACGAGGCCAACATAAGGCCCTTCCCCGGCACTCTCATAGGGTTCTCCGGAGCCCAAGTTCCTGCAGAAGGAATCATAACAGCCCGAACAACTATGGGCACTTTACCAAAGGTTGCAAGCCTTGACGTGGATTTCATTATCGTCTCAGCACCTTCGGCATACAACGCCATTTTGGGGCAACCGTCCCTGAACAAACTCAGAGCTGTAATGTCCACCGCACAGCTCACAATGAAGTTCCCAACACCACAGGGGGTTGGAGAAATCATGGCGGATCAAAAACTAGCTCAAGCATGCTACACAGCAAGCCTAACCAAAACCATCAAGGTTGCTCCCCTTGGTCCCAAAGAATCACGCGAGGAACCCCCTTGAGGGTAAAGAGTCAAGAGGAAAAAACTACAAGTCTGCCCGACCGTACCAAACCTCCACTTAAGCTCAAAATGCACTTTGCACGCTCAGAACACCTCTCGGTCAAATTGCACACATCACAGTTTATTTCAAAATTAGGATTACCACTCAACCTGACTAAGGTTTGCCTGACTAAAGTTATTCGAATGTAATCATTTTGTTTACTTTCAGCCTGACTAAGGCTAGCCTGACCAAGGATGCTCAAATGTAACCATTTTGTTTATCATTAATCGAAGCTTTCCTCTTGAAATAAGATGTGGCCTAAATCTGCAAAGTACTCGCATAAAGTCCCAAGGAAGGGCAGTGGACCGACCACCCAAATAAACGCTCAAGAGCCTCTAAGGCCAAGCTAAGATTCCCCCAAAAGCGCGATTAAAAAACCCCTTGGGCGTGAAAAACACAAAATGAACGTTCACACCAAACACGCTAGCAAAAGTATGCGACCGTCCTGATCACACGGTACTCATGCAAAAATATTTTTACCCAGAAGTAAAAAGATAACCAAATTAGAGAGACTGTACTCGTACAAAACCTTTTTGCCCAAAAGTAAAAAGAGAGAAAGTTAAATTCGACATGAATTCTCATTAATATCAAAAATGGGGAAGGCGTCCGCCTATTACAAGGTATAAAATCTAAAAATCCTACATAAACCTACTCTTGGGCATTCCTAAGATCTACGTTGGCCTCGGCCGCCGCAAGCCTGACATTGCCGACATCCCCCGACGGTTTCGTCTGAACAGCCTCAGCCAGTTGCTAAGAAGTAGATCCAAAACCTAGAGCGCGCCCGCCAATAACAGAAAGCACCTGATGGTCCAGCGGGCGGTCAGCCAACTGGCGGAGATAGGCAAGGTTCAAAGGAGAGTCAGTCTCTAGTCGACCTCTGAGCTCACCATCAAGAAGCTCCAGGGAAGGATGAAGAGAAGCCACACAGTCGGCCGAAAACTTCTCCCCACGAAGGCGCTCAAGTTGCTCAAAAGCCAGAAGCATGCCATACATCCTTTGCCCCAGGAGTTCTCCCTGGAGATCAGTAATATCAGCCACTTTGCTCTCAGCCTCCAGCCAGCCAGTGAGGTTGTCACTAGCACGAGCCTCAGCACCCTTCAAAGCCTCGTGAAGAAAGTGCAAGTCATGTTGACGCTTCCCGGCGTCCTCCCGTCGAACGGCAAGCTCCTTGCGAGTCCTCTCCAACTCTGATCGCAGAAGCTTGACCTCAGAAAGCTGCGCACTTTCGGCCCTAAGGCGGGCTACCTCGTGAGTCAAGGACCTTACTTCACGGCCTTGGTCCTCACACTCCAACTCCTTCGCGGACAACCCCCCGCGCACGTCTTCCAAATTTTTCTTAGTGGCCTCTAAAGCAGAACTTCTAAAGGTCACTATTCCAAGAAGCCGATCTCGGTCGAGACAGACTTCGCCCTACGGAAGACGAAATACGTCAGCAAAAAAGGAAACTCCAAGCAAAAACTATGGAAAAGCAAAACGGGGCAAAGAAACTTACTACTTTTTTCTCCCACGCAGTGCCAGCCTGGTCGAAGTCAGCCAACGCCTCGGCAACTCTACTAAAGCCACGAACAGCAATATTCAGGGGGTTGGTGTCCAACCCCCTAGCATTCCTCTCTCCCTTATCCTCGGGAAAGTGCCTACCCAAAGCTACCAGGTCAAAAGAAGGTTCCTCCTCCGGTAGCTCGACAGGCTTAGAAGGGTTGACATTTAACCCCAAAGAAATGTCCTTTGTGGTGGCCATTTGACTCACCACTACATTCCCTCCACCAGAGAGGGCCTCGGCCTCTCCAACCACCTCGCTAGCCCTGGCCCCTCCAGACGGAGCCTTAGTTATTGTCTCGTCTGCAGTGGCCCTTTCCTCCATATGAGAGTCACCCACAGGTTCCTCGACCGCGCGGTGAGCTTTCTTGCTGGCAGGTTTATCAACTCCACTAGCTGAACTTGGAGCCGCAGCGCGGGTCGACAGAATCACCTTCATAGGTGATTGACGGATAGACACAGGAGGAGGAAAAGTACCCTCCACCAAATTCACCGCCTGCGCGTCCGGCGTTTCGGGCTTCTGCAGAGCAACCTGAGATGATAATTGCGAACCCGTTATGGAAGGCTTCTTGAACCCTCCTTCTTTCTTCTTGGGGTCCACCGCCGCAGCAACCTGCCTCCTCTCTCTCCCCTGAGAACCGCCACCATCTCCTCTCCCATCTTTCCTTCTTATTTTCCCCTTGGAATTCTCTTGCCGACGGACTTTATCAGGAAATGGCGGGACAGGAAGCTACGTGTCTCTCTCACCTCCACCAGGAATTACGGCGGAGGCTTCAACAACTACCCCTAGAGAGAGTTCCTGCCCAGACTTCTTCCCCCTACTTTAACTACTGTCCTGAGTACGGCTAGGAGGTGGAGGAGGATGAGACGAGGAAGGAAGATCCCCTAAATCAATAAAATCAAAAGGGAAAAAACTGTCATCGTCACTGGCCATGGCAAGATTTCAGTACAAATTCAAAAGACAAAGGGTGTGAGAACCAGAGAAAGAAAATGGAGCAAGGAGGCAGAGCTGTTGAAAGGAGAAGGTAAAACAACACAAATTTCAAACTCTGAGTATTTATAGGAGCACAAAGGCGCAACGATTCGAAAATCTCTGCCCCCACGAATCCCGTAACGGATAAAAAAATTATCTAGTACATCCATCTTATGCTACAACCACCTGCTCTAGCCAAACACGTGGAGAGAAAGGACGGCCTAGATCCATCACTCGGATACTAGAGGCACAAAGACTAAAAATCCCTAGGAAACCCAAGAGTCATACGGAGACACCGAAGGGCCTTTACGAAAAATTTATAACTGAGGCTAATGATGGCAACTCTCGAAAACGCACCCGCATTAAATGAAGGAAAACGGCTGCAAATCACTCGAGAACAAAGAAATTAATCAGGCCATGACATGTGGCGGTTATCACAGCCCTCTCCTTCAAAATGCAACTCCTCACAAAGTCTCTTGCCAATCACTGGTTGCAGACGAGCCTGCCCAGGGAGAAGCGTCCCGAATAACCAAAAGGCCCCTAACCTTTGAGTTTACTCCGCACACGGATTATTACCCACGGATTGTAAGTCCGTGGCTAATTCTAAGACATTACCCACGGAATAATTTCCGTGGCTAATTTCATAAAATTACCCACGGATTTAGCCACGGACTTACAATCTGTGGGTAAATTGACCATTTTCCCACAGATTAGCCACGGATTGTAAGTCCGTGGCTAAATCCGTGGGTGATGTCTTGAAATTAGCCACGGAATTTATTCCGTGGCTAAATCCGTGGCTAATTTTCAAGAAAAAAAATTTGTTATTTTTTCCATTTTGCCACGGATTACCCACGGAAAATATTCTGTGGGTAAAATTTCATGGATAAATTTGTGTTTTGTTGTAGTGATTATTAAAAATTAATTATCAAACAGCCTGGTTTTTTGTTCTTAAAAAAACAAAACAATTTTTAAAAACTGTTATCAAACAAGGCTTACATCACCCAACAAGATCACCCATAATTCCTCACTACAGTTCAACATTCTCACTAAGTTGAATCATTTCTCACTCTATCAAACAAAAACTATTGAGGTAGCTAATTCCATTGGCACATTATTAGGTAAGGAAACATGACTCTAACAAGAGATGTTGTCTACCTAAACCTAGCACTTCATTCCTCAAGTCCCAACTCACTACAGGTTAGCCAACTGCCTAAGTTAAGCTAATTAACTTGATATGATCCTTATCTTGAGGAATACTACCCTTTCTATCTAGGTTAAGCTAATAATTTGGATACTTAAAATATCATAGAATAGGTGTGTTACTACTTTCCTCTACCCAAGTAAATTTTAACTTTTATCAAGTTATTAAATATAGTACTTTTGGTTAGGGTCACTACTCTCGAGTTTTATATCTTGAAGATCACATCGGACTTAAAATTTAAACATAAATTACAAAACATAAGACATACACATGCATAATAAGTTTTTCCCTTAATCATATACATATACAAGATCATTTTGATAATAAAGTAATTATAGTTAGTCATTCTTCGGTACCGTAGGCAACAATCCTGACACTCAGGTTTCCCTAAAAAAGAATCATATTAAATGATTATAGTAAGATCAGTCACAAATTCTCATAAGTCCTATCTGCTAAAATTTCATAATATGCATGTCAAAATAACTAAACTAATGGAGTCGTCCATCTCCAACTACATCAAGCTCAAATCCTAGTCAGCCACCTATTCATCTAATATATGTCAGCAACTATATGAGAATAAATCTCAGTAGGTATAACAATCTAAGTTTGAAAACTACTGGTCTGTACCACCGTATTCTTTACGGAAAATCATTGCATTCTTATTCTTTATAAAAATCATTAAAAACCTTTAACTATTTGATGTAACATTTAAAACTTTCTTTACCTTGTGTCATGATTTTTGTTAGGATTCGGGAGTACCTGTGAAGAATCCGACTCCGACTCTATTTCCAGGTACCCACGCACACTCCAGTCACCGGGATGGACTCCGAGTATGTCACACAGCAAATGAACTTGAGTAGAGCAAGCAGAGATTGAGGAAGCAGAAGAAATTCTAAATCTCTTCAGAATATTGTGTATCATGAAAAAAAATGGAACCACTCCCCACTTTCACGTTATTTACCAAATAACTGTTCCCACAATAATTTAAATCAAAACAATAAAAGGAGTTAATTACTCCCATAACCCACAGCTTTTTGTTATTTATAATAATGGCCCTATTTGGTCTTCTCCAATTTGGGCTTGGGTCCAATCCACCAAGGGTGGACTGGCCCATATACTTACATCTCCCACTCACACTTGGTGGATTATATGTCGTGGGTTAAATCTCTCTGCCGCCTCTCAATTTCATACTTAGTCCTTTGCTGTGACCGCGTGGGCATGACGTCTTCATTTAGGTTCTTGTACTAGAAATCCTTTTTACAGGACCAGAACAAGTTACCTTCTCCTTCGTGTAGCTTGAATATTAAATTATGCCTCAGATGTCCTAGATTTAACTATATACACTTTCACATGGCAAAGCTAATCCCTCTCGAGTCAATATTTTGGCTCAGATTGCCTTCCTCGTATGTTCAGTATCCACACTTATGACTACTCAATGTCATAAGGGACTAGTCATAGATACTAACACAGATGTGTATATTGCAGTTAATCTTCCTTTCGCCCATATATCATTTAGAAATGTATCAGTCGCTTTCCTAGCAAGATACCTTAGATCGTATAAGTCATGATCATAGGAAAAAATGCTAAAGTAGCAGACGCTAAAACATATCCTCGTGATATTGTCAAAGTCATAAGGACATCAATGGGAAGTTGATTCCCGGGGACTCGCACAGCAATGAATCAGGGACCTTTCACTTGCTTCCCCATTTATGCGGTTCTTTAAGCACATGTGGTATGAATCACATGCTACGGTGTTACTCTTTTATTAAAGAGCGTACGTCGTTTTAAAAATATTATTAACACCGTACAGACTTAAGTACTAGATACTCTCAGCATCTAAACCCAAATTCTTCAACTCTGCTCAAATGACGTCGGCGTTGAAGAGTTTGTTATCTGGCTACAGGTATTTATGGAAGTGGGATTTCCATGTTCGATCTATATTTGTTTATGTGGATCTCATCTTGACTAGCTACACGTCAGTCAAGGCGACATATTATTTTGTGTTTCTTCTCTACCATATCAGCGTTCTTGGCTTACTGGTGAACACAAATGTCTCATCTTTGCACATTCCACCTGAGTGTCAAAGGCGGTTGCTCGTGTGAGAGAGCCAACCTTTCTACCTGTACGACATACTTGACATTGTATACTTCTAATGCATAAAGTGGTAATGTAAAAAAGTACAAATTTTATTCAATAATGATAAAACAAAGTTTACATATTACACTTTCTGCATGCCAATGGCTTTCATATGTTCTTTAAAGACTCGTTCGCCAATTGGCTTTGTCAGGGGATCTGCTATCATACACTTCGTTGAAATGTATTGTACAGTAACTATCTTTTGTGCTATATAATCCCTGACAAAATTATATTTAATATCTATATGCTTGGTCTTGCTGTGATACTTAGGATCCTTGGTATAGGCTATGGCTGCAGTGTGGTCACAGTATAATAACACCGGATTGGTACTCTCGTTCCCAAATCCAAGGTGTTCTATAAATCTCTTCAGCCATAGAGCCTCTTGTACGGCTGCAGTGCATGCCACAAACTCAGCTTCCATGGAATGTAAAGCGATGCACGTTTGCTTCTTACTGCTCCAGCATATGGCACCATTGTTGAGTAAGAAGGTATAACCTAAAGTTGACCTTCGTTCTTCTTCATCTCCGCCTACATCAGCATCGGAGTACCCAACAAGGCGCAAATCACTTCCTTTATAGCATAATGCATAATCAGAAGTGCCCTTTAAGTATCTTAAGATCCTCTTCACTGCTTTCCAATGCTTCTCACCGGGGTTAGATTGGAATGTACTCGCTAGTCCAACAGCATAACAGATATCTGGTCTTGTACACAACATTGCATACATCAGACTGCCAATTGCACTGGCATATGGAACTCTTTCCATTTTTTTCTTGTCTGATTCCGTTTTGGGACACATATCGAGACTCAAAACCATTCCGGTAGCAACAGGAGTACTCATGGGTTTGCAATCCTTCATATTGAATCGCTCAAGAATCTTGTTGATGTAATTCTCTTGTGAAAGAGTTAAGGTTCTTTTTGAACGATCTCTTTGAATCTTAACTCCAAGTATGTACTCTGCCTCACCCATGTCTTTCATTTCAAAATTCGATGAAAGCCATTCTTTAATAACAATTATCGAATCTAGACTATTTCCGGCCAATAGTATATCATCTACATATAAGGATAATATAACAAAATTACCCTCAAACCGCTTAATGTAGACGCAGTGGTCTTCCTCTATCATTTGGAAGTTGTATGAGGTTACGGCTTTGTAAAACCTCAAATACCACTGCCTGGATGATTGTTTCAATCCATAAATGGATCTTTTAAGTTTACAAACTTTGGACTCTTTTCCTTTTTCAATAAAACCTAATGGTTGTTCCATATAGATTTCTTCATCCAGATCACCATTCAGGAATGCGGTTTTTACATCCAAATGATGTAACTCTAAGTCTAAACTATTTACTATTGCCAGAATAAGTCTAATAGAGTTAAAATGCACAACAGGTGAGAAGGTATCATCGTAATCTATGCCTTCCTGTTGTGTGTACCCCTTTGCCACTAATCTAGCCTTATATTTGTCAATTGATCCATCCATCTTTCTTTTAATTTTGAGAACCCACTTGTTCCCAATAGCTTTACGCCCTTTTGGTAGATCAACTAACACCCATACTTGGTTCTTTTCCATCGAATCCATTTCCTCATCCATTGCCTTTTTCCATTCATTATGAGCAGGACTAGACAAGGCTTCATGCAGAGAACGGGGTTCATCATCCCCATCTGGAGTAACTAGAAGAGATTTTCCTTCAATTTGAAATCGACGTTTGGGAATGATTTCCCTGTCACTCCTTCTGACGGGAGCAACTTGCTTGTCTTTCTTCCTTTGTTCAAGTCTAGGTGTTGACCTTATTTCGCTCCCACTCAGATTGGCATACCTAGACGACTCTGGTATGTCAATTTGTTCTGCATTAATTTTCTCTTCTGTTTCATAAAATGAAACAGTGCGGTCAACATCTCCTCGTTTAGGAAATTCTATTTCAATAAAATTTGCGTCTCTTGACTCTATTTCAGTCACAGTTCCATCTTCGTTTTCTCCAATGAAAACATATCCCTTTGATTGATCTGAGTACCTTATAAAGTTACATTTCTTTCCTCTGGGACCCAATTTCCCATACTTGTGGGAATTATCATGGATATACGCTGATGACCCCCAGGGCCTTAGGATGCTTAAATCTGGCTTTCGTTTTGTCCATAACTCATAGGGTGTGGAAACGACTGATTTCGAGGGCACACGGTTAAGTATGAAGGTTGCCGTTAGTAAAGCATCACCCCAATATGAAATTGGTAGGTTTGCATGTGCCATCATTGACCTAACCATGTCTAGAAGAGTTCTGTTTCTTCTTTCGGCAACCCCATTTTGTTGTGGAGTGCCAGGAATGGTCAGTTGTCTGATTATCCCCTTTTCCTCACAGAGCTGTTTAAATTGCTCAGACAGGTATTCACGACCTCGATCAGTGCGTAAAGTTTTAACTTTGTTGTCTAATTGATTTTCTACCTCGCTTAGGTATCTTTTAAAGCAATCAAGTGCTTCGGATTTATGCGAAATCAAGTAGACGTGACCGAATCGTGAGTAATCATCAATGAAGGTAATGAAATACCAGGCTCCGTGTCTCGCCCTTACACTCATTGGACCGCATATATCGGAATGGATTAATTGTAATGGGTTTTGTGCTCTAATTCCCTTACCGAAAGGTTTTCTTGTTGATTTACCAGCTAGACAATTTTCACACAATGACATATCCATGTTTGGAATTGCACCTAACATGCCTTCTTTGGCCAATTTAATCATTCTATTTTGACTAATGTGTCCTAGTCTAGAATGCCAAACATTTATATCAACATTAGTAGAAGAAATAGCAAAGCATTCATTATAATTACAATCTCCAACAATGTCCAAAACAAAGAACTTCTCTAAAAGAAAAGCCGAACCATAATAAACTGAGTTGTTAAAAAAGTCTACAACCTTGTCATGAAAGTTTAAATGAAACCCAAACTTTAAAAGACAATTAACAGATATCAAATTCCGTCGAATGTCAGGAGTATAAAGCACATCATGAAGCGTCAAAGTCTTTCCACCACGCAAAGTGAATTGGCAAGTGCCAAGACCTTTGACCTCGATCCTTGCGTTGTTTCCAACATATAGCCACCTGCTATGATTTGGCAATCGACGGTATTCGATGAAGGATCCTCGATCCCTCGTTACGTGGTCTATGGATCCTGAGTCAATAATCCAAGAAAAAGAAATAGGTTCTGTTAGAAAAACAGTGCTAGAAACATATGAAACATGTGAATTCACATAATTCACTAATACCTTTTCGCTCTCAGTCTGTTTGGAACAGTCCCGTGCGAAATGGCCCATCTTTTGGCAAGCGAAGCACTTGACCTTCTTTAGGTCTATCTTCTTCTTGCCACCTTTGTTTCCCTTTTTCTTGAATTGTTTCTTGCCTTTCTTGGGTTGAAAACCACCCTTCTTCCCTTTTCTCTGGAAAAATTTGCCCTTCTTGGAATTGGGCTTTGCTTGAGAAGTACTTGCAGCCTCAGTGTAATAGGCTTGCCCAGATGATTTATAAGCCTCCAAGCGTTCATCTTCTAGCTCCAAGTGCTTGGCTACATCACTGAAAGTAGTGATGTTCTCATTGTGGGTCAAATTCACCTTCATGTGCTCCCAACTCCCAGGGAGCGATCTGATAACTGCTTGTACTTGCTGTTCATCAGACAGTGTGTGTCCAGCTTCTTTCAGTTCCCTGATCATGTTGGCCATCTCTCTTAGATGTTGTTTAATTGGAGTGTTAGGCTTGAGTTTATAGGTATCGAACTTAATCGTCAACCTTCTCAGTTTGGAGGTGGAGGTACCACCAAACTTGTCTTTCAAAGCTATCCACATAGCTTGTGCGGTTTTGTGACTCTCAAACTCACACATCAGATCATCAGCCATTGCACTCAACAGGGTAATTCTCGCAATGCTATTTTTTCTTTTCCAAACCTGGTATGCTTCTTGGTCCCTCCTGTGTTGGGCCATATTCCCAATCTCAGGTTCAACCAAGACCGCGGTAAGAGGTTCAATTGCATCTTGTTCCTCCAAGATGTATTGAACTTTACGATGCCATATGTCCCAATTGTCCCCGTTAAGCTTATCCCCCTTGTTTAGCTCAGCTATTATGTTCTTTGATGCCATTCTTAATTCTGTGACAAATCGATCCCACATTATTCAACGATCTCTCTAACAGAGACACGTACCAAAGAACATTTTAGTTTGGTTATATGTAGCACATAAAGTATACAATGCCATGCCCTTATATTATTCTTGAGTAGAAAACAATGATATTTCAAGATCAATGATCAAGAGCATACGTTTGTATCTCCCATCACACAGATACAAGCAATAATCATTATATCTTATCAAGAATTCTATATAAGTGCTTTTATTAAATTACGACTCTTAGAAGTCTCATCTTCTAAAAGCTCCCACTTACAAAAAGTACACATAAATTCATGCATATGAACATGTAATTCTCAATAATTTCATTAAATAAAATTAAAATGTTCATTAACTAAAAAATTCACAAAAGCATGAATATCATGTTCAATAACAATAACATCCCAAAAAAATAATCATTTACAGATGAAAATACAGGAACTTAAAAGCTTCAAACATCAAAAAATCATAGTAATCTTCTTTTCCTACTGGCACTTCTCGCTCGGACATAGCGTCTTCTAATTTTATTAGCCAGTAATCTTTTTCTAGGACGCAACCTCCGGGCCTCTTACGCAGTCTCGCTGCCCTTACGTATTCCAATATGACTCTAACGTAGAACTTTGTGGTTTTCTTGTCAGTCATATTGTTTACATATTCTACTAGAATTTCCTCAACGTCAGTGGGTTTGTTCAGGCGCACTACATCCCTTTCAGCTATATCCATAGCTATGGAAGGGGTAAGAGGTTGATCCACTTCTTGCTCCTCCTCCATGTTGGAGTCGGGTATTGTGAGTTCTTGATCCAACTCAATGGGATCCACCGGAAATAAGTTTTCTGATGTAGGTGCCGACCCTGTCACATCTGTCACATCTTGCTCTGGAAGTTCCTCAGGATCCTCTTCAGGGTCCTCCTCTGGGTCCTCCTCTGGTATGAAGAATGGATCATCATCCACATACAAATATTCCACAGAGGAATAAGAGGTGATTTCCGAACTGCTTGAAGCCTCTTGCTTCATTGTTTTCCTAGAAAACAAAGAGAATTAGTTACTCTTACATTTGTGCTAATTTTTATTTCTTTTCGCATAAAAGAATAAAAAAAATAAGCACAATATCACAGAAATAAAAAAAATGGACCCAAAAACACTTCCAAGAAGAAAAAAAAAGATTTTGATTTCCTAAAATTTTTTTTAGAAACAGACGGCACCTCAATCGGAACTCTAATACGCCTGTACGTGGCCCTAGAAGTTAAATTTTTTTTTTTTGAGTAGCGGCGCGTGGGCCCCACGCGCCGCCGTGCCGGCCGCCGGCGGCGACACGCGCCGCCCCACCGGCTACGGCGCGTCGGCAACAGTTCGGCGGTGTGGCCCACGCGCCGGACTGGTCTGCCACATGGCTACACGCGCCACGTGGCAGTTCTGGCACCTTTTCCCCCTTTTTTTTTAAATTATTAGTTCCAGCGGTTTTTTAGCGACAGTTTCGGAAAGTGCTGGTACTCTCATGCAGCAGTTTCTCAACCGCCGCAATAACCGTCGTCTTCATCTTCAACCTTTGGCCTCCGTTTTCCAGAATCCGGCGACCGGAAAACGGTGGTGCTCGCCGGAAAACTTCGGACGTCTATATCTCAGCCGTCCGAACTCCGTTTTCTACAAATTTTATGTCGATTTTGCACGATTTTTCGTGCTCTACACAATGGGAGCATTTTCGAAGCCTAAAATTATAGTTTTTGGAAACCCAAATTTCAAACCCGAAATTTCAATCATCGTTTCGATGCCGTTCGGAGTCCGTTTCATGCAAATTTTATATCGATTTTTCGCGCTCTACGCAATGGGAACAATTTCGAAGCCTAAAACATTAATTTTCACTAACCCAATTTTCGAACCCAAATTTCGATCCTTGATAATTTTATCATACGAAGTCCGTTTGTCACAAATTATATATGGATCTTCTCTATTTTTTATCCTCTATTCAATGGGTTAAATTTCGAAGGCTAACATTGCAGTTTTTACATACTCAGTGTTCACAGAAGCATACATATATATATATATGTTCATGGAGGATGGCACACATGTAGTTTAATAAACATATGATTACAAACAAAATCATTTATGCAGCGGAAGTAACCAGGCTCTGATACCACTGTTAGGATTCGGGAGTACCTGTGAAGAATCCGACTCCGACTCTATTTCCAGGTACCCACGCACACTCCGGTCACCGGGATGGACTCCGAGTATGTCACACAGCAAATGAACTTGAGTAGAGCAAGCAGAGATTGAGGAAGCAGAAGAAATTCTAAATCTCTTCAGAATATTGTGTATCATGAAAAAAAATGGAACCACTCCCCACTTTCACGTTATTTACCAAATAACTGTTCCCACAATAATTTAAATCAAAACAATAAAAGGAGTTAATTACTCCCATAACCCACAGCTTTTTGTTATTTATAATAATGGCCCTATTTGGTCTTCTCCAATTTGGGCTTGGGTCCAATCCACCAAGGGTGGACTGGCCCATATACTTACAATTTTCAAGCAATGACTAAAGCTCATTGATGCACTTGCTAAGGTTATACAAATAAGAGGAATTGGGAAAATCAAGTCGTGTAGTCAAAATATTTCCTTTACAGTTATGTAACATGATCAAACATTAAACCTTTATAGAATTTAAAGAATCAGTCAAAACTTTAAAGTAAGACAATGCCGAATGTCAAATAGCAAGAGAAAATAAGAGTCATCGGGAGCGCCGCCCTACGTACTACTACGACACATCATGAATGAAATACTCTCACTTGGTGGTAGCTAACTAGGGATGATCAAAATACCCATACCCAATGGGTATCCTGATATTTTACCTTGTGAGTCTGGGTATGGGCCCGGGTACAAAGTCAACGGGTTCGAGTAATGAGGTACCCTACCCGCAATAGTAATTATTTATTTTTATATAAAAAAGTAATATTTTTAAACTTTTTGTGTTGAGAAAATATATAATTCAAAGAAAAAATGTTATATATTTGATAGATATTAAAGTAATTTAATAGTACATTTATATTTATGATTTAATTTTTTTATTATTGGTGATTATAGATAAAAAATTGATAAAAATAAATTTTATATTAATAAAATAATAATTTATTTAAAATTTTTATGGGTCTGGCTCCGGGTATGAGGATTTGACTATTCGCAAGGTTCGGGGATAGGGATTGATTTTGATACCCGCTCAAGTCCGGGTTTGGGTCCGGAGAGTATAGTACCCTTCCCAAACCCTACCCATGATCATCCCTATAGCTAACCACACGTCAATGTACTATTTGAGGCATGCCTCGGCTGGATTCGAGTAGAACAATCATAATCATCATATAACGATGATCCTTACCCAATTCAGAATGTTTGAGTCACATCCCTCATTGATTCCTCTCATGGGATCACTACCTTACGGTAGGTCACTCCGCCCCGACACATTGGGTTCATGGGGTTCACTACCAGGTGGTGACAATTATGCCCATCTCACACCTTGTTGGGTTCATGGGGTTTACTACACTCAGTGGTGACAGTCATGTCCATCTCACCTCTTGTGGGGTTCATGGGGTTCACCGCACCCTGCAGCGACAGTCATACCCATCTCATCCCTTTTATTCGGGTCATGAGGCTATGGAATCACCACTCTCTAAAGTTGATCATCTTCCCAGTACACTAATCACTAATACAATCACTAGGGTAATGAAGCATAACTCATGATTATTCCTAATTCTAAGTACGTGACCCTCTAAATGACCATAAGAGTTCACTAACTTATAATTCGCAAGCAACACGAGTTTTCAAAAATAATTTAATTAAATCTTCTCTGTGGGACAACCAATGGCCATCCCATACCAACCACCAGTCATCCAAACATAAGCTTCATTGTCTCTACAATTGCGCTAGAACTACTCCCCTCATTTCATAAGCTTCATTGTCTCTACAATTGCGCTAGAACTACTCCCCTCATTTCCCTATCATTCTTTCTCTAATTCCCTTTTTTAAAATTCAATGATCCATGTTACCATCATTTTCATCATGTAAATATTTATTCAGGATGTTGTTTGAGCTTTGAAATGATACTTAAATGTTTGTTAAACTCTTTTAAAGAAGTTGAAGGAAATATTGAAAGCCACCTGAAGTGGAAGAAGGAAATTTATTTGAAATAAGTAAAAGATTGAGTCTTAGGAATAATTCCAAAAGAAGTTATAAAACTCATTAGCTATGAGGGAATAAAATTTAACTGAAATAGGGGAAGAATTGAGTCTTAGGAGAAGATAAAAATAAGTACTAAACTCATTTTAGTTGAAGGAAAAGAAACAATTCAAATTAAGGAAGAAAATACAACTTTTCAAAATTTAGAAACTTGACCTATGTGTGAAACAGAATCGCTAAATTTCACGGCACTTTACAGAAAATCTAACATTTGGATTTTTCAGGAAAAATACAATTTAGAAAGCTTAGGATGTGATCTTTTATATGGATTTGGAATCAATTAAATCCATGAAGGATCAAAGTCAGAAAACATGTTTAAATAGAGCAAGTTCAGATTCAAAACAACATGCAGCATTTGGCAAGCTTCATTAAAACAGACACGTCTCATTCTATACTTAAAAAAAAATGATTAGATTCTTTTTCCTAAATGAAACTTAGAAACAACATATTATAACTATCAATTTGTGATAGCAAGGATTTGAGCTATTTAAGAGCAATAATTTAAAAATAGTAGTCAATCATGCAAAAAATCTGCATTAGTTTAGAAAACAGAACCTCCAGCTTTTGAGGTAATTTCCAGGAAATCTAATCGTTGGATTTTTCAGGAAAAATACATTATTGACATCTTAGGATGTTAGCTTTCATATGGCTTTGGAACCACTCAAATAAATTATGTATCGAATTCAGAAAACACATTTAAACAGACAAAGGTCATATTCAAAAACTCAATTTATGATTGTAAACATGTCGCACTAATTTATGAAGTGTTATACCATCAAAGATTGACGTTTTTAGAAGAACATGATGAACAACCTCAAACCCTAACCTCAAATCTCTAACTCAGCAAAATCTCAACACAACCAACAATTAAAACATCCAATAGAAGTGGGAAAATTAAGAATGCAAGGTTTCACCCAATGTTGTAAGAACCGGACCGGACCGGACGGTCTGACCAGTTCAACCGCCAACCGAATACAAAGGCGAGTTGGTTGGACCAAAAAACCATTTTTCTACTTGGACCGGATTTAACCGGGGTTGGACTGGTCAACCGGTGGTCCAACCGGTCCAATTTTATTTTATTTTTTAAAATTTTTAAAAAAATAAAAAGGAAAAATAACATAAAAAAAAAAAGAAATTAGAGAAATCTTAAAAATTAAAATTAGAAAATTCTTGAAAATTAAAATTTAAAAGTGATGATTATCAATAATTTCATATTTGATTAAATTCTTTCAAAGCTTGACAAGTCTTAAAAATTAAAACTTTGAGAAGTCATGTAATTTAAAACTTCAAAATTATGTATATTGAAACCTAAAATTTGAGTGATGTCATTTTATATATTAAGAATATTTATTATTTATTATTTATTGCATCATCCGGTTCGACCGATTAAACCGATCAAACCATGAACTGAACACTTATCCGAGTCTTTGTCCGGTTCGGTTCTTACAACATTGGTTTCACCCATGGTTCATAAAACCCATAGAAGTTCAAGATGGAAGTGTTCAAGGAGAGTGTAAATGGCTAACCTACCTTGAATGGGTGAAGATGAAGGTAGAAGAAGCTTGAGGAGACTCCCTAAGTTACTTCTTCGATCATGAATAGCCAGATTCCAGTCACCCACCACCTTCAACCTCCAAGTTTTCCTCCAATGGCTCCCTGATAAGGGCGTTCTTAGACACGCTAATAATGCCCCCTGACTCGTCGTAAGTCAAGATCAAATAAATACCTAAGTAATGCAACATGTTGCAAACCTAGGGTCGAATCACGTGGAACCTTTAGTAGCCCCTAGATAAATGTACCTTTATGTAATCAAATCAGGTTAAAAGGGTCAAGAAGTATTTCAAGAATAAAACAAGAAAATAACTGTAAATTTAAGAAAGTAAACAAGCAATTAAAGAAAGGACTAAACTAAGGTAAAATTACTTAGGTGCTTGCTATAAAATTCACCAATATAATTAAAACACGTGGCAAAATTTTTTTGTATAACCAATCATGGTAGAGAGAGAAAATGAAAAGCAATAAATTACATAACTAATCAAATATGAGAGAGAATATAAATAATGTTTATGATTGGTGAACTTTATAGCAAGCACCTAAGCAACTTTACCTTAGTTTTTTCCTTAAAGAAATTAGATTATCCTTTCGGGGTCTATGTAATTTGCTATCCCTTCTATTTTTCGAAAGATAAATAGGCAAGATAGTTTTCGAAAGATAAATAGGCACTTACATGAGAAATCCTAATTTAATTACAATTAGGAAATATAATACAATCCTACATCAAATAATAATATTTGATACAAAATAATATTATTTTCTAATTTATTTGAAACTTAAATCTTCCATTCCTGATCCCGATTGAATTCCCCATTTGCTTCCAATTTGAATTAAAATCAGAATCTAAATTATCCATGCCTCCTATAATATGAATCTTCAAATTATGCTCGCTTGCACCAACATCAAGCACCTCGCCGCGGCGAGAGTGGCACCATTCACCGCGGCGAGATATTCCATACTTGCCGCGGCGAGTCACACTTTTATCGTTGACTTGCAGTTGACTTTATCTACTTCCTACTTTCTTCTTCAGTTTCGTCCCTGCTGCTTTCTTGTCTTCATTTTAGTCCTTATCTCCAATTCCAAGTGATCCAAATGGCTTGGTTTGACATGAAATCATCCCAAGATATTTGTAAAAATACATGATATATGGTAAATAATTATAAACACAGTTTTATCACAAAATATGTGTTAAAAACTCTTTTTTATCACTTTCCTAATATTGACACCTATTTACACGGATTAGCGCCTTTTATTGTAATATTACTAATTATTAACAATATTAAGCAGAATGACACCTGTTAGCATGTCTATTTTAGGTGTCATCACTCCCTTAGGGTTTACTTGCCTCTTCCTCTTCTAATTGTGTGAATGTGTCGATGGGAATGCGGAAGAGTGAGTGATGAGTGTTTAATTTGATACTTTGAAGAAATTGATATTTTTCCTCCCTCAAGAATTCCTTTCGAATTAGTCCCTATTCTATCTCTTCATCAATCTTTATTTCTTTTTACCCCAAAATTCCTAGTTTTCTTTTCACTAAAATCCCTAACACTTAATTAAATTTCTATATGCAACTAATGCATCAACCAATGTCACACACAAGAATTTTCAAATTAAGTCACATAATTAACAACCATCTCTTTAATTAATTAATATAAAAGAAATGGGTGTTGCAAAGCTCATGGAAGATAGCCAGCCTCAAGAGGTACCTATAAAAAGCAAGCTCGGCGGTAACAAAATCCTTATTCTAACAAAGTGGATAATCAGATGACGATCCCTTGATGACAAAATCCTTGATCTAACTAGGTGGGGAATCAGACGATAACTGTTGGGACAATATATGGTCCATACTTTAATTTGATTGGTTTTGATAATGTTTTACAAAAATACGATTTTAATGTTGAGAGATCTTGATTTGATTGATTAAGTTGTAACTTGAATATTTTAAATATCAATCAATTAAAATCAAATAAAGATCTCGGCCAATTAAGGAAAGATTGTGATTTAGTCATATATTGATCATGCTCTTAAATGATTTATTATGGAATCATATCAAAGACAAATAAGAAATATTTTACTAGAATATTTTTATCAAGTATATTTATCTTTAATATTAGAATGTCCATGATTGATCAAATGACTATCAAGAGATTTAATAAAATAACATTTATTACTTTGAGGAATCTTCCCATAAAAGGCTCCTGAGATCTTTGGTCGATCATTGACCAGAAGCTTGATTTAGAAACATATCAAAGATTGAAAAGTAGCATATAAAATGATTGTGCATTCATGAATATATTCTCACATGTTTTATATGCAAATAAATCAAAGGGAGAATTCAAAAAAGAAAGATTTAGTCATAAGGCTGATTCTGCTTTCAAAGCTGATTGAACAGTGAATCATTGACTAAATGCTTTAGAAAAGAAATCAAGATAACATCATACTTAATGAATATTTGATTTTGATTTCTAAGCATATAAGTTGAATTAAGGAATGTTTTATTTGAATATATACTATCCTTAAATGCTTTTATTGCTGATAAATTCGAAAAAGGAACTTAGCTTGATTTCACGAAAGTTGATATTGAGCAGATTGATTCAGCATTAACCTACTTTCCATATTGGGAGCTACCAGTAGGTTGTCAAGCATTGAACCGAGCCAAAATGGAAGATATCTTTGTCAATCAAGATAGCATTGAAGAAGGGGTTAAAGGCCAACTTAAATGAAGAGATCTCCAACGTTCAAAAGCTTCAAGCCTATATAAACACAAGACTTGGACATTTGCACTTCAAGAGATTGATCTACAAGCCTTAGTGTTCCAAGAGAGAGTGATTCAGTCTTCAAGCATTCATCTGAATTTATTTGTCTCTTAATGAGAAGTTGGAGTCTGTATCCCTTTCATTTCACTTCTTAATCACTTCTCTTTCTGTCTAGAGTTCGGGTAGGAACCTAGGACAGGAAGGCTAATTGATCAGTAGGCTACTGATCGGGTTTTAGTTTTGGGAGTGTTGTAATTCACGGATTGGTGTAAAAGCACTTGTGCTGAGCCTTCGGCTGAGGTTGCCTGGGTAAGGTGGTAAAAGCCCTAGTGGTTGATCCTGTCTTTACCGGTTACCTGGGTTAAGTAGTGAAAGTCATTGTGGTTGATCCCTTGCTGTTTTGAAGGTTGCCTGGTTGTAATTCACATTTCCCATGCTAGTGAAGTAACTCCTCCTACTTGTTTAGTAAAAGGGAGTGAGATGACGTAGGATATTCGATCCGAACCGCTCACTATAATAATTTCTTGTGTTCTTTATTTATTTACTGCCTTTAACATTAACCTAAACTATTTTTCAAATTAACCAGAACTGAACTTTTTATAACAGTTGACTTATTTGAAAAACTGAGCATATTTTCCATTAACCAAAGTTTCAGTAGCCTAAATTTTTAAAAGACAATATTTTTGTAGATTAAATTCAACCCCCTTCTTGGTTCTTCAATAACCTTTCTACACGTCGAACATATAAAGTGAAAAGCGAGATCATTCAAATAAAGACAACGACTTTAAGACCCAAGCATTTAAGAGCATAAACAATGAGAAAGTACTCAAGCAAAGACAATGGTAGTAAAAGACAAATCAAAGACAAAAATGCAAAAGATTTCATCATAGGCCCCAAAAAACTAGCGAAAATTTTCCCCAAGAAAAAGAGGCTCACGGTATCCTAGCCCAAAACAGGCCAAACATCCAAATATTTTTTTTTTACAAAAGCCACAATTAGGGGACAAACCTCCATTATCATCCCTATTAGTTGAGGGATTCATATTTGCTTCACTAACCACTTTTCCCACCTAAAATCCAGAACGACACGCACATTCCGGCCTATATAAAAACCCATCTCTGGCCCTTCTACATCATTAGAACTCTTAGCCAATAACACATACATTTGCACATGTAACCTAGCTCTCCTACTTCTTGATCCTCTACAACTTGGAAGCCCCTATCTCTCGTGAACAACAAGGACTTTGATCTCACATTGAGTACGTAGGCTCTCAAGTCCAGAACCTGAGTTGAATCCACCTCTTTCAAGCCTCCATCATCCTCCGATTTTGACCTCTTCTAGGTCATCGAAACATCAATAATAAAATAGGGTTTTCCTAATCACTCTTCTAAGAATACTGGTTAAGTTTAAGATTTTTTAATTAATTAATAAAGCATTTAGTGATTTAAAATTTTTAAAAAATCAACAAAAACAATAATTTTATATGTTGAAAATCTTCGTCATAAAATCTTAACCTATGCCTCCCAGAGAAATATATTTTACACAAATCTAAAGAAAAATTAAGAATAACAAGAAGAGTGGATTTGGTGCTGTAACAACAAAGAGCTCGCTCCCATATTTTTTCTCTTTATGCTACCAGTACTGTACAGCACTGGATCCGAACCACTTGTTGGGAATAAATAAGAATAAAAAAAATACACTTTTCCCTCTTGAGAATAAACCAGAGGAATCATATGAAATAGAAACACAATCACCACATAAAAATTATCGTGAAAACTCCAAACCAGAGAAAAAACTACGACAATTGCCAAAAGACAATTAGTGAAAAATATTATATAAAAATTTTTACATCACACACTATTCTCTCAAATAGCATTCACCCCAAGTACACCCACACTCTCCAAAGCAAATATTTAAACATCTCTTGCATTCAAGAACAAGAGAAGATTTTCACTATGTGGGAAGAAAATTACAACCTCTCTCTAGATATAAGAAGAGAACAACACTCTCACTCCAGGAGAAAACACTAATGCTATCAAAACGGACTGGCCCAACCTGACCCTAGCCTGTTTTGGCCCTAATTATTTTAGGGTCAGGCTAGCCCATTTTCAATAGGGCAAAGGGTCGGGCTGAGCAGACCCTAATTAATTTTTTAAAAAAAATGCTAATTTAAATTTAGAAATAATATTTATATTTTTTTTTGAAAAAAAGACTTTATAATGATAATGCTATGAATACGTAATGTTTTATAAAAAGAAAAGACCTATATATTATAGTATTGATTGGTAAAAAAGGACTTATAATATCGGTTGGTAATTGGTAATCAAATAAAAGCGTGCATGAAGGAAAAAATACTATATGGACATTGATATACATAAATTCAAAAGGTTTTGATTCGTACTTCGGAGTATGTTGTCCCAAAATTAACAATGTTCTTTTCTTATTATAAAACTTATACAATGTTATGATTCAAAGTATTTAATACAAATGATATAAAAATATATTGATAAGTATAATACTGAATATATATTCTCTGTACTAATTAAATAACATAACGCATGACAGTTAGTGCTATTAATGTTCTTTTCATAGGGCTTGGTTGGGAGTTTTGAAGAGAGTGGAGTGGGTTGGTTATTAGTGGAGTGGGATAGAATGGTTTAAACAAACCATTCTACTGATTGGGAGTTTTAAAAAAATTAAGAGGGTGGTGAACAATACTACCCTTATAATGAATGAACAAAAATAGAAAAATTAGAATTAATAATGGAATTAAATATTATAAACAATGCCAACCATCCGAACCCCCCCCCCCCCCCAATTTGGAGATGTTTAAAATTTGAGGTGTTGGATGGTTTGGAAGGGTTTTCAAACCATCCTAATGATGGAGTAACCCTGTTCGTTTTGTCAAGATTATCAGGCCACCATAATTAATAAGAGATAAAGCATACTCTACAATATTGAAATAAAATGCAAAGCCACCCTATGATGTTGTAGGCAAAGAAAATGTGGTTTGGCAATTAACACTTGTATGACTTTTAGTTTTTGTCTTGTTCACTTTATGCATCTATAAATATGGGATGGCTATGTATAGAAAATGTAATGCAAGGGGAAGTGATAGTAAACATAAATTTAGAGAAGAATTGTGTGAGAAAATAGTTTAAGAGATAGTGTTTGTGATGTTAAAATTAGTGTGGGAAATTGTGTAAGAAACATTGCAATTTGAGTAAAAAAATTGAGTGTATTTTGATTAAGTCATCATAAATATATTTATTTTCATATACCCCTTGTCATACAAATTTACAAATACAAATTCACAAACACAAGCCCACCACGTATTTTCCAACATCTGGCATCAGAGCATGGTATCAACTAGTAGCAGTTATCAACCTCAAGAACTAGTACCCACCAAAGGCAATTATGATATTTAGTGTACCTAGATGAAAGCTCTCTAGGGCTCCTTAGATGTCTGGGAGCTTTTAGAGAATGGCTTTAAAGAAAAGTCGGCAGAAGAAGAAGCAACTCTAAAAGATGAAGAAAAGGAAGCACATCGTGAATTGAGAAAAAGAGAGAAGAAAGCCTTGTATACAATTTACTAAGGCATTAATGAAGCCACGTTCGAAATCATTGATCCAACAAAGAGTTCTAAAGATTCTTGGGAATTGTTGCAGAAGGCGTTTATCATAATAGAAAAAGTGAAGCAGATTCCTCTCCAGACTCTACAAGTTGAATTTGAAAACTCAAAAATGAAGTCAACCGAACTTTTGGTAGAGTACTTTAATAGAGTAATTTCTATTACTCATCCGATGAAAAGAAATGGAGAAGAAATCGAAGATGTTCGAGTAGTGGAGAAAATTTTGCGATCTTTAGATCCAAAATTTAACTATGTTGTTGTCACCATAGAGGCATCCAATGATTTGAAAAAAAATGACATTAGAAGAATTGATAGGCTCATTACAAGCTTATGAGCAATGGCTATTTAAGCCATCTGAAGAGACGTCAATTGAACAAGCATTGGAGACCAAGCTTATTTTGAAGGACCAGAAAAATGACTACTTCAGCAGAGGAGGATTCCAAAGAAGAAGAGGCTTTGGTCAACGAGGAAGAGGAGCTGGCATATTGCCACCATATCATGGAACTCAAACTCAATGGGAGAATAGAGCACCATTCAAAGGACGAGATCGAGGTAGAGGAAGAGGTTGTAGTAGAGGCAGAGGACGAGGTGAAGAATATCGAAGATACGAAAAATCTGAGATTCAATATCGAATTTTTAAAAAGTTTGGACATTATGCCTCAGAGTGCTATTACAACAATAATGACGAGAAGGTGAATTTTGCTAAAAAGAAAGAAGAAAGCAATATCTCCTTGTTAGCTATTGACAAGCATGAAGCATGCAGTTCAGTGACTTGGTATCTTGATATTGGTGCATCAAATCACATGTATAAAAGAAAAGAATTTTTTTCCCAATTAGATGAAGGAAAATTTGGAAAAATCACTTTTGGTGATTTGTCTCAAAGACCAGTAAAAGGAAGAGGCAAGATCGTTCTTGAAATGCATAATGGGAAGGTTTGCTCTATTGTTGATTTTTATTATGTTCTAGACATGAAAAATAATATTTTGAGCTTCGGTCAATTATTGGAGAAAGGATTTGAGATTCAGATGAGAAATTTATTTCTCAATTTAAGAGATAAAGCCGATGTATTGATTGTGTTGGGATTTGGGCATACCTAGAAGTCGAATAGAGGAAGCCACGCGGGATTCGGTTATCAAACGAACGTGAATCGAGTACACAACAAATGCACCGATAAAGAGAAAACAAAGAGAGATGGGGAAGAAAGGGTCTTAGTTCTCAGAATGTTAAAGTTCTGTGATTGACAAACATTGTTTTGTGAAGTTCTTCAGTATATGGCAAAAATAATGTAACCACCCCTTTTTACGTTAATCTCAAATTAATTGTTCCCACAATTATTTGAATTTAAATAAAGGAGTTAATTACACTCCTTAACCCACGGGTTTTTCTTATTTACATAATGACCCCATTTGGGCTTCCCCAATTGGGTTTGGGTCCAATCCACCAAGACTGGACTGGCCCATATATTTACACCTCCCACTCACACTTGGTGGATTAGATGTCATGGGTTTAATCTCTCCGTCTCCTTTCAATTTCATACTTAGTGCTTTGCTGTGACCGCGTGAGCATGACATCTTCATTTAGGTACTGTTGCTCGCTCAACCGAAACGATATGGTGCAAGTGTACACCGCCAACAAGTAATACAGTGATAAGAGTAAGAGTATCGTCCATGGGGAACTAATTTAAAAGAAAGTGAATATTAGTGCTTTCATACTTAACCTAAGTCAAACAACCGAAATTGAGTGTTTTGATTCAAGTAAGCAACTCAAAAATAAACTAACACAAGTTAAAAGAAAACAAATTCAAGTAGAGATAAAGCACCTAGGATTATAGTTGTTCTTACACTTCACTCAAGGAATGGCCACTCTTTTCTACTCTATTCAATGGGTTGATGTTAATCTTAGTTTACACATTCATTATAGGAATCTTCCAATTCTCTATAAATCCTAATTCTTCAACTAAACTCCCTATATTCCTATAGGAACCTAATTCAAGAAAAGCATTAGGTTCAAGCTAACTATAACTCTACAAGACCCATTGGTATATTTCTATCCTTTGGGTAAACCTAGTCAATTACTCTATTAATCAACCAAGTCAAGTAGTATTCAACTCTAGGACTAACCTAAGGGTCCCTTTTCCAAGGGAGCCCCTAAATCTCCTAATTTCCCTAAGTGGTGATCAAGTAATTAGGACACAATAAGCATAGAGATGAATAAACATCAAATTCATTGAATAAAAGTAGTAAGAATAGTAAAGTCCTCAAGTTACATGTAAGAAAACCATAATCCTAGGATAAGAGGATTTAGCCTATCATATTTACACAACCAACAATGTTCAATCCAAAGAACATCACAAATAGAGAAGTAGAGAAGAAAAGAGAAGAAGAAACTCCGATGTCAAAGCTCCGCTTGGCTTGTCTTCCTTGGATCTCCACTTGAATGCCCTTCTTGAACTCTCTTCCTTCTCCTCTTGGTTACCCTCTAAGTGCCTCCTAGCTCTCCCACTTTACCCTCAAACTTGGAATGACCAATTTTAGGTCAAAAATCGCACTTAAATCAGTAAAAATACTGATTTTCGAAACTGTCCCTGCTTAGGCGTGCTGCAGCGCCTCAATTCTAATGCTGAAATTTACAGGTTCATGCTGCAGCGCTTCGTGTAGGCGCTGCAGCACCTCGCTACTGACTTGGATTAATCTTGCTATCTTTATAGCTTTTAAAAGTGCCCAAAACTACTTCTTTCTTTACCATTTGACCCTGGATACAAAAAGGAAAATGCAAGTGAGTCCCCAACAAACTTTAAACTCAATAAAACACCCACAAAACTTAATTAAACTACATAAATCACACAAGTTAAATACCTAAAAGCCTAGAATAAGGAAAATCTCCTAAAATGCAACAAATCATGGCTCAAAATCACTAATCACTTCAGAAAACCGGTGAAATCATAGCCTAAATAACTCTATTTTATAGAGTTATCACACCCCCAAACTTAAGCTTTTGCTCGTCCTTGGGCAAAGTAGATTAAAATGAAAAGAAAATAGGCAAGTGAATGGACTCAATGTGACAATCATGAATGGTTAAATCTAACCCTCAGTGATTACACACTTTTAACCAGAGTTAATAAAAAAAGAACATTCAAGCCAAACAATTCAAAGCTCTAGGAGTATAAGCTAAATTCTTATTCTACTTTTTGAGTGTGTGTGTGCAGGCAACCAGACAATCATTTCATGCATACTTTATTGGTTAATGTTCACATATCCCAACATGTATAGAAGATTCCAAAACTAGGTACTTCATAAGCTTACTTGTCTACCCCCTCTCCACTAATGTAGGTCTCACATAAACTAGAGATCATCAGGTCTTTTAAGCTTATAGCGTGGCCTAGGGTTTTGGGCTACCAACAAAAGGATAGGATAAAATCAAGTATCAAGGGTTAGCTTAAGATAACACAAAACACAATGATAGAGACTTAATTCAACAATTTTTTTAAAAAATTTCACATCAAGCCTTTATTTTCTTTTCTTTTTGAACTTTCTTTTCTTCTTTCCCCCCTTTTTTTTTGACACAATCTTTGATTGTGTTTGAATTTCATATTCCTTTATCACCCAAAATTTCCAACATATGCTTAGCTAGCCACTTGAAAGGGTAATTCATTGGTTTTTCGGGCTAGGTGAGGTAAGCTCATGTGGGTAAATTTTTAAAAATTTCATTCTTGGTTTTTCTAATAAGGCTCAAAATGGGTGCTAAGGATATAATCAATTATGGGATAAGGCTTGAAAGGCTCAAACGTAGAAAAATATGCCTAAATCATGTCTCTAATCTATGCAAAACCTAGGATTTTGCCTCAAGGGGGTATAGAGTAAGTTCCAGAGCCCTAGCGTTGGAATAAACATACATATTAAGTCATGCTAGCATTTCTCCTCTAAAACACACACTTAAATCATGCAAAGCTACCTTGTGCTCCAAAGTTTTTTCAAAAGCAGACAAGAATCAAACCCTACTCAAAGATCTAATCATTGAAAGACTTGGGCATGTATTTTCTAATTAACTTAGATTTGCAAGTGCAAACAAAATCCTCATTGGGGTTTGACCAACATAAAAACCACAAACAACCACACACGCTAGCCACATTTAGCACAAATTGACAAAACATCTAAGGCTCTAGCAAAAACAAGAGTTTTAAATTGTGTCCCCACCCCCAAACTTAAAATAAACATTGTCCCCAATGTTCAAAACATGTGAATAGGGGTTAAAGGAAATGGGAACCTGCGGATGATAAGACATATAATAGAGCCACATTTATCACATTGAACTAAATGCTAATTACATCTAATCAATTAATTACAGGCCCAGTGAGGTATTGCATAATCAGATCAGCATAAAAGAATAGTACATTTGTCCAAGCACACTGATCATTACCAGTATGGCCAAATAGAAAACACACCAAGCAAAATAACAGGCATGCATACAGAGAATAGAAGAAAAAAAAGAGAAATAAAATAAAATAAAATAAAAGATAAGGTAAAAGAATTGCAGCAGCCTGATGATTTAAGACTTTGGAGGAGGTGGCGGCAAATCATGGTACTCGGGTGTGTGTGCCTTGTCTTCTGAGTGTTTAATCAGCTGCCAGAGATTGTGGTGGATGACACAAACACATGTGGTGTTGTACCTTGAACGCGCGTCTACAGCTTCTGATTGAGCCCTCAAGTATTTCATTTCAGCCATAACCTCTTGGTGGTGTTTTTCTTGCCTCTCAAACAGTTCCCGGATCCAATGATCTGCTTCACTAAGCATGTTAATCATCTAACCATTCTGTGACAGTGCCACTAGAATAGCTGGAGGTGGTTGCCTTACGCTTCCTTGAAGCCATGCTCTGCAAAAGAAGAAGAGTACTTCAAAATGGTGTACATAATAATCAAATATTAAGATTAGTGACCACCCCCAAACTTAAGTTTGAACAATAAATCCAAAGCACACAACTTGATTCACTAAGCATGTTAATCATCTAAGCAAAATGCGATCAAAGTTGGGGAAGCTTAGAGAGAAAAGCTCAAGTAAGGGCAATCAAGTAATAGCTATTATTTACACCATTCCTTAGTAAAACAAGCCAATCAAGTTAAAATTTACACTTACTAGCATAAGTGGCCAAAAGAATTCATAAAGAGGATAAACAAGTAAATCAAGGCCAAATTTCTAGTTCTTTTCTAATCATCTCTTAACCCACTACCCAACATTCTTGCTTACTTAACTCAATAGATTAACATTGCACCCCTAAACTTAGAATTTTTTTTTTGCCTAATTAATGCTTCATCAAAATGACAAATTCTTGAATACTAAATGACCGTAAAACTCAATTAAGATCATCAAGAACATACATTCAATCTAATGCTCAATTAATCCAAGAATTCAAAAAAATTCAAAGCATATTCACATGGGTTTAACCATTACACAATCATTAAAACAGCATGAATGCACTACCCAGTATTTACACTAATCACTAATGAACCTTAAACGAAGCACAATGCACAAATAATAAATAATTTTATAGCCCAAGCAACACAAGTTTTCTGTTCAGAAATACCAAATACAACTTAGGTAGTTACATTACGTAAATCAACTATCCTCAGTAAAGGTTTTCGATCGGATTAAGCCGAAAATAGGTGGGTATGGTGCGGGATATAGGATTTCGATCGAAAAAATGAGTGAATGAGAAGAAACAAAAGAACACAACGAAGCACAACGGAGAAAATAGGAGATAGTGCGAGGAGACGCGGCGAACGGCGGGGTTGACGGCGGATGAATGGCTAGGGCTTGGCCATGGGGTTGAGAGGTGGAAGAGACGATGGAGAGGGGAAGCGAATCATGATGAAGAAGGAGATTGGGGTTCAAATTATTTAACCCTTTTTTTTTATTCTAATAATGCTAATAATAATAATAATAATAATAATAATAATAATAATAATAATAATAAGCATTTTTTTACTACTAATTTAATAATAATAAAATTTTTTTATTTTTTTAATTATAATATATATATATATTTATATTTATATTTATATTTAAACTAAACCCCTTTTTTTCTTTTTTTAATAATAATAATAATTAAATTAATTAATATATTTTTTTTATAAACCCACATAAAAAAAATTGCCAAATGGTTGAGAAGAGGCAGAGAGGAAGTGCTGCAGCACGCCCAAGAGGCGCTGCAGCACTTCTCTACTGTCTCTTACCCCTCCTTTTTTTAAGAGGAAGTGCTGCAGCATGCCCAAGAGGCGCTGCAGCGCTTCGCTACTGACTTGACCTCAAAATTTTTCAAATTTGTGCTTGAAAAGAGATGCTGCAGCATGCCCAAGAGGCGCTACAACACTCCGCTACTGTACCTAACCCCAAAATGACTTTTAAATTGTTCTAAACTCATTTTTCTCACCTAAATTCTTTATTAAAGCACCATACATACCACCTTACCTCATAAGGACTTAATTAACTTCATTTTCTTCCTCAAATCGGCATTCTCACCTTTGTGCATTCTTTGCAACCACATTTGCCCTGTAATTGAAACCAGAAAAATTAATAAAAAAACTAGCTAGAAATCTAACTAACACAATCAAAATTAGAAAAATCACACTTTAAAATTAAAAGCAAGGGGACTCAGGACGTCTTGGGTTGCCTCCCAAGTAGCGCTAAGTTTAAAGTCTTTAGCCAGACTTTCATATTTTTTTTCTTATCCTGGATCAATTGGAGAGAAGGGAGTTGGCGTGGCATTGCAGAAATTCCATGTGATAGCACTTTCATGGACTATATTGTCTTGCAACCCTAGCACAAAAATCCAATCTTGCTCCATTGAATATGATTGTGAAGGTTTATGGCACCAAGGCGGTGCTCTGATTTTCCATGTTGGGGCTTCTAGTATCTTTGCACACCCAATAAAGTCAACGTCACAAGTCCCAGCATAAAGATACTTGAAAACTTCACTAGGATCAATTGGGTGGTATTTTAATTCATCGTCCTGAACTGAACAATCTACCATATTATCCACCACTTTAACGTGAAAACATTCTTCAGTTTCTTCCGGCAACTTCATTGCTTTGAAAACTTTAAATTTTACCTCTTGATCTTGGACTCGCATTGTCAGCTCACCTTTCTGCACATCAATAATAGTTCTTCCTGTAGCTAAAAATGGTCTGCCCAAAATGATTGGTACATTTTTGTCTTCCTCATAGTCAAGAACAATGAAATCAGCTAGGAGAATGAGCTTATCAACCTTCACTAACACATTCTCAATAATGCCTCACGGATAAGCTATTGACCGATCAGCCATCTGCAACATAATAGTAGTGGGGCTAGCGTCCCCTAAACCCAGCTTCTTGAATATAGAAAGAGGCATTAGGTTAACACTTGCCCCTAAATCACATAAAGCCTTGCCACAAAACTGATTGCCTATAGTGCAGGGAATGTTAAAACTATCTGGATCCTTAAGCTTTGGTGGAAGCTTATTTTGTAAAACGGCACTGCATTCTTCAGTGAGAGCTACGGTCTCAAAATCAACCAATCTTGTCTTCTTTGACAAAATATCCTTCATGAATTTCAGATAAGAAGGCATATGCTCCAAGGCTTCAGCAAAAGGTATGTTGATATGCAGCTTTTTAAACACATCTAAGAATTTCTTGAACTGCTGATCTGAATTATGCTTTTGGAGTCTTTGAGGGAATGGTGGTGGAGGTCTATAATTTGTAGGCACCTTCTTAGGCATGTCCCCATGTGCCTCTTCAACTGGTTTCTCAATCATCACTGGTTTTGCCTCCTTACTTGCTTCATATTCCGTTGTCTCAGGATTCCCTTCTATTTCTTTCCCACTTCTCAAAAATATTGCATTGCAATGCTCCTTGCCTTCTTTCCTATGATTAGGCTCAGTGTCACTGGGAAGGGTACCTTGTTGTCTAATGTTCAGAGCAGTTGCCAACTGACCCATTTGAGTCTCAAGATTTCTCAAAGATGATGCTTGGCTTTGGATTAATGCTGTTTGATTTTGAATAACTGCATTTTGACTTTGCATGAGGGCATCATTCTTAGACATGTAGGACATCATCATGTCCTCCAAGGAAGGCTTCTTCTCAACAGGCGGAGGTGGTCCATGCGGGTAGTTAGGATGTGCGGCGGATGAAGACGGTCCCGTACCTTGATTTTGGCTCCATGAGAAATTTGGATGATTTCTCCACCCCGAATTATATGTGTTAAAGTAGGGATTATTAGCATTCCTGTTCGCCAGATACTGAACACTCTCCAAGACAAGAGGGCATTGCTCTGAAGTGTGACTTTCTCCACAATTCTCACAAGGTTGGACAAAAGGGCTCACAGCTTTAACTGCTCCCTGAATACCCAAAGATTTAACCTCTTTAGTCAAAGCAGCAATTTGAGAAGATAGGGATGCAAACATATCAGAGTCTTGTACTCCAACAACTCTTGCATGCACATTTCTATCCGAGTGCCATTAGTGATTGTTAGATGACATTGTCTCTAACAAAGTATAAGCAGCATCTACTGGTTTGGACATTAGAGCCCCACCAGTTGCAGCATCAATAGACGTTCTGATCTCAGAAGATAACCCATTATAGAATGTTTGCACTTGAAGCCATTTTGGTAGCCCATGATGTGGACATTTTCTTAATAACTCCTTGAATCTCTCCCAAGCTTCATAGAGACTTTCATTGTCCAAAAGCACAAAAGATGTCATTTCTCATCTTGGCAGTTTTCCCAGGTGGAAAATACTTAGTAAGAAATTGTTGGGCCAACTCTTCCCATGTAGTGATCGACCCCTTTGGTAAAGATTGTAGCCAAACTTTTGCCTTATCCCTTAATGAAAAGGGAAAGAGCCTCAGACAAATGGCATCATCAGAAACACCATTGTGCTTGAAAGTATCACAGATCTCTAGAAAATTAAGGATGTGGTTGTTGGGGTCTTCAACAGGTGAACCCCCAAACTGCCCATTAGCTTGCAAAAGTTGAATAGTAGCCGGCTTGATTTCAAAATTATTTGCTTGAATAGACGGCCTCCGAATACTATGTTGCAACCCATCCAATTTCGGGGTTGCATAGTCAGACACATTGCGGTTGTTTTGCTCAGCCATTTCAGCTTCTTCAGAATGAATGCTCTCTGGTGAAGATGGAGTAGTAAGACTTCTAACTGGAGAATGAGAGATAGCACGCCTTATCGTTTTCCTTCCACGCACCGGAGGTGGTGAAATTTCAACAACTCTCTTCTTCTTCTTACCACGAGGCATACACTAAAAAAAGTACCTGAAAAGATACACAAACAACTGAATTTCAACTAAAAATTACTAAAATCAGAGAAAAATAAAATGCTTGATCTAAGGTGCGTATTTAGCACTAATATCAATTAAATTTCAACTAAGTTCCCCGGCAACGGCGCCAAAAACTTGTTGCTCGCTCAACCGAAACGATACGGTGCAAGTGTACACCGCCAACAAGTAATACAGTGATAAGAGTAAGAGTATCATCCATGGGGAACTAATTTAAACGAAAGTGAGTATTAGTGCTTTCATACTTAACATAAGTCAAACAACCGAAATTGAGTGTTTTGATTCAATTAAGCAACTCAAAAATAAACTAACACAAGTTAAAAGAAAACAAATTCAAGTAGAGATAAAGCACCTAGGATTATAGTTGCTCTTACACTTCACTCAAGGAATGGCCACTCTTTTCTACTCTATTCAATGGGTTGATGTTAATCTTAGCTTACACATTCATTATAGGAATCTTCCAATTCTCTATAAATCCTAATATTCTTCAACTAAACTCCCTATATTCCTATAGGAACCTAATTCAAGAAAAGCATTAGGTTCAAGCTAACTATGACTCTACAAGAGCCATGTCACGACTCCCATTTAGAGGACCGTGACCGGCACAGACACAGGGAATATCCCTATGCCTGTAAGCCTTATCAACTAATTGACAAAATAGCTACTATTGAAAAATACATTCACATGCATTATAATACCATGGCTACACCGAAATGGTGGCCTATCCTAGGCAAGAAAATCCACGGCCAGTGCTGCTTCAGGATATAGATAAAGGAAAACACACATAATATATAACCTGTGTACTGGCCACACATCCGAAGATGCTGCCTATCCTATTCACATGCAACAGATATGTGTGTATATATATATCTTGAAAACAAGTTTTTCCTGCATCATAATCTAACGGATCCTGATCTTTAAGGTGTGTGAAGCTGACAGTTCTAGATTTAATAGTACAGTCTAATTGGGTACGTCTACCCTTTACTTTATGATGCAATGATAAAGTAAATTAAATTACAATTACATTTTATTCACCCACATGAACAAGTTCTGGGTCTTGGAAAATGTTGCTCAATCCTCGTTCCACCAAGACTCCTTTCACCTGTGCTTAACCTGTCTCTGTGCAGTAAAAAAGAGGTGTGAGTCTTAACCACGCGACTCAGTGAGGACTCTCCCATCCCGGCGCAAGGCGGGTACCTTACCACTGGGACTAGGAGTCATGCACAACCACATGCACAAACAACTAGTTACTGTGAGTTAGCATACATTCTCGGTGATCACACAATAACAGAAAATTCACCCAAACACTCACATGCATTTAACAGATATAAGCATGTAGCAGTTTATTCCACGTCATCAATCAGCAAGTAACATGTAACACATAGTGCCGGCTTTTACCTACCGGTCCTCTCACGTTCAGCACGTTTGAATCAACAAAACGCGTGGTGACGTAGTCCTATACGTTACCACTACGCTGCACAATCAACAGTCATATGCAACCACAGAAAATTTATACATACACACATATGCTAAACATACATCTACTTAATCTCCCCAACTCTGGGGTATCTACTAGCCACTACGTGACTTTTTCTACTTCAAACTCGTGCACTCGGGCTACTGGCCACCACGTGGCAAAACATACTTAACCCATTCACTTGGGTACTGGTCACCTCGTGACAATTTTGTTAATCAAACACAATCAACTTCTATCTATCAAACAACTGACGCATAGCCACCACGTGGCACGTCCTAACCCCTTACTGCGAGGCAATAGCTTGAGCCCACTCGTCCATTACCCAACTAGGCCACATGGCGGGCACGGCACGACGTCTTGAAGCATGGCCACTGACACACCCTAGACCAACTCCACAGGATGGTTTCTCTTTTACTAGGTTAGGCTCACGGTTCACCCGTAGGTTCCTCCCGTGTCTCCTTACCTTAGTCTCACATATTAATAGGATTCTTTGTATCTTTCCTGAAGGATCAACAATTCTTCTCCTTATTAATATGTACAAGTATCCTCAACAGGATATAACTCATATACCCGTCCAGATGCACTCTCTGAGCCTCAAGCTATCGTCATAGCAATATAAAACCTTTCTGACCCTATTGCCAGGATAGGGCAATGACCATCATAATGGTGATTATAAAACTGAGGTCTCAAGTGCTATCTGACGTTATTCTAGTCGATGTCTCACATCGCTAGCATAATCAAATCCTAAACCCACAAATAACTCCCTTTGCATGATTATAATTTAAGTCACCGTCGTGACGAGTTTTCAAAATAAAAGGTTAGTCCTTCCGTACAAGGACTCTTGCCACCGTCGTGGAAAAAGATTTAATAAAATATTCATCATGCTTCCGGAGTGTATAAGTTGGATTTGTAACACACCAATCATAGCAAACAGTTGTACTCTACTCCTATGTTTTCCTATCCAAGTTACTTTCCACAACCTATTGCTAGTTCTTTCATTCTTTTAGCCTTCTCTACCTCTAGCTAATACATACCAGACAAGCAAAGAATGTAATCCACATAAGCATACAACCCTACGAGCAGAGATGGAAGAACCCTCACCTTAGCCAACCTTCCATGCAATCCTCTCCTGTAACTTAAGTCTCCTCGGAGTTCCTGTTGCACTCTATTTCATACCGTTGTTCCTATAAGAACAACATTTACTTCATTAAGGTTATTACTTAGCTTAACTTGTTATTTATCTCTCCATTACTCTCACGTGTAGTCCATGGTTGCCACAGAGTCAAGCTCTTAGTCTTATTGGACTTCTCTATCCCGACTTATGTGTATCCTTCCTCGGACACTTTACTTACTCGCATATAACACTCTACTTGAGTGTTTCACATACTTGGATTTGAGTATTAGACCTCTATCTAACTTGTATTTGCATCCAAGGAAGCTTATCTAGCTTGGTTGGATAGAATCCTAATTTTAGGAAGGTCTAAGCATTTTGATTCAACTTGTGTTCCTACTTGGTTTCTAAACCTCAATATACCTCCAATTTATCCCACTTAAGGTTGCCTAAAGGTTTTGACAGTTTAAGGTTGAAATTCAGGAAGTTGGACTTAGTTTACTCCGTAAGTTTCTATTCTTGAGGGACACGAAGACATTTGGAATGATTTTGATCCTTAAAAACATAGTTGGTGGTGTTCTAAGAAGTTTAGGATTGAAAATAGGAGGTTCGGACGCCCCGAATTTGCAAAAAAATGAATTTTGGGCATGCTGGGCAGAGGCCTGGCGCTATAGCGCCGAGCTGCTGCCCAGCAGCTCTTGGCACACCCGAAAGATGGCGCTATAGCATCGATTTCGGTGCTATAGCGCTGGCTCGCAGCACAACAATTCGTTTGCTGTGTTGTGGGCTGGTTTGGGCCCGTTCCGGCCCCCTTCCGCCCCCGGCTTCGACTCCACACCCCACGGGTTTTGTTCACCTACATATATACTACATTTAGGAAGTCCTACAACTGAAATCCAACTCCGATTCGTTGCCGAATCGTTGATCGTTCGTGATTGGGAAAAATGGGTTTTATAAACCCCAAACTCTTTCAACTTTGAATCCGGCCAAATCCAAAGATTTAGCCTCGAATCGTAACACTGATGAGTGTTCAAGAACACTTTAGAAACATTATTGTACCCTCGAATCCGCCCAAACTTGGATTCTCAACTCAATTCCAAAACTGAAGAAAAATGAAGAAAATGGGGACTTGGAGAGAATCGGCGTTATACCAACCTTAACTCGAGAGATTGAGACGAGGAAGATGACGAGGATGATCTCCGGCTCCTCCTCCAACTCCGGCTCGCCGGATTCCGGCAAGATTCCCTCCGGATTTTCTCCCACCTCAAAGCCCTAGCTCTCTCTCTCTCTCTCTTCTCCCTCTCTCTCCTTTCCTTTCTTTCTTTCTTCTTCTCTTCTTACCCGTAGCCCCCTCCCTCTCTCTTTTTCTCTTTAATTTTCTTTTCCTTTCTTTTCTTTAATAATTAATATATAATAATAATAACAATAATAGTAAAATACGAAAATAGTATAAAATAAATTAATTAATAACTATATAAACAATAACTAATAGTATTTTAATTTAGTTCCCACTCCTATTTATTTTAGGTTTCTAATTTCTTAGGTCCTAAATTAATCCCAAAAAATTATTTTCTACTTCTTTCTTTCATCTTTTATTTAACTTGAAATTTTGAAAAAAATTTCTCGGTTCCGTTCCGGTTTCCCTTAACTTTCATAATTTTCCTATATTCTTTTAAGGTTTTAATTCCTAGCCCCGGAATAAATCCTTCTTTAATCCTCAAAATTTTAAAATAAATCATTCTTTAATCCTCGAAATTTTCCGGGGTATTACAACCCATTGGTATATTTCTATCCTTTGGGTAAACCTAGTCAATTACTCTATTAATCAACCAAGTCAAGTAGTATTCAACTCTAGGACTAACCTAAGGGTCCCTTTTCCAAGGGAGCCCCCAAATCTCCTAATTTCCCTAAGTGGTGATCAAGTAATTAGGACACAATAAGCATAGAGATGAATAAACATCAAATTCATTGAATAAAAGTAGTAAGAATAGTAAAGTCCTCAAGTTACATGTAAGAAAACCATAATCCTAGGATAAGAGGATTTAGCCTATCATATTTACACAACCAACAATGTTCAATCCAAAGAACATCACAAATAGAGAAGTAGAGAAGAAAAGAGAAGAAGAAACTCCGATGTCGAAGCTCCGCTTGGCTTGTCTTCCTTGGATCTCTACTTGAATGCCCTTCTTGAACTCTCTTCCTTCACCTCTTGGTTACCCTCTAAGTGCCTCCCAGCACTCCCACTTTACCCTCAAACTTGAAATGACCAATTTTAGGTCAAAAATCGCACTTAAATCAATAAAAATATTGATTTCCGAAACTTTCCCTGCTTACCGAACGAACGCGAATCGGGTACACCACAAATGCACCGATCGAGAGAAAACAAAGAGAGATGGGGAAGAAAGGGTCTTAGTTCTCATAATGCTAAAGTTATGTGACAAACACTGTTTTGTGGAGTTCTTCAGTATATGGGAAAAATAATGGAACCACCCCTTTTTACGTTAATCTCAAATTAATTAAATGTTCCCACAATTATTTCAATTTAAATAAAGGAGTTAATTACACTCCTTAACCCACAGCTTTTTCTTATTTACATAATGGCCCCATTTGGGCTTCCCCAATTGGGTTTGGGTCCAATCCACCAAGGGTGGACTGACCTATATATTTACAGATTGTCTCTGTAAAAATGGCGAAAAATAGCATGTTCCCATTAACATTGTTCATGAACCAAGAAAATTGTTTCAAGAGTAGCATTGAAGACGACTAAACTCTCTATCATTTGAGATATGGCCATCTCAATTTTGAAGCATTGAAGTTGCTAGAAAGGAACCATATGTCCCAGTAAGATATGTGAGACATGTGTTATAAGCAAGCAACATAGGCAGACTTTCAAAGGAAGAAGATCCAGAAGAGTTGTGGTGCGGCTAGAACTGGTGCATTTAGATCTGTGTGGATCAATCAACACAATTTCAAAAGGAGGGAATAGGTATTTTCTTACCTTCACTTATGATTATAGTGGAAAAACTTGTGTTTATTTACTGAAAGAAAAGAAAGAAGCTCTTTCAAAATTTAAAGAGCTCAAAAATCAAGTTAAAAAGCAAAGTGGTTGTTATATCAAGAAGCTGAGAACTGGTAGAGGTGGAGAATACACATCAGATGAATTTAAGAATTTTTGCAGAAATAATGGCATCATTAATCAACTTACTATGCCACAGTCACCACAACAAAATGGAGTTTCATAAAGAAAAAACAGAACCGTTCTCCACATAGTGAGAAGCATGCTGCGTGAGAAAAATGTTCCCAAAGAATTTTGGGGAGAAGCAGTTGCTTGTGCAGCCTTCTTGCTGAATAGATTCCCAATCAAAATAATTGGAAATATGACACCAGAAGAAGCATGGAGTCTCCATCACCGAGGGTAGATCATTTGAGAATTTTTGGAAGTGTAGCATGTGCCAAAATTCCAGAAGAGAAAAGAACAAAACTTGAAGATGAAAGCCAAAAATGCATTATGATTGGCTATGGTGAAAATGGAAGCGGTTACAAACTTTACAATCTCATTTCAAACAAAATTCTTATGTCTAGGGATGTAACATTTGATGAAGAGCAACTATGGAATTAGAGTAAAGAAGGCAAGAAAAAGCATATGTTTCTTGAAAAAGAGAATCGACATATTCAACATGGAGATCAAATTGAAGAAGGTTTCCAAACACGAGAAGTTAGAATTCAGCCAACAACTTCTGGGTCATCCAGTCCGTTCATGAGGATTCGAGAAGGATTCAAGACTTGATGGAAGTGACACCTAGACTTGACTTTAATGAATATACAATGTTCTGTCTTTATGCAAGTTATGATCCTTTGAATTTTGAAGAAGCATGTCAAGAAGATAAGTGGAAGAAAGCTATGAAAGAGGAAAAATATCCATCAACAAAAACAACACTTGGGAGCTATCCTCACTTCCAGAAGACCACAAAGCAATTGGAGTCAAATGGGTTTTCAAAACTAAAAGATGTTGAAGGAGAAATTGAAAAACACAAAGTAAGGCTTGTTGTTAAAGGCTACAAGCAGCAATAGGGAATTGACTATGAAGAAGTCTTTGCCCCAGTAGCCAAAATGGAGACAGACATATTGCTAATTTCTTTAGCAGCTCAAAAGAAATGGAAGATTTATCAAATGGATGTAAAGTCAGCATTCTTGAATGGATATCTTGAAGAAGTCTATGTTGAGCAACCCCCTGGTTTTGTTGTTGAAGGATACAAAGATAAAGTGTTCAAGTTGAATAGAGCTCTCTATGGACTCAAGCAAGCACCGAGAGCATGGATCTCAAGGATCAATGCATACCTCACAAAGAATGGATTCACCAAGTGTCCATTTGAACATGCATTGTATTTAAAATCAAAACCTGCAGGAGAAATGATGTTTGTATGTCTTTATGTTGATGATCTTATTTTTTACTAGAAACACCAAGGCCATGATAGATTAATTCAAGCAAGCCATGGTGAAAGAATTTGAGATGACGGATTTAGGCCTTATGGCTTATTTCCTTGGCATTGAAGTGAAGCAAACCAGTGATGGAATTTTTATCTCACAAGCAAAATATGCGAAGGAGATTATGAAAAATTTTCATATGGATGATTGTCAACCTGTTGATACACCGGTGGAATGCAGCACCAAATTGACGAAAGAAGGGGAAGGAAGATTTGTGAATCCTACTTACTATAAGAGTCTAGTTGGCGGTTTACGGTACTTAACGTGTACTAGACCAGATATCTTATATGGAGTTGGATTAATTAGTCGTTATATGGAGAAACCAAAATCTTCACATCTTCAAGTTGCAAAGAGGATACTGAGGTACATAAAAGACACATTCGATTATGGTGTATTTTATCCATCAATAGGAAATTTGGAAATAGCAGGATTTAGTGATAGTGATTGGGCCGGAAGCTGTGATGACAGAAAAAGCACCACAGGTTTTGTATTTTATTTTGGAGAAGCAGCATTCACACGGTGTTCAAAGGAACAGTCAATTGTTGCTCTATCAACGTGTGAAGCAGAATATGTAGCAGCAGCATCATGTGTTTGTCAAGCAATTAAGAAGATTATTTGAGGAGTTGCAAGTGCAGCAAAAGGAAGCTACGAAGAATTTTTTGTGGATAATAAATTAGTTGCATTAGCTAAAAATCCAATTCATCATGAAAGGACAAAGCATATTGATGTGCGGTTTCATTTTATCAGGGAACAAATAAATTCAAATGAAGTTGAATTGGTACATATCAAATCCAAGGAGCAAGTAGCAGACATCCTAACAAAACCATTAAAGGCCACTGATTTTCAAAGGCTACGTTTCATGCTTGAAGTTATGGCATTTGGAGGAACAAGTTTAAGGGGGAAAATGATGGAGTAAACTTGTTTATTTTGTCAGGATTATCAAGCCACCATAATTAATAAGAGACAAAGCATGGGAGACATGCATACTCTACAATATTGAAATAAGATGCAAAGCCATCTTATGATGTAGGCAAAGAAAATGTGGTTTGGCAATTAACACATGCATGACTTTTAGTTTTTGTCTTGCTCACTTTATGCATCTATAAATATGGGATGGCTACGTAAAGAAAATTTAAGGCAAGGCGAAGTACATGAAACATAAATTGAGAGAAGAATTGTGTGAGAAAATAATTTAAGAGAGAGTGTTTGTGATGTTAAAACTAGTGTGGGAAATTGTGTAAGAAACATTGTAATTTGAGTAAAAAAAATTGAGTGTATTTTGTGTAAGTCATCAAAAATATATGTATTTTCATATATCCCTTGTCATACAAATTTACAAATATAAATTCATGAACACAAGCCCACCACGTATTTTCCAACATCCTAAACCATTTCACTACATTACTCACTTAAACATCAAACCAATGGTTTATAAATTCAAACCACCCCACACTACCCCAGACCACGCTCAAACCATTCTCCCAACCAAGCCCTAAATGTAAATTTAACACATATTATATAAAGTTTATTTTTTTTATAATAAAACTAAATTATGGTACAGTTCATAAATTAAAATTATTATTTAACATAATTATTTATTCTTTATTATATTCTATAATCATCAAAAAATTATTAAAATTTTTTTAAAAAGAAAAAAAATAGGTTAGTCCTAGCCTGAGTTAACCCTATTTTTTATTGGGTTGGACCAGGCTCACCTATTTTTTATTCAGGCCAAGATTTTGCTAATCCAGCCCTAATTCTTTTAATGAGCCTAATGGTCCAATCCATAGGACCGAGCCCATTTTGACGACTCTTGAAAACACATAAGAAAACTCCTTTTACAAATGCTCTTTTGAAGGATGGGAGAATAAAACGGTATGAGAGACTTCTCTTATATGCAAAAGTTAAGGACAAATGTGACTTTAACCCGGGATACTCCAAAACCACCAGAGTAAAACCATGGGTACCCATCATATTTTACCCACAATTAACTTTTACCACCATAAAAAAAAAACCATGATAATTGTCGATCAATATCCCAACACCCTAAAACAAGTTTAACTATTTTTACAAATGCAACTCACAACTAACAAAATTATTTAAATATCACTCTAGTTACTCTAAAATAAAATGATCATATATGATTGATTCGAATGCAATTGAAATATTGGGTTCAATTAGTAAGTCTCTCTCTTTGTAGCCCCACTTGTGTGTCTCTTATGATTGATTTTATATTCTTTGGGGTAATCGACATATGAACCATACAGGGGACGGGACTTGAGAGCTGTATGTATGTGTGGATGAGTGAGTGTATGTATTCTATTTTCATTCATTCCCAGACTCAATAATGGCTGCTTTTAATTTAAGACCGTAAAATTAAAGCTTATCCTTTTATATATACAAGTGTTTTAAGAATCGGACTCGACCGACTAGTCTACCCGATTGAATCAGTAATAGTTAAGGTTGTATTTGGTAGATTATAAATAAGATGTAAAAAAAAAGGGAGATCACTTCTCCCTCCTCTTTTCTTCCTACCAAACAAACCTCATTTTTTGCAATGTGATGAAATTATATTTTTACCGTTACTTTTTTACCCACTCTTATTCCATTCTTATTTTTAATGTAAGGGTAAAATTGTCACTTTACTCACTTTTATTCCATTCACAACACATCACATCACATTGACATGACATTTTCATTCCCTCCTCTTTTCTCATTCTCATTCCCATTCCCATTCCTTCCTCTTTTCTCTCTACCAAACACACCCCAGGTGTCCGGTCCGATTCCATCCAAAAACTCATATTTCTGATCGGAACGGGTTAAATTGGTTTTATGAGTTGACCCGGATCAAAATATTTTTTAATGGTTGAACCTCATATTTTGGGTTACATTTGACTATATACAAAGTATACATTTATAATTTTGAATGTTATATGATTATAAAACAACTAATATGGAGTGTAAATAATATAAATGTTTTAACTATTCTTATTTGAACTTATTATTTTTTTTCATAAATATAGTTAAATCATATCAATTACTTATTATATTTAAACTTTATGAATAAAAATTATAAATTTTTATGACATATTATATGTAGGGAAAGGCCCGGATCCACATGATCCGACCCGACCTAGGGACCTAAAAGAAAAACCAAAAATAAATCCAGGCCAAAAATAAATATTGCGAAAGCTACTAACCTGGACGTCATCGCTAAAACCTCGAATCTTGCCAGTGCCTCTGCTCCACCAGGGCTGAACTCCAATCGATGAGCTCCGAAAAGGGCCGCACCAAACGGAGGACTCTACCTACGAGAGGTAGAGCCACATGTCCACGACTGATGCACGGAAGAGGTCTCAAGAGAAAGAGAAAATTTATACTGAGTGGGGTTTCCCAAACGGGACTCCCCTTTCCAACACATGGAATGAGTAACTGGAAAGGTGTGGAGTCACTCCTATTTATAGGAGGATGAGAGAGCTCCCATCATTGACGCAAACAATGTGGGACTTGGAATATGAACAAAATATTATGCTTCCATCATGATCACCTAGCCCACTTTGGGCCATGAGTGCAGGCTCGTGTGACCTCCGATGAGTGTCATCTTGGTGTCGTTTTGTTCGTCTCTCAGCGAGCTTTCTAATGGATCCTCACTCGACCCGATCGGACTCCCACATGGGCAGATATTTATTCCCGAAGATCCCAATATATTCAACATGCTCCCACTCGCACATGGTGGGAGCCCCATGACTGTCCTTATCACAAAGAACTTCTCAATTTCTCTTTCTCTCATTGTCTTCTTTCATACTCCGTGTCAGTCGTGACCGCTTGGCAGGATATGTGGGAGCCTTATACTAGAAGCCTGTTAAGGCCCAGCTATAAGTGATGCTACAACCCAAGTGTCTGATGATGTGACCACATGTCTCACCGAAAAATAGTGACATGGGTTCCCTAGACGTGTTCATATACATGGCTAGTCCAATCCCTCTAAGTCTACAATAAGACTAGGACTTCAGCCACACTCAATTGCGATAGGTATCCACATCTATGAGAACCTCAAAGGGATCACATAATGGGTCGACCTCAGGATACTATCACACATGCATATGTCAACACAATCTTCCTTTCGAAATCTTATCAGTTCAATCAAAGATAGCTGCTTTCCTGATAGTCTTCCATCGGGCCGTATTTTTCCATAGCCTCTTGGAAAGGTATCAAAGTAGCATGCACTACCTCATCTCTTCATGACAGAGTCAAAGTGCATAAGGGTACCCTTTGAAAGGATTGATGCATCCTTTCAGGGACTCACACAGCATTGAAGCAGGGATTCTTTCACATGCTTCCCTTGCGGTTCTTAAAGCACATGCAGTATGAAACGCACGTTGTGGTGTTCTCGAGCGTATGTCGATTTTGATCCTCAATCACTTACACCACACAGACCTTAGTCCAGACTCACTTAGAATTTGACCTGAGTTTGCTACCACACTTCGCTCGCTTCACATAGAGCCAAGTGGAGCACTCACGTCTGGCTACAGGCATTATGAATAGCGTGAATTCATAATTCGATCATAAGATCTCATCATCTTAGCGGATCTCATCTTAGTACACTTACTAGGGTGACTTATCAATTCTCAGTGGCGTTTTCATGTCCAACACTCGGCGCTTTTTCAGCTGCCTCTGGATATTCACACTATATCTCATTTTGGTGTTCAAGGAAAAAGCACCTAAGTCTCATCTTGGCCCACACCACTTGCGTGTCCAAGGCAGTTGCTCGTGTGAGAGAGCCAACCTCCCAAGCCTGTACGACATACTTTATATATTGTGTAATAAGTACTTCTACTTCTTGATCCACACAAAATAAAGGTAAGCCTAGGCATTACACTTTACTTATGATCAAGAAATAAAGCTTTCACAAAGCTTGTCCTCATGACATAAACTATGTTAAATCACCCTGGTTCTAAGCAATCTTGTGTATCTAAAACACTAGTTTTACGACTTGTATCTCTATACAGCCAACCCACCAATGCAGGTCCGTGAGGGTATAGAGACAATGCTCTATCATAGGTCATACTATGAGGACCCTCTCTCCGGTCACTTGATGCTTAGACTGACACAACAAGGTAGTTAACTACTGTGTAACGATGTCTCATACAAAGTTATGTTGCGTTCTCTTGTGGTACTTAGGCTTTCTTTGGTGTAAACCATAGCTGTTTGACTTGATGAGATCAATGTCACTAGGTCAACAGCTCTTTCTTTGATCTATAAGTGACTTTAGATCTTCCAGTCCAAACTGTCCTGTACTGCTGATGATCATGCAATGAACTCCATGTCCCTAGTGGACAGAGAAATGCATAATCCTTACTTGCTTCTCTGCAAGATGGTTCCAGTGCTTAGCAAAGCACACCAAGACGTGGATGTCCTCTCATCCAAGTCTCTTACCCAATCGACATCAATGTTTGGCCCGCCGTTTGCGAGTCACTAATATGATGAAAACAATCGATTGTCAGCAGCGCCCTACAAGTACCTCAAAACACTCTAAACAGTGTGTTTAACCTAGGTTTGACTGATAACGGCTCATAAAGCCGACTACAAAGGGTACGTTGAAGCAATTACAATCTTCATTATACTTCAAGCTACCAACTTAATGTATGAAAATTCTATCCAATGACTCCATCTCTGACTTAGCCTAAAGACGTCTAGCAAGACTCAAATTCTTGCCTCTTGCAACTAGCACATAACTCGGGTTCAGGTCCCCTTAAATGGAATCCGCTAAGAATCTCTTCTTCATAGGATTCTTTTGACAAAGTGAGTCGATTCTTGGAGCATTCTCCATGAATCTTGACTCTCACTGTCTAAACCTATTCCTCTATCTTAAAAGATTAAAGGATAGCCATCCTTAATTGGCTAAAGCAGCCTTTATGTTATTTCTAGCTGGCCATATGTCTTCTACATATAGGGTGAGGTAATGAAATACTCTCAGCTTTCTTGAAATGGACTAAGTGGTCAATTACCACGAGTCTAGATGAATATATGAGATCTTGACAAATCCCTGGAGTCGGCATACTCTGCGCTTCTGGCCTTTTGCCATGAGACCTATGTGCTTGTGCACATAAATCCCTTCACCTAGTTTGCCATACAAGAAAACGGTCTTAACATCCTAATTGACGTACCCCCAAACTTAAACTGGTGACCAAAGCTAGAATCAGACTCTTACCACACAATAAACGAGAAGGTTTCGTCACAGTCGATACCTTCTTGTTGTGTGTACTTCTTCACTGCTTAATGTGCCTAGTAGTGGTCGATTGACCCATCTCCCTCCCCTAACTTTTGAGAGCACATTTGTTCTCAAAATGCCTTGTGACGCGGGGCAGACTAGCATCGGGAATTTGTCCTCTCAAATTCTCCTTTGCTAATACGTAATTGCGTCCCACACGCACTTGCCAAATAGGTGTATCATCCACAGAGGAAGACACAGCAAAGCGACTAGTTGAATTACGGGAATGTAATTCAATGTGTATCACAACACAACCATTGTCATAAAATCAGAACTAACACAAAGGAGACATGATAAACATGTAGATCATATTATATCTTAAGTTCTCTCACGGAAAAACAGCTAATAATGAGTTTCGTTCAGTATCTAGAACACAAAACATATATAAAGATAAAGAGTGGCCACTACGCAACTTCGTTTTTGTAGTTTCCCAACCTCTTAACTTTAATAATGCTTTGTTCCCACGAGGATACTTCTGCTCCCATTGGGCAGAGGATAGAACTCCATGAACCAATGTTCATGGGTGAGAGGAAAATGATTGCTGCAAACAATTTTTGCGCATAGTGCCTTATGGAATGGCACAGGCAACATTTGACCTTGGCCAAAATCTCTTTTCCTCTCTTGTATTTCCTTTGAACTGAGGCTACTTACCTTACACTTACCCTTTCTCCTCCTAGCACCACATCTCTTGGACCCATTGTCCTTGTTCTTGGAGCCTAGAGCTCTAAGTAACTTTAGCCACTTAGGCTATGTGCTCGATAGATTTTGCAGCCTTATGCCACCAATCTTTGAGCACTAGCTAGTGTTTATATCATCAAGAAACTTGATGGTATTAGTGAAGGTCAGAATGACCTATATGCACTCCCAATAGGAGGGAAGAGATCTGGCAACAGTTTGAACTCATTGTTTACCAGTGGGGAGTGTTCAGGCTTACTCACATTCCCAAATTATGTTTGATTTCTCCATTAGATGCGTCTTCATGCTCTTGTCAGAGCGCATCTTGGAGGCATCAATACTTGATTGTAAGCTGTCTCAGTTTGGTGGCCACAGTGTCACCAAAGCGATCTCTCTAATGTGATCTACATTTACAAGTTCTTGTAGTTATACTATAAGTCAATCCTAAACGCTAACACTAATTACACAACACACAACTCTTGAAAATTGTAATCAACGCAAGACGAGTGTAGATATAGTCAGTCTCTGCATTCGAGAAGTAGGGTCAACCACCCTCATCACACAGAGAGCCTATATATGTACACCTTTCTCTGCTTGACTCAACAATTTTTACCGAATAGTCACATACTATTCAAAATCCCTTTTGGATTCCCACTATGTAAGCGATCAAGAAGGACATTGAATCGCCATAGGCGCGACCTCAAACTTCCTCTTGATTACAACGACATACGATCACTTAAATAGTCACTTACTATTTAAATTCTCACGTGGATAAGCATTTACATTGAGTTATGGGTTTGCCACATGCTACCCCTAGCTCCCACTCGAGTAAAATGCTTAAGATAATTTAAACGATCACAAACCGCTTAAATCTTTTCGCCCGTTGTGTATGTGAATGAGTCAAGAGATGGTCATATTCGCTCTTTAGACTCCAATTCACCCTAATTTCTCTCCATATTTGGATTATTCTCGCTAAAACTAGAAAAATGACTCAAAAATTGTCGAAATCGGAGCTAAAACGGAAAAATTATGCGCGACAGAAAACTTCACGACGCTGGTCAACGGTCAGCGTTGACCAGTCAATGGTCAACAGCCGCGCCGGCCAACCGCCGATCGACCACCAGCGGCGGCGGCATTTTCCGGTGTACCACTGGTCGGCCATCGGCACCAGCATCACACGGCATCGGAGGTCGCCGAACCTTCGCCATCACCGGCAACCCGCGGGCGGCGGCGATCTCCGGACCTTCGCTGGCGGCCGCACCGTTCGCCGGTGAACCACCGTCGACGGCTGCCAGACCTTCGCCGGTCGGCGGCTGCCGGACCTTCACCGGTCGACCACCGTCGACGACCTGCTTTCTCGGTCAACCTCTTCAATCAACGTTCCCCGTCCCAAAACAGTAGCATACATCCACAGGTATATATTTAATTCATATGGTACACATAGCTTAAATAATATATAAATGTATGCAAATTAGGGTCTTTAATTTTGAAAGGGAACCTAAACATGTTTCTAGGTTTTAGGGTATGGGTTACCAATCAATATTGAATTAAAAAATTAACACGTATTATTTAAATTCAAAAATCGTAGGACCCTACCCTACAATATATGATTATCACATGTTTTAAATCAAAATTAAAACGTATAATTAAAACTGGGAACCTATTCATGTTCCTAAGTTTTAAATAAAATAAAATTATATAAATCCTAAACATGTTTCTAACCCTTTTCGGTTCATCAATCCCTAGAGAACAGAGCCCTAGCATAAACCTGCCTCTGATACCAATGTAGGGAAAGGCCCGGATCCACATGACTCGACCCGACCCAGGGACCTAAAAGAAAAACCAAAAATAAATATTGCGAAAGCTACTAACCTGGACGCCATCGCTAAAACCTCGGATCTTGCCAGTGCCTCTGCTCCACCAGGGCTGAACTCCAATCGATGAGCTCTGAAAAGGACCGCACCAAATGGAGGACTCTACCTACGAGAGATAGAGCCACATGTCCACGACTGATGGGCGAAAGAGGACTCAAGAGAAAGAGAAAAATTATACTGAGTGGGTTTCCCAAACGGGACCCCCCTTTCCAACACATGGAATGAGCAACTGGAAATGTGTGGAGTCACTCCTATTTATAGGAGGATGAGAGAGCTCCCATCATTGACGCAAGCAATGTGGGACTTGAAATATGAACAAAATATCATGCTTCCATCATGATCACCTAGCCCACTTTAGGCCACGAGTGCGGGCTCGTATGACCTCTGATGAGTGTCATTTTGGTGTCGTTTTGTTCGTCTCTCAGCGAGCTTTCTAACGGATCCTCACTCAACCCGATTGGACTCCCACATGGGCGAATATTTAGTTCCGAAGATCCCAATATATCCAACATAATATATTATGGATATTAAATATATTTAGTTATTATATTTATGGCTTCGGTGTGACTGGTGGAACCGGTCAGACCGTAACCCAAAAAATTTCTCAATTTGATGGCCGATCTGATTTTAAAACATTGATATATACCATGACAATACTAACAAGCATGGGTATATTTGGCTAGGGGTGGCAATGGGCGGGTACCCGCTCATTTTTTCTTTATCCGAATCCGCCCATTACACCCAATACCCGAACCCTAACTGAATCTAAAAAAATTACATTTTCAATATCTATATCTGAAACTATCCGATATCCGAAATACCAGAAACTACCTGATATTCGAAATACCCAAAAAAATAATGGATATAGGATATTGGGTATCCTATAATCAATTAAATTATCTGATATCTATTATCCAATATCCATCCAGTAAATAAATTACTATAAAAAAGTCAAGTTTTCTAAAAAATAAAGATAATTTTTATAAATTAAAATTAATAATACTAATTTTAATAGTTGAAACCATAAAATTTTATTTAATAAAATATATTTTATTTAATATTTAATATTATAATTTATAATATATATATATATATATATATATATATATATATATATATATATATATATTATTTTGGGTATTAGATATCGGGTACGCTATCCGCTCATTTATTTCTGACGGATATATGGTATCTGAAGGTAACATCCGCACCCGCCCAATACCCAATGGATATTTTACTACCTGTACCCTATCCGATATCGGATATCGGATAGTTTTTTCGGACGGATACCATCGGGTACTCATAATCTAGTTACCCAGTGCCACCCTTATATTTGGCAAAAAAAAAGAAGCATGGGTATATGCTTTAAGGGCACGTTTGGTTTGGCGTTTGGTTGGCATAATCGTAGACATAATCCCTTTACATCTTTCTAACCAAATACACTCTACTTTTTGTAATGTGATGAAATCATATTTTTACTCTTATTTTTTAATCGACTTTATTCGATTCTCACTTTTAATATAAGGGTAAAATGGTCATTTTACCCACTTTTATTCCATTCACATCACTCTCATATTACTTTTTTCATTCCCTTCTGCAATTTCATTACATTTTTCATTTCTATTATATCATTTACCCCAATAACCAAACACGACCTTTTCTATCTACGTATTTCTGTAATATAAATGTAATATTGTGTCTTTTTGTTTGAAAATACCAGCGTACTCCAATAGGCCCCCACCCATCTTTTCTTTTCACTACATTATACGCTTCCCTTGCTCTCTTCTTGTCTCCTTGTTTTCTGTGCACATCTAGAAGCCTATCTTGCTTTCTAATGCGGCTAATTAATTTTAATATAATTTTAAAATAAAATATTTTTTTAAATATAATACTCATAATTTTAATTCTCCTCATACTATAAATTCAAACAATTTTTTTTTCTGCAGGGCCTTCACCCAAATCCATGGCGAAGGCCCTGCCAAATCTGACACAATTTGCTTTTTTTTTTTTTTTTGCTTAAAACCTTTTTAGCGGCGGATATAGTTGCTGCAATAATACATTTCAAATTTTCGGCAACAGGAACTTTTGCTGCTATATCTTTTTGTTAAAGAAATTTACAAATTTGACAAATCAAGTTAAACTTTTTTCTATTTCATATCTTCTCAAATTTTTTAACTTATTTATTTTTATAAGATTTTAAAAAATTAAAACAAATAAATATAAAAATCATTTAGGATTTTTATTTGTTTTTAAAATTATTAAAAATTAAATGAAGTAGTAATTATATAGTTATAAGTTAAAAAAAATGAAACCATAGATTAAGTTTAAAAATAACAAATAGCTTGAAGTTATTTTTTATTACTTCTGATTATAACTAGATAATTATTTATAATTAGAAGTACTAAAAAGGCAATATATATTATTCATATTTCATTTAATTTCTAAATTGTATGTTTAAAATTTTCTTCATTTTAAAATTATTTATAATTAAATTAAAAATAACTTCAAATTATTAGTTATTTTTAATTATAATACAATATTTAATTTTTTTAATTTATAAATATATAATTAATATTTCATGCAATTTTTATTTTTTTAACATTGTTTGAGAAAACATATAAAAAAACTTTGTTTGAGAAAAATAATCTTGAATGATTTTTTGGCCAAAAAAATTTAAATGATTTTAATATTTATTTGTTTTAATTTTTTAAGAGCTTATAAAAATAAATAAGTTAAAAAATTTGAGAAGATATATATGAAATAGAAAAAAGTTTAACTTGATTTGTCAAATTTGTAAATTTCTTTAACAAATGATATAGCAGCAAGAGTTTCTGTTGCCGAAAATTTGAAATGTATTATTGCAGCAATTAAATCCGCCACTAAAAAGGTTTTAAGCAAAATAAAAAAAAAAACAAATTGTGTCAGATTTTGCAGGGCCTTCGCCATGGATTTGGGCGAACGCCCTGCAGAAAAAAAAATTTTGTTTGGATTTATAGTTTGAGGGGAATTAAAATTATGATTATTATATTTAAGAAAATATTTTATTTTAAAATTATATTAAGATTAATTAGCCTTCTAGTGTTTGGTAAGACAAGAGGAGGATGAGATGGGAATAAGAATAAAAATAAAAATGTCATGTAAATGTGATGTGATATGATATGAGTGAAATAAAAGTGAATAAAATGATCATTTTATCCTTACTTTAAAAGTAAAAATAGAATAAAAGTAAGTAAAAAGTAAGGACAAAAATATAATTTGATGAGCAACATAATTTAAATCCTTTTGTCTAATCGTTGGATTAAATTGAAAAAATTTGTGAAGTTCACTAGAATTTTTATCTTACACATTAACTCGCCAGTGAATTAATGAATTATAAATCAAAATAAATTGATAACTAGTTAATGATGTATTTGAACAAATTTCATAAAATTTCACGGAAAACAAACATCAAAGGATCGCAGACGCTGTCATTTGCTGTCCGAAAAGAAATCATAATCGAGTTCTATTTAGTAAACTGATAACTAATTATATAATAATTGGTTCGAAAATTTAAGTCAAAATTGAATCAAATCAATCATTTGAACACCCTTATTAGCGGTCTAATATAGTTAAATGCAGTTTTTTTTTTAGAAAACACAATAATTGAAATAGTGATGTTCTTATAAACTTGAGTTCATATACATTATACATAAATCTATCATATATTAAAGAGTTTAGTAGAGTAAATAAAAAAAATGTGGTTGCAGTCGCTAAGTCATGTTCTTTTTGTGGAAATGACATTTTCTCTCTTTTTTTATCTAACAAACAAACTCCACTTTTTGCAATGTGATGAAATTATGTTTTTGTTTTTATTTATTTACTCACTTTTATTCAATTCCTACTTTTAATATAAGGACAAAATGGTCATTATACCCACTTTTATTCCATTCACATCATATCGCATCACATTGACATGACATTTTCGTTCCCTCATCTTTTCCAGTTACTATTCTCATTCTCATTCTTATTCCTTCCTTTTTTCTATGTAAAGAACGTACCCTTAACCTTAAGTAACAATTACAAAAAAAAATTATATTAAACTATTTTTAAAAATATATTATTTTTATTTTCATTCATTTAGTTGTTAACACGTGGCAAGTTAAAGTTTACGAGAACATATTCCTAATTTAAATTATATTCTTTATGTTTTGCTTTTCCTCATAATTAAAGAGATGCAGAACTAACCAAAATAACCATTGTCTATTTCGGGATCATGTGAATTTTCCATCATTTTAATTTGAAATGCAAAATAAATCTAAAAGAGACTACTAAGATACAGAACAAACAAGAAAATATAAACAACTAGTAATGGAGAAAAGAAAAACTCAAGGAATATATATGGTATTGGTAACTGCTCTGAAATCATATGGTAGGCACTTACAGAAACTGAATTACTGATTCCAATACTGTGTAGTATTTAGAATTTTAAATACCCCCGCGAAACAGGATCACTTCAAAATTTGAAGCATTTTTATATGTCTCTCTCTCTTTGCTCGTTTTTTTTTTGTCTGTTTGAAGCATTGTTTTGACTAATTCAAATTTGACCCGTGTCGCACGTTTGATTATGATGGGAGAGTCTCTCAACCGGGATAACTACATTCACATGGTTTTAAATTCAAAATTTTATTTAAACAATACCAAACCACTTACTACTTAGACCAATCCCGTTAATTGTGTTTTCACTCTTGAGAAGCATATAGCATAGAATATTGAGCTAAGAGGGTCAGGGCTCAGGACTCAGGAATAAATATAAAGGGAATCTGCCAAGTTTTGCGTATAAACTGAATCTTTTCTTGAAGATGACCGGATCCGAATATATTAAAGTGCAGAGTTGATAAAGTATATAAAATACACAACATAAACCGTTAGATAAAATTATTACAGTACAGACACAAATCTCAATTTTTATTTAACAGTCTAGATAATACACTTTATTTGATCCTCCTCAAAAGATGACCTCATGTGCTCTCATACAATATATTATAGACAACTGTTCATACTTCCCACACAATGGACAATACTAATGGATAAGATGTTCTTTTAAAACGTAAAATCATATTTTATTGGGTTTTATCATTTATGTTGTAATTTCATTGTGTCTTTTGAATTGTTTAATTTGAAAAGGTAGAACTAGAACTCAAGGAAGACTAGTAAGAGAAGGATTGGTGCTAACTAAAGGTTCATTTTATGTCAAAGAAGACTAGGAAGAGAAGGATTGGGGTAAATTAATGATATAATTATTGAGTATGATACTCTAAGGGCACGTTTCGCGTTGCTTAAAAAAATTAATGTAATTCATCTTATAATTTAATATTTTTTTTACCAAACATATTTTATTTTTTTACAATGTGATGAAATTATGTTTTTGTCCTTACTTTTTTACTCACTTTTATTCCATTCCTTATTTTATTCATATCAGATCACTGTCACATTATTCTCATTCCCTCTATCATTTGCATTCTCACTCCCATTATATTTAACATTCACGTAACCAAATATATAATAAACTTTAATGTTTGTGAAGCGTTGAAGTGTGATTATATACATTCAAGTATAAAAATAATAATTTAGTTTTACATATTGATTAACCAGCTGGTTAATATACAAAAACAATACACTTCAGCACTTCACGAAATTTGCACAACTCAATAATTTTTCATTGTTTCTTACAAATTATTTTGTATCGATTTAAGTGCTAATTAGAAAAATATGAAATTAGTTGATAAGATTTTTCCAAAAGATTTGAACATTTAATTAATAAGGAGTTAAGAGGATAGGTAAGTGGAATAGTAAATTGGGACCACTGAGAAGTATTCATCTTGGAAAAGGACACCTCATTTAATCACCCACACATGAGAAATACAAGGGGAAAGCAATGTCGTATCAAGATAGAGAATAGAAACATTAGAAAGCAAAAGCATGAGAGTGGTCCCTCCTTTTGTAGTTCTTCTTCATACATGATTACCTCCTACTACCAAGATCGAAACTCATACAAAACCCAAGTGATGTAAGATTTTAATTACTTGTCCGACGACAAGTGGGTAATTTTCTCATCACCTTCTTCACCTGTCGGGAAAAATCATCAAACACATAGTGGTCACTTCACATGCAGCTTGATGAATAATGAAATGGTCATTTTGGGTCAATTTAAACTCGTGGGGTTGATGGGTTGGGTTAGTATTGGGTACCTAAGAAATAAATATTCGATGATATCCGTTCGAGAAAATTATATGATATTCGATAGATATCAGATAGGGTACGGATAGTAAAATATAACTATCTATTGGGTATTGGACGGGTGCGAATATTGACTTCGGGTATCCTATATTCGTCCGAAATGAATGGACAAATAAGGTACCTGATATCCAATATCCAAATAATATATATTATAAAATATTATATTAAATATTAAATACAATATATATTATTAAATAAATTTTGTGTATATAATATTATTAAAAGTACTTTTTATTTGTATTTGTAATAATTATGTATTTTTTTTATTTTAAAATATTATTTCTATACTTATTTATTTATTGAGTGGATATCGGATAGCGGATAGCGGATATCGGGTAGTTTACTTGATTATAGGTTATCCAATATCTAATATATTTTTCGGGTATTTTAAATATTTTGGGTGTTTCGGGTATTTCGAGTATCGAATAGGATACGGATACGAATATTAAAAATGACCATATTTTCGGATTCAATTAAGGTACGAGTATTGGATATATTAGACAAATTCAGATACAAATAGTACAAAAATAATTATGTATTTTTATGAGTGAATTCTTTTTTGGTTTCCTGCATGAATCTTTTTATTGGAGCCTCGATGAGATTCAAATTAAATCAGGGTACATCAAAATTTGATTGGGAGCATTTAATACCGTAGTTGTACTCAACTCAAGTTCCTTTGAGCACTGAAAGACATTAGAGAGTTGGTTCAAACTTCAAATTGAGTGATGGGTGAGTGAGAAATTAGGTGTTCATCATTTTAATCTTTGACATTATTGCTCTGTTTCTTGCCCCCCAAATTAAGAATCAAATACAATCCTTCACTCTGTGCCTTGATGCTGATTGGCCAACTTCATTTTATGGGGTCCTGACAATTAGGTGTTTCATAATTCATCTGTTTCTCCAAAAATTTGTTTTCTTATTTTTACCCTTTTTCAGCTTAAGTGCATTTGCATATACTCTCGATAGAAAAATAGTCAGAATATATAAGGTTGCGATTGGTATTCAGTGAATGTTTTAGTAGGAAGTAGAAGTAGAAATGGAAGTGGAAGTGGAAGTAAGTGATAAAAAGTATTTTGGTATGTAGGAAAATAAAAGTGGAATGTAAAAGTAATATTGTTTGGTATGGTAGGAAGAAGATATGGAAATAAAAAATAGAAGTATGAAATACTTTTTTTGTCCTTACTTTTTAAAAGTCACAAATTTTTTAATGGCATTTTGGTTTTTAAACCAAACCTCACCTCACATTCCCTCCACATCATGAGTGAAGCAAGGTTTCCTCGGCAGAGAGAACCTTCACCTCACCTTTCCTATGCCGAAAGCATACCAAACATACAGCAAGTTCACATCAACTCACTCTGTAAAGAAGAGATACCAAAGATGCTAATTTGGAAGAATGAATAGTTAAATAGCTTTTACTTTGATTATTATTTTTAACATAATTCAATTTTGAAAGGAAAGTGCAAATATTCAAGATCATAACCAAACCAATATATTATATGTCTTTTTCCATGTCAAAACTTAAATTTATTTGTCGTTCCTATATATATTAGTCTTTTGAATCTATACGAAAATTACTCAATATATAAAATAAATTTTTTATTTTTAAAATAAAGCGTTAGGTAATTTTGGCTAGTTGAGTTTGTAACTTTCTTTGAGGGGTGGAAATCAAGAGGGTGGTGGTGGATCAGGATCCACTCTCGAAAATTAATGCTACCCAAAACCGATTCTTAGGTCAGCTTTGTACTTTTGGTTTTAAAGAGAAAGAAGAAAAAACGAAGCTAAATTTATCTTTTGTTGTCACATAATAGCTATTTTGTTGAATTTTTTTTTATATTTCAAAATATTTATGGTTTTACAAAATTTAAAAAGTATTTATTATTTTTTTAATAATTTTATTCTTACTAATACATATTCTCAAAATAAGATTAATGGAGAAAGAGTGAGTAAGAGTAATTAATTTAATCTTTTTATCTTATATTTTTTAATTTTAAGGTAAATTAATATTTTTTTTGAGTTATGCATACCTACCCAACAAAATAGATATTATAAATCAGAAGGACTAATTTAAAGGTGAGACATAACTATTTTTTTAACCATATGTAATATAAATATAATCAATGGCCTTATACAATATGAAATCTGATCCTTTGCTGTCCTTCACCTGTAATGTCCTTGCTGTCCACTTAAAAACGGTGTCGTTTTGCATTAAAAACCGTTTCCCACACTTTACATACCGTTGTGTTTTGAAGAGAAAGGCTTTGAAGGAGGATATTATATATTTGTATATTTGAGATAAATTTGTCTTATATTTTAGGCCCAAAACATATATATTCTTTCAAAATATAAAAATATATTTATCTTTGATTTTAGTCCCTCAGTATATATTTTTATTGAATTTTATATTAAAAATTTTTTGGGTTTTCTATTTTCAGTTTATATATTTTATTAATTTCAATTTTTCTCAACCAATGATAAAAACTTGAAAGATTGGGGCAACATTATTGCTAAAAAATTAAAATTTTGAAGGTACACTTGTTCGGGGACATGAATATTGTTTAGGGACTAAAATGAAAAATAAATATATTTTTATATATTGCAAGAATATACATTTTTTGTAAAGCCATCAAAACAAGATGAATCAGTTGAGTTGACTCATTTAACCCACCTATTAGGTGAGTCAGATTGAAAGACTATAGACTCATTCATAATTAAATGAGCTAGCTAAAAGCAATCGCCTCACACCTAACCTGCGAGTTAGGTGGATTGGTCCGTTGAGTTTTTTTAAAAAATTTTATTCTTTCAATCACTTAATTATTTTTAAAATGATCTAAACTTTCTTCAAATATGGTTCTAAATATTGACACATGCAACCTCTACTTAAATTTGATGAAATAAAATTTTATTTGTTGATGCATTGTTTATATACTTCTAATGCAATATTAATCTAATGTATCATGTGAAAACATTATTAACTATCAAAATTTTTAAAAAAATATATAATTAAAAAATTTGAAATTTTTTTGGCACCTTAGTGAACTGGGTTTGCACTTTTTGACTCACCAGAAATTTCATTCCGTGTGAGCCAACCCGTTAAACATGCGATCTGTGATGAACCATCCCGCGTGAGATGGATAGGCTCACTTGACACCTCTAATTATTTGAGACTAATATGTAAGACAAATTTTATCCCAAATACACAAATATATTATCCTTCAAAGCCTTCCCCCTTCAAAACGCGGCAGTACGTAAAATGTGAGAAACAAATTTTTCATGCCAAACGGCATCTTTTTCAATTGGACAACAAAGACAGTAGATGTGGTGGACAGCAGTGGATCCCCTCTTGTGAAAATTAATTAAAGTAAACCGTAGAAGAATTCTTTTATATTTTTGGTTGTATGATATGAGAGCTCAAAATGAACTCGATCCAATCTGAATACATACTTAATTATCAACTATTTAATCCCCAAACTTGGCAAAAATACTATTTAATCACCGAATTTGCAACTCCGTCAACTATAACGGGTAACCGTCAGGAGACTAAATAGTTGACAGAGTTGCAAATTCGATGATTAAATAGTATTTTTGTCAAGTTTGAGGACTAAATAGTTGACATAGTTACAAATTCAGGAACTAAATAGTATTTTGTCAAATTCGGGGACTAAATAGTTGACATAGTTAAACATTTCGGGGACTAAATAGTATTTTTGATCAATTCGGGGACTAAATAATAGTTTGACCAACAATTCAGGGACTAAATAGTATTTTGCCTCTATATATATTGTAACTGTCATATATGATTCAAACAATTCATAATTGAAAATAAGGACCACAAGGGGTCGTAACCTTGGGGGACTTGTCCTTAGGTAATGACCTAAGTGCCTAAGTACCCTTGTTAAAGGATCAAAGTTCACGTAGTTCGAAGAGGAAACGGCCATCAAACAGGAGTGTTACCTGTAGAGGCCGTGTGCGGCTAGGATGTGTGTGCTGCTCCAGGCGGGCGAGCCACCTGTTGGACGTGTCCTGTAGAGGAATGAGAGAGAACAAGGGTCTCTAGATGATGTTTAGAGCAAGAGAATTAGTGTATTCAGAGAGACAGAGAGAGAGAGAGAGAGGGAGAGGGAAAGGGAAAGAGAGAGAGAGTATGCTCTAATGTTTATCGATTAGACTCTGGGGAATGATCATTCCGTCTTCCTTAAGTCCCCCAGGTGAGGGATATTTATACTTGGTGTAGGGAAGAACGTGGTCGACCCACATTCTGGAACTTCTCCCACGTCCCTAATTCGGGAGAAATCACGGGGAAGCATGGGTGAAGGCTACGTACGAAACCATCGAATGGTGTCACGTGTAATTGATTTGTGGTCCGGTTAAACTCTAGAATGCCAGTATATAGATGTATATATTAACATATATACATGTATATATAGTGTTAATCTTAACCATTTAAAATGATAAGGTTATTGTAACTACGAAATATTCTGCTTAGGAACACGTGGTACTGAGATTCCAGAAGCCTAGTGACATCACACGCTAACGACACGTGGCACCACTCGCCTGCCCCTTACGTGGCCGTTGCCCACGTCTCCCCATAAGGGCTCCCGTCCAAGAGACGTGGGAGACCCCCTGGGCGTCGTGCAATAACCATATCCCGCAAGAACGTGGGTCAAGCACATCCTCTCTGCACTTAGTATAAAAGGACCCTCACCCGGGGGACTTAAGGAGACGGAAGAGACGAGACAGAAGAGAACGGAATGGAACATAATCTGAGCATTGGAAGAACTTCACATATAACCATTTAGGTAAACATTTTGAGCACCCTCAGACATCATCTTGCCCAATCCACATTACACATCCCAAGTTCTGCCTACAGACCGCCAGGTCCCACCACCGGCAAACATATCTCCATCCCGGAGTATTCCATCAACTGAGCTCCTAACAGCTCTCTGAGACTCGAGCTCTCTCATACTCTAAGGAAACCTCCCACGAGCGGCTCGCCCGCTCGGAGTACGTACCTTACGCACGTCTTAGCCGCACACGGCCCAATACAGATAACAACCTAGCCTAACGGCTCCTATATATAGACGTCACCATGATGAACTACGTGGACTTTGATCCCTTCCAAAGGGTACGTAGGCACCTAGGTTCCTCACCTAAAGACAAGTCCCCCAATGTTAAGACCCCTTGCGGTCCTTAATTGCAAATTACAATTGTCTGAACAAAAAACGACAGTTATTTTTATATATATGCTTGATTTTGATATTCTATTTCTTATTTCTCATGCACCTCTTGTGTAAACTATATAATAATTGCTTTTAAAAAGGTCAAATGCGTTTATGCATTTATTGATTTTTAAGTTTTTAATATTCAAGTCTAAGGCACGAGGACAATGGAAAACAAATCTGAAGTCATGCGTGCATTGTTATATGGCTAAATGTCTATTTTGGTCCTCAATGTTTGCATGAAGTTTAATGTTGGTCCTCAATGTTTCAAAAGTTTAATGTTGGTCCTCAAAGTTTTTTTTTTGGGTCGATTTTGGTCCTCGAGCATAACACCGTTAACTTTTGCCGTTAAATGATGACGTGGCATGCTTATATGGCACACTCTCTCTCCTATACGTGTCATATTTTAATGACATGGCATGACACATCACTGCCACGTCACCCCACATTGCCACATCATCATCTTCTCTCCTTCATTATCATCATCATCTGGGGTGACGTGACAGTGATGTGTCATGCTACGTCATTAAAATATGACACGTAGGAGAGAGGGTATGCCATATAAGTATGCCACATCATCATTTAACGGCTAAAAGTTAACGGTGTTATGCTCGAGGACCAAAATCGACCAAAAAAAACTTTGAGGGCCAACATTAAACTTTTGAAACATTGAGAGCCAACATTAAACTTCATGTAAACATTGAGGACCAAAATAGTACTTTATCCTTGTTATATTCATCATTTTGTGTTTGACAAAAGTTGTTGATGGTAGATTAGGCGTACAAATAATAAGTCAATGAAGTAATGAATGAAATGCACATTTCATAATGTAATGATTTTGTTTTTAGTACAATCTTTAAAAAATAAAATTTGAGATGCAATTATTCATTTATAAAATTATTTAACACTTATATAATTAGCATAATATTATAAATTAATTAATTTAAACCAATAACGAAGATATAGTAGTTCAGAATTGTTAGGTCTATAGTATCATATGTAGGTTGTTTTAGTGACTATGGTGAGGCTTGAATTTAATTATGTCCTTTTGTAAATAAATGAAATCTTTTGTCACTAGACAATTGTTATGTTATAATTGGTTGAACGCTGATGTCACACTGAATCAATAATATTTGACCTAGATAATACTTAGATTATAACTCATTAAAACAGGATTACGGCCATGGCCCACGACGCCAATTATAAATACAAGGTTTGCAACGTAACCTTAGATACTATATTGGTCGTACCAAAATCAACCTAACTTTAGGGTTGTAAAATAGGAAATTAATTATATATATATATATATATATATATATATATATATATATATATATATCAAATACGTTGAATATCCTAATATAGGGAATTAAATAGAAATATAGTTAAATCCTCAATTAAATGTATTAAGAAAACTGTTGTAATATCTATTGAATATTAGAATATGTATGTTTAATGTTTGTTAAGTGCTGCAACCTTAACAAGGGATCATCAGCTGAAGACATTCCAAGTCAGGGACCAGAACAAGAGCTGAAGATAGCAGCGGGGCAAAATTGGAAAGGAATAAACGTATAGTAGCAAAGCAACTTGCAACAACGAGCAAACAAGGATTTGCCACAGCGAGTACCTGATCCTTCGCCACGGTGAGCCACTGATGATGTGACAAGTTAATGATGACGTGGAAAGTACTGGATGCTGATGTGGCAGCGACGCACAGCTAATAGATCAGAGATTTAAGTGAAGACCCAATTTATCCATGGATTCAAAATTTAGAATATGTTGTAAAACAAAGAATTTAGGAGCAACAAGAATATAAGAGAAAGAACTTAGAGAAACAATAAGAACATGAGAGAGAGATGCACCAAATTCATTCATCTTATCACTTGTTTACAATAACCTCTATTTATAGGACTCTAGCCATAAGGTAACATTAAGAACACAATAATGTATCTTTAAGCACACTAATTGGAAGGTTACACAATTGCCTTAAAGGGTCTTTCATGGAGAGGTTACTAAGGATACAAAGAGACAAGTGATTATGTGGAGGGTTTAAGAAGAATCCAATGTTGAAAATGTGGTCATCCACATATAAATACAGATATTTATAATACTTCCCCTTGGATGACCACTCATTGTGAACATGCCTCATTAAAACCTTGCTAAGAAAAACCCAGTGGGACAAAATCTTAGCGAAGGAAAAAGAGTACATAATTCATAATTAATTTTCTTCCCATGAATTTATATTGTATAATGTAAGTCTTCAGGACTTCGTATGAATATGCCTCGTTAAAACCTTGCTAAGGAAAACCCAGTGGGACAAAAACTTAGCGAAGGGGAAAGAGTACAATATTCATAATTATTTTTCTTTCCCTCAAGTTTATATTATGTTATGATAGTCTTTAGTAATTCATATTTCAATGTTGTATCCATGCTTCTTAAGAACTTGAGGTGAAAGATTTTAATTAAAGGCCAGCCACATTATTGCTAAATTGAATTTTGTGAACACCAATATCACATTTCTTTTGTAGCCCATCAATATCTTATGATGCATACTGCATTTTCCTCATACAATATTATTGGTTCTGCATTGGTTGCAAACAACCGACATGTTTCCTTAATACGAGGAATCATGGTTCTCAACCAAATACACATATAGGTTGCTTCATGAATAATCAATACCTCTGAGTGATTTGATGATGTAGTTGTAACGATTTGCTTCACTTACTGTCATGAAAGTTTCTCTATATGTAAATATGTAGCTTTGCGGGGATCACAACAATATTTAGCATTAATATATCCAATTAATTATGGCTTTGTTTCCTTTGAAAAGAGCAAACTGTGATAAGATATTCTTTTATGATATCTAAACTTTGCTAACAAATTTATTGCGATGGCTATGCCTGATTTAGTACAAAGTGTTCTTATTGTACTAAGGTATGGTACTTCAAGACCAATAAATTGTGTTTATCATCTTCTCGTGGATGAAAATGATATGTTTTTATATCAAGTGGACGAATGATCATAGGGTAACTTAAAATCCCAAACAAAATCTTGACTCCCAAAATTTTTCATTCCATATCCATTTCTCAAGTATTGTGCAGGTTTTGAAATCTCTTATGGAGTTCCTACAATATTTATGTCCTCAAAATAAACTTCAACAATGGAAAATTCAGAGTTTGCCTTCTTTATAAAAATACAAGGATAAATATGATCATTCTTAATTATAACCGTTTAATAAATAATCACTGAGACGGTTATACCACATTCGTCTATATTGTTTCAATCCATATAAGGATATTTGTAATTTGATGGAATATATATCTCGACGAATTGATCTATATGCTTCAAGCATCTTAAATCCTTTAAGGATTTTTATGTCATTATCTAATGACCTATATAGTTACTACATCCATCAAACATATATCAAGTTTTTCAAAGGCTACCATATCAATTAAAAATGGAAAAATTGTATCCATAATTAGATAATAAATCTCATAATGATTTATGCCAAGCCTTTGTGAGAAAATTTATGCCACAACTCGTGCACAATTTGTATTTTTCTCATTTCATTTACGAACAACTACCCATTCATACCATACAGGTTTAACATCTTCAGGTGTTTGGGTAATTGATTCAAAAACTTCTCGTTTTGATAACGAGTCTAATTTGACTTATATTGCCTTTTTCTATTTTGGCCAATCATTTCGATATCGATATCATTTTGTAGTTTTGGGTTCAGGTCCTCCTCATTAATAATCTCTTATGCAATTGCAATTGAAAATATAATCAACAACAATTTATTTCTCACATTTCTCTATAATTCAATGAGATCTCATAATTTTTCGGTACCGGATCCACTTCTGGGGATGAAACTACTTCAGGAGTTACGTTTTTAGAAATGTGGGGTTGTTGATTCATATTTGAAATATCCTGAATATCCTTAAGAGCATCTTCTTTACTTTTTTCTTTCTGGGAATGATATCTTATACACCAATTGATCTACCACGCTTCTGGCGTATTTTAGATTTATCAGCTGCTTTACTAGCAGATGTCCTACAGGGACATCTAATCATGCTAGAATATTTGTAGCTGATATATGCGTTCTAATGACCCTTTGATTATTTATGAAATTATCCAAGAAATGATTTGCAACAATTTACAAATTCAAGTTCACATTAATTTGTGCGTGTATCATGGTATGATAACATTGGTATATTCCAACTAATTCATATTTTTATCTTCCCCTAAAGATGATGGGGAGGTGCAGTAAGAAAATATAAAACACAACCAACAAATTCTAATATGGACCAAAGACGCAGCATGTATTATAGCATGTTTCCAACTGTAAGAAACTTTGATTTCATAATCATAGGTTTAGCAAGAAGCTATAACCATTTAATGAAAAATTCAACTAAACCATTTCTTTTTATCTCCATAAACTACTAATAGTTTAACTATAAGTTCTATTGGCATACAATAGTCATAAAATACTTTTATCTAACAAGAAAATATGTCATTAATTGTATTGAGCAAGTTATTTAGAAAAAAACTATATCACAAGTTGAAAGTAAGTAATTGTATGACCATTGATTAGAAAAATCAATTAAAATCATAAAATATTGAAATGGACCAAATGATAGGTGAATAAAACCATAAAGTATCTTTGAATATATTGTAAAAAATAAGAAGACTCAATGGGTAATTCAGAAAAGATGGTTTAATAATTAATTCACATTGAGCACATGATTCACAAAATAAATTAATTGCTAATAGGATCTTCTGGTCCTTGAATAGATATACGTATGATACATCGCATCAAAAGTGAATTTGGATGACCACGACGATCATGCCAAAGTATAAAGTCTTAGAGTCTGACCACTTTCGGTGCACAATTTATATTTGTCAAATATAACCTTAAAGAAAAGTAAAGAATTTCTCTAATATAAGCTTCTGGCTTGATATAATATAAGTAATGTTAGGATATTCTATATCCCTCTCATTTTTGTCTAAATGTAATAACCACTACAGTGGATATATTTCTTTGAAACTTGGTAGATTTCTTCGGGATCTACAAGAAATATAATGTATCATCAATATTAAAAAAAATCATTTGGCAATGAAATGTGAGCTCTTCCAGAGTCTTTTATGACATTTGCAGAACTAGATATTGTATTAACATTAATTTCAGCTAATGTTAATTTTGTCACCAAAAATTGTATGAGTTGTGATACTTTCACGAGACATATGTCATCCTTCATAACATTGAATGTAATTCCTTATCTCAAAGCAAAATTAAGATAATTATAATACACTAAGGAAGCAAGTTATATTTCAAATTCAAATGAAACATAAACTAAAAATATTTTTAAAGTGTTGTCATATTTTGTCACTAATTTAATTAAATGATAAGTCTTCAAAAACAAAAACAAAATTAGAAATATCACAATCAATTTTTATTTGTGATCCATAAAAATAGTAGAATTTACAAGCTCAAAAAATTTTGCTTATAGTTCAATTTCCTTTATGTATAACAAAATGTAAGACCAATAATATATGCTACATTTGTAGCAAATGATTTTATCATTTCTTTGTGGTGTTTTTCCTTGAAATAGTTCATCCTCATTTTTTTGTCCCGTTCTTGTGAAAGGTCATTTTCGGAAGTCCAAAATATGTTTTCTTTCATGGTCTCATTTTGCACCACGACCTCATCCATGACCTCGAGAAAAAGCCACATTCACTTCAGGGAATGAAATCGATCCAATTGGACAAGGTTCTTAGTTATTATTCTTCATCAAAAGCTCAAATCTGATTATTTTGCTTTTCCACAAGCAAACAAGAAACTATCCCATAATATTTGATACATTAATATACACTCTCGATATTGCTACTTCAGGAGCACATTCGAAAGTAGAATATGTTTTTCTAAACATATCTTCATTAGTAATTTCCTTTCCTCATAGCTTAATTAAAGAGCTAATTTTAAACATATATTCACTTACAAAATATATTGCAGATGTAAGTGCATCCAAATTGTAATACCCGAGGATATTTTAACTGGCATCATGTATTAAATTAAATTTATTAAAAAAAATAAAAGTGGAAAATGAGATGACAAATAAATACTATATATTTTTATTATTATTATTATTATTTTTATTTACTTGTCAGATTATATTTTTTTTTATAAGTATATATATATATTAAAAGAAGAAAGAGGGACCAGATTGTGGTTAGGTGACATATACATATATATTAATTTAATATATATGTATATATGTAATGGAAGTAAGAGAACAAAAGAAAAAAAAACAAAGAAGAGAGGCGTGAGTGGCGAGAAAGAGAGCTAGACGAGAGGGAGAGAGCAACACGCGAGAGAGAGAGGCAAGAAGCGAACGGAGCTCACGGACAGAGGTGACCAACGCGTGGTGGCTGGTCGGACATGCGAGGAGGCCGGCCGGAGTCCGTCGCCGTCGCCGTTAAGCTGAAGGAGGAGAGAGAGTCGCGGGTTAGAGAGAGAAAGCAAAGGGGGAGAGTTTTTTCGCCGGAAAACGCCGTCTCTTCACCGGGGAAGGTAGCTGGGAGTCTCCTCTACTCCATATCGTCCTTCTAACCGGTTGAATCGAGGTGAGAAGTCCCGAAACTCTCAAACCCCAATTTTATCAATTTTAGGGATTTTTGGAAAGACCCCAATTGATTCAATCTGAGTATTTTGGGTCCTAAATTAAATTATTTGTATGCTAGGAAGTGAGTTGGAAGCTTAGGAACCGGAACCAAATTGATGGAATTTATCCGGGTTGGAAAAAGTGTAGGAAAATGTGGTTGTTAAGGTTTAAGGGTGTTGTGGAATGACTTGGGCTGCATTGAAAGGTTGAATAATAATTATAAAAATAGTTAAAAAATTATTGGAAAGTACGAGGGATGAAAACCCGAGTAATTCCCGTCTCACCCGGAACCCCGTTCGGGGAAAAAGAGACAATTTTCTAATTTCACGCATATTCAGGTATGTGTATTCATGTGTAGGTGAAGTGTTCAAGGTTATTTTGATAAATGGAAATTTTGGACAAGTAGAATTTATGACTCTTGGGCCATAAATTCAAGACTTGGGTAATGGGAACTTCACATGGACACATAGAGGTGAAATTGGATAACCTTGCATTCCCAAATTCAACGTTTCCGAATAGGGTGATTAAGAGAGGGTTGGACACGAATTAGAAGCATGCTAGGTGTTCCGAAAACTAGTTGGGGGCATTCCAAGCCAACAACTAGTCTATGGAATTAATTTGAAAGAACATGAACATTAGCGTTACATGTACACGATAGTGGTTGAATTTTCAAGTCTCTGAATCTCTCAAGTATATGTGTATAGGGCACCATACTGTGAGTGGAATTTCGGGCGCTCCGAGAGCCGATCAGAGGGGCCAACCAGGTGAGGGGCTTTCCTATCCTTGCCCTATAGGGTTGACTGCGGATATGGATATATGGTTTGCCTTCTTGCCTATTTGTAGGAATTACATGTTAGATAACATGCTATTGTTGTTCCTAAATTACAGTATATGTGAAAACGTGCTATATGTGTGTTTGTGAATTGTAAAAGCAATGGTGGCTCAAGGAGCCGTATATGAAAAGAAGGTCCTCGGGACCTATACGACATCGGGGGTAGGCTCGAGTAAATATTATCTGAAGGGTGTGGTTTTGTAAGTAAGTCCTTAAAGAGAATAAACCTAGGTGACTTTGTTCTGAACCAAGAGTCCGAATTAGAAACCACTTGGAAATCTAAATTTGCCTAAGAAGAAGTAAAATGAACAAGTAGTGGTCCATAGGGGTCATTTATTGTACAACGCGGGAACCGAGTCTATCACGGGTGGTTCGGGTAGATTGAGTCTCTTGTCTTGAGTCAAACCACAGAAATACAGAGTATATGAGTTCATCACATTGTGGCTATTACCTTGGGTAAGCCAACGTCAGATGAGTCGCCGGTTATTGCTCCAAGTGAAGTCTTGGGGTCAGACTATTGTTCCAAGTAAAATCTTGGGACCAGGGGTTCCTAGAATGATCAACTAGGTTCCCATATTGCTCACGTGAGATATTGCCTTCGGGCCAGTTTATGATTATGGTTACTTGAATACAGAGGACCACATGGAATTATATATTAAATCATGATATGATGTATGTGTGAATTTAAATGTATGTAAATCCATGCTTTAAATTCTTTATTGTGAATATGATATATGTTAATTGCCTGACCACCTAATATATGGAAATTTAATCCGTTATATGCGTATGTGTTTGTGATTGGCTCCTCTTCCCCAGTTGTAGTGGTACCCGCTACTACACCAGGGATGGGAAAGCCTCTCATTGAGTCTGGTTGACTCACCCCAAATGTTACATGTTACAGACACAGGTGCTATTGGCATCGGGAGCGCTTCCACTTCATCCCAGGGAGGCGGACAGACTTAAAGACCGCACGCATTGTTCGCGTGGGTAGTACTGCTATATGTATTTTGTCAGGATGTATATGTATATGATTCTTTTGGTATAGCATTGTTTTGTACAGTTGCTATATGCATATATGTATATGTCACACTCTAGAACTATCGGCTTCATACAGATTAAAGATTGGTCTTGTTAATGGGGACATAGGTTGTGATATGGTGAATATCATGTGTATATATATATATATATATATATATATATATATATATATATATATATATATATATATATATATGAATGTGACTTTTGCATGTGAATAGGATAGATCACACGCACTGAGCGTGTGGTCAATATGTAAACTTATATATATGTGTGACTGAATACTTGATTGTGTGAAAATACGGCTTCCGCATGTGAATAGGATAGGTCACACGCATTGAGGCGTGTGATCAATATGTATATTTTATGCAGGTGTGTGATTGAATATATATGCTTGACTGTACACAGGGATTCTGCATGTGAATAGGATAGATCACCCGCCTTTAAGTGCGTGATCAATATGTATATTATATGTACGTGTGATTGATTATGTGTATATGTATAGACTGAAGCGGCGTTGAGCGAGCCGTGGATTGTGTGCTACTTAGGTCATCGGATAGGGATGGCCATATAAATACTATATTGTTTGTATTAGAAATGGGTAGTTACACACATATAAGAATGTCAATCAGGAATTAGAGGCTTACGGGATAGGAGAAATCCTACCTCCCGTGCCGGTCACGGACGCCCGGTAGGGGGTCGTGATAAACTTGGTATCAGAGCCTGGTTACTTTAAACTGTATGAAGCCATAGGTATGACCAGGTGTCGGTTTACCCCTCTTTGTGTACCCGGGCACAACGTGGGAGTAAAAAGGCACTTGTGGAGTACCCAGGAAATTGTGTCAGCCTTTCTTTCTACTCTCTTTTATACGAAATGTCATTAATATACGTGTACTTATTAGGTGTGGTCCTTGCGCAGTATAGGGATGTCACCTATTACGAGACGGACTAGGGGTGGAGGGAGAACTCCTGCTGAAATTGATCAAGAGTCAGTTCGGGAGGAGGTAATGCCCACCCGAGACCGAGGTAGAGGCCGTACCCGAGGCCGAGGTAGAGGTCGTGCTCGTGGTCGAGGTAGAGCACAAGTAAGAGGGGAAGAGAGGAGACAGTCACCGGAACCTCAACCTCAAGTAGAGACGGTTGCACCTTCCATGGCGGAAATGCTCACGACAGGATTTCAGGAACTAAGAGAGGAAATGACAAGACAAATACAAAGGGAAGTACGCCGGTTGATAGTCGGCGAGGAAGAACAAGAGAGGGTTCCCAGTAATCCAGAGATGGAGGTTGTTGAGGAAGAGGATAGGGAATGGCAACAACCACAGGAGATGCCTCGTGAACCGCGGGCAGCACCCAGAGAGCTGCCAATTTCAAAATTTCTGAAGCTTCATCCACCCACTTTCTGCGGAACTAGTGAGAAAGAGGATCCGCAGTACTTTATCAGAGATGTGGTCAGAATTGGGCGCATGCTGAGGTGCTCAGGCCATGAATTAGTGGAATTAGCTTCATTCCAGCTGAGGGGAGCGGCTAGAGTATGGATAGAGTCCGTACAAACGAGGTATTCGCGTAGAGTGGCACCGATGACCTGGGAAGATTTTCAGAGGGAATTCCTGGGTCGGTTTCTACCTGAAGGTAACAAGGATGCAAAGCGTCAGCAATTCGAGGAATTGTGGATGACGCCAAACATGACGGTGACGGAGTATGAGTTACTTTTTACTGAACTGGCTCAATTCTCACCTGAGTTAGTTCCTGATGAAGAGGCAAGGATCAAGAGATTCATACACCGACTCACGGAGCCTTTATTTACTGCTTTGCTACCTTAGAGGAGACAGTTTGAGACTTTAGCCCAAGTAGCAGACTGTGCTAGAATGATTGAAACCAGGAAGAGGTATGGGACGTCTGTTGATCCTAAGGTCAAGTTAATTACAGGCAGTGACAACCATGGAGGTGGAAGTAAGAAAAGGAAGACAACAGGTGGAAGTGCAGGATACTCAGGGTCCGTAGGAGGACTATCCTCAACTACCACCTATGAAACAGGTACAAGAGGTAATAATCAAGGGGGACAGAGGGAACAAGGGGGTGGAAATCCCGGTAAGATAAAGCCCCAGTGTGTGACTTGCGGCAGATTTCATTATGGTATATGTCGGAGACTGACAGGTGGATGCTACCACTACGGCCAGATGGGCCATATGGCTAGAGAGTGTCCAAAGAAGAAAGAGGGTACAAGTGTGAGAAGCAATCCGACGCCGAGGAGTACACCTATTCCAGCTCCACCAGTGAGAATCGTGCCACCACAGGCAGCAAGTACAGGTGCAGCTAGAGGCCGTGGTACAGGGTCTAGTGGCCGAGGGCCAAGGGCGGTAGGTGGAGGACAAGCGCGGGTATTTGCACTTTCTCAGCAGGATGCTCATGCATCAAATGCGGTTGTGACAGGTACTCTTATTGTCTGCTCTCTCGAAGCACGAGTCTTATTTGATTCTGGCTCCACTCATTCCTATGTGTCGCATGCATTTGCTTCTAAATTCAACAAAAGTCCATCTAGAATGGAAGAAACAGTACTAGTCTCTACACCAATGGGAGAATCGGTACAAGTAGAACATGTGCATAAGTCTTGCATTGTGGAGGTCGATGGTCATGAGACTGTGGCAGACCTTCAGTTGTTGAGTATGGTTGATCTTGACGTGATCCTCGGAATGGATTGGTTGTCGTCTTGCCATGCGGTTGTGGACTGCAGGGCTAAATGCTTGAAATTCAATATGCCAAACGAGGAGCCCTTTGTGATATGGGGCGACGAAGTTGCACTGTATCCAAGCTTGATCTCGGCTTTGAAGGCATCCAAAGTACTTACAAAGGGATGCAAAGGGTATTTGGCATTCGTCCAAGATACCACGAAAGAAGTACTTTCTCTGACTCAAGTACCTGTAGTGCGAGAGTTTTTGGATGTATTTCCAGAAGAATTGCCGGGGTTGCCGCCCGATTGTGAGATTGAATTTGGAATTGAGCTGCAACTTGGCACCCAGCCTATCTCCACACCACCTTACCGTATGGCTCCGAAAGAGCTGAAGGAGCTACATACACAATTGCAAGAATTGCTTGACAAGGGTTTTATAAGACTCAGTTTCTCTCCTTGGGGTGCACCGGTCCTTTTTGTAAAGAAAAAGGACGGATCTTTGCGGTTGTGTATCGATTACCGAAAGTTAAACAAGGTAACGATCCGCAATCAATATCCACTACCGAGGATAGATGACCTATTTGATCAGTTGCAGGGTGCGAAGCGATTTTCTAAGATTGATTTGCGATCTGGGTATCACCAATTAAAGATTCGAGAATCAGATATACCCAAGACCGCATTCCGGACGCGATATGGACATTACGAGTTCTTGGTGATGTCTTTCAGATTAACTAATGCTCCTGCAGCGTTCATGGACCTGATGAATAGGGTCTTTAAACCATTTCTGGACCGATTTGTCATTGTCTTCATTGATGACATATTGGTTTATTCAAAGAATTCTGAGGAACATGCTGAACACTTGAGACTAGCCTTACAGAGGTTGAGAGAGGAAAAACTGTATGCCAAGTTCTCTAAGTGCGAATTTTGGCTTGACAGAGTTGCCTTTTTGGGTCACGTGGTATCATCAGAGGGAATCCACGTTGATCCAAGTAAGGTAGAGGCAGTGAAGAATTGGTCTCAGCCTACCTCTGTTACGGAGATTCGCAGTTTCTTGGGTTTGGCACGATATTATAGAAGATTTGTGCAGGACTTCTCTAAGGTTGCTGCACCTATGACTAGATTGACTCAGAAAGGAGTGAAGTTTGTATGGGATGACAAGTGTGAGCAGAGTTTTCAAAAGCTGAAGGACAGCCTCACTACCGCTCTAGTGCTGACATTACCTGAAGGCACAGAAGGGTATGTGGTATACTATGATGCGTCGAGGATCGGGTTAGGGTGTGTCTTGATGCAGCATGGCAAGGTGATTGCGTATGCATCGCGACAACTGAGGAAACATGAGAAGAACTACCCGACTCACGACCTTGAAATGGCGGCTGTAGTATTCGCTTTGAAAATATGGAGACACTACTTATATGGTGAGACTTGTGAAATTTATACAGACCACAAAAGCCTCAAATACATTTTCGAGCATAAAGACTTGAACTTGAGACAACGTCGATGGTTGGAGTTGTTGAAGGACTACGACTGCACGATCTTGTATCATCCAGGAAAGGCTAATGTGGTAGCCGATGCTCTGAGTCGGAAATCCATGGGCAGTCTTGCTCATATAAGTGAAGAAAGGAGACCGTTAATTAGAGAACTGCACGAGCTAGAGCAAACGGGAAATCAGTTTGAGATTGGAAGTTCCAACTCACTTTTAGCCCATTTGCAAGCTAAGTCCTCTTTGGTAGAAGAGGTGAAGGCTAGGCAAGATGAAGATACCGACCTCAAGCAAATCAGGGATACCGTAACTAAAGAGAAAGGGGACGACGTCCGATTCTCTATAGATGATTTTGGGATACTTCGGTTAAAGGGACGGTTGTGTGTCCCTATGGTTGATAACTTGAAAGAGAGAATTCTTGAAGAAGCACACCGGACAGCGTATACAATCCATCCGGGAGCTAATAAAATGTATCATGACCTGAAACAGTTGTATTGGTGGAATGGCATGAAAAAGGATGTCGCAAACTATGTAGCCAGGTGTTTAGTGTGCCAGCAAGTCAAGGCTGAACACCAGAAACCCGCAGGAACCTTACAACAGATAGAAATACCTGAGTGGAAATGGGAGAGGATAACAATGGATTTTGTAACAGGGTTGCCAAGATCACAACGGGGATTTGATTCGGTTTGGGTGATAGTGGATCGCATGACTAAGTCCGCCCACTTTCTGCCAGTTAAGACCACTTACGGAGTGAGTCAATATGCACAGATTTATCTATCAGAAATCGTTAGATTGCACGGTGTGCCAGTGTCCATAATATCTGATAGAGGTCCACAGTTCACTTCAAGGTTCTGGAAGTCATTGCAGGAAGTGTTGGGAACTAGAGTTGATCTGAGTACTGCGTTCCACCCACAGACCGACGGGCAATCAGAAAGAACCATTCAAATTCTTGAGGACATGCTTCGGGCATGTATTATGGATTTCGGCGGAAGTTGGGAAAGGTATTTACCTTTGGCTGAGTTTGCGTACAATAACAGTTATCAATCAAGTATTCAAATGGCACCTTTCGAGGCTCTGTACGGCCGTACGTGCAGATCCCCGATTGGGTCGTTCGAGGTCGGAGAAGCTAGCCTAGTCGGCCCAAAATTGCTACAAGATGCCTTGGAGAAAGTAAAGTGCATAAGGGAGAGATTACTGACGGCTCAGAGTAGGCAAAAGTCTTATGCATACAATCGAAGGAGAGAACTGGAGTTTGTCGTTGGTGATCAGGTGTTCTTGAGAATATCACCGATGAGAGGCGTAATGCGGTTCGGTAAGAAGGGGAAGTTGTGTCCTCGGTATATCGGACCATTTGAAATCTTAGAACGAATCGGGAATGTAGCGTATCGGTTGGAATTGCCTATGGAATTGGAGGGGGTACACCCCGTCTTTCACGTATCAATGCTTCGGAAGTATCTTCCCGATCCCTCGCACGTGCTCCAATCGCAAGATGTGCAATTAACCGAAAATATGACGTATGAAGAGGAGCCAGTGGAAATCTTAGATCGGCAGTTGACGAAACTCAAAACGAAAGATTCCATTGGTTAAAGTTCTGTGGAAAAACCACTCGACCGAAGAAGCTACGTGGGAGGTCGAGGGTGAAATGCACAGGACATATCCTCATCTATTTCGAAACTAAGGTTAGTATTTTGTTTGAAATTCAGGGACCGAATTTCTTAAGGGGGGAAGATTGTAATACCCGAGGATATTTTAACTGGCATCATGTATTAAATTAAATTTATTAAAAAAATAAAAGTGGAAAATGAGATGACAAATAAATACTATATATATTTATTATTATTATTATTATTATTTTTATTTACTTGTCAGATTATATTTTTTTTTATAAGTATATATATATTAAAAGAAGAAAGAGGGGACCAGATTGTGGTTAGGTGACATATACATATATATTAATTTAATATATATGTATATATGTAATGGAAGTAAGAGAACAAAAGAAAAAAAAAACAAAGAAGAGAGGCGTGAGTGGCGAGAAAGAGAGCTAGACGAGAGGGAGAGAGCAACACGCGAGAGAGAGAGGCGAGAAGCGAACGGAGCTCACGGACGGAGGTGACCAACGCGTGGTGGCTGGCTGGACGTGCGAGGAGGCCGGCCGGAGTCCGTCGCCGTCGCCGTTAAGCTAAAGGAGGAGAGAGAGTCGCGGGTTAGAGAGAGAAAGCAAAGGGGGAGATTTTTCTCGCCGGAAAACGCCGTCTCTTCACCGGGGAAGATAGATGGGAGTCTCCTCTACTCCATATCGTCCTTCTAACCGGTTGAATCGAGGTGAGAAGTCCCGAAACTCTCAAACCCCAATTTTATCAATTTTAGGGATTTTTGGAAAGACCCCAATTGATTCAATCTGAGTATTTTGGGTCCTAAATTAAAGTATTTGCATGCTAGGAAGTGAGTTGGAAGCTTAGGAACCGGAACCAAATTGATGGAATTTATCCGGGTTGGAAAAAGTGTAGGAAAATGTGGTTGTTAAGGTTTAAGGGTGTTGTGGAATGACTTGGGGTGCATTGAAAGGTTGAATAATAATTATAAAAATTGTTAAAAAATTATTGGAATGTACGAGGGATGAAAACCCGAGTAATTCCAGTCTCACCCGGAACCCCGTTCGGGGAAAAAGAGATTATTTTCTAATTTTACGCGTATTCGGGTATGCGTATTCATGTGTAGGTGAAGTGTTCAAGGTTATTTTGATAAATGGAAATTTTGGACAAGTAGAATTTATGACTCTTGGGCCATAAATTCAAGACTTGGGTAATGGGAACTTCACATGGACACATAGAGGTGAAATTGGGTAACCTTGCAATCCCAAATTCAACGTTTCCGAATAAGGTGATTAAGAGAGGGTTGGACACGAATTAGAAGCATGCTAGGTGTTCCAAAAACTAGTTGGGGGCATTCCAAGCCAACAACTAGTCTATGGAATTAATTAGAAAGAACATGAACATTAGCGTTACATGTACACGATAGTGGTTGAATTTTCAAGTCTCTGAATCTCTCAAGTATATGTGTATAGGGCACCATACTGTGAGTGGACTTTCGGGCGCACCGAGAGCCGATCAGAGGGGCCAATCAGGTGAGGGGCTTTCCTATCCTTGCCCTATAGGGTTGACTGCGGATATGGATATATGGTTTGCCTTCTTGCCTATTTGTAGGAATTACATGTTAGATAACATGCTATTGTTGTTCCTAAATTACAGTATATGTGAAAACGTGCTATATGTGTGTTTGTGAATTGTAAAAGCAATGGTGGCTCAAGGAGCCGTATATGAAAAGAAGGTCCTCGGGACCTATACGACATCGGGGGTAGGATCGAGTAAATATTATCTGAAGGGTGTGGTTTTGTAAGTAAGTCCTTCAAGAGAATAAACCTAGGTGACTTTGTTCTGAACCAAGAGTCCGAATTAGAAACCACTTGGAAATCTAAATTTGCCTAAGAAGAAGTAAAATGAACAAGTAGTGGTCCATAGGGGTCATTTATTGTACAACGCGGGAACCGAGTCTATCACGGGTGGTCCGGGTAGATTGAGTCTCTTGTCTTGAGTCAAACCACAGAAATACAGAGTATATGAGTTCACCACATTATGGCTATTACCTTGGGTAAACTGAGGTCAGATGAGTCGCCGGCTATTGCTCCAAGTGAAGTCTTGGGGTCAGACTATTGTTCCAAGTAAAATCTTGGGACCAGGGGTTCCTAGAATGATCAACTAGGTTCCCATATTGCTCACGTGAGATATTGCCTTCGGGCCAGTTTATGATTATGATTACTTGAATACAGAGAACCACATGGAATTATATGTTAAATCATGATATGATGTATGTGTGAATTTAAATGTATGTAAATCCATGCTTTAAATTCTTTATTGTGAATATGATATATGTTAATTGCCTGACCACCTAATATATGGAAATTTAATCCGTTATATGCGTATGTGTTTGTGATTGGCTCCTCTTCCCCAGTTGTAGTGGTACCCTCTACTACACTAGGGATGAGAAAGCCTCTCACTGAGTCTGGTTGACTCACCCCAATGTTACATGTTACAGACACAGGTGCTATAGGCATCGGGAGCGCTTCCACTTCATCCCAAGGAGGCGGACATACTTAAAGACCGCACGCATTGTTCGCGTGGGTAGTACTGCTATATGTATTTTGTCAGGATGTATATGTATATGATTCTTTTGGTATAGCATTGTTTTGTACAGTTGCTATATGCATATATGTATATGTCACACTCTAGAACTGTCGGCTTCATACAGATTAAAGATTGGTCTTGTTAATGGGGACATAGGTTGTGATATGGTGAATATCATGTGTATATATATATATATATATATATATATATATATATATATGAATGTGACTTTTGCATGTGAATAGGATAGATCACACGCACTGAGCGTGTGGTCAATATGTAAACTTATATATATGTGTGACTGAATACTTGATTGTGTGAAAATACGGCTTCTGCATGTGAATAGGATAGGTCACACGCATTGAGGCGTGTAATCAATATGTATATTTTATGCAGGTGTGTGATATATGCTTGACTGTACACAGGGATTCTGCATGTGAATAGGATAGATCACCCGCCTTTAAGCGCGTGATCAATATGTATATTATATGTACGTGTGATTGATTATGTGTATATGTATAGACTGAAGCAGCGTTGAGCGAGCCGTGGATTGTGTGCTACTTAGGTCATCGGATAGGGATGGCCATATAAATACTATATTGTTTGTATTAGAAATGGGTAGTTACGCACATATAAGAATGTCAATCAGGAATTAGAGGCTTACGGGATAGGAGAAATCCTACCTCCCGTGCCGGTCACGGACGCCCGGTAGGGGGTCGTGACACAAATAGAAAGAGCTTTAAGATGAATCATTGATCATTTTAGAACTCATATCTTTCCTTCAATTTGTTCCAAAGAACTACTAGTTCTTATTTTCATATCTAGTTCTTCATGGAAATGATTAAGAATAAAAATCATTGATTTTTGCGCATCCTTCAGGGATGCATGAATCCTTCGGGGATACATGAATTTGTTCTTCTATAGTATCTCAAAGATTCAATATTGCACTCAAATAAATTATGAAACAAAAAAAAGTTCTCATGATAAATATTTTTTCTTGACATATCAAGTGCAACAAATATAAACATTATGAGATTTGATAAAACTTACATTATGAGAAGAAGAAATATATTCTTGTTTACCATGATATGATGAAAACAAGTTTGAGCTCCTTTCGACATAAAATTTTAGAGCTTCGTGCTGATAACGTGTTGTAAAACAAAGAATTTAGGAGCAACAAGAATATAAGAGAAAGAACTTAGATAAACAATAAGAACATGAGAGAGTGATGCACCAAATTCATTCATCTTATCACTTGTTTACAATAGCCTCTATTTATAGGACTCTAGCCATAAGGTAACATTAAGAACACAATAATGTATCTTTAAGCACACTAATTGGAAGGTTACACAATTGCCTTAAAGGGGCTTTCATGAAGAGGTTACTAAGGATACAAAGAGACAAGTGATTATGTGGAGGGTTTAAGAAGAATCCAATGTTGAAAATATGGTCATCCACATATAAATACATATATTTATAATACTTCCCCTTGGATGACCACTCATTGTGAACATGCCTCATTAAAACCTTGCTAAGAAAAACCCAGTAGGACAAAATCTTAGCGAAGGAAAAAGAGTACATAATTCATAATTAATTTTCTTCCCATGAATTTATATTGTATAATGTAAGTCTTCAGGACTTCGTATGAATATGCCTCGTTAAAACCTTGCTAAGGAAAACCCAGTGGGACAAAAACTTATCGAAGGGAAAAGAGTACAATATTCATAATTATTTTTCTTTCCAGAATAGTATTTTAAATGTATTTGAAATTGGAATTTAATTTCCAAATTACAATATGTTTGAATATTAATTAGAGTAAATTGCACTGCCCTCCCTCTGAGAGATGCTGAAATTACACTACCCTCCCCTCTCATTTGCAAAATTACACTGCCCTCCCTTGAGAGATCAAAAGTCATTACACTTTGATCCAAAACACCATTCTCCAATAAAAAAAAAGTCTAAAAGGTCAAATTTTTTCAACTTCCAATATAAAAATATTCATGACTAAATTACCCCTCACAAAAGAATGAAACTCTATAAAATGTGACCTATACATATTTTCATTCTCTTATAATAACATTGTTTCATTTTTTTATTGTCTTTTATTATTTTATTAGTATTTATAGTAATTATTATTGTTAACAAAATAAAATTCTAAAAAAAAGTCTCTAACTTAAAATAGTTTATAAATTTTTTATATTAATAATGTAATGTAATATAAAAAATCTATTATTTTACTTAATTTTCGACAATTAAGTTTAATATATATATATATATAATAAAATATATCAAAAAATTTTTGTTAGGTGTACTAGAATTCAGTTTTATAAATTTTTTTTTGTAAAGATTCAGTTTTATAAATTTCGATGATGCATAACGTTAAACATTTTTTATTTTGTGTGAGAGTCAATTTAGTCATTAATATTTATTAGTCATTAATATTTATTATATTGACTTTTTAGACCTTTTTTTAGTGGGAAAATAGTGTTTTAGATTAAAGTGTAATGACTTTTGATCTCTCAAGGGAGGGCAGTGTAATTTTGGAAACTAGAGGGGAAGGCAGTGTAATTTCAGCATCTTTCAGGGGAGGGCAGTGTAATTTACTCTATTAATTATTATCTTTGTATATTTTAGGCAAAATCATTATTTTGATCCTCTATGTTTCACCGAAGTTCAATTTTGGTTCTGTTTCAAAATGTCATTATAAGTCCTCTATGTTTCGAATTTTGTCAAAATTCGTCCTTTTGCCTAACACCATGAGCTATATCTATTAAATACTGACGTGGACCACTTACATGGCTCGAATTTTTCTCTTACGTTTTCATTTAAACTGACGTGTGGCATTGGTTAATTGCTGACGTGACTCAAGTATCTCTCCTATGTGTCCTTTTAAATTAACGTAACATTGACCACGTTATCACCTTCTTCTTCTCCTCCTCCTTCTCCTTTCTCCTTTCTCCTCCTCCTCCTCCTCCTCCTCATCATCATCTTCTTCTTCTTCTTTGACGTGGACCACTTACGTGGTTTGAGTTTCTTTCTTACATTTCCATTTAAGCTGACAAGGCATTGGTTAAACACTGACATGGACCACTTATATGACTCGAATATTTCTTCTATATATCCATATAAATTAACGTGACACTGACCACGTTATCACGTCCTTCTCCTTCTTCTGTTTTCTCTCCTTCTATCTTTCTAGGCTCTGATTTATAGTTATTATATCCCCTTGCCTCCTTCACCCTCTTTCTTTCACCTTCTGCACCATGTGGGGTGAGAAATTTGATTTCAATATTTATAGGTATATTTTAAGTTTTACGTGGCTCAATATCATCCACGTCAATTTAAAAGGACACGTATTTAAGAAATTTTTTCCAAATTAACTGTCTACATGGAGAAAACTAGCGGTATCAGACAAAAAGACTTATTTAGAATAATAACTTGCGAATATATAAGACTGATTTGGAACTTAAGTGAAATATAGAGGACCAAAATAGAGTTTTAACCTTTTTTTATCTCTTTTCTCTTCTTTCTACCCACTATTTATTTGTTTATCTACTTTTAATTTTTTCATGCCTATCTATTAACTTACTTTTTATTTTTTTAAAATATATTTATTTACCTATCTTTTATATTTCTCATACCTATATCTATTTATTAATTTTTTTTATTTTTTCCATGTCTTTTTTTATTTATTTTTTTCTCCATGTATATTTATCTTTGGATTTTACTAACAAGTGCTCTTAGGACACTCTTTAAGGTTTCCTTTCAACTAATGAGAATACCTTAAAAATGTGTTGGTTGACTTTTTACTAACTTCAAAAAAAGTTATTCCCTCTCCTTCAATTAAAAAAAAACCTTAACAAATACCCTATGGCACTAGTTAAATAAACCCCTACTTTCAGTTTCTCCATGTATATTTATCTTTATCTTCTTTCCACCATTTTTTTCAATTCTTCTCCTCCTCGCATGATTATGTTTTGATTCTTCTTCTCTCTCCCTATTTTTTAATTTTACTATTTTTCAGTCAATTTGACGAAAGAATGAAGATTCATTTTTACTAAAAAAAAAAATTCATGAACCACCAAAATTAGTCAAATCGCCAAATTTTACCGGTTTAATCGATTTCCAAAGAGTCCAATTTTGTGGTTTATATGACAATATAACGATTGACTGGTTTTCGGTTCAAACTGGCCATCTGGCCTGATTTTCATCATTTTAAAACAAATGCTTTTTTTTTCTAAAAATAAAAATAAGCATTCTTGAAGTTGGTCAAGCAGGCTTTAGGTGAGTGTAAATTTACTTTATAAAATAAGCACAAAGAGTATGGGAATCACGTTGTAGTACGAGCTCACCACAGCGCCGAGGCAAGAGTGTACATATCTGTCTCTCTCTCTCTGTGCGTGGTCATATCGTCATCTTCCTCATTTCTTATTTCCTACATTTTACCCCTCTCTCTCTTCCCAATGTCACACAACTCACAACAGTAGTGACCGAGTCATCAGTGAGTGCGATAAATCCATACTTCTCATTCTCAGAACAAAAGTAATAGGAAACACTACCCACACTACTACATTTTCTCTCCTCCTACACACACTCCTTAGCTTCTCTTTCTTCCTCTCTCTCTCTCTCTGATCTGAGACTGCTCCTTCACAAGTCATTTTCATTCTCATACAAATCTTCATTCTATTTCTAAACTCTAGTTTAATTTCCAATTATGGGTAAGGAAAGGTATTGGGCTCCCACTTCCTTCAAGAGAAGAGGCGTCATAGTAGAAACCAAAGCTAAACAAGAAGAAGAAGAAGCACAAACCTCTTCTGGCTGCATGTGTGCTTTCTTTCACTTCTTTGATTTCCACCCTTTTAATCACTTCTCCATACAACACCAACACCAACACCAACAACCTCCTCCTCTCAACTCATCTGCTTCTTGCCTCCCACAAGACCTCACTATCCCAAAAGGTATGTACGTAACATCAATCTCTATATATCTTTTGATTTCTCTTTCTCGTTTTGGTGAGTTTAGTTTTGGTTTCTATCAGGTGTTGAAGCTCCTCGGAACAGCTTGGAAATATTAGAGGATGGCGATGGTACAACTGCTAATACAATGCATTGCAATGCCTCAAAAGACGAAAATTTAAAAATCCCAGTAAGTTAGTTAATAATAATTAGTAGTATATACATGCAACAGCTGCCATTATATATATATATATATATATATATTTAAATTGTTTATTTCTGTTCTGTAAAGTGAGCAATCATGATGGTAATCAATATTCAATCAAGTTAATTTTTTTTTTTTTTGAAAATCCAGATTAAGAGTATACAATTTATTAAAACAAGTGGAAGCAGCAGATCAGGAAGGATTAATGGAAATGTGATTAATGATCTCTCGCCAGGGACCAAGACTCCAACTTTGGTCGCTAGATTAATGGGTCTTGATCTTCTTCCAGATGCACAATCTCCCTCCTCTTCAATATCTTCTTCTTCATCTTCTGCCTCTTCTTCTTCTTTTTCTAACTCGTGTCTTTCCACTCCAAATCCACACCACCTCAAACCTCAGCCATATATCATCAAAACCAAACCCAGACATAATAGTACAAAGTACTGTGAGAACAGTGGCATCAAAATTGCAGCCTCTCGTTCCTTACCTGAGACTCCTCGAATATCCTCTGCAAGAAGATCCGATGTTGAACATCATAGACTGTCTCTCCAAATCAACAAGGAGAACAATGTGGGTGTTGGAGATACAGAGTTGGAGCTTCCTCGGTTTTCTTTCTCGAAAAGGAAACTTGATGAGCAGAGTAATAGTAGCAGAAGTCCAAGCCATTACGCGAGGCAAATAGTGAAGCAGCTGGTGAAAGAGAGTGTAAGCAGGAGGAAAGTTGGAACTGACATCACCAACACTATAACTACTACGTCTGTCGTGAAACACAGAGAATCAGAGAGTGATGTCGACTCTGTGTCACAATTCATCAGAAGCAAGAAATCTGCAAGGACGACGACGACGACGACGACGACATCAGTGAGTAATAAAGTGAGAGTAGATCATCATGAGGAATTATTACCATCTTGTTCCCCAAGGCTCAGATTCGTAGACCCCAAGAATATTAAGCCAAAGCCTAAACAAGAGTTGGTTCAACAACAAGTCCCCAAATGCAAGAAAGCTGCGAATGAAAGGTTCAGTACTCCAAAGCTCAAGAACAAGCAAGAAGAATCTTTTGTTCGCTCACAATATTCCCCAAGCAGACCCAATGACGTGAAGCCTAAAAACAAAAGAAGCCACCATCCGTTAGTGTCAAAAACAGTCCACAATCTAAATCTTCGTCCTCTCAACACAGTACCTCAAAAACAACAGGTATATCCAAAGTGATTCACCGTCTCAAATTTTACTGTTAATTTAAATAAATGCTAATTAATTAATTAATTAATTAATTTTTTTCTTTTTGAAAGTCACGGCAGGTATGTGAATGGGAAGAACCGAAATGCAGTTCACAGTTATCTAGTGGTTCGCGCCAGAGGAACAAACAAGAAACGACGTCGTCGTGCAGACACGGTATACGAGAAAGCAACGACGTCGTCGAAGACAAATCTAACGGTGCTGCTGGCTCCATCATCGCCACTACCAGAGCTGATGATGGTCCAGAATTTCAGTACGTCACAGGCATACTAAGCCGTACTAAGCTATTAGTCAAAGACACAGTCACGACTCCTCACCCTTTGGACCCTTCAATTTTTCACCATCTCGAACAACACTACCACCACCACCCCACCACCATTAGTCCCTTGGGTCTTCGCTGTAACAGAAGATTGCTGTTTGATTTAGTGGATGGAATTCTGTTGGAGATGATTCTGGGGCCATTCGTGGGAGGGAAGGAGGAATACGGTGGGTCCCAGCTGGCAGAAAGGGTGTGGGAGAGTATCGGGAGGTTTCCGAGTGCGAAGAATTGTGAAGTTCTGGAAGACATAGATGCGTTGATAGAAATGAAAGAGATGACGATGATGATGGAGGAAAAGGAAGAGGGAAAAGCGATGATGGTGGCAGAAATTGAAGGGGACATTGTGGACACGTTGGTGCATGAGACGGTTATGGAGTTGGGAGTGGCGGGCCCGTACGGAGAGGACGGCGTCGTTTTAACGGGAGCATAAAGGAAGAAATTAGATCGAGTGCAATTATTTTCGTGTAATTTCGATGTAATTTTTTTAAAATATATATTTTTATTTTATACGGATTTACTTTAACAATAACTTACTATAAATGGATTAGGGACAAAATTATTATCAATTTTAATAAATATCATTACTAAATAGCTTTGTGAGACTATTTTTAACATCAATAATAATTTGGTCCCTAATTTATTTAAGTTGATGATATTTGTCAATATTGATAATAATTTTGTTTCTATTCTATTAATGATAAATTATTGTTAGTATAAACTCATATTAATAATTCAAGAATTAAATAAAAATATACATTTTAAAAAAATTACACAAAAATAAATTGTACCAGATCCAATATCATGGAAGAGGGGACATGACATGAGAGGGGCAGAGGCAGATGGTGGTCACGTGGGTTGTTCACGTGATGAGATAAAAGAGAGAGAGGGGAAGGGTCAGGGGTACTGGGGAGGTTGTGGGACCCACATACGCATTTTCTTTTTGAACCTTAATTTGAAGGAAGATTTGACCCACTCCAATATCACTCGCTTTCTGATTGGCTATTAAAAGACAAGATTTGGCAGAGGAATCCAACGCATTTACCTTACCCTACCATACCTATTTCTCATGCTTTGTATTATATATAGTTCCTTCTTTTTCAATTTTCTTTTCATGGTAATATTTATTATATATACGCTATATAGGTGGTGAAAATTTAACAACTTTAATGATTTATTTTTCATTTTGTTGTTTTCTACCCATTTCACCGCCAATTTGTCAGCTTTAAATTGCCAAGTACAATAGTTCTAATATTGTGTATGTTTTCATTTCGTATATATAGCATATTATTGTAAGGAAAACAATTCAGGTGTGTTGCAAGTTGCAACGCCACATCTTTAATCTTTAATACACTACAAATTAAACATATTACAGCAATATATATGTGGAAGATAGATATATCAAAATGAGATGAATGATCCTATACACCACAAATTAAAAATTTAGATCAGATAAAAAAAATCACCATAAATATAATCCAACATTGTGTTTAGCTAGCAGAACAATAATCCAGTACTACAAGACCATTTAATAGAATGAATTTTCATTTGTATGAATGTTTATTAATATTGATAAATAATAAATAATAAATTGAGAAAATATTAAAAATTTAATACTTTTGTAATATTAAATTTTTATTTTAATTCTAACGGATAGGTTAGCAATGGACGGGTACTCGCTTATTTTTGCATTATCCGCATTCGAATTCGCCTAATATATTTCGCACTCTAATCGAATCTGAAAATATAATATGGTCATTTTTAATATTCGTACCAGTACCCTATCCAATACCCAAAATATCCAAAACACCTGAAATATTTGAAATAACCGAAAAATGTATTGGATATTGGATATCCTATAATCAAGTAAATTATCTGATATCCGCTACCCAATATCCACCCAATAAATAAATAATTATAGAAATAATATTTTTAAATTAAAAAAATACATAATTGTTACAAATAAAAATAAAAAACAACAATTTTAATAACATATATTGTATTTAGTATACATTTAAGAGATTAAAAAATATTCACCATAAATGTATAATTGTAGTTGCTTTGATTTTGAATAAAATTAAACTATTGATTATTGTACTGTTCATGCTTGAGACTCGTGTCTATTATATATATGTCTATAATATGCTTACATCACTTTTTTGAATTATAGGATAAGAAAAAGAATATGCTCAGAGAATCATATTCTGTTTGGTTCTTTACTTCATGGAATTTTGAGATTGTAAGGTACCACAAGAACTTGACTGTAAATATATATATTTTTCTTTTCAAAAGGTTGTTTTGCATGGAAACATGAACTGCAATACAAACCTTTTTCCCTTTTCTCTTTGTTCAACATAATGAAGTGCTTTGAAACCCTAAACAACAACCGTTTCTTTCTCCTTTTTCTTCTTCTTTTTATAACCTAAACTTATCTACATATATATAGCCAATTAAAAAAATATGTTTCAATTGTTCTTTTTTTTTTGGAAAAATATGTTTCAAATGTTAATTTAAGAGGCAAACTACTATTTAGTCTTTGAATTGTTGGTCAAACTACTATTTAGTCCCTGAATTTATCAAAAATATTATTTAGTCTCCAAAATTTTGTAACTATGTCAACTATTTAGTCTCCGAATTTGACAAAATACTATTTAGTCCCTGAATTTGTAACTATGTCAACTATTTAGTCCCCAAACTTGGCAAAAATACTATTTAATCACCGAATTTGCAACTCTGTCAACTATTTAGTCTCCTGACTGTTACCCGTTATAGTTGACAGAGTTACAAATTCGGTGATTAAATAGTATTTTTGTCAAGTTTGGGGAATAAATAGTTGACATAGTTATAAATTCAGGGACTAAATAGTATTTTGTCAAATTCGGGGACTAAATAGTTAACATAGTTAAAAATTTTGATGACTAATAGTATTTTTATAAATTTAAGGACTAAATAGTAGTTTGACCAGTAATTCAATAACTAAATAATATTTTGTCTCTTAATTTAATCCAAAACTTAGGATTGCATCTACATGAAACTAGATTAGACCTATACGATTTTTTTTCTTTGTTCTTTCCTAGGTTAGTATCAAAAGTAAAAAAGCAGAAGAAAGATCCTTTTACAGGTGTCAATGAAGAGAAAGAAAAGGACTAAAAGGGAGAGAGAGAGAGAGAGAGAAAAGAAGATGAGGGAGAAAAAATTAAAAATAAAAGTTAATTAATTTACATCAATACATAGAGAAAGAGCGGGAAATTCAAATATATACATACAATACATATACTAAGAGAAGTACAATTAATTAATAGGTGACGTGTAGTGAGGTGTGGGCTTAATTATGTGTACCATAGTGGTGATTGGTGAAGCTGATTTTTGTATTGAATGATGTTCAAGTACTGTTAGTGGGTAACGTTTGGGTTTTTGCTTTTAGATCTGTTTGTTTGTGGAGTTTCCATGTAGGGTTTGTGATATAAGTTGGTGCATTTTGCAGTTCTGCAGTGATGCGATTTCCAACCATTTTAGAATATCAAGTTAAAACTTTTGGTGACACCATCATTCATTCATTCATTGGAAGAAAAAGGTTCCCATAACAAAAGCTGACATCACTTTGGCACAAAAGGAAAGCAAAGGAAACAGAAATGAAAAAGAAAAGTGCAACAACAACCCAATCTTTTTTGTTTAATGCATGCATATCTGTCTATGATCTGCACCTATATCTTTCCCTTTGTTTAATCATAAATATGGCTACTCAAAAGAATGAAAAGAAAGATGAAATGAAATAAACTTTTTGAAAGAAACAAAATGAAATCAAGAGATGAATGAACGAGGGGTTGGTTCAAATAAAAAATAGTTTGATATTATTTGAATAAAGTCTTGAATTTAAGACCTCGTGAATGTAGCTATTTTTGTTGGGAGACTCTCCCAATATATGACACAGGTCGGGTCCGGATTAGTCAGGATAGTACCTCAGAGAAAAAAAAAAATCAGCAAATGAGATAGCTTTCTTGTAGGTATAGTAATTTCACTGATCTCAGCACCAATTTGTTATTATTTTGATAATATCAAAGTTGGTGGGTCCTTCTTAGAATACACATGTCACTCCTTCACTAAGAGCCTGGAGAAACTTTCCCTATCCCTTAAATATATTTACCAAAATGGATTGATCTTATTTATTTTTGCTTAATTAGTCCAACTTCACCTAATGAGACCAAATAAAATATCCAAAGGGAAATGAACACACACACACACATATGTATGTATGGATGATCATGGGCAGGGTTTGGGTAGGGTACTATAATCCCCAAACTCGGATCCGGACTTGAACGGGTATTAAAATCAATCCCCATCCCTGGATCCTACGGATAGTTAAATTCCCATACCCAGACCCAGGCCCATAAAAATTTGAAATAAATTATTTTATTAATCAAAAAATAAAAAAATTAAATCATAAATATAAATATACAATTAAATTACTTTAATATCTATAAGATATTTAACAATTTTTCTTAGAATTATATATTTTCTCAACACAAAAAAGTTTAAAAATAATACTTTATATACATATAAATAAATAATTACTATTGCGAGTAGGATACCTCCTTACCCGGACCCGGACCCGTTGACTTTGTACCTGGACCCAGACCCGACCCACAGGGTAAACATTCAGGGTACCCATTAGGTATGGGTATTTTGATCATCTCTTATTAATATTATTAGTTTCCTCAATACATTTAATAGTTTACTTTTTTTTTTTGAATAAATGTAAAGGTAAACTACAGTTTTTCCCATGTGATTTCACTTAAAATTAATTTGTCCCCATGTAGTTTTAAGTGTAACACTTCAGCACCCTGTAGTTTAGTTTAAAATCCATGTGTCCCCTTGTGATTAAAAATGTGAAACTTGACCCCTTTGTGATTTTTTATGTTATCACTTAATTACCCTATATTTTTTCATCCAAAATCTAGTTGAATTAGTAAATAATTAAAAATTTTATAAAATTAGTTTGTATCTATGCAATTTTAAAATTATCATGTAAGCCTTCATGTTATTTGGCACTTATCATTTAACCCATTTTTATTATTTAACACTAGTCATTTAATAATTTTAATGTTTAAAATGTGTTATTATTCAACCCTCTAGAATTATGAAATCACTCAAAATAAAAATAATTATTTTTTATATATACACAAAGTATACACTAATAATATATTGTAGCACGTAGGCAACAATAAATTATAACATAAAAATAAAATTATTATCATAAAAAATTCATTGAAATAATTTATTATTTATTATTTACTTTCTCAATTTTTAAATATAGTTATTTACCCATTTTATTGTTATTTTTATCTTTCAACGTTCTAAAATTATTAAATCAATCAAAATAAAAAAAATACTATAATAGTGTTACATTAACAATAATACAAATATATAGCTATTTATAAGTTGTAGCTATAACATTAATGATGAAAATATGACTAAAGAAAAAAATATTATAAAATTTTATAAATCAAATGAAATAAATAAGACATTAAACAATAATTATTAATAAAAAATATTCTATTCATTCTATAATGTGTTAATAGTGCAGCAATAAATATAATTTATTGTATTTGACAGATAAATTAAACCTAATTTGATTAAACAAAAATTAATTAATTAATAATTAAATTATTTTTAATTATTTATAATTTATATTAAATTTTGGATAAAAATAACGCATGGTAGTAAATAAACGATAATATAACAAATAACATGGGGTCAATTTTCACACTTTTAATCATAAGGAACACATTATAGAGACTTAAAGTGTTACACTTTAAACTACAGAGGAATAAAATCATTTTAAACCAAACTACATAGGGTAACCGATCTAAATGTAATGACGCTACAAGAAAAAACAAATTTAACTACGGATTAGCTAGAGACTAAAATTCCTAAGATATTTTGACAAAAAAAAATTGGCGCGTTTTGGCAGGAAAATTTTGCTACAGAATAGCTATGGAATAGCTACGGAACCATCCGGAGTACGTTGTCGCCGGTAACCGGTGGAGGTTGTACTTTAGCCAGGAACTTTAGCTAAGGCATTGAATAATATTAGCTACGGAATAGCTACGGAAGTGCATATATTAGTTATGGTATAGCTACGAAATTAGCTCCGAATTTTTCTAGCTGTTAGCTGCAAACTCATTCATTTGTTAATTAAAAAATTTGCTACGGATTGGCTTCGGATTAGCTATGGATTTGTTACGAAAAAAAATTCGTAGCAATTAGCTTCCTGATATTAGCTATGGACACTATCTGTAGTTGATTTGTAGCTAAATTGATTAGCTACAGATTAACTACGGATTTGGCCGTAACCAATCCTGTTTTTTCTTGTAGTGTGATAATGTGACTACATTGTATAAAACTTATTTCATTCGCCAATAATAATTAATGTTGCAAATGTAGAGGTAAACTATTATGGAAACAATAATAAGAATTATTTATTGTAAGTACCATCATTATTATACAGCAAAATGGTCCTTTGGTTAGACTAATGTATTCTAATTCACGAGAGAAAAGAGGAGTTATAGAAGGGAGGTCCTTTGATGATTTGATATGAATGTCCTGCGGGTATATTTAATCTTTTGTATTAAGGAGATTTTTCTCAACAAGCGATATCAGAGCCGATTTCATGTTAAATCATTAGGAATTAAAACTATAAATTTTTATTAAATTTTGAATTTGTTTCTCGATCAATCTATCGCACACAAGCTTTTAAATTTTAGATGCTATTTTGTTTTGGGTCTTCGACAAAAGTGCATCACATATTTTTTTGGGTTTTCGACAAGAGTGCATCACATAAAAGTGATTCATATTATGCTTTTGCTGCGGGCCCTAATTTACATCGAAAACTTGTGGTTTGGACGTTTATGCATTCATGTATGTATGGAGTCAGTTAATTAAAATTTTGGATATAAATTCTCATCGTGTTACTTGCGGCTGAATTAGAGTTTATATATATATGGATTCCGTTTTTGCAATTAATTTTGCACTTATGATTTAAGGTGTTGCATATATATATAATTTTGTTTTGCATAAATTATGGATTCAACTTTCTCATTTTACGAGAAATTAAATTATGTATTTGCTTCAAGATTTACGGATGTGTGTATATATACATAATTTTAGGATTTGGTTATATTTATATATATAGGGTTTATCTAACAAATGTCTTAGGACAATTATTAAGGTTTCCTTTTATTGGTGGAGAGGAAATTAATCTTTTTGAAGTTAGTGAAAAGTCAACCAACATATGTTTTAAGACCCTCTCATTGGTTGAAGGAAAATCTTAAAGGACACTTGTTAGTAAAACCCATATATATAGTGTTTTTGTCTTTTAGTAAAAGAATTTGGAAATTGTATTAAGTTTTGAATTTTGGTGTTTATATTTAGAATTGTGCTACAAATATATAAATTTGGATTTTTGAAAAATTTTTAGAATTTTAAAATTTCAGAAAATTTATATATTTGTTTGTTACAATTATAAATTAAGATGTTGCACTATCTATTATTCTATTATATATATAAAAAGAAGAGGCGCTCAAGGAGGATGCTCTATGTGGCAGCTGACTGGGCGCCATGTAGCAGCATACGTGGACAATCCATATGTATCAATTACATTTAAAATTCAATTTTGTAATCCCTTGATTTTCGAAAATCATGATCAATCCATATGTATCAATTATGTTTAAAATTCATGTGTGTAATCCCTTGATTTTCAAAAATCATGATCAATCCATATGTTTCAATTATATTTAAAATTCGAATCTTCACAATCAAGAATCATATCATGAATTCAAATACATCGGTTCCCATCAATGGAATATATATTAGACTCCCTCCTATTCATCTTCTACGCCTACTCTTCTCACATTCATTCGAAACCCTTCGATTCCTCCTCCGCCGCCGTCTCAGCCAGAGGACCCTTCACCCACGTAGAGGATACGACTATCGAACACCATCGAAAGCATGCCATTCGTACAATCGTAAAGGTATGAATTCGATTTAAAGAATATTTATACATTCTATCATATATGCATATGTGTATGCAGTATACGCAGGGCAATGTATACAAGGCATGTATTCCTGCGCTTCATCTCAAAACTTACACTCCCGGTATTTACATATCTATATCTTTCTTCCTAATTTATTCTTTCCTAGTGTTTGTGGTAGGTTTGGTAACTTTCATGGCACTTTCAAGTAACATTCCAATAATTCAATTATATTTCCTTATTTTCACTAAAAGTTACATCCTTTTCCAATGTGTAGGATTTATTATTGCTGTTATCTGTCTGATACATACTGAAATACCTTGGAGCCTGTAATGATCAAGATACAAAATTGTGTATCATTTGTTACGATGAACAACACAACTGCTTCTTTGTTCCTTGGCCATTGTGCTACTTGCTATGTCTGTGCACAGAGAGGTACACAAAAATTGAAAAAGAATTTGATATATGTGCTTCTAATTAAAATACCTATAAAATCTTGGAGATTCTCATTAACATGCATTTTGCAGGATTATGGAAGGGGACGTCAAGGTTTCTCCCATATGTCGAAGGCTTATTCATAAACCACGAAGAAACTATTGTATATTCATTTTTTTTTAATTTGTTATCTGTAACTAATTGACATTTTTAGTCTTGATTATTTTTTCAAAATCCAAGATATGTATGATTTACAAGATTTGGGCTATCTCAATATACTAGAATTTTTAAAATTTACTTAGATTACCGTATTATCATATCCCTTTTTGGTTATGTTTTTAAATATTAAGAAGTTTAATTTATGTATTGTACCATAATTTAGTTTTTTTACGATGCGTTTTGTCATTTAAATAGTGTATGGAGTGTATATTCAATTAAACAAAAGGCTCTGACAAAAAAAAAAAAAAACAAAAGGCTAATAAAAATGATGGAATAGAGATTTATGCGTGAGTGTATATATTCAATTAAACAAAAGGCTAATAAAAATGATGGAATAGAGATTTATGCATTTTGTTATTTATATAATACCAAGAGTATATATTTGAAAGAACTGAATCTCAGTATTTCTTATTTAATAAAGATGTTATGATGGAATATAGAAGTCAGTAAAGTCGTAACACACCAAACAAATTAATGTCCATACATTATTTTTTCTTCAATATTATCATTATAAAATCTTTTTTTAATTATTTTATAAATACTTATTATTTTATTTTAATTTAAATTAATATCCGAAGCTACTTTTCAAAATTAGTCCCTTATTTTCTATAGGCATTTAATTCACAATCTATATCTTATACTTAATATATCTGAAATTTATTCTTTTTTTTTTAAGAATCTATATATCTATATATTTATATATCTATATTCTATATATATAATATATAAAAGTAAGAGGCATGAAGCCTCCACTTGCCACATTAGCTTTTTTAATGTATGCATCCAAGACATATGGCGCTGACTGTACGCCACATAATTCGTGAGCTGGCTGATGACTCATCCTGCAACTAATTTGCATTACACAAAATCTCAATCAAATATTTGAATTCAAATATTTGTTTCAATTAATTCCAATAAATCAAATATCCCTTAAATCATGTGGATGCACCGAAATATTTATTTTTATTAAATTTAAAATTTTTAAACAACATGTTATTAAAGGTAGATATATAATAATATATAAAAGTAAGAGGCATGAAGCCTCCACTTGCCACATAAGCTTTTTAATGTATGCATCCAAGACATATGTCGCTGACTGTACGCCACATAATTCGTGAGCTGGCTGATGACTCATCCTGCAACTAATTTGCATTACACAAAATCTCAATCAAATATTTGAATTCAAATATTTGTTTCAATTAATTCCAATAAATCAAATATCCCTTAAATCATGTGGATGCATCGAAATATTTATTTTTATTAAATTTAAAATTTTTAAACAACATGTTATTAAAGGTAGAATTATATTTAAATTTTAAAAATATTAAAATGTAAATATTCTTTTTTATTCTTTTTTTCAATACTAAAACGAAATAGAGATTTTAGTGGGTAACAATTGGCATTTTATTATCACGATTTTTATTTCTAAGGTAATGCGTGTTTATTTCTTTCCTATTTATTTCCGAATAAGAGAGTATAAAAAAGGAAAACCAAAAAAGTCAAAAACAATATTCATCCTATATACGTTACCTTGATTAACTCAATATAAAATCATTGCAATCCAATTACCAAATTAATATATAAAAGTAAGAAGCATGAAGCCTCCACTTGCCACATAAGCTTTTTTAATGTATGCATCCAAGACATATGGCGCTGACTGTACGCCACATAATTCGTGAGCTGGCTGATGACTCATCTTGCAACTAATTTGCATTACACAAAATCTCAATCAAATATTTGAATTCAAATATTTGTTTCAATTAATTCCAATAAATCAAATATCCCTTAAATCATGTGGATGCACCGAAATATTTATCTTTATTAAATTTAAATTTTTTATACAACATGTTATTAAAGGTAGAATTATATTTAAATTTTAAAAATATTAAAATGTAAATATTCTTTTTTATTCTTTTTTTCAATACTAAAACGAAATAGAGATTTTAGTGGGTAACAATTGGCATTTTATTATCACGATTTTTATTTCTAAGATAATGCGTGTTTATTTCTTTCCTATTTATTTCTGAATAAGAGAGTATAAAAAAGGAAAACCAAAAAAGTCAAAAACAATATTCATCCTATATGCGTTACCTTGATTAATTCAATATAAAATCAATGCAATCCAATTACCAAATTAATAATATTAATTACTGAAATTCTCAATCTGTATAAAAATTTTCTCCATATAATTGAGCGTGAGATCGATAATCTATATAATATAATAATAATAATCTATTATTCTATCTATTATCTATCAATCTATGTTGTTGCTTTTAAATTTAATTGAATCCTCCTTCCTATTCATGCTGAATTATAGGCACCTGGAAGTGTGAGATAGTTGGCCCAATGATTTAAAGTTGTTCCATACCTAAGGCAAGGATCGAACCCTGACACTTGGTTAAGGTCCCTTCCTCTCAACCACATCCCTCAGGTTATTTAAATATCATTTAAGTATTTATAATTACATTAAACTTTGTAATTTAAAATTTGAAATAGAAATTTATTCCAATTAAATTCAATATTTTAATATTAAAATTGAAATTTTAAAAGAAGAAGAAGATTGTAACTATTATTTGGACATTAACAATAATGAATCAAAATAATAATATTTACCTATATATTATAACTATTATTTGGACATTAACAATAATGAATCAAAATAATAATATAAAATTTTGATAAATTGTGAAATAATAAATTCAAAATTAGAAAGTTATGTTCTTTTCAATTTGATAACTACCACTTTCCCTTCTTTAAAATATAAATAAATTATCATGATCTTTATTATCTTCTCACATCTTAAATTTTGATTTTACGTTTTAATGTTCAAATTTTTTAAATGACTATTTTTGTAGACTAATAACTAAAAAATTCAACAATCATATTAATATACTATAACCTTATCATATACGCAATATGCATGTATTTTATTTTTCAATTTAAGAAAATATAATATAAAATTTTTATTATCACTGTTATTTTTTATGGAAACCATTACTTTTATATTTAAAATAATAGCATAATTAAATATTATATTGTTTTTTAATTATAAATTATGAAAAGTTATTTGATTCTCTACTTTTATAGTAATTACTCACCATATATGTATTTTTTATATCGTTTTTAATAAATTATTAAATATTTTTTTTGTGAGACCAATGATCAGAAAACCTAACAATCATATAATATAAACTATAGGTTTTGTATGTACTAAGGTGTATGCAAAAAATTTTTCTTGGCTTTTAAAATTTAATATAAAAAATATTATTATATTTTAAAAATAAATAATTCAATAACTACCTATATTTCTAACTCTTCATCCTATAAAAAAACTCCTCATATCTCCTCCAATCATATTTTATTTTATATTTCTTAATTATAAAATATAACTATTTTGTGAGTCCAATAATTAACTAGAAGATCCAATAGCCATATATATATACTAGAAGCTTCACATGCACGTACATGTCAACATTTTTTTTAATTTATAAAATATAAAATAAATTATTATTAATTGTAAAATATTAAAGATTTAAAAGTTATTTTTTATAACTACCACAATCATTTAAAAAAAAACAAAATTACTACTACTACTATTCTCCTATTTTTTCTCTCCCATGATCTTCTCACATCATTTTTTTATTTGTTTTAATTAATTAAATAACTATTTTGGGAGATCATTGACGGAAGGGTCGACAGCCATATAAATATACCAGAGGTTTGACATACTTGTATGTGCATGTCAAATTTTTTAAATTTATAAAATACAATATAAATTATTATTATTATTAATATTAAAATAATAAATTAAAATTTAAGAAGTTATTTTTTTTATAACAACCACTACCATTATCCTTTTAAAAAAATTATCACTACCACTATTACTACTATTCCTATTTTCTCTCTTCCATTATCCTCTCACATCATTTTTTTAATTAGTTAAATGATCATTCAATTTAATTATTTTTTAAATATAAAATAAGGCTATTTTGAGAGACTGTTGACGGAAAGAGTCTAAAACCATATATATATACTAGAGGTTTCACATACAGCTACGTGTATGTCAAAATTTTTGTATACTAGAGGTTTCACATACACCTACGTGTATGTCAAAATTTTTGTATACTAGAGGTTTCACATACACCTACGTGTATGTCAAAATTTTTTTATTTAGAGAAATATAAAATAAATTATTATTAATTGTAAAATAATAAATTAAAAATTATTTTTCTTAATAACTACCCCAATCATTATTTTTTAAAAAGAAAATTATCATTACCATTGTTCTCCTATTTTCTCTCTCCCATGATTTTCTCACATCATCTTTTTATTTTCTTTTTTAATTAATTAAATAGCTATTTTGGAAGACCATTGACGGGAAGGGTCCACAGTCATATAAATATACTAGAGGCTTCACATGCATGTACGTGTCAAACTTTTTTTTTAATTTACAAATTATAAGATAAATTATTATTATTTGTAAAATAATAAATTAAAGATTAAAAAAGTTATTTTCTTTGATAACTACAATAGTGATAGTGATAATTTTTTTTTAAAAAATTATCACTATCACTATTCTCTTATTTTCTCTCTCCCATGATATTCTCACATCATCTTTCTATTTTATTTTTAATTAATTAAATAGCTATTTTGGGAGACCATTGACGGGAAGGGTCCACAACCATATAAATATATACTAGAGGCTTCGCATGCACGTACCGTGCATGTAGTTTTTTTTTTTAATTTTTTTAAAAATATATTATAAAATTATGATTATTATATTTTAAATTAATAAAAAATTAAATATTAAATTATTTCAAAATTTTAAAATATAAAATAAAATATTTATTATATTTAAAATAATAAATGAAATCCAGGAAGTTATCACTATTCTTATTTTCTCTCACCCATGATCTTCTCACATCATATTTTTATTTTCTTTTTTAATTAATTAATTGACTATTTTAGGAGACCGTTGACGGGAAGGGTCCACAGCCATATAAATATAGATAAGATAGGAAAAAACTTAGGTCCATTTTCTTATGTCAATTTCATCAAGTTCCCCAATATAAATATGGCACGTGGCAAAAAGTGTTTAAATGACCAATCACAGTAGAGAGAGAATATAGAACACCACCTTTTATATGACCAATCATAGAAGAAAGAGAGTGTAAATACAATATATGATTGGTGGAACTTGATGAAATGGAGATAAGGAAATGCACCTAAATTTTTTCCATATATATATATATATACATATACTAGAGGCTTCAAATGCACGTACGTGCATGTCAAACTTTTTTTTAATATACAAAATATAAAACAAATTATTATTAATTTTAAAATAATAAATTAAAGATTAAAAATTTATTTTGTTTGATAACTACAACAATTATAATTTTTTAAAAAGCAAAATTATACTACCACTATTCTCCTATTTTCTCTCTCCCATGATTTTCTCACATCATCTTTTTATTTTATTTTTTAATTCATTAAATAGCTATTTTGCGAGACCATTGACGGGAAGGGTCCACATCCATATAAATATAGATTTTAGAGGCTTCGCATGCACCAAGGTGCATGCAATCATTTTTTTTTTTTGAAATTTAGTGTAAAAATATTTTTATTATTTTTTTAAATATAATAGATAACTACTTATATTTCTAATTTCTCTCTCACCACTTTTATTAACTACCTTACCCATAATCTCTTTTTTTCTCATATCTCCTCCAATAATGTTTTATTCCATATTTTTTAATTATAAAATATAGATATTTTGAGACACTAATGACCAGAAAGGTCTATATCTATTCTATATCTATATTCTATATAATATAATAAAAGAAGAGGCATGAAGCCTCATCATGCCACATAAGCATTTTAAACATCTATTTCTCAAGCATGTGGCGCTGACTGGTCGGCACCTTGGTGTCTGACTGGCTGTTGATGTGTGTTAGTTAAACCGAATCTGATTATCAAATCTTTTTTGTTTCAATTTTCAAAGAATCCCTTGATGCTTGCATTTATATTGAATTTTTATAATTCAAATCTAAACCAAATCTTTTTTGTTTCAATCTACTAAGAACCCCTTGATGTTTGCATTTATATTGAATTTTAATAATTCAAATCTAAATTCAATATAAATTATCCCTTCATAATAATCTGCATATATATATATTATAAATAACAACTTTTTAAATCCATTTGTAAACTAATAAATTATTTTTTTCAAACAATATTTGTACCTACCCACCGTTAGTATATATTATAATATATATATATATATATATATATATATATATATATATATATACCTACCGTATATATTATATTATATATATATATATATATATATATAGTAATATACACTATATATATAATATATAATATATAATAAGATGTTGTTTTTAATCTGATAAGATGTTGTTGCTTTTGAATTTAATTGAATCCTCCTTCATATTCGTCCGTCCAAATCTTTTTGGCAAAAGTCAAATTTTAAATTGATTTTTCTTATCTTTTATTTAAATTCCATTGCATCCTTCATATCATTATTCTTAAAACTGTAACAATCAAACTATTAATTCCTTTTTTGTATAATTTTTTTCATTTAAATTAATGGTAATTTTATAAAGGAAAATTCTGACACATGACGCTGACTGTACGCCACATAATTCGTGAGCTGGCTGATGACTCATCCTGCAACTAATTTGCATTCCACAAAATCTCAATCAAATATTTGAATTCAAATATTTGTTTCAATTAATTTCAATAAATCAAATATCCCTTGAATCATGTGGATGCACCGAAATATTTATTTTTAATAAATTTAAAATTTTTAAACAACATGTTATTAAATGTAGAATTATATTGAAATTTTAAAAATATTAAAATGTAAATATTCTTTTTTTATTCTTTTATTCAATACTAAAACGAAATAGAGGTTTTAGTGGGTAACAATTGGCATTTCATTATCACGATTTTTATCTATGAAAACATGGGGTATTTTTTTTTAAAAAAATAATGAATAAATAAATGATAAATGATAAATAAAATTTTATGGTGGTTATTTTTAGAGAATAAGCAATGACTAAAATAATGGAATAGTTTCAATTTTTTTAAGAAAATAAATAGGTTAGTTATTTGTAGAAATTAAGTAGTGGCTGAAAAAATGAGATGTTTTTTTAAAAATTGGGCAATGGAGTAAATATGTGTGACCTCTTGCTTAAATAATTAATTAACTAAATAATCGTAGTTTTATTTTTTAAAAGTAGTATGGCATTATTTTGTTCTAAAAAATGTAAAGAGGTAGTTGTTTGTAGAGATGGAGTAATGGGTGAAAAATGAGGTTTTTTAAAAAACATATTCTATGAAATCTATACCTATTCTATCTATTATCTATTATATAAAGTAAGAGGCATGAAACTTCTTAAAGCAACATAAGCATTTTTAGCATATCCCTCTCTTGCCATGTGTGTCCTACTAGGCACCAACTCATGTCCAACCTGGCCAATAACGTGGAAATCCGCTGAGATATCATGCAACCCTTGCAAAACAAGATTTTTGGTTTCTTAAATGCACCATTCAAATAATGATGTGATCCCTTGATTAGTGGAGCTCCATTCAAAAACATTTGAAGTAAACTATAATAAAAAATAAAAAAAATTTGTAATCACGTAATTACTACACTTTCGAATATTGGACAAAGCGCCAGTGGCATGTTTATTGAATATTTTATAAATTAAGTAAGTTAATTAATTAAATAATATATATATATATATATATATATATATATATATATATGTTTCATTACTCATTAAAGTCAAAACGGCTGCAGGATTATTCAATGATTTTTAAAAAATTGGTTTATGTTATGTGTGTTATTTGGGTAGAAAAAGGTATGGGAATTGAGAGTCCTGTCTACCTCATACATGCAGAGGTTGTAGACAAACAGACGAGTATTGGACTGTTGTATTTTGGAGGTAAAGCGTCTGATTATCCAGTGTGATATAGCAAAATCAATCTGTGAGAGGCGTGAAATACCTTAAAGAGAGCGAGATATCTGTGCTACTACGCATTTTGTTATTTCCCTAACAATTTCTCTTTTCTCTATTTTTTCAATGTTTGAAAATCCGGATCGGTCATTAACCCGGCTAAGGACTCGGGTCATTGATTCATTGGTTCAACCGCGGGGTCACTAAAAAACTGGTTAGCCCGATCAAATTTTTTTAAAAAAATTAAAAAAGTATATATATATATATATATATATATATATATATATATATATATGTATCTATACATACATCAATCAAATAAATATGAAAAACACATAATAAGTTATTATAATTCAAATTCAAAGCTGAAATTGAACATAATTAGTCTAAAATAAACATTTAATAACACATAATAAGTCTTAAACACTTAAATTTTGATCCCACACTACATGATATTTAAATAAAAAATCAATACATCAAATAAATCGTAACTCAAACAACTCTAATATAATATTGCATTTTAAATATATAAATGCAATATTATATATATATATATATATATATATATATATATATAATTATACGAGAGAGTTAATATTTAATATAATATAAGATAAAGAAATACACAAAAGATATATATCTTCCTCGACCTGTGTTCAGTCATGGCCAACTATATGTTGCTGTCTCACGTGTTCGTAAACGCTCTGGTTTGAAGATTTCGATGTCCGATGCGAATTGTCATCAGCTGAAAACTACTACAAATGTCGTCTTCAAAAAAGTGTTCCAGAATGTCAAATAGAGTTAATATTAGTAACAAACTCTATATTAATGCGTTGAGTTGGTTTTTGTTTGAATATATTAGAATTTTCACTTTCTAAATTCTTATCAAATTTTGCTTATAAATTTATTGTATTCATATTGTTTGCGGATTTTGAGTTCAAGCGTTTTAATTTTTCCTAAACACAATGTTTAGAATAATATGTACATACCTGTAGATATAACCCGTGCAGGTTTTAAGATTCTTGTGACTGATGGCAACCGTCGTCAGATGAGAACTACTACAAATGTTGTCTTCAAAGAGATATTCCAAAATGTCAAATAGAACTAATATTAATTCCATATATTCAATTTTAGCATTTTAGTCTGAACATATTATCCTTTTCAATGTACTCTACTCAACTTAATTTTATATTCTCAGCTTCAGCGTTTGACTATTTACTCCTCCATTATTCTCTATCAATTTACTCCTTCTTTTCAAGTTAGATTCTTCATCAATATTATTATTAGTACTGTTCCATGATCTTTCATTACTCATATCCATGAATATTCGTCTTAGTTCTTTGAAGTATTGCTGTTTTGCATCAAGTTCTATTCTTCATTAGTGTGCTTCTATATATAATTCCATGTATATCTAAATGTAGATTTATGACTTTTGACATACGCATTAACTGTTAACAGTCTCATTATTTAAACCATAAGATATCCATTTGAAAACAAGTTTATAAAACATATGATTAACAAAGGTCAATGTTATTATATCACTTTCAAATTAAAATTGATGCAATTGAAAAACAATCTAACATAAACCTATACTATTAAGAAATTATTATATTATTCTTATTTATATTTGACATAACTACAAACATATTCCGTGCAGGGCACGGGTACAAATACTAGTTATGGATTATAAAGATATGCTGCAAACTTAATACTATTTTGGGAATTTAAATTTGGATGTAGGTAAGTTTATATATATTTTGAGACTAATTAATTGAAGCAATATATAACCAAGTGATCTCTATAGTGGAAATTAATTAATTTTAAAATATAAATAGTTTTTGTGTATGTAATTTCTATGGATATTGATTGGCCTAAAGGAAAGTATTTATTCAATATGATTGCATAAAGACAATAAGAGAAAGAAGAATAAGGAAACTGCGGATACAACACCGCAGAAGAAACAACATAAGGAACCAACTCAGGATGGTTGTTTCTTCTGTGGGCTACAGGACACAAGAAGAAGCATTGTACCAACTATCATGCTTGGTGTGCAAAGAAAGATATGCTTCTTAATTTTGTTTGTTCTGAGGTTAATTTGACTTCGGTGCCTAGACATACTTGGTGGATAGATTCTGGTGCAACAACTCACATCAGTATGTCTATGCAGGGTTGCCTGAATTGCCGAAAGCCCAGTGATAGTGAAAGATACATCTATGTAGGTGATGACAAGTCAGTAGAGGTCGAAGCAATTGGGACTTTTAGATTATTGTTAAGAACTGGATTTTATTTAGATTTGATTGTGACTTTTGTTGTACCGTTTTTTAGACGGAATTTAATTTCTATTTCAGCATTGGACAAATTTGATTATTCTTGTTCTTTTGGAAATGAAAAATTTTGTCTATTTCAAAACTCAAATTTGGTTGGATCCGGTTCTTTATCAGGACTCGATATTCTATATTTGCTTGACACAATTGCTTCATTTAATGAATCTATACATGCTAATTTGATAAGTAAAAAACGCAAATTAATCGATGAGAATTCAGCTTCATTGTGGCATAAGAGATTAGGTCATATCTCCAAAAGGAGAATTGTGAGACTTGTGTCCAATGGTATTCTTGATCCCATTGATTTTTCAGATTTTGATGTATGTGTGAACTGTATTTAGGGGAAACAAACAAATGTTAGGAGATTTTGTGCCAATAGGAAATCATATGTCTTAGAACTAATAGGCACTGATGTTTGTGGATCATTCCCTATGGCTTCTTGGAATGGTCAACAATACTTCATAACATTCATAGACGACTATTCACGATATGGCTACCTTTATCTCATTCATGAAAAATCACAACCACTGGATATGTTCAAAAGTTATAAAGCTGAGGTTGAAAATCAACGTAGAAAAAGAATTAAAAGCATTAGATCTGACCGTGATGGTGAATACTACGGTAGATATGATAGATCAGGTGAACAACGTTTGTGAAATTCCTAGGGGAATGCGGTATCGTCCCTCAGAACACTATGCCGGGTTCACCCACTATGAACGATGTTCCTGAGAGACGAAACAGAACGCTTAAAGACATGGTAAGGAGCGTGATTAGTCATTCTACCTTACCAGAATCACTCTGGGGAGAAGCATTAAAAATCGCAGTATATATACTCAACAGAGTTTCAACAAAGGCAATTGAAAAGATCCCTTATGAACTTTGGAGAGGCAAAAAGCCTAGTCTAAAGCATTTTCATATTTGGGGATGTCCTGTTGAGGCAAGACCTTATAGGCCAAATGAAAAGAAACTGGACTCTAGAACTATTAGTTGTTATTTTATTGGATACTCTGAAAGATCCAGGGGTTACAAATTTTATGATCCCACTACTAAGTCAATTTTTGAGACAAATAATGCTTGGTTCATTGAGGATGTTGAGTTTGCCGGGGAGGATAAGGGTAAAGACTTTGTCTTTGAAGAGGAATATGCCAATATTCCTCTAATTACTATTGAGAATGATCAGGAAATAGTTACTATACCTGACATTGTTCAAGAAGCAACTTCGGATAAAGACAATGATATTAACCTTCCCAATCAAGTTTAAGAAATTATTCCAGAAGAACAAACTTTACAACCTCAAGAACCATTGCCATTAAGAAGACCCACTAGAGAAAGGAGAAGCGCATTTTCAGATGATTATGTTGTGTTTCTCCAAGAACATGATTTTGACATTGGAGTGATGGAAGATGATCCAATCAATTTCCGTCAAGCCATGGAAAATTCTAACTCTCAAAAGTGGATCGATGCCATGAATGAAGAGATAAAGTCAATGAAAGATAATGACATATGGGATCTCGTCCCATTGCCCAAAAGTGCGAAAACCATTGGTTGCAAATGGATATTTAAAACCAAAAGGGATTCTAAAGGCAATGTGGAGAGGTACAAGGCACGTCTTGTCGCTAAGGGCTTTACACAGAAAGAAGGCATCGATTATAAAGAGACTTTCTCTCCGGTTTCGTCGAAAGACTCTTTAAAGATTATAATGGCTTTAATAGCACATTTTGACCTTGAGTTACATCAGATGGATGTCAAAACAACGTTTCTCAATGGTGACATTGATGAAACAATCTATATGGTGAAACCAGAAAATTATGTATCGAATGATGCAAAATCAATGGTTTGCAAATTAAAGAAATCCATCTATGGACTTAAACAGGCGTCTCATCAATGGTATTACAAATTTCACCAAGTAATCACCTCGTCCGGTTTTGAGGTAAATTTAGTTGATGATTGTATATACCATAAGTTCAGTGGGAGTAAGCAAATTTTTCTGGTTCTTTATGTCGATGACATACTGTTGGCCAGTAATGATATAGGCTTGTTACATGAAACCAAAAGCTTTCTAGCAAAGAACTTTGAGATGAAAGATCTTGGTGATGCAACTTTTGTATTAGGAATTCAGATACATCAGGATCGCTCTCGAGGTATTCTTGGATTATCACAAAAGACCTATATCGAAAAGGTTCTCAAAAGGTTTGGTATGCAGGATTGCAAACCAAGCGATACCCCTGTGGCTAAAGGAGATAAGTTCAGTCTTAATCAATGCCCCAAAAATGATTTTCAGAAAAAGGACATGCAAAAGATTCCTTATGCTTCCGCCATAGGGAGTTTAATGTATGCATAGATTTGTACACGTCTTGATATTGCGTTCGTTGTTTGGCATGTTAGGAAGATATTTAAGCAACCTGGGTATGGAACATTGGAAAGCAGCCAAACGGGTCATGCGGTATTTACAAAGAACAAAACATTACATGCTCACATATAGGAGATTAGATAAGTTAGAGATTATTGGATATTCAAACTCTGACTTTGCTGGATGCCAAGATAGTATGAAATCAACTTTAGGCTATATCTTTCTGCTAGCTGGAGGAGCGATGTCCTAGAAGATTGCTAAACAGACACTTGTAGCTCCTTCCACCATGGCAGCTGAGTTTACAGCATGTTATGAGGCATCCAATCATGGAATATGGCTGCATAATTTTGTCACTGGGCTGCGAATTATGGATGGAATTGAAAGACCACTCAAGATCTTTTGTGACAATAAATCAGCAGTCTTATATTCGAATAACAATAGGAGCTCAACAAAGTTGAAGCACATAGACATCAAGTTCCTAGTTGTTAAAGAAAGTGTTCAAAGTGGACAGTTATCTATAGAGCATATTGGAACAAACTCCATGGTTGTGGATCCGCTCACTAAAGGTTTACCACCCAAGGTCTTTCATGAGCACACTGTTCACATGGGTGTTATGTCATTTGAAGATATTTAGTTTCAGTGGGAATTTGTAATTTTGCTTTTCCGATTATAGACACATTTTTTTAGCTATTTTGGTCTTTTGGATATTTTAAGGATATTTTCTGAAGAAATAAAGTTTCTTTCAATTTATTCACACTTTGATTTCGGTATGGTTTGTTAAGGTGTAAGGTGGACCAGTTGGAAATAGACATGTACAGGTCACACTGCATGTAATTTTCCATGCTACACATCCATACTTGATCTATGTCATTTGATTATGTCAATATACGTGATCGGGGAGGGCTTAGTTACGATATGTGTAACAAAAGTCGCATTGGTTCTATATGTTGGCATAATTAATGGACGAGATTGTTCGGGATACTTTTGATTATGATAGCAGAAGCTTGAGTTTATAAGGTTATAATGTGACATACAATTATAAAGTAATATTTATATATATAGTCCAAGTGGGAGATTGTTGGGTATTTGTGGACTCATATATAATTAATAAAATATTGTATGTCAAATGCTATCATTAGAAAAGTACTTGGCCCAAATTAAAAGTGATTTAATATGGTTAAGTGTTAATGGGCCTAAATTATGTGGTAAAGTATGGACCAATATGCTGAGATACTCTCATATGATTTCTAATTTTATGATGGGGTAAATTAGAAATTAGAACTACTAGTCCAATTAGGATTCCTAGTTCAACTATATTAGGGTTATGGTCCCCAAATTATAAATATGATTCTTTTCTGTAATCTCATCACTAGAAAAGAGAGAAACCCTATTCTCTTAATATCATAGTTATTAATTTGGAAGATCAGTAGCCGCAAGACTGAAGAACATCTCAAGTATCATGGATTCAGGTATGCTTCCGCTTTCAGATTTCTTCTCTTGATGATTTGACATGAATGTCCTGGGGGTATATTTAATATTTTGTATTAAGGAGATTTTTCTCAACATAAGAAAGTTAAACATGATGGAACTGAGACGAGCGAAGATAGTGCGATGGAAGCGGAACAAGTTGTTGTTCTGACTGATATGGGTACTCAAATGGAAACGACATACACCAGAGTTGAACCTGTGGAGGGTGAAAAGAATCGTACAAACCCGGTGGTCCTGTCTATGAATGGAAAAAATGGTGCGATGATCCAGGGGCCCCTATGGACGTGATATCTTCTCAAACGACTTCCACCTAAGTGGAAAAAACCAGGCGAGCAATGGTGGATCTTATAAAGACTGTATTTTTAGATTTGATCCTCATAAAGGGCAGGATATTAAGGGTACGAAAATAGAAGATGACTTTAATGATTTTGATGATATTCTGGACAAACTAAAGGATGCTGAAGTTACTAAAAGGCCAAGAGGAAGAACATACTAATCCCATAATTCTCTCCGCCCATGAAGAAAGGAGAGAGTGGGCTCAAGCTTGGCAAGGATCCTTATTCATTAAACTAATGGGAAAGAAATTGCGGTTTAGATTCTTGCAGGAAACACTCCAAAAGCTGCGGAATCCGAATAGAGGTATGCAAATCACCGATATGGACAACGATTACTACTTAGTCAAATTCGTGATCCACAAACATGACCTGTTTGCACTCTAAGAAGGACCATGGAAGATCTCATTTCACTATATGGTCATTCAACGCTGGAGGCTAGACTTCGACCCTTTTGAGGATCAATTCAACAGACTTGTAGTGTGGGTTTGCATCCCTGGTTTGCCCTTTGAATATTATAAAACCTTTCTTTGGAGGCTAGGAAACAAGATTGGTAGAACTTTGAAAGTGGATAATAATACATTGAATAGACAAGAGAATGATGAATTTGTTGTTGAGCGTGGTAAATTCGCATGCATGTGTGTGGAAGTAGATCTAAGTTAGAACTTGATCTCAAAGTTCACGCTTCGAAAAAGGGTAGGACGTATTGAGTATGAAGGGTTGCATCTAGTTTTCTTCCATTGTGGGCGTTATGGACATAAGCTAGGTGATTGCCCTATCACGAAAGCTAAAGGGAAGAGTGCAGTAACAGAAGAGGAAGAGATAAGTCTAGAATCGATAAAGAAGCCAATGAATTCGTCTGAGTCAAGGGAAGATGCGTATAGTCCATGGATGATTGTTCAGCGGAAGAACAGATGAGGTCCTTGATCGCACCCAAAATTAACCAACTTTAGGATGTAAAATAGCAGTTAAAATATATAAATATACATGAATTTACATCAATTAGGTTGAATATATCAACACAAGGAACTGAACAGAAATATAATAAAATCCCTAAATAATTGCATCAATTCTTGATTATCCGCACCACATGTTGAATATTGGATAGGTGCATTTGATGTTTGTTGAGTGCTGCAGTCTTAGCAGGGATAAATGAGCAAAGACATTCCAAGTGTGGGACCAGAACAAGAGCTAAAACTAGTAGCAGGGTAGAAACAAGAAAGCCAAAATGCACAAGCACGGAGCAGCTCGCCACGCAAGCTAGAATGGAGTCAACACAGCGAGTAAGCGCCAATTCACCGCGACGAGCAAAAAAGGTACTTGCCATAGCGAGTGAGTGATGACGTAGCATGTGATGCAGGCACCAACTAAATGGACGAATTTAAGAGGAGTCTTAGTCATTTGAAGATTCAAATAAGCATTCAAATGGAGTTGAATTTAAAAGTCAAATTATTAATGACTTATATTGTAATCTTTTATTAATCCTAGTCAAATTGGGATCTCTAGGAGCATTTTAAAGAGAGGCTCCATTTAGTTGAGAAGGGATCTTAGTCTTCACAACCATACCTTGAGTTACAGGATATTTTGTGATTATGAGTGGCTAGTTCACTTAGGTTTTCCAAGAAGAACCAATGTAGGCATGAGCTAATGGATCCAAATTAGGGATTAGTTGTGTATTCTTTCTTTCGTATTCACCCTGTTGATTCGTATGATTGTATTTTCTTGACTTTGTATATCAATACCTTACTAAATTCATCCATGATTGAACATGTAACTAGTTATTAGATTCTTCATAACGAATTGGTAAGGATTTATTATATAGAATCGTATTATGGGATTCTAAGTTCATGTTCGTGACTTAGAATCCACTATAATTATATTTATCTTTGCATTCATGTTTAGCATGCATCTCTTATCGCGATAGTATTTGTTGGATTAATCGTTCCTAGTTCGGAGTTAATACATCTAATAATATCATAAAATCTAGTAATACTAATATATGTTATTGATGTTCTCAATCGGGGATAACATTGTTGCATAAATAGGTTTTTATAATGCATAACTATCTTAAATAGGGTGAAACTTAGAATGAAAATAATTAATCTTGAATATCTATAGATTGGCTAAGATTGCTAAAATCATTCTTCTTGGGACCTGCTATCTTATCATTACTTTCTATTATACTCATAATTACTTCCTCGTTCCAATCTACGAATACCTGTTTTTGCTTGAGATATACTAACTAACCGTAGGATTGACTTATATTTTGTGAGAGATTTGACCCTTGGGTTGTGCCCTATGCTACTACCTAAGGTTTTTATTTGATCGCAATTGTGACGACTAGTTGGAGCCAGTTCGAAGCAATTTGAACTGAACGATAAAATTGGTGACATTACCAGGGAATCATCTTTCAATATGAAGGTTGGTTATCTACATCTCTAACGAGGTAGGTACTTGCTCTTAAATTTTCTTTAATTTCTTGTTTTTCTTTTTCATTTTTCTTCCATTCTTTCTTCTCTTTCTCTTCTTTCTTCCCAATGATACGCAGAACTACTTGGCAGCTCGCTTTATTTTTTTCTTTAATATGTTAACACAAAGGCTGTGAAAAGGGTGTCCTTCGTAGACAAGGAACCAACGGAAATCCCTTCAAAAGAGGTCCCTTCCATTAAAAAAGGGTGACGATAAACCCTATTCCCACGGTGATGCCTGAAACAAGACCACTCCATAAGATCAACTTCACTAATCTCGAGAGCTCATGCAGCTCAGAAGAGACTATAAGCCTGAAGTTATGATCTACTGCTGAATTCTTTAGGGCCGTCTGAAGTCCTAACCAAAACCGATCTCACTTTGTACACGTCTTCGTACACCAAAACTTCCTCGGAACTCTCGTTCCTGGGAAGGTACCTTTGACCTACTAGGGGAAAGGGATGATGGTAGTCAATCTACATTGACTGAAGATCGATCTTTCAAGCCACCATCCCATTTGTCCGAAAACCCACACGTTGCACCAATTGATGCAATTGAAAGGGGAGATCCCTTAAAAGTCACTAAGTTGGTACCTTTTATAGTTCAATCCCCAACCCTAGAATTCAAAGAACTACCAACTACCCTCAAATATGATTTTTTTAGAAGCCGATGATGAATTACCAGTCATCATAGCTAACGGGTTCTCCATAAAACAAGAGGAATGCTTGGTAGGACTACTAAAATCTCATGAAAAGGCCATAGGATTGTAGATATACCAAGGATTAACCTCTCAGTATGTACCCATAGGATCCTTTTAGATGAAGACTCTAGGCCTAAAAGGCAACCCCAAAGATGGTTAAACCCCCAAATCTTAGACGTAGTGAAAAAAGAAATAACAAAACTACTAAGCGCAGGAATCATTTACCCTATATCAGATAGCGAATGGGTCAGCTCTGTCCAAGTAGTACCTAAGAAAAGTGGGATAACTATAGTAAAACATGAGAATAATGAATTAATATCCACCAGAGTCCAGAACTCTTGGCGAATGTGCATAGATTAATGGAAACTAAATGAAGCAACTAGAAAGGATCACTTCCCCCTACCGTTCATAGATCAAATGCTTGAACGACAAGCAGGGAAATCCCATTATTTCTTTCTGGATGGCTTCTGAAGGTACTTCCAAGTGCCTATAGCACCAAAAGACCAAGAGAAGACCACCTTTACTTGCCCTTTCGGCACATTTGCCTATAGAAGAATGCCCTTTGGACTATGCACTGCACCCGAAAGATGTCCAAATTCAGCGAATTCCTAGAAGACTGCATGGAAGTATTCATGGATCACTCCACGGTCTACGGAAATTCGTTTGACTCCTGTTTAAATAACCTAGAAAAAGTTCTCCAAAAGTGCATAGAAAAGAACTTAGTATTAAAATTCGAAAAATGCCACATTATGGTTAAACAGGGGATAGTATTGGGGCATCTAGTTTCGGAAAAAAGGGGTAGACATAGACAAAGCCAAAATAGAAATAATCTCATCTCTTCCATATCCCACAAATTTAAAAGTGTTTTAGGTCATTTTTGGGACATGCCGGATTCTATAGGAGGTTCATTAAGGACTTCAGCAAAATTGCACATCCACTGTCCTAATTACTGCAAAATAATGCAGAATTCAACTTCGATGAGAGTTGCCGTCAAGCATTCAATGACCTTAAAACAAAGCTAATGTCTCCTTCTATCTTTGTTGAATCCGATTAGGACCTACCTTTCAAATTGTCTTGTGACGTGTCCAACTTCTCTGTAGGGGCTATGTTAGGACAAAAAAAGGATAAAAATTCAAAAGTAATAGCATACGCCTCGAAAACCCTAGACGCAACACAAGCCAATTACACTACCACAGAAAAAGAGCTGTATGCGATAGTATTCGCTCTGGAGAAGTTCAGACATTACCTACTCAACTCTAAAGTGGTAGTTTACTCAGACCATGCAGCACTCAGATACCTCTTCAATAAACCCCATGCTAAGCCAAGATTGCTCAGGTGGGCACTGCTACTGCAGGAGTTCAATATCGAAATTAAGGATAGAGTAGGAGTTGAAAACCTTGTAGCCGACCACTAACGTCAACTACCTGAGGAAACAAATGGAATGGAACCACCAGACCTAGTCTGTGACTCCTTCCCCGACTCGAGGTTGTGCACCGTCAACTCAATAAAGCCATGGTATGCACACACCGTGAACTACATCATTGCCCGGGGGGGGGGGGGGGTTAATACCACCATCTATGCCCACCTTACAAGCACAAAAGCTGAAAAAAGAGAGTAAATAATATGGTTGGGACCCCTCAAAACTCTGGTGATGGTGTGCCGATGAAGTAATATGAAGGTGCATCGCCCAGGAAGAGTAGATAGAAATCCTTAACACATGCCATAACTTAGAATACGAGGGACACTTTAGTGGAAAGAAGACTACACGAAAAGTACTGGTAGCGGATTCTAATGGCCCACTCTAATTAAGGACGCCGTAGAATACTGCAAAGCAAGTGATAAATGCCAACGGTTTGGGAAGATAGGATGGCGACACCAGACACCCCAAAACCCAATGTCTTTTGCGAATTATTTGATATATGGTGGATAAATTTCATTGCTTCATTTCCACCATCTCGTGGGTGCACCTATATACTGTTAGTAGTGGACTATGTCTCTAAGTGTGTAATACCCGAGACATTTTTTTCTCGAAGTTTAAAATAAAATAAAAGGGAAAGAAGAGAAGTAGAAAATAATTTTTATAATTTAATTCAGGACCTAAGAAATTGGAAACCTGAATTAAATAGGGAAAGGGATTAAATTGGAAATATTTTTTAGCCTTACTTTTTTAATATTATTATTATTATATATTAGAAAATAAAATAAAATAAAAAGAAAGAGAAAAGAAGTAGGAAATTAAACCAAAAATATGTTTTAATTATATTTAGTAAATTATTAATTATTTTATTTAATTATTAATTATTTTATAATTAATTATATTACTTTTTTATTAATTAATTACTTATTTAATTATTTTAATGGTTGGGGTGCCGTGGGTTACTTAAGATAGAAAAAGAAAAGAAAGGAAGTAAAAGGAAAGAAAGAAAGAAAGAAAGAAAGAAAGAAAGAAGAAGAAATCGAGAGAGAGAGAGAGACGTGGCGTGAAGGAGGAAGGAGGAGAAGAGGTGGGTTGTGCCGGAAAGGTGACCGGGGAGAGCTAGCCGATGCCGGAAAAGTCACAGAAGCTCGGGTACAACGTCTCCTACACCTTCCACCAATCGAATCAAAGGTTGGTAACCCCAATTTCATTCGAAACCCCCAATTTCTTCACTTTTAGGGATTTCATCAATCCACCTTCGATTGGGTTGTTTCGAGGGTAGATTGAGACCTAGGAAGTGTTCTTGAACACTTAGTTGGGGTAAGAATCCAGGCTATGCCCTCGGGTTTAGCCGAATTCGAATTTTGAAAGATTTGGGGTTGAAATTATAATTATTCCTAATTTGGGGAAATTGTTAAAAATTAGGATTGAGCTTGGATTTGAGTAAATAGGCTTGGATTGGTATTATTGAAATTATATTGTTGAAATATTAGCTTAACAAGACCCGTGAAGAGCTGGCCTGAGGTTACTAAGGTTGAACCTTGACGTTAACGTGCCGGGTCCCTGCTCAGATTGCCCAAATACACTTTAAGGGTGATGTTGAGGGCTTCAAACCTTTTCTTTTCAATCTTAAACACCCTATAATAATTCTAAATATGCTATCAAGGATCAAGAATTATTTTGGGTACCTTCTTGTTTCTCAAGGATGGAAACTTGTGGAACAATAAAGTCCAAAAATTTAAAATGGCAATTTAATTCCTTCGTAATTATTAGGAAACCTTAAGTAGGATAATTTAGAAGCATATCGAGGTTTAGTAACTCAAATCCAAGGCTCTAAAATTCATTAAAGGTGAGCGATAATTATATGAAACCAAGTATGTAGCACTTGAGACTCTCATGGAAGAGAGGGAAGACGGATAAGACCAAGAAATCGGTTCTTGGCGACGTCTAGATGCATTTTTAGGTACGAGCATGTCATATGCATATGAATTACATATAGTTTGAGATGTTAACCACATGAATGCATTCGTTAGGAAGCTATGACTCGCTCGGAGCGGGAGTTACTCCAGGACTAGCGCAGGGAAGCCGTCTAGGTGAGGGGTTTCCCATCCTTGCCCTACAGGGTTGATTGAGGATATGGATATGTGGTTGCCTACTTGCCTATTTGTAAGAATTACTTAGTGGTTAACATGCTATGGTTGTTCCTAAACTGTTATATGTGAAAATATTTGTATATGTGTGTTTGACTACAGGTAAAGAGGTACTAGAGGGTATCCATGTGATGACATGAGATACGCCGAACAGTACAAGCAAGGGGGTAAGTTGTTGATTGAGTCCAAGGTTTGGTTTACCCTATTAATTAATTAGTAACTCATTAAAGAAATCATATAGAAGTTGTTAGTAAACGTCGACGTTTTATGGTAATTGAACTTAGGAACAACCTTAGAGCTAGGTTATGATCTAATCAAAGGTTTGTGTATTGAATAAGGATTAAAAAGATCTCATAAATGGATTAGTGAGTCATAGGGAGGTTCACACCACCTAGGTAAAGTCAATTTAGGATAGAAATGGGTAGATAGCGTCAGAATCCCAGCTGAGAGCTCGGGGAGAGAAACGAGTCAGAAAAGATTTGCCCGTTGAGGCCATTGCCCTAGCCTGGCACTAGGGTCAGTTAAATATTAAAAGATTTGCCCGTTGAGGCCATTGCCCTAGCCTGGCACTAGGGTCAGTTAAATATTAAAAGATTTGTCCGTTGAGGCCATTGCCCTAGCCTGACACTAGGGTCAGTTATATATTAAAACATTTGCCCGTTGAGGCCATTGCCCTAGCCTGGCACTATGGTCAATTAAAGATTAAAAGAATTTGCCTGTTGAGGCCATTGCCCTAGCCTGGCACTAGGGTCAGTTAAGTGATTTACAGTTTTCATATTATATGTTAAAATGTGATTGCTTGTTTACGAGAAGCATGATAGAAAAGCATGATCCGTAGGTTTATCTGTGATTTTAATGTTATATTAATATTTCCTGATCGTAATATAACATTTGATAAACTGGAATTTCATGCGCATGTGATTGTGGGTGTTTCCCTTTTCCCAGCTGTAGTGGTACCCGCCGCTACACCGAGGATGGGAAGCTTCTCACTGAGTCTGTTTGACTCACTCCCTCTTCTTTAATGTTTCAGATATAGGGATCCGGCAGGCATCGACGTCCGGACAGTGATACGGTCATCAGACCATCCTTACGCTCTTGTTCGCGTGGGTTGACTCCTTTGGTTATTTTGATTTCTCTTGTAGTACATATTTTAAAGTTGTAAGAGTTGTGTATATATATATTTACAGCTTTTGATATGTACCTATTCTAGAATTGTTGGCTTCACATGTACTTAAAGACAGGGTCCAGTTGGGGGTAAACTAGGATATATGTTTGAGTATATAAACTTCTGCATGCGAATAGGATAAATCGTACGCATTGAGGCGTACGGTCAATATGATATGGATATATATTATGTATGCTTGCTGCATGTGAATAGGATAAATCGTACGTATTGAGACGTACGGTCAATATGATATTAATATTTACATTATGAGTGCTGATAAATATATCTATACACTGGATTGAGCTGAAGCGGTATTGAGAGAACCGCGGATTGCAGGTTAATTAGGCCACCAGTGAGGTGTGACCACTAGTATGATATATATATTGTTTGTATAGCAGGGTAGTTATAGTCATGTTTACAGGATAAGGCTTACGAGTTTAGAGGTAAAAATCTATTCTCGTGCCGGTCACGTGCTCCCAATTTGGGGTCGTGATAAGGTTGATAGAAACTATCCCGCCATAAAGGGATGATGCTCAAACCGTATCCAAGTTCATAAAATCCCACATCCTATGAAGATTTTGGATATCCAGGGCACTAATCAGTGATAGAGGGATACACTTCTGCAATATACTTATCACAAGTATGCTTCATAGACATTAGCTGCATCATAGAATCTCCACAACCTATCACCCAAAAACGAACGGATAAAAAGAAGTATCCAACCGGGAGATTAAGAAAATCCTGGAACGTATAGCCAACCATCTAGAAAAGACTGGAGTGTGAGACTGGAAGAAACACTATGGGCTTATAGGACTGCATACAAAACCCCGATAGGAATGTCACCATACCATTTAGTTTTCGGTAAAGGCTGTCACTTGCCAGTAGAATTGGAGCACAAGGCATACTAGGCAGTGCGAAGATGCAATCTAGACATGGAAGAAACTAGGGAAAAAAAGAAAACAATAGATGCAAGAATTGGATGAGATGAGGGCAGAAGCGTACAAAAACGCCAGACTATACAAAGAAAGAACTAAAAAAATCCGTCATAAAGGCATCTTGAGGAAAACTTTCAGCATATGCGACAAAGTCCTCAAATTCAAAGCACGCTACAAGTTCACAGAGGGCAAATTGAAAATAATGTGGGACGGACCCAGATTGCACCCAAAATCAACCTAACTTTAAGGTGTTAAATAACATAAGTAATAGATAATTATATATGATTTTACACCAAAAGGTTGAATATCTTGACATAAGGAGTAAAGCCAAAAATGTGATAAAATGTCCATAAAAGCACTATTTATTGGTATTCTTGATTATCCGTAAAATGTGTCGAATATTGAATAAGTGCATTTGATGTTTGTTGAGTGCTGCAGGCTTAACAGGGGTCAATGGAAAGATGTATTCAAGTGTGGGAACTGGAACTCAAGCAAGAACTCGTAGCAAGTCCTAGGAAGAGATCAAGTCAAGAGAAGAATGGAGCATTCCACACAGCAGGCAGTTTCACTCGTGATAGCAAGAAGAGGAACACTGGCCATAGCGAGTAAGCAAACAACTCGTTGTGGCGAGCCAAAACCACTCACTGCAGCGAGTAATGCAGCTGACAAGGCATATGACGTGAACAACAACTTATTGAACGAATTTAAGAAGGAACTCAGTCATACAAGGGGTTGGACATGCATTCAAATTAGTTTAAATTCAAAAGTTAAATTCCTGGAGCAATATAAATAGGCGTTTCACAAGGTTGATAAGTCATTCAACAATTCCCACATTTAGATCAGTTTAGAGAGTAGAGAGAATATGAACGGCTAGGCTCTTCTTGGGTTTCCAAGAAGAACTAGTGTAGGCATGATCCAATGACTCTTCATCAGGTTTATTAATTTCATTCTGTTTTTTTATTTATCGTTTTCGATTAATTAATTGTATTTGCTACGTATCACATGTCATTAGTTTATTGGATTCTTCTGTGAATAGGGTGTGTACTTAGTCTGCTGATCCGTCATATTGGGTCAATTATCATTGATTATGTGGTAGGGTATTTAGGTCTTCTAGTTTCCAGAACTCAATACAATTACTTAATTGGGTTCATGATCATATGTATCACTTATTGCGATAATATCAGATTAAATTGATTGACCCGGTCGGGCGATTGATCGTTTAATAATATTATAGAATCTTTTGATGCATCTTATTGATGTTTCCGGTCGGGGATAACATTCTCATTAGATAGGCTTTCATAATGCATGACTATCATGAATAGGATAAACTTCGATTGAATTAATTACACCTGAATATCTTTTGATTGGCTGTGATTGCTGAGTTCTATTCTTCTAGGGAATCTGTTTCACAATATATCAATCGTATCCCTGTTCATTATGAGAATACTTGATGTTTTTAGATACTAATCAATTCTAGGTTCAATACAAAGATTCCACGAGAGATTTGACCCTTGGGTTGGCGTTGTTCTACTCTGAGATTTTATTTGATCACAACCGTGACGATCGGTTGGAACCTCGATTTAGAGTGATTCAAATTCTTGAGTGCGATTTGGCGCCGTTGTCAAGGACTCATCGATTGATCCTAAGGTTGGTTAAGTATCTCCAATCAAGTAAGTATTTGCTTTTTAATTTTTCGCTCTACCAATGACTACTGCATCAAGTGCATGAGAATCAATGGGCTTCCTCGCTATGGAAACTTGCCATAGCAATTCTCATAGGATCTATGATATTTATGAGATAAAGGAAGAAATAAAAAGGGTACTGATCATCACTTTTTTACGAATTTGAATTACTTTGAATTGAGGTTTCAACCGGTCGTCACGGTTGTGATCAAATTAAAACATCAGAGTAGCATAGGGCCAACCCAAGGGTCGAATCTCTCGAGGAATCTTTGTGTCAACCCTACAATTTTTTAGTGTCCCAAACAAGAAGGTAGTCGCAGAATAATTAGGGAGTCAATGGTTTAAAGGGTCAAGAATAATATGAAGTAGGATCCCAAGAAGAATAGAACCAGGCAATCATGGCCAATATGAAGTTATTCAGGTTTAATTAATTCATTCTAAAATTCATCCTATTCATGATAGTCATGCATTGCGAAAGCCTATCTAATGATAATGTCATCCCCAACCTGGAACACCAATAACATGCATCAAGAGATTTTATGACAAACTTAATGATCAACCGCCTAACTAGGAATAATTAATTCAAATAAATATAATCGCAATTAGAGATGCATACGATCAAGAACACAATAAATAAATATGTATTTGAATTTCAAGTACTAGAAATCCCAAGTCCACTGTCACATAATCGATGATTACCGACCCGATATGAAGGATATAGTATATTAAGTACATGGTCATTCATGGAAGAATCCAATAAACTAATGACATGCGATCAAGGAGAAAAACACAATTTATAAATTGAAAATGATGAAATACAAAAGACGAATGAATTAACAAACCCAAATGAAGAGCCATCGGCTCATGCCTTCACTAGTTCTTCTTGGAAACCCAAGAAGAACTTCGCCACTCATATTCTCTCTATACTCTAAACTATATTAATATGTGGGAATCACTTAATGAATTACAACTTGATGAAACGTCTATTTATAATGCTCAGGGAGTCCTAGTTTGATAAGATTGATATGGAAATAAGTGATATTTGACACATGGTTTCACTTTTGAATTCAAACCAATTTGAATGCATCTCCAACTCCTTATATGGCTGGTCCCCATTGTATTTTTGTTCATTTAAGTTGATGTCCATGTCATCTACCACGTTTGCTGCGCCACTCGCTGCACTAAGTGATTTGGCATGTGACAGCGAGTTGATGGTTATTTGTTGTGGCGAGTAAGACTTGCTGGCCATGGCGAGTGATCTTCTGCTTGTTGTGGCGAGTGAAATTGCTTGCCGTGGCGAATGCTCCATTCTTCTCTTGACTTGATCTCTTTCCAAGACTTGCTACAAGTTCTTGGTTGGGTTCTGGTTCTTGTACTTAGAGTATATCTTCCCCTTGATCCCTGTTAAGTCTGTAGTAATCAACAAACATCAAGCGCACCTATCCAATATTCCATGGGTTTAACGGATATTCAAGAATATAAAATACTAGTGCATTTTATGGGAAATTTATCACATTTTTGGCTTTACTCCTCATGTCAAAATATTCAACCTTTTTGGTGTAAAATCACATGTTTTTATCTATAATTTGTGCTATTTGACATCCTAAAGTTAGGTTGATTTTGGGTGCGATCAAATCGCCCATACTAAAACCTTTGTACTCCAAGACAAAGAAGATCTAAATCTAGAGCATTCAAGATCAAGCTAACTTAAAGAGTTAGTGCTCCCAATCAGAAATAAAAATCTACCATGCAAGTACTCAAGTAAATTTTGATCCTAGAATCTCTTCGGCCAATTAATGATGCATGAAAATTTCTTCAAGAATATTTAGGACCAATTTATCAATGTGCTCAATGCATCACCATAACTTGGGGTAAGATTTCACTCATAACATACTTACTTGTTTCTTACTATATGCTTGAAGAGGGTCTATATCTCCACTATTTGTTGCACACAAGTTCCCAATCAAGAGGTCTTTTAGGCTTGTGACATTGCTGATGGAGGCCAAATATTTTCATCCTGTTTAGAAAGAAAGAGATTGCAAATCCAAGGGTGATTTAGAAATCCCCAGGTGTTGCCCCAGATAAACATAATTCCAACCTTCAACATTTTTTACTATCTTGAGAATCTTTGAGCTTGGATGCTTTTCTTGATGTTTTTTCTTTATTTTTCTTTTTCTTGCATCAAGATTCTAACTATATATATATTTTTTCTTTTTCATAAGTCCATTTGGGACCTATTAGATTCTTTACTAATTCAAACACTAAGGGAGGTCATAATTTAGATAGATGGCAACACCTCGGTTCTTTTCCCTACCCATGGACTTACCTGTTTAGGCTCAAAAAGGGTGACTAGGGATAAATATGTTTGGGCTACTGTTTGAGCATACGGTCACAGAAAGAACTACCTCTATCGTCCCAGGTCCTTGTGTGCTAGTACAGCCTCAATTAAGACCAACTGCAAGTTCTAGAAGAAAACAAGTTAAGTAGTTAAAACACTCAAAAGATGTATATGTGTAGATCATTGTTTAGGGCTTATCCTTCCAACAGGGTTATGTCACTCAAATTGGTCTTTCAATAATTCATCCAACTTCCTCGGGCATGTGTTAATTCGCTCAAGCAAACAAGAATATCCTTCTTGGTAAAAAGAAATTTCTTCTTGGGTTAACACCCTAAAGAGTTTTACTAAATCAAGAACTTTCTAGCTTTAGATTCCTTTAGTTCAGTTTGGAAAGCCTAAATGAGATTCATTGACTTTTGCAAAAAATATCTTTTAAGAAAAGCATATTAGTTAATTTTTGAAAATTTTTCTAACTGCTACATGCTAAGTTTAATGCCTAAGATTAATTTTTGAAAAATTCACCTATTTATTTATTTTTCAGAATGAAATAAGTAGCATGACCCTGAAGTCTTAAAATTTCTAGACGTAGTGATTTCTCCCCCACACTTAAAACAAGCATTATCCTCAATGATTGAAGAACAAAAAGTTTTAAGACGGAAGGGTACTTAGCAAAATAAGACAAATTCAGCAAACAGATAAATATGCATTAATTTAAAGAGATATTGCGGCATAAAATAGCTATGGCTCAGTCACAGGGTTTAAAAATTTAAAATAAAAAATAAAATCGATAAAAAGAAAATTTGAACAAAAATACAAGTAAACAAAATTATTGAGAATGCAGAACTTTTAAACAAAATTGTTAGGTAGGATATTCTTTCCCTCCACACTTATAGTTAATGTTTTTACCCACAACAGACTGGGTTAATGGGGAAAGAAATATTTACCTTGCCTTGACAAGATTGTGACTGAAAATAAAATAAATGTTGTCCTTGTTTACTCATATTTAGAATTGCTACCTGTACAGATATACAAGAAAACTATTAAACGAATAATCATTAGCACTACAACAAAACTTAGATTTACTTACGGAATTTATTCCGTGGGTAATCCGTGGGAAAACGGAAAGAAAAATCAATTTTTTTTTTAAAATTAGCCACGGATTATTTTTCATGGGCAATTTCTTAACTTTAGCCTCGGATTGTAAATTTGTGGCTATAATCCGTGGGTAAGTGGTAAATTAGCCATGGATTTAGCCACTGTTTAATTTTCGTGGGCAATTTCTTTACAATCCGTGGCTAATATCCATGGGAAAGTGGCTAATCCTTGAGTAAGTGGTTTATATTTTAAAATTTAATTTTCAATTGAAAAAAAAATACATTTTTCTCTTCTAAAATAATACATAATATTACTATTGTTCAAAGATTATAATTTTATTAAAAGTAACAAAATTATTCTTTTAAAAGATTATATTAATTATATTTATATAAAACATTTTATATATTTGTTGAAGTATATAGTATATTAAATACACAACAAAAAACTATAAGAATTCACTTATCAATAAAATTCATAATTGCAATCATCAAAATTTATTCTATGTGGGTATTTGATCCTCTATCTTATATTTTATATTTTATGATTCTAGAGACTAAATAATAAAAAAAATCTCTAAATCATATGTTAGATGTATACATAAAAAATGATTTACATTAATAAAAGTAAATGTGATAAATGGCCTAGTGGTTGTGGAAAACATTATCAATCATGATTTCTCGTCTTCAAATTCTCTAAGGACCATTTTTCACAAATATAAAGTGGTGTTGCGGTGGTGGAGATCGCCGGAAGCCGACAGCAGTGACCTATTGGGTCTGTGTTATTACCCACGAAATAAATCCGTGGATAATTTCTTACAAAATAAATCCGGGGTTAAAATGAAAATTCCATATCTATTTTTCCACAAATATTTCCGATGGCTCTTTTTTTTCCCTTCATGGGGAAATTTTTACCCATGCCATTTTTAGCTCCGTGGCTAATTCCGTGGGGAATTCAGTTTACCCACAAAATTCTCTTGATTTACCCACTGATATTTTGTTGTAGTGTAGTCATTTAGTCCACCCCTTTCCTTTACCTGTTTATCTCTGTTTTAGGGGTTGGACACTTGCATACAAAAATATTCATAGTAATTCAAAATATTGGCCATCAGTAGCCTTCTGTTAGACAGTCATTCATCATTCAGTGCATGCTCCGATGGCTATGATCCTCGCTTTTGGGTTCGATGACTTTTGATTTGGGTGGGTTGATGACAAAACGGGTGGGTATGAAAAATGGGTGGAATATTAGGGTTAAATTGAAAGTTACAAAATTGCCCTCATAAATACTTGATGACGTGGCACTTAACCCCAAATTTTCACGGAACCTTAATGAAAGGTGTTAAGATTGGGTACTCTCTGTCCCAGAATGAAAACTCAGGGGGTGTATGTGCCCCTGACCCAAAACTCAGGGGGTCTCAGTGCATTTTAGCCAATTTTAAATGCTTTATATATGACCCATTAAACAAAGTTCAAACCCATTAATTTTGCTTTTTATTATTTTGTTTTTCATTAAATGGAGATCTCAAAATTATACTTATCTCTCATTTAGTTTGAAATATTACACTTCCCTCTATTCATACATAAAAAATTATTACATTTGAGCTCAAGTTTTATTTTGTGTAATCCTGACCATCTAGGTAGATGATTTTTTTTTTCCAGAATTCCAATTCAATATTTTTATGACCAACATAATTGAAACCATGTCTCATCCTCTTTTTGTTACGCACGTGCAGTACTCTCCAAGCATCCATGCTACTATTTCCTTTTTTTTTTTCCTTAATTGTGAATTATTATTAATTTTATTAATCTTTATAATTTTTCTTATATTAGTAAAATAAAATTTTAACAAATTCTATAATTAGTACTTTTTATAAAATTTTCTAATTACTAAATAGTCCATTTTTACTAAAAAAATTAAATCTGGTAATTTTTTTATAAGATTTGTAACTACAGAATATTCCACCTATGGACACGTGGCACTGGTCTTCTAGAAGGTTAGCTGGAATGCAGATCAGTGACACGTGGCATCACTCTCTGGTCTCGTACATGGCTCGCACCCACGTTTTCCCACACACGCTCTCGTATTAGAGACATGTGAGACACTCAACCATCATGGGTCGACCCACTACGAACAAGGACGTGGGTCGACCATGTTCCCCTTTACACTTAGTATAAATACCCTCACCCCGGGGACTTGACTAAGAGAGGGAGATAAGACATTCCATAAGCAAGACAAGACATACAAAGAACATCTCACAACACCATAAGCCTGATCAATCACCTTACAAGGTTAAGCTATCAGTGCTCGTCTGCCCTCGATGGATACATCTATCCTCAAACTCTAAGTAGCTCATAGAGACCCAAGCTCTCTCTTTCCTCCAAGGAAACCTCCAAGAGGTGGCTTGCCCGCCCAGAGAACACATTCACGTCCTAGCCGCACACTGCGCTACATGTAACACTCCTGCCTAACGGCCATCATGGACGTTCCTCCTTCGAACTACGTGGAATTTGATCCCTACAAAAGGTTACGTAGGCACCTAGGTCTTCACCTAAGCACATGTCCCCCTAGGCAACAACCCCTTGCGGTCCATATTTGACACTATGAATTGTCTGAACCAAAAATGACAGTTACATTGGCGCCCACCGCGGTCCTTCTCTTGTGCATCTTGCCACTAAACGACATTATTTTTCGGGGAGTAGGAGTATACACCTAACTCATAAACCTTTTTTTTCTCATTACAATCTCACTATAGGATGCTTCTAAAAATGGCTGACTCGAACGCACCTGCTGCCACAATCAATGCAAGTGCTCCAAGGCGAAGCACGCTGAATAGGCAAGGAACAACCGACACCACTCCAGCGGAGGCAGAAACATCAGTCGCAAGTCCACCACCAAACGTCTCAGCACCCCAGGTGACTGTCACGGAGAGCGTTATCCAAACACCAGCAACTATGGAGGACCCAGGGACCAGCAGACCCAGCAAGCGTCTCACGCAAAAAAGAAACAGCCCGAATAGAAGCTGAGATTGCCTCATTACGTCAACGTGAATGGGAAATGTATAGAGGCCTCCCAGCTAGTGTAGATACCTAGATGGCAGTAGCACTGCACAGTGCTCCGGTGCCAACTCCCGTAGGCCCATCAAGCACAATGGCGCCAGAAGTTGCTAGTCTGCCACCGGTGCCCTCCATACAATTTGGAACTCTCTTGATGGAATTCGCCCAGCTATCCCTTACAGCGCCAGCTCCTCCCCCGATCATTCAACCGAGACTAACAATGGTCGCTGGACAAGTAGTACGACCGCCCACTAACTATCCACGACCCCCTGTCCCGAACTATCCACCAGGCTCATACCTACATATGCCATGGGCAGGTGCCTACAACTTGTATACTCCCTATGGGGCATCAGCAGCCTACCCAGGTCAATACCAGTGGCCCAGATTCAACTTTCAAGGGAGAGGGTGACATCCCTTCACTCAACATGTAATGAACGAGCACGCCCCCATGGGTTTCAAAATGCCTTTCCACATAGAGCCATATGGAGGAGAAACGGACCCACGGGACCACCTCAATACTTTCAACTTAGCCATGTTGATACTCGGCTTGACGGACGGATAACAGTGCCGAGTCTTCTCGTCCACTCTGACGGAAGCAGCATTAAGATGGTTCTCATTGCTACCCGCAACTCAATCCATAGTTTTGAGCAGCAGGCTCAGAAATTCCTTACTCAGTTCGCCCGAAGCAAGGAGTACCAAAAAAACGAAGACTCCTTCATTGGTTTTCACTAGGAAGAATGAGAGACTTTACAAGCCTTCCTGGCACGGTTCACAAAACTCTCACTCCAAGTCACGGGCCTTCAGGACGCGGTCACCATCTTTGTCATCAAACAAGGCCTCAGGTGCTCACAGTTTTACGGTGAACTCAACAGCTGCCTCGTGTCCACTTTGCAAGAACTGATAGACAAGGCATAATGGTTCATCTAGGAGGAAAACGCCCAGATAGCCAAAGACAAGATGCGGAAGTAGAGTTTATTATAAAAAATGAGCTTGTTAATTGTAGTTTGTCTGTAGTGGCTTAAGTTGGCTTGTTTTAGGCTCTTTTTGTAATTTCTTTTTTACCAAAAAAAGAGACTAATAATTAATAGAGTTTATTAAAGTTTGGTTTTATTAATATAGAAATAATTATAAAGATTTAAAATGATAATAATAATAGTAGTAATAAATAATATAAAAAGAAAATAATAACATAAACAAAGACTACATTTCGCTGACAGTAAGGATGCAGGCATGGTTTCGTCCGTAAATGACATTGTAGTTATAAAAATGTGTTGAATTGAAAATCAGGAAAAAAAAATCATCTACGTGAATGGTTAAGATAACGAAAAATAAAATTTGGACTCAAGCGTAGTATTATTGTTTTATGTGTAAGGGGAGGATAATGTAATATTTCAAATTATTAGAGAGTAATTTCATATCTCTCAAAGGAGGGGACTGCAATATACTCTTTTAATAGAGGGTGAATTATAGAACTTTGTTTTTGAAATTTGATTAAGCTAACTAAGATAATAACAAAAAAAATCATATAAATGGGTTGTTGGTTAACCCAAACCCAACCCATATATTTTGGATTAAATTTTGACCCAACCTAACATGACCCATAAATTTAAACGGTTGGATTGGGTTAGTGGGCTGGGGTCAATTTTGTCACCCCTTGTGAAGTGAGGTGAGGTGGGATGGGGTGGGTTTATAAACCTCTGGTTTGATGTTTTAAAGGCTAATGAGGTTGAATGGTTTAGGATGGTTTGAAAACTATCCCGAACCATCAATCACCTCAATTTTCTTACCCTTTGTGATGGTTTGTGTAACTACGGAATATTCTGCCTAGGGACACGTGGCACTAAGCTTCCAGAAGCTTAGTGGCAGCCTACGCCAACGACACTATGCAGGGACATTATGCAGGGACTTGCTTCGATTTGTTATTTATTTACCTTTTTGCTTCGATTTGTTGCCCTTGACATTATGCAGGGACTAGCCTGTAAAAATGAAAAATTTAGAGTCAAGCTTTATACATATCATGTGACTTCTTTTGGCAATCCTTAGGTCCAACATCCATGTCCCTTTGATTCACTTTTTTCATACCTAGGTCATGTTGAGAAACCAGGGTTAATGTCTAAATTGTAGAAGTGTCGGCTCCCTATACTACCATTGTCACAATGGCCTTTTTCTTACCGAAAGGTATTGGATCGCGCATTGATTAGCTCATTGATTAGGAAGTCTTAAGTGTGGCGGAGAACAGTTAGGAAAATCTTATTCCACTGATATCAATACATGCTTGTACACAAAGTTCTTCCTAGAATTTATGAAAACTGAATAGATTCCTATTCCTATTGGTGATGAAAGCCTAAACTGTGTTTGGTGTGGCCTTAGAGGCATCTTTTGAACTTGGGACATGCCACGCTTTTGTGCCGCTTGGTTTTCTCAATGGCTTGATACTCTTCACTCAATGTTGGATGTAAGACCAAGCACTGGTTCTCTAAAGATTCCACATCAACCATCAAGTCTTCTAGCTGAGATTGGTGCTCCTCACGAATCCGTTTGACCTTGTCTTTGAGGTACCGGACCTTCTTCCTCAGGTTCACATTTTCTTCTTTTACGTTCGAGTTTTCCTCTTGTAGTTCTAGGTTGTGTTTTCCTAAGTTCTTCTTTTCTTGAATTGTCTTACTAAGCCATCCTTGATACTCTCCTTCAGTGTTAGGGCTCATGTCAATACAATAAGACCAACACGTGATTTTTGAATGGCACACAAGATTCAATGGAATGCCCAAGAATATTCTAATGGTAGATGCAGAGTCGGTTAGCTTTGAACCAACTAGGGAATAGTGCCATCCATATCTACCCTGGTCTTGCGTACATGAGTCCCTTGTTGCATAGAATCTTGAAGAGTTCAGTCATAGTCATTTGGGAAGCGGTCACTTGAAAGTAGTTCCAACTTGGTCTTGCGGATTGTTCCCTTGGGGTAGCAGAGGCTGGGTTAAAGCCATTGTATGGATCCTGGAACCATAATGATTGACAAAAGAAGTCACACTTTGAATAACAGGAATCTAAAAATGTGTAGAAATAAAATGGAGGATTTGCACAGCAAAATAAGAAGTGTGTAAAATAAGCATGAAGGAAACATGATTAATGTAGGTGGTTATATTTGCTTTTGGGGCCACATCGAATCTTTCTCCGACCTCCATAAACTAGAGTATTGTAGACACCCTATTTTGTTCGGGTTCCTTTTTTTTTTTTAAAAAATAAAATAATAAAAATGATAAAAAAGGCATAAAAATAAATAAAATACAAAAACATCATTCTTTTGTCAAAAATAAGAAAAGAGAAAAATGTTTGATAGCCTTCTCCTGGATCTAATGGGCCAAGCTCAAAACACTTAAGAAAACCTAGCTTATAAAAAGAAGGGTGGCTAGGTTAAAGAGAAGGCTAAGGAGAGAGGGAATATCAAAAGGAAAGAAGAGGTTATGTAGTCAAGAATGCATGAAGATGGAAAGGTAAACCTACAATGAAAGGTAATTGAGGGAGTACTCTTCAATTTTACGCTTTCTTGTTTTGGTTGAATATGGTTGCTTGACTTCTCTATTTTTTTATAGTTGTTGCGATATACATCTTCACTTTCTTGCATTTTTCTCTTGTTTTCTGATATCTTCGAAACATCTCTAATTTTTTTCATGGATTTCTGAGTATTCTACTGGAGTCAAATGGTTTTTATGAAAACCTCTGCCTGAACTAATTTTGAATTCGAGCAGAGTGCCTTTGGCGTGAAATTTTGGTTTGAATTGAACTCCAAATGGAGTGCTCTATTTTTTTCCTGAAACTGGACATCCATAGCTTTCTAACCATAGGTCTTTTTGTCAAATTCCATTGGGTAGTTTACTCTCAGTAATTTTTATAAAATCGGTTTCACATAACACGTTGCAACGTCACTATAATTCGTAAAGATTTTTTTCCCTCTACACAACTTCGTTTTCATTGAATTTTGTCGCTAAATCTTTGTCTTGGTCCCTAGAACAAAGGATAAAAATTTCATGACCTAATTCATCCACAATGATTTATGGCATATTTATTTATCCCAAAGTACCATTTCAAATAGTTTCTGGGCAATTGTGGCATCAAAGATCATATCATATAAATTACTATTAATTTTGGGGCAAGTTCAGTGGGGGTGTGTAGGGGAGATCTAAAGCTTCCTTATTCTAGGTTTTGACAATTTTCTATGCTTTGGAAGTTGTCCAATATGATTTTATTTAATGTCTAGAATCAGAAAATACGAGTAAAAAAGTTTTCTGTGCTTTTTTTTAAAGAAAAATCCCTAAAAAATAATAAGAGGTCGGGACCACCCTAGGCAAAAGGCCTAACTTTCTGCCTTGCTCTTTTTGCGTACTTTAAATCACTACTTCTCATTATTGGTTAAGTCAATGTCACCAAGGGGCCTTTGCTCCTATAGGAACATTGATCTTTCACGTCACCTGGGCGCGCCACTTGGTGAGCATCACACACCCACTTTTTTATGTGATTGTTTGTAAAAAATGCATGGTAGATAGGTAACGAGGGGCCTATGCTTCTTTAGGTACATTTTACTAGGACACCACCTGAACCGTTGTTTGGTGACTGTCCCCCACCCACACACATGTGTGCCTCGTGATCTACGTGGACTTTGATCCATCTTGGAGGGTACGTAGGCCCTAGGATTTTATCCTAGGTCAAGTCCATCTTTGTCTTTTCCTGTTTTATGTTCAATCCAATTCTTTTAAGGCCGAATCAATTCAATTATAAATTTTGGGGTAACCGTCTTCGGATGGGGGAAGAGGGGTGTCTAACACCTTCCCCTCATCTCAAATAGACTCCTTAACTGAAATGATTTTAAAACCCATTTTTATTAAATTTTGGACTTATTTTTCTTCTCCATCTTTTATGGAAAACTTGGTGGCGACTCCTCGAAACCCGCCGAAGGTGCGATCTTCACAGTTGGCAACTCCGCTGGGGATTATTAAAGAGTCAAGCCCCTTTCTTTAAAATTAATAGTTAAATTGCTTTGGGCTTTCATATTGGATTATTGTTTATTTTTATTTTCCATTTTTGTTTTTCTCTTTGTGTTGCAGTGTATGCACTTCGGTGGAAGGGAAGGGTACTTTAGGATGCTCCTGCTCACATGTGCACGAAATTCTTTCACTTATCCACCCTTAATGCGCTTCTATACCTGAAGCAGTCCATAATAGTTAGTGTGTGGGGGGGGGGGGTATGAGAATCTCTCCCTATTGGGCTTCGGCCTACAGAGGTTAACTTATCTACTCCGCTTAGGTTGTTACCTTTATTAAGGGTTGATTCGCACAGACTTTTCTGTGATAGGGTACTCTCTTAAGTCGGGGTGTCCATCGTTGATGGAGGCAATCTATGGGCCTTCTATTTTCTAGATCCCAAGCAAAACCATGTATGAGTTGACCATAGGGCCTACACATATAAGGCAGCCAGTTTTTGAAACCCTAAGGACCTAACCTTTAAGACACAAGGAGCAATTTCCTTATTCCATTGCACGCATTGCATTGCGTACACCTCTTTATAACTTTCTTGGCATTGCACATAAATTTTCTTTCAATCTTTTAAAATTTTTGGGCTTTGTATATAATTTTTTTTATATCATGGACTACCATTTCCCTTTTTATTTTTATCGTCATAGTCATATCTAAAAAATAAAGAAATTTGAAATGGCATCAGAACTTAATACAACCTTTTATTCACCCACAAGTCTTACCTTCACTGGAAGGCTAATCAGGGTATCTTAGGAATAAAAGGGTAGGATAGGTGTGCAATAAGCTTTGGGCTTTCGCAGCACATTTGTCAACTAATTTCCACCATTGAATCGTTGTATTTATGGACGATAAGTTAGGAAGTTCCGAATGCCATTTCAAATAAATTAAGAAAATGACTATTGCTTTGTTTATTGCTCTCTTCTCTCCTTTTTTCTGTTTCTCTTTACTTGTATTCTGCATTTGCACACATAAGTTGTAGTTGCACTTGGATTACATTTGAGAGTCATTTGGCCCAAAGAATATATTTGGTTGCCACAAGAAAAGGGGCACAAGTACGAGTAGAAGCCAACTTGAGCTGATACAAATATAAGAAGTGTTTCAAGTATATCCTTGGCCTGCTAAGAGGTTGGGACAACAAATTTGGAACCTTTGCCTTACCAAAATGGTCCCATCAGTAAAAGTAGTGAACCACACCGAGAATCACCCTTTCAACACTTGTTAGATTCTCTGTGCTTTCACTAGAGAATCATTGTCTCGAGCTTTGTCTATCTCAAATCACAGTCTGCTCTAGGAAACCACTATCCTATGCCTTATTTTGAATCCTAAGGCCCACATTGGGAAATCATCAGTACTTTCACTAGTGAGTTGTAACCGTCACTCTTAGAATCACAGCCATTTCAAACTCTAGTGCTCGCACTTGCAAACAATCAATGCTTGTATTAAAGATGTCATGAGCCCTAGTGCCCCACCTTAAGGAATGACCCTCTCAGCACATGTTGAACCTCTAGTGCCTACACTACGGGATAACCCTTTTGTGGAAGTCCTAACCTTAGACCTATCATGAACCCTAGGGCCCGGCCTATATTAAAGATGTCATGAACCCTAGTGCCCGCCTAAAAGAAGGGCCCTTTCAGCACATGTTGAACCTCTAGTGTGTACACTCGGGGATAACCCTCTTAAGGAGTCGCTATCCTAGATCTATAATGAACCACAGGGTCCGCCATAGAAGATAATCCTCTTAGCTCGTGTCTAAACCTCAGTGCTTGTGCTGAGAGGTCATTATCCTAGGTCATAGTCATTCTAACCAGTGTCGGTCATCATATGACGAGAGAAAAGCGTCTAGACGCACTGTAGGAGTTACCATCTGTCATTCCACCATAGACCCTAGAACCCATATGGGAAACCGGCATGCACTGGAAGATCCTCATTATAGTTACCAGAGACTCTAATGCCTATATGGGAAACCTTTATCTTAGCCCATCACTACCACAAATTCCGGGGCATGGACTGGAATATCCTCGTTATAGCTCGATCCCCTTGAAGCTTGAATCCTCAACTCACATTTTTTGTTACCCTGTGCCTGCATTGGGAATTGTCCTCTTAGGTTTATACTTATCTCAAGCTTCGGAGATCAACTTCTTAGCTCATATTTGTCTTGGGCCCCAATGTCTGCATTGGGGATTCACCATAACCATCATGAGTCTCAGTGCCTGGATTAGGAATGCCTTTTAATGCATGTTTGATGCACAGTGCCTGCATTGGGAAGTTTTCCTCTTAGGGTCATGCTTGTCTCGAGCTTCGGGGATCACCCTCTTAGCACATATCTATCTTGGACCCCAAAGCCCGCACTGGGGATTCACCATTCTAGCTCATAACCATCATGAGTCTTAGTGCCTGCAATAGGAAATACCTTTTGACGCCTATTTGATACCCAATGCCTACACTGGAGAATTATCCTCTTAAGGTCCTTCTTATCTCATGCTTCGAGGAATTGTTCTTTTAGGGTTGTGCTTATCTCAAGCTTTGGGGATTCATCGTCTTAGGTCGTGTCTCAACCACCACCTCAGACTTACTTTGAAACTCAAGGGAGTCATTGTCTTAAAGTCTACACTCATTCTTCACTCTGAAGCTTATCCTAAACTATAGTCGAAGGAGTGACATCTCAAGGCCTCCACTTAGGGTCTAGACATTCTTTGCATCTCCAGAGATGGTAAAAGATCCTTCGCCTAAAGGCCTCGATGCATGCACGATGAGCTGACGCTTTCGAAACATGATATCAGCTCGTGACCCATTGAACGCTCTAGTTTTTGGAGACACTGGGTAAGCTTAGTGTCATCCAAATGCAATTATAACAACGTTGCATTAATCATGTTTTCTTTCGTTTGCATGTTTTATTTCTGGTCTTGTTATCCAAAGTGTGATTTCTTTTGGCCACCATTAGAAAGAAGCATCCATACAAACAATAACCTTTGACTTAGCCACCGCTACCCCACCATTGCAGAAGAAGAGCGACCTATGAGTCAGGGACAACCGTGTTCGACCCTTGCCCGGTGTCAAGGTGTCAGGAGCTGGGCTATTCAAGGTTTTGAGTGAGTTAGTCAAACCTCATCAAGACGAGTCGATCATTGTTTTGGTAAGTAATGATGCTAGCATGGGGAGCCGACGCTCCTACAAGCAGATTGAAGCTACCAACCTCGGTTTCTCTATACAACTAAGGTATGACCAAAGAGAAATGAAGGGCATGGATGCTGAACCTAAGGGAAGTGCCGAAAGAAATCAAATGATATGTATAGATACTGACTCTAAATTTTTCATTTTTCAGGTAGGTTCCCGTGCGTCGACATGGGTGACGAATCACAATGAAAGCAATAAATTTTTTTTTTCGATTTTCCGAAAGGAAAGGAAAAAGTATACTGAGAAAAACATGGTCTTCTGACACGACTCGTAGGGGATGTTCTCTGTCAAAAATACTTTGGGAGTAATAGGATCTTGCCTAAAAAAACTACCTTGGCAATTAACCTGACTGACAAGATGAGATACTATTTGTATGCATGATTGTGAAATCTCTCAAGACAGTCACTCGTTCCCCACCATTTGACTAAGAAAAAAGGAAAAATACAGATAAGCATTGCGAAACGGGGAACACCTTCCTCCATAATCAACCACCTTGTCCCTTACCATTGCGAAACGGGGAATAACGAGAACATTTTTGCGAATGATCTAAATGAATAATTTAAAAAGGGGTCCTGTCAAAATAAAAATCCTACACTAGGTTATGGTTCGGGCACTTACCCCAAAAGGGTAGGTGTTCAGACCTGCTAGCCGATGTGGCTCTTAAAAAAATAGAGAGAAAGAAGGGAAAACCAAAAGCCAATCTGGATTCCCATAGTTAGTTATGGTTCGGGCGCCTATCTCACAAGGGCAGGTGTTCAAACCCGCTAACCAATGTAAAAGACCTCATTGGCTTGCAAATAAAACTAAAAAAAACTAAAGCAACGATAATTGAAAACTTTCTCGATTATATCTCCGTAACGGATGGCGGGCTTGTTATCTTCCCCATCTCACAACCTCTTGGCAAGTGAACTCTGGTATATATTAGGTTGGGAAATAAGATTTACAGGAAAGCCTTGTAACCTAAGGCATCAGTTTAAACTCACTAAGGGCTAGCCGAGGTATAGCTACTTCAAATGCTGAATTATGTAGGCCCCATATGTTACCCACTTTTTTATTTTTATCTTGAAAAGTGTGTATAATTAAAAAAAAGAAAAAGAAAATACAAAATGTCTATTATACCCTTTGATTTGACACAATTATACCTTTCTTTTCTTTTTATTATTTTAATATAAGGGGCAAAGTCGTAATTTTAATACATTCCCATTCCATTTCCATTCTCAACTTTTACTAACAAACACAATAAATGCATTCCCTTTCCCATTTCGTTTCCATTTCTTCATAAAGAACGTACCCCTGGCTTCCTTCAGTACCAAACACCTATCACTTTTACCAGGGACTCATGACTGCCTTGATGGCTGCCTTGAGCCCTACTATAAGTTCATTTTTGTGCCCACGCTGAGGGCCAATCCTATATTTCCACCTGTCCTCATGAAGGGTCATTCCCTCAAGTCTCGGGACTTCAATGCCCCGAGTTTCATTTACACTCTGATAGAATAATCACTCGCGGGCATGGCCTAGGGATAGGAACTCGCTTCCAATACCCTTGGCTCTTATTCATTTTACCTTGGTGCAAAATTGGGAATACCATTTCCCCTCATTAATTTCACATTGGTTTCCTCCTTTAATTTATGTTTTGGGGTGCATAGTCGAGTAGATTTTCTTAGCATTTTAGCACCAATTAGCTATTCTTCCAGCCAACAGCGCTCTGGCTGCTCGTAAGGATGAACCCTCCTCAATTGGAAGAAAACCTATAAAAGCTAGGAGTTTTGCCACAACAGGGTGTAGCAACCAATCATTGGTCACCATTGTGAAGCAATTGAAGACCTTAAGACGAGGACAACAAAGAGCCATAGTAATGTTGGTTTAGGACCTCTTTGTGATATGTGTGCTAGATTTTCTCTAGGTTTTGTTTGTATTTGTTCATAGTTATTCTTGTTAGGTTTTGAAATTTGGTTTTGTATAATGCGTTCATCAAAGCTCAGACAAATAAGGCATCCTTTAGTCTTTACTTGTTTCCTCTAGCAAAGATGAACTTCATTCTTAAAGCATCTCTCTTGGAGAAAGACAAGTAGAGAGGGGACTCTGTAGACACCCTATTTTGTCCGTGTTCTTTTTTTAAAAAAATAAATAATAATGATAAAATGATAAAAAAAGCATAAAATAAATAAAATAAAAAAACATCATTCTTTTGTCAAAAATAAGAAAAGAGAAAAATGTTTGACAACCTACACCTAGTTCTAATGGGCCAAGCCCAAAACACTTAAAAAAACCTAGCTTATAAAATGAAGGGTGGCTAGGTTTAAGAAAGGTGGCTAGGTTAAAGACAAGGTTAAGGAGAGAGGGGAGAGCAAGAGGAAAGAAGAGGTTATGGAGTCAAGAATGCATGGATATGGAAAGTTAAACCTACAATGAAAGGTAATTGAGGGAGTACTCTTCAATTTTACGCTTTCTTGTTTTGGTTGAACATGGTTGCTTGACTTCTCTATTTTTTTTTTCTGGTTGTTGCGATATAGATCTTACTTTCTTGGATTTTTCTCTTGTTTTCTGATATCTTGAGAACATCTCTAATTTTTTTTTCATGAATTTCTGAGTAATCTAATGGAGTCAAATGGTTTTTATGAAAACCTATGCCCAAACTAATTCTGAATTCGGGCCGAGTGCCTTCGATGTAAAATTGTGGTTTCCATTGAACTCCAAATGGAGTTATCTATTTTTTCCCGAAACTGGACATCCATAGATTTCTAACCATAGGTCTTTTTTCAAATTTCATTAGATAGTTTACTCTCAGCAATTTTTATAAAATCGGTTTTACAGAACACGTTGCAGAGCGACATCCTGAACATTACTCTAATTCGTGAAATTGTTTCTCCCTCTACACAACTATGTTTTCATTGATTTTTGTCCCTATATCTTCTTCCTGGCCCCAAGAACAAAGCATAAAAATTTCATGACCTAATTCATCGACAATGATTTATGGCATATTTATTTATCCTAAAGTATCATTTCAAATAGTTTCTGGGCAATTGTGGTTTCAAAGACCATACCCTACAAGTTACTATTGATTTTGAGGCAAGGTCAGTGGGGTGTGTATGGGAGATCTAAAGCTTTGTTACACTAGGTTTAGAAAATTTTATATGCTTTGGAAGTGGTCCAATCTGATTTTTTATTTAATGTCTAGAATAAGAAAAATACGAGTAAAAAAGATTTCTGTGCTTTTCTTAAAGAAAAATCCCTAAAAATTAATAAGAGGTCGCGACCACCCTAGGTAGAAGGCCTAACCTTTTGCCTTGCTCTATTTGCGTACTTTAAATCACTACTTCTCATTATTTTTTAAGCCAATGTCACCAAGGGACCTTTGCTCCTATAGGAAGATTGATCTTTCACGCCACCTCGGGCGCCGCTTGGTGATCACTCACCCACTTTTTATGTGATTGTTTGTCAAAAATGCATGGTAGATAGGTACCAAAGGGCCTGTGTTTCTTTAGGTACATTGCACTGGGACACCACCTGAACCTTTGTTTGGTGAATGTCCTCCACCCACACACATGTGTACCTCACGAACTTCGTGGACTTTGATCCCTCTTGGAGGGTACGTAGGCCCTAGGCTTTTATCCTAGGCCAAGTTCTTCTTTGTCTTTTCCTGTGTTTTATGCTCAATCTAATTCTTTTAAGGCCAAATCAATTTATTTATTAATTTTGGGGTAACCGTCTTCGGATAGGGCAAGAAGGATGCCTAACACCTTCCCCTCATCTCAAATAGACTCCCGAACTCAAACGATTTTAAAACCCATTTTTATTAAAATTTGGACTTATTTTTCTTTTCCAAGTTTTATGGAAAACTTGGCGGTGACTCCTCGAAGCCCGTCGAAGGTGCGATCTTCACAAGTATTCAATGGGGGACGGGTTTACATCATGTCACGAAAGCATAATGCTCATCATGCATGTAATAAAACCTTCAAGAAACTCGATAGCTTACGCTCCTTTGAGACTTGTCTAGTAGTCAGCCGCTCCTTGAGTTTGCGGACAATGAGACCCAAAATAAAAATTTCCTAATGCAGGCACTGGGGCTTTGTGAGGCATGAAGTGGTAACTTCCCTAGTGCAGGCACAGGGAGACAATTGGTAACTTTTTCGAGTGGGTGACTAAGTGTCTATAACTTGATAATCTCCCAGTGCATGCACTAGGTATTTTGAAACAAATGAGACTCTAAAATGATGCCTCTCAAATATAGGCATTGTTTTAGAGTCTCATTTGTTTCAACGATTCCCAAGTGCAGGAACTGGAGTTTGTGACAAACACAAGGATGTTATGTGGAATCGTTGTCACTATGTTGTAGATTAATCATGACCTAAAATGGTGATCCCTAGAGCATGTCGTGGGGTTCGTGATACAACCTAAAAATATGATTCCCCGGTGCAAACATTGGGCCTCATGGCAATCATGGGCTATAGATGGTGGTTCCCAATGCGAGCACTAGAGTTCATGACAATACCTAAGGTAATGACTCCCCGAGCAGGCACCGGGATATGAGTCTAACATGATAATTCATTAGTGCAGGCACTGAGGCTCTAGACATACACAAGATGATGACTCCCTATTTAGGGGTTCTAAACACAATCTAAGGTGATGATTTCCTTATGGGGATACTGAGATTCTAGACAAGTATAATGGCTCGGGATAGACGTGGACCTAGAATTATAATTCCCTCATGTAGGCACAAGGATTTGAGGGCAGACACGAGTTTGAAACGATGGTTCCCCAATGAGGGACCCAAACACGCCCATGAGACAATGATTCCCCAGTATAAGCACTGAGGAACATGTTGAGAGGGCGTTCCCCAGTGCAGGCACTAGGGTCCAAGGTACGATCTAAATGGTAACTCCCCCAGTTCAAGCATCGGGGTTCGAAACAGATTTGAATTTAGGAGGATGATTCCCAGTGCAGGCACTGGATTTCACGGTGGCGCCCCCAAGAATGGTAGTTCTATGGCGATGACTCCCACTATATTGGGAATTTAAAATGATGATTCCCTAGTGCTCGCACTGGGGCTTAAGGCAATCATGAATCTAAAAGGGTGATTCCTTAGTCACCGTTTAGCTTTAACAGTCAAGCTCGTTCTTGAGGCTATACAATTATCAGATGCCATCCCAATATAATTTTAATTATGAATGCAGTGCAAAAATGCGGAAAAAAAAAGAAAAAAAAAAGAAAAAAGTCAGTAAGTTGAATTGGAAATAAATAGGAAAATAAAACATGGAAGCAAAGACTGATGAACTATCTTTACCACAACTCTCTCACTGGGTTGATTTTATAAAATTTAATTTAGATTACACCTTATAATTAAGTCCAATTCTGGTTTTATCTTTCTTTAATGCAGTGAAAACATGCTATGCAAGGGATTTTGCTCCTTGTGTCCGAAAGGCCGATTCCAATGGCTCAAAAACTAATTGACTTATATGGGTAGGCTCTATAGTCAACTCGTGAAGGCTCAGCTTGGATCTAAAACCCTAAAAAAAATTTAGATTGCCCCCAAGGAGATGGAGATCCCAGCTCGAGAGAGGACCCTGTCACAGAATCGTTCGTGCGAGTCAACCCCCAAGAAAGGTTACAATCTAAGCAGGATCGATAACTCAACCTCTGTAGGCTGAAACCTAACAGGGGAGATTCTCAGACCCCTACTAACTATTAAGGACTGCTTCGGCCATAGAAGCGAATTAAGGGTGAATAAGTAATTAAAATATGTTAGTGCATAGTGAGTAGGAGCATCCTAGACTACCCTTCCCATCCACCAAAGTGGATACATTGCAAAACAAATAGAAAGAAGATATAACAGATATATTACAATAACAAAAACACAAAAATCCAATATGAAAGGCCAAACTAATTTAAATTTTAATCTCAAAAGAAAGGGGCTTGACTCTCTAACTAGGCCCTAGTGGAGCTGTCAACTGTGAAGTCCGCAACATGGGCGGGCTTCGAGGAGTCGCCACCAAGTTTTCCAAAAAAACTTGGAAAAGGAAAAATGATTTAATTTTGATAAAAATGAGTTTTCAAAAATTGATCGGGTTTGAGAGTCTATTTGAGATGAGGGAAAGGTGTTAGGCACCCCTCTTCTCCCTTCCAAAGAAGTTTACCCCAAGATTAATATTTAAATTAGTTTGGCCTTAAAATGATTGGATCAAGAACAAAACACAAGGAAAAGATCGACTTGACCCAGAATGAAAGCCTAGGGCCTATGTACCCTCAAAGAGGGATCAAAGTCCACGTAGTTCGTGAGGCACATATTTGTGTGGGTGGGGAACACTAGCCAAACAACATTCATACGGTGTCCCGGTGCAATATGCCTATAAGAGCATCAGCTCCTCGGCACCTATCTATCATTCATTCACACAAGCAAACAAGTGAGGGTGTGTGATGCTCGTCAAGCGGTAGGCCCAGATGGCATGTAAACCAATGTCCCTGTAGGAGTATTTGATCCCCGATGACACAGAATATTAAGCTTAATTAAACAAATGAAGTAGAGTAGAAAATCGGGCTTTCTACGTCTGGGGTCGCGACCAACAACCTCAAAATAGCCTCCAAAACCAAACTAGAACTAACCAACCTAGGCGGTCGCCACCACCAACCCAGGTGGTCGCAACCACCGCAAGCAGTAGAAAGAAAGAAAAACAATGAAGTAGATCAAAATGAAAACACACTAGTAACACAGAACACGAGATCCGGGACATCGAGAGAGGATTTGACCGTCTCTCAGAGTGGCGCATGGCCTAGATCCTATTCCCTTGATCCAAAAAAGAGGAAGAACACAAAAAGATAATGAGATGAGATGCAAAACACAAAAAGAAAATGAAAAGTTTCTAACTACTCTCTCTCTGGCTTACGATTTTGACAGGGTTTTGGGTGAAAAATCCCGTCCTCTCAACAGAATGAGACTCGCTATTTATAGAGAGTTTCATGGTTCCAAAAAAGGAAGGTCGAATCTGCCCCATAATGGCAATTAACGTGCCTAGGGTCGCGACCATTGCGGCGAGGTGTCGCGACCCCGATAGCCCAAGACAACTTCATAAAGGGCCATAAATGCCCTTGAGGGTCGCGACCCCAACCCTTTATCTTATCCTTCACATTTAAAGATAATTAGGCTGATGTCATCATGACATAATTCCGAGGGTCGCGATTAGTGGACGTGGGGGAATCAACAATGATTCAAAGTTTTTTATCACCCTAAATCACTTCCCGAAGCTATTTCTGAGTCTCCTTTGACTCCAAAAATCCCTGTTGCTCCTAGGTAAGTCCCACAAACCTTTGAACAATTCCTCAATAATTAAGTTTGATCCTAGAATTTTTCCTGTAGTGCCTTCATGTGTCTAGCCTAGTCATCCATGTATTCATACCTGTGGGATACGTCTTGTTTTTCAAATATATTTTATGCGAACCATTTTGGCTAGAGCATTATTCAGAGTTTAGTCTATGAATTTTGATTAATTGCCAAGAGCCAATACTTGTCGTCATGTCGTGTCCAAACAAAGCGAAAGGCTTGTACAATAATGGTAAATTCAATCTCATGGATTATTGATGTCGAGATAAGCTGACATATAAAAAAGTAACCAATGTTGCTGCACATTGCGACATTATCCTTAGGAGGTAGTGGCGTCCGCAGACAAATATGGAGTAAGGTGGATGGAAGTCACGATGTGTATGTCTCTCACGTCGCGATGTTTGTAGAGAAACAAAATCCCAGGTGCATTGAGTTGGAAGTTGCAATGGCTTGGCACGTGCGTTGCGACATTGATGACACCTAAAATAGACATGCTATCAGGTGTCATTTTGCTTAATATTGTCAATAATAATTAGTAATATTAAAGTAAAAGACGCTAACTTGTGTACTGTTGGATATATTAGGGTCTTCGGGACTAAATATTCGCCCATGGGGGAGTTCGATTGGGTCGAGTGAGGATCCGTTGGAAAGCTCGCTGAAAGACGAACAAAACGACACCAAGATGACACTCATCGGAGGTCACACGAGCCCGCACTCGTGGCCCAAAGTGGGCTAGGTGATCATGATGGAAGCATGATATTTTGTTGATAATCCAACTCCCACATTGCTTAAATCAATGATGGGAACTCTCTCATCCTCCTATAAATAGAAGTGACTCCACACCTTTCTAGTTGCTCATTCCATGTGTTGGAAAAGGGGGGTCCCGTTTGGGAAACCCCACTCAGTATAATTTTCTCTTTCTCTTGAGTCTTCTTCTGCGCGTCAGTCGTGGACATGTGGCTCTACCTCTCGTAGGTAGAGTCCTCCGTTTGGTGCAGCCCTTTTCAGTGTTCGTTTGGAGGTCAGCCCTGGTGGATCATAGGCACTGGCAAGATCCGAGGTTTTAGCGATGGCGTCCAGGTTAGTTGCTTCCGTATTGTTTTATATTTGCTTAGATTTATTTTTAGTTTTTCTTTTCGGTCCCTGGGTCAAGTCGGGTCATGTGGACCCGGGCCTTTCCATACATTGGTATCAGAGCCTGGTTTATGCTAAGGCTCTGTTCTCCAAGGATTGATGAATCGAAAAGGGTTAGGAACATGTTTAGGGCTTGTATGATTTTTATTTATCTAAAACTTAGGAACATGCTTAGGTTCCCAGTTTTATTTAAATGTTCTAATTTTGATTTAAAACATGTGTTAGATCATACATTGTAGGGTAGGGTCCTATGGATTGGTTTCTGAATTTAAATTTAATATATGTTATTTTTAAATTCAACATTGATTGGTAACTAAAACCCTAAACCTAGAAACATGTTTAGGTTCCCCTTTCTTATTAGAGACCCCAATTCACATATATATAAATATTATTTTAAGGTATGTGTACCCTAAATATATATGTTAATGTATGCTACTGCTTTGGGGAGGGGGCAAGTCGACTGGCAAGAATAGGCTGCCGACAGTGGTCGGTTGGTAGATCACCGACGACCGGCGCGATCGCCGACGGAGGTCCGGCGACTGCCACCGCCATTAGTCGTTGGTGCCGGCGGAGATCTGGCAGCTTCCGCCGCTGCGGGTCGCCGGTGCCGGTAGAGGACCGGCGACCTCCGGAGCCGGTGGTCAGCCGATAGTGGTCTGGCGCATGCGTGGCCGTTGACTGCCGGCGACCAGCAGAGGTCAATGTTTGACCGTTGAACAGTCAACGCTGACTGTTGACTAGCGTCAGACAGTCTTCTATTGCGTATAATTTCTTTGTCTTGGCTCCGATTTCGACGATTTTTGAGTCATTTTTCTCGTTTTAGCAAGACGAAACCAAATATGGGGAGAAATTAGGGTTAATTGGAGTCTAAAGAGCGGATAGAATAATCTCTTGACTCATTCACATACACAACGAGAAAGAAGATTTAAGCGATTTGTGATCGTTTAAATTACCTTAAGCATTTTGCTCGAGTGGGAGCTAGGGGCAGCATGTGGCAGACCCATAACTCGATGTAAACGCTTAGCCACGTTGGAATTTAAATAGTAAATGACTATTTAAATGATTGTAAGCGTTTTAATCAAGTGGAAGTTCGAGGTCATGCCCGTGGCGACTCGATGTCCTTCTTGAACGCTTACATAATGGAAATCCAAAAGGGATTTTGAATAGTATGAGACTATTCTATGAAAATTGTTGAGTCAAACAGAGAAAGGTGTACATATATAGGCTCTCTATGTGATGAGGGTGGTTGACCCCACTTCTCGAATGCAGAGACTGACTATATCTACACTCGTGTTGCGTTGATTACAATTTTGAAGAGTTGTATGTGTAATAAGGAGCTGTGTAATTAGTGTTAGCATTTAGGATTGACTGATAGTCCAACTAGAAAACTTGTAAATGTGGATCTCATTAGAGAGATACTAGTTTGGTGACACTGTGGCCTCCAAACTAAGGCAACTTACAATCAAGTTTGATGCCTCCAAAATGCGCTCTAACAGGAGCATGAAGATGCATTTAAGGGAGAAATCAAAAATGATTTGGGAGTATGAGTAAACCTGAAAACTCCCCACTTGTAAACTATGAGTTCAAATTGTTGGTAGATCTCTTTCCTCCTATTGTGAGTGCATGTAGGTCATTCTGACCTTCACTAATACCATCAAGTTTCTTGATGATATTAAACACCACCTAGTGCTCAAAGATTGGTGGTACAAGGCTGCAAAATCTATCGAGTACGTAGCCTAAGTGGCTAAAGTTACTTAGAGCTCTAGCATCTAAGAACAAGGACAATGGGTCCAAGAGACGTGGTGCTAGGAAGAGGAAGGGTAAGTGTAAGGTAAGTAGCCTCAGTTCAAAGGAAAAGCAAGAGCGGAAAAGGGATTTTGGCCAAGGTCAAATGTTGCTTGTGTCAATCCATAAGGCACAATGCACAAAAATTGTTTGCAGCAATCATTTTCCTCTCACCCATGAACATTGATTCATGGAGTTCCGTCCTCTGCCCAATGAGAGCAGAAGTATCCTCATGGGAACAAAGCATTAATAAAGTTAAGAGGTTGGGCAGCTATAAGATGAAGTTGGGTAGTGACCACTCTTTATCTTTATATATGTTATGTGTTCAAGATACTGAACGGAATTTATTATGAGCTATTTTTCCGTGAGAGAACTTAGGATATAATGTGATCTACATATTTATCATGACTCCTTAGTGTTAGTTTTTGATTTTATAACAATGGTTGTGTTGTGATACACTTTGAATTACATTCGCGTAACTCAACTAGTTGCTTTGCTGTGTCTTCCTTTTGTGGTTGATACACCTGTTTACCAAGTGCGTGTGGGACACAATTACGTATTAGCAAAGGTGAATTTGTGAGGATAAATAAACTTTGCCTTACAGACAAAGCAATCTGAAAACCATTCAGTCATGAAACCAGAAAACTCGCTTTCATCAAATTAGTTTACTTGGACATCAGTGGTCCGATAAGTGTGGCCGCAAGGCAAGTGGCCCATTATTTTCTCACAGTTACGTGATGAAATTGGGATAGTTAGACAACTAACTATTCCACACAAACTCCACAGCAAAATGAGTTGCTCTTGGAGTTGGTTAAGTTGATAATGACTTAGGTGAACGTTTCTATTGGGGAGAAGCTTTGCCAACAGTCACTTTCGCACTTAACCATAAGCCCTTCTCAAATTATGTGAGTGATTCCTTATGAGTTCTAGTTAGGTAAAAGATCTGATTAGAGTATGCTGAGACCATGAGGGTATACAGGATACTTGATCCTTCCTATGAGTATGGGAAGTTTGACCTTAGAGGCAAATAGCGTGTCTTGGTAAGATAGCTTGGTCACTCAAAAGGATACGTCTTCATTAGCGAGAATGAAGACACTCCAGTCACATACTTTGAGACTAAGGATGTAATGGTCCTTAAGACAAACTTTTTTAGAGCAAGGGAGACGGATTTTGGGATGTGCATCTTTATTGAAAGTAGACGGACCTACAACACGTTCAGAGGAGCGTATAGATACATCTCTAGTTGCTGAGTCCAGTGGGAGTAATGCTTACGAGGAGCATATCTTCCACGAAGCACAATCCAAGAGGAGTACTAAATTATCAAGTGGAGTCTTTGATAGTTCAAAAGGCTCTCTCCGGCCCTACTAGTAAAATGTGGACTAAAATGATGGAAGAAGAAAAGACGAAGTCTATAAGGACACACCAAGTATAAGACTTGGTGGATCTGCCCATGTCATAAGGCATTTTGAGAACAAGTGTGCTCTCAAAAGTTAGGGAAGGCAGATGGGTCAATTAACCACTACTAGGTACATTAAGCAGTGAAGAGGTACATACAAAAAAAAGGTATCGACTGTGACGAAACATTCTCGTTTATTGTGTGGTCAGAGTCTGATTCTAGCTTTGGTCACCAGTTTAAGTTTGGGGGTACATCGATTAGGATGTCAAGACTACTTTTTTTGTATGGCAAACTAGGTGAAGGGATCTACGTGCACAAGCACATAGGTCTCATGGCAAAAGACCAGGAGCGCAGAGTATGCCGACTCCAAGGATCTGTCAAGATCTCACGTATTCATCTAGACTCGTGGTAATTGACCACTTAGTGAATTTCAAGAAAGCTGAGAGCATTTCATTACCCTCACGCTATATGTAGAAGACATATGGCTAGCTAGAAATAACATAGAGGCTGCTTTAGCCAATTAAGGATGGCTATCCTTTCATCTTTTAAGATAAAGGAAATGGTTTAGGAAGTGGGAGTCAAGATTCATGGAGAATGCTCTAAGAATTGACTCACTCTGTCACAAGAATCCTATGAAGAAGAGATTCTTGGTGGATTCCATTTGAGGGGACCTGAACCTAAGTGATGTGCTAGTAGCAAGAGGCAAGAGTTTGAGTCTTGCTATATGTCTTCAGACTAAGTCAAAGATGGAGTCATTGGATAGAATTTTCATACATGTAGTTGGTAGCTTGAAGTACAATGAGGACTGTACTCACTCCAACGTGCTTTTTGTAGTCGACTTGGTGAGCCGTTATCAGTAAAGCCTAGGTCAGACACACTGTTTAGAGTGTTATGAGGTACTTGTAGGGCGCTGCTGACAATCGATTGTTTTCATCATATTAGTGACCCGCAAACGACGGGCTACACATTGATGTCGATTGGATAAGAGACTTGGATGAGAGGACATCCACGTCTTGGTGTGCTTTGTTAAGCACTGGAACCATTTTGCAGAGAGGCAAGTAAGGATTATGCATTTCTCTGTCCACTAGGGACATGGAGTTCATTGCATGATCATCAACAGTACAGGGCAGTTTGGATTGGAAGATCTAAAGTCACTTATAGATCACAGACAGAGCTGTTGACCTAGTGACATTGATCTCATAAAGTCAAACAGCTATGGTTAACACCAAAGAAAGCCTATGTACCACAATAGAACGCAACACAACTTTGTATAAGACATCGTTACACAGTAGTTAACTACCCTGTTGTGTCAATCTAAGCATCAAGTGACTGGAGAGAGGGTCCTCACAGTATGACCTGTGATAGAGCATTGGCTCTATACCCTCACGGACCCGCATTGGTGGGTTGGCTGTATAGAGATACAAGCCGTAACACTAGTGTTTTAGATACACATGATTGCTTAGAACCATGGTGATTTAACATAGTTTATGTCATGAGGACAAGCTTTGTCAGAGCTCTATTTCTTAATCATAAGTAAAGTATGATGCCTAGGCATACCTTTATTTTGCGTGGATCAAGAAATAGAAGTACTTTTTACACAATATATAAAGTATGTCGTACAGGCTTTGGAGGTAGGCTCTCTCACACGAGCAACCGCCTTGGACACGTAGGTGGTGTAGGACAAGATGAGACTTGGATGCTTTTTCCTTGAACACCAAAATGAGATATTGTGTGAATATCCAGAGGCAGCTCAAAAGCGCCGAGTGTTGGACAGGAAAATACCACTGTGAATTGATAAGTCGCCCTAGTAAGTGTACTATGATGAGATCCGCTAAGATGATGAGGTCTTATGATCGAATTATGAATTCCCGCTATTCATAATGCCTTTAGCCAGACGTGAGTGCTCCACTTAGCGCTATCATTTATAACTCATTTATATATAAAACCCAATGATGCCTCACATTAATATCTAAGTATTATAATAATTATATATTCTTCCTTTTCATATTACATAAATTATTTAATCTTACAAAATCTTTCATTGTGAAAAATTATATACATTTTAAAAATTTGAAAGTACTAGTATTAAAAAACTTATTGAATTGTACATAATTTAATTTGGGCAAACATATGTTTCCTTTAAGTCAACCACCGTGAGCTTACTCTTGTTAGGGTCAGTATACTCCCCAGTACAACAATACCTATTCGATTTTGAAGCTAAATAAGTACTTTTGCATCCCATTACATTGTCGTTGCACTGCACTGTCAAAGTCGGCAAGCAACTGACATTCAGATTAGCCTTGTAGAAGTGGAAAGTAGATTATTGTTGTATTCAAAAACCTTCTAGTTACCTTTACGCATATTATTAAGGACTTAATTGTAATGTAATATAAATCTTCAAAGGACTAATTTGTATGACAATATAATTTTTTAGGAACTAGTTTGTATAATAGTATAGTCTTTCAGAGACTAATTTGTATAGTTAATAATCAATAGTGCCATGTAGGCAGTTAACAGTCCCACGTGGGCAGTTAACGGTCCACGTCAGCACTTCCTTTAACGGCTTTTAACGGAATTTGACGAAAGGCCAACTTTTAAAATAGATTAATCTTTCAAAGACTAAGTTGGATAATCGAAATCTTTCAGGGACCAAAATATTAATAGACCGATCTTTCAGGGATCAAATTGTATATTTACTCTATTATCAATATTTATCACGTTTTAAAGTTTATGGTCAATTTTTATAACTAGATTTTAATTGTGGGCACACACTATAATTTCAGCTAATGGATCAATATGGACTCTACCCATAACAAAATTTCATAAATGGACCCGGGCCCACAACTTACCACCAAATGGACCTTTTAATTTTTTATAAGGTTGCAGGGATTTCGGCCACCTGGTGGCTGAAACACCTTTTGGGCCTTGGTGCTTGTGCCTGTTTGGTCACGGGCACCAAGGGGTAGGTGTTTCGTCCACCTGTATGGTCAGGGTCCTAGTTTGACTGGGCACCCTGACCGTTGGATCAAGTTTTTAAAAGAAAAAAATTTAACCGTTGGATGAAATAGAGTATTTTCGGCTACTTGCCTATCGAAAATACACTATTTCAACAACCCCACCCCACCGTTAGATCAAATAGTGAGATATTTGAACCATTGGATTGGAAGAAAACTTTTCTATATAAACCATTTTCTCTTCTATCACCATTCATTCCATTCTGCTCTTTTAATATTGTGTGAGAGATAGAAGAATATGAGAGTAGAGTATTGTAGCAAATTTTGAGAATATGAGAGTTGATGAAGAGAAGTTAGTGTATTTTTTTTCTTTCATGGTAAATATTATACTATTATACTAATATAGTAATTATTATAATATTATACTATTATACTAATATATTATTATACTATTATAATAATATAACATTACTATTATACTAATATGGTAATTATTATACTATTATGCTAATATGTAATTGTAACTGTAGTTTTTGGTTCGGACAATTGTTATTTGCAATTAAGGACCGCAAGAGGTCGTAACCTTGGGGGACTTGTCCTTAAGTGAGGAACTTAGGTGCCTACGTACCCTTGGGAAGGGATCAAAGTCCATGTAGTTCATCATAGTGACATCTATACGGGCCGTTAGGCCAAGCGGTTACTTGTATCGGGCCATGTGTGGCTAAGACGTGCGTAAGGTACTCCGGGCGGGCGAGCCGCTCTTGGGAGGTTGCCTTAGAATGTGAGAGAGCTTGAGTCTCTGGGAGCTATTAGGAGCTCTGTTGGTGGAATATTCCGGGACGGAGATGCGTCTGCCGGTGGCCAGACCTGGCGGTGCGTTGGCAGAGCTTGGGGTGCGTAATGAGTATTGGGCAAGAGGACGTCTGAGGGTGCTCAAAATGCTTGCCTGGATGATTATGGGCAATGCTCTTCTGATGGTCGGATTTTGTCCTTAAGTCCCCCTGGTGAGGGTCTTTTTATACTAAGTGTGGGGAGGACGTGCTCGACCCACGTTCTTGACAGTTGTGGGTCGTCCCACGACTCCCAGGGGGTTTCCCACGTCTCTTGGACGGGAGCCCTCAAGAGGTGACGTGGACAATGGCCACGTAAGGGGCATGTGTGTGGTTCCACGTGTCGTTAGCGTATGCTATCACTAAACTTCTAGAAGCTCAGTGCCACGTGTCCTTAAGCAGAATATTCCGCAGTTACAGTAATTATTATATTAATATATATATATATATATATATATATATATATATATATATATATATATCAGGATTAGTAGAATATTTTTTTGATTTTTATTATATGAAATATTATTTGTTGGATTATAATTTGAAATTAGAATTTTTGAGAATTTTTTTGATCAATTAATGATGATAATAACAAAGAAGAGAGACAAATAATTAAGAATATTTATTACATTTAAGAAAATAATTTTTTAAATTAGTATTGGTAGATTTTTTACTTGTTGAGCACTATTAAAGTAGTTGTAATTAATATGTATTAAATTAATTAATTAATAGTTTTTGTCAAGGTAATGCATATTTTTTAAGTATTTACTATTATGAATATTTATTATATTTACAAAAATATATATTTTTAAATAGATCAAATTAATTAATAATTTTTAAATTAAAATTTATTATATTTACTTGTTGAGCACTATCAAAATAAAATGATCTAGTTGTAATTATATTTTTTAAAAGAATAAAATATTAATTAGATTTATGTACCCTTTAAGCTTTGGTTAAATTTTAATTAGATGTCTTATTCATAGCCATAGTTTATTTAATTAATTCCTGTAGTTACAATGCATGTCTTATTAATGTAATTTTTTTTTAGGTGCAACAGATTTGGGCTCCCAAGTTCGTCAGGTGTGTGCAATCGACGGTTGGAACACATGAGGTAAGATTGTTGATAACTGTACTCAATTTTCCGTAATTGCTTTAATTAGTGTTGTCGTCTTGTCATCCTTATACCCTTCGTACAGGCTTGGTGATTTGGCCGTATGATTTATATGGTATACCTGACGTTCAACCACATACGTACATGGGAGCCGTGACCATAGGTCACGATGCTTGGGGCATTGCAGCGAACAACAAGGAAGTTTGTGCAAGTGACTTTCCATGTGTTGACAGGCTTGGATGTTCAGGAGGGGCTGAACCTGCCACTGTTTGCGCAAACCTACAGGTTCAATGTTGCGCTTAGAGTCGCAGGTTCAGCTTCCCTGAACATCCAATCCTACCAACAGATGGATAGTCGTGTGCAGATGCCTTCCTTGTTGCCCTTTGCAAAGTCGTGTGCACCATGATATATAGCTACGGCTCCCTTGTACGTATTTGACTTATCATTCAGTGCATTGTCTAGATCAGACACGCCATCCTGAAGGACACATTGAATTAACGTAGTTAAAGTTCTTTGATTGCCATTATTAACAGTCTTAAATATGATTTCAGATCCAGAGGTGTGGTCTCTACAAAGTTAGTCAATGGGTCCAGTGGGTTTCAAAGATGCAAGCATGGAAGGCGTGCTCCTTGGAACATGCTTTTGGACATCGGAGACATACTTGGGTCGCAGCCTGGGCAAGTTGTCCTCGAGGTCCCCTTCTCTGCAGCTCCAGCATGGAGGGCGTGCACTTTAGAGCATGCATTGGGCTCCTTCTGTCACTCCCTCCATGCTCGACGTTGGCCGTGGGAATTGAGCTGCACATACATCATCGTTCCATATCCGCTTGGAGATATGGTTTTGTTCCTGCATCAGCAGAGACATATCCTCTGGTCCAGTGTTCTTGTCGAGTGGCCATTACAGTAAATGCCTTGTGTCATCAAATACAAATTGTATTGTACAAAACAATATTAAATACATAAGCCGTGTATTAAATACAAATTGTATTCATAAAACACACCATGTACCAAAACAATATTGACCACACAAATATAAATACATATACATATACATAATGTACAACAAATTTACATCCATATTGTATTCTACAAGACAATATTAAATACATAAGAATTGAAACAAAAATAAATGCCCACAGTTTCTTCGGTTTGGGCATGACCCACGCTTGTCTCCCGTTTGTCTGCAGAGACCGCATCGTCTTTGTCGGGGTGGCTCTCTTTCGGCTGGTTCCCTTTGGTCCATTTCCATCTGCATTTTGCGTGCTCAAGGTCGCCTCCTCTGCCTGCGATTACCCGAATTCGGCATTAGGTTCGGCCACTCATATTTTGGCCAGTTTTCCTCTGTCCCAATTGAGTGAAACTGACCGCTATATGCTTGGCGCATTGTCTCCAAGTGATACACATTGTCAACGTAAGGCGTGATGGATATGTTAACAAATGCACAAGTCGCGAGCACGTGTTGGCAAGGGTAATGCTTGGCCTGAAATACACCACAATCGCAGTACCCATCGGACAGAACAACTTTGCATGTTCGCCCTTGCTGGTCCTGGTGACTGACATATGGCTCCTCAATCTCAAACACCGTGCTCTGGAGATTGTAGTTTCTCACTCAAAATCCAGATGCTATGTCAGTCAACTTCTCCAAATCTTGTCACCTTCTCGCTGAATAGCCTGCTCGCCCTTAATTGTGCATCGATAGTGGTCGACTAAGTGACGAAGTACCTAACCAACCGATGGAACGTCGCCTTCACCAACCCAGCAATTAGTAAGAAACGAATGCCTTTCACTACATAATTCATACACTCGGCCAAGTTCATCGTCATATGAAAGTATCGTCGACCCTCATCGTAGGCTTGAGCCCACTTCTTCTTCGGGATGCGATCGAGCCAATCTGAAGCTTGGGAATTCTTAAGCCTTAAAATCTGGAGGTTCTCTTCCACTTGATGTTTTTGCATTGTTCATGTTGCATAATACATCATACATAAAATTAGGCTTACATTAAAAATTCAAATACCACATGCGAGAAAATTAGAATATTAATAATGTAGGTAATTCATCGGTCCAGATGAATAGCTTCTTCAACTTTGCGTTCTTGTATGCCTTGTTAAGGCTGTTCGACAAATGCCTGATACAATAGACATTCCTAGCATATGGGGGATGCCACATAAGTCTCTCATCATGTACAACGTTTAAGATGCCTTTATGCTTGTTTGAAATGAAGCAAATGTCAGTTCTACCTCTCACCAGGAGAAGACAAAGTTGCATCAAGAACCAATGCTAGGATGATTCATTTTCTTTCTCCACGATGGCAAAGGCAAGGGGTACCACCTTCCTATTACCACCTTTCCCTACAGCGAGCAATAGCGTCCCTGAATACTTCCCATACAAGAAAGTTCCGTCAATTTGGAGTATTGGCTTCAGGTGATGAAGAGCTACAATGGATGGCGCGAACGTCCAAAAGACAAGATGGAAACACATGGCATCAGAATTATCAAGCTGCGGCATGTGTTCCCAAACCACAACTGAACCCGGATTGAAGTGTCGCGTTGCCTCCAACCAACAAGGCATGATGGCATAAAACTTATCCCAATCACCGAATTCCCTAGAATGTGCCTTGTGCTTCGCCCTCCAGGCTTTCTTGTACTTCACGGTGGTGTTGAAGAGGACACGGATTCGGTCAATAATAGCGGAGACAAGAATGCCGGGTGTCTCTATCACATTCGACACAATACAAGAAGCAATAAAGCTTGAGTCCATCTTTGGATTATCTTGGGTCAGCGTCGGAGTGACGTAGGTATGTGGCCTAACATACCACGTAATCTCTCAGTAATAATCTCTTTGGTGAGCCCTCATCCACCACTTACAGGGGTTATTGTACCATTTACAATGGTAGTCCACGAAGGTGGCCTTTGACTTAAACACCTTGTAATCCCTGTGCTGCTGTATGGAGTACATTTTCACAGCCTAACGGAGCGTATCCTTGTCATTAAACATAGCTCCAACGAACAATGGTATGTCCATGTTAAGAGGTGCATCTTCTGGTAATTTCGGGCCAGCCTATGCCTCCATGTCATTCTGTTCATAAAAGGCAGCAAGACGCTCGTCTGGAAGGTCATCGCCTCCCCCAACTTCACCTACATCATTATAGTCATTTCTATCCCCATCGCCACCTTCATCATCTGACCCATCGTCAATACCATCATCTTCAGAGGTTTCACCACCACTTGCCTCAAGGTCACCCTCACTGCACGTGTTTGAAATGTCGGATGGGACAAAATTAGGATCTGTGCTCTCTTCCTCATCCTCATCCACAAATACAGTAACCTGGTAGCTACTTTCGCCAACTGCAGGATTGCGTCGAGAGGAACTAGCACGGTCACACACATTAGCTGGAGGGACGTCAATAATCGTTGAATCGATATTTGTCGGCTCAATGGTAAAATGTTCAACGACTTGAGTGCATGCAATGACCATGGATGAGCCTCCTTCATCTATGACTTGTGAGACATTCAAATCGAACTCAACAATCGAAGTTGACACCGTCTGCACTAGCAACTCCACGCCATTAAGTTTTGTGGAATTGTCCCTAAAACATTCAAACATCATCCCCACAGAATAATCGTCACATAGGTTAAGCTCCCCGAATTGCAACGGACACAGCGTCATTGGCATTCCGTATGCCACATTACAAATCTCTTCACCTCTCCCCATTTTTAGCCTATCTTTTATACTTTGCTTCAACTGCGCAAGAGTCATGTCGTCCGTTAACATGACTCCCTCAACTCTGTTTGCTTGGAATGCCAAGCCATCGTTCCTAGTGAAACAACTTCCATTCTTATACAAAAATCTCCTAACTCTCATGGCCATTGGACGAAGAAGTTAAAAAGAAGGAATGAAGAAGTGTGAGATGTTGGAGAAGAAGGAACAAAGATGAAGGAGGAAGAAGGGAAACAAAGTGGTCCTCCACCTCCTACAATTTTTATAGGCAAAAAGGTCTTAGTTTATCCAATGACTATAAATTTTTTTTAAAAAAAAAATATTCATCCAACGTCTAGACTCGTGGTCAAATACTTGTCACCCGCGATCAAACAGGCACGGGCACCAAGACCCAAAAGATATTTGCAGACTTTTTTGTAAGGTTTCGACCACCCTTAAACTCTAAACCCCACAATCCTATAAAAAATAAAAAATTAAAAGATTCATTTGGTGGTAAGTTGTGAAACGAGTCTAAAATCTTGTTAGGGGAGGGTCATATTGTTCCATTAGCCCTATAATTTCCCCAATTTACAATCCGGAAAACAGGGTGCGTGCGAGGTTATTAAGGCAATGGCCGAAACGCTAACAAAGAAGAGAAAAATGGGCGACGGACAGGGGACAGATTGTACAAAGGCAGCAGCAAAATGGCCTATTATCAAAACGAAAAAGAATCTCCAGATTACACGCTTCAAAGATAACGATCTATTCACGGTAAGAATTTCATCCGAAATTCTGAAATTCTTTTGTAAACTTATCTCTTGTCGATATCTTAGCTTCATCTTTATGGTTACTTACGATTTGATTGTGTTTCAATTATAGATAATTATGAGATCTGAACTGCTAGTTATTCATTTCACTATCCATAGTTCACAACTTCTGCTGTTCGTTTGTTTAAGAACTCAGAAGTTTATATCAGGATGGGGACCATCAGAGGAGTAAATGTTCGTTCTGTTAGGATGCTTGTCCTGCTCTTTTAAAAGTTATTTACCCAATAAATCTTTTAGCAGCATTCAAATCAAAATTAAAGGTAGCTAAGTTTTTAGTTAATCTGTACCTGATTATTGATTTTTCCACTTGTTTTTTTTTCTCCTGGCTTTATGGAACTGGAAATGAAGAAAGCCCGTTTATTAGGTTGCCTTAACCCAGTTTGAACAGGGTTCAGCTTTGAATTGTGAAAATAAAGTTGCCTTAGGAAAAAAGCACCAGATGTCATACAATCCCATTATATATATATATAGTAAAACGATATCAGCAAATATGGCTGCAAACCTATGTTACAAGGAAGACAATTTTACTGCAACGTAGTTTGATGAAGTTTGGTGGAAGATTGGGCCAAGATTATAATTTTTTTTCTGATTGGTTGATCTATTGTGTAATTTTCATAGTGTTTTTCAACTGGATCTGTTTAATTGTTCTGAAACAAATAGAATGCTGTCAGAAAACTCCCGCACATTTGCCTTTGCCATGTATACATGTGTTTAAAATCATTCTATAAATTCTTACTGTGGTAATCTTCCTGTTCAAGAATTTAGGTCCAGAGTTTTTTCTCTCCTGCTGAATCAAAAGCATTCATTAAAGCTGCAGAAGCTATTGGTTTTTCTCATCAAGGGAGTCTTGGTCCAGCAAAAGGTGAAGCTTACAGAGATAATGATCGAATCTCTGTGAATGATCCTGCCCTTGCAGATACAGTTTGGGAGTCTGGACTCAACAAATTATTTTCTGATATAAAAATTCGAGGGAAGGTTGCTGTTGGTCTAAATCCAAATATTAGACTCTATAGGTTGGTTTATTTTGTTCTAGTTCTGAACCTAATGATTTCTTTTGGAAGTGTTGGTAAAAGCTGTTGGTTTAATAGACGTTCCAGGACATAAGATTCTCATTTATGTAATCTCTTTTTCACATAGAAAACCTCATGTAATCTCTATTTATATGGTTTTGAGGAAAATTTAGGTGCATTAACATCACTAACGATCATGCACTTCATTTTAGGTACAAGGTTGGTCAACGCTTTGGACGTCATATTGATGAAAGTGTTAATCTTGGCGAGGGAAAGCGCACCTATTACACCTTGCTAGTGTATTTGAGTGGTGGAATTAAATCAAATTCCAAAAATGCGACCAACAACTCTAGTGATTCTTCGGTTGATCCTCTAATTGGAGGAGAAACTGTCTTCTATGGTTCAAGAAATAGTGTTGTCGCAGAGGTAGCTGAACATTTTTTTTTCCTTTCTACTTCATGTGTTAAGAAGTTTACTTGCTGCAATTTGTGGAATATGGCTATGTGCTTGGAGTTTTAATGCAACATTGATTTCATAGGTGGCACCTATTGAAGGGATGGCTCTCCTACATCTTCATGGAGATAAATGCTTGTTACATGAAGCCAGAAATGTCACAAAAGGTGTCAAATATGTTTTCCGTTCAGATGTAGCATTTGCTTGAAGAATGATATACATCTTGTATTAAACAATGATATATTTTCTAGCTGTTCTCCTTGTCAGCCTATCACTTAACAAAATCATGATATGATTCTATGGGTTTGTTTGCATTGGGGATTAAGAGGAGAAGGGGAGGAAACTGGAGAAAAATATAATCTGGTCCCCTTGCTTGGGAAGTTAGAAATCATAGGCGGAGAATCCTCCGTTATCTCTATCCTTTACAATTTTAAAATACCCCAATTTGGGGTATTTTGGAGGATATCTAAACAATGGGAAGAAAAATGGGAGATTGGTCTCCCCTTCCCTTCCCCTCCTAATTGCCATACACACCCTAAATATTGGTGCTATGCAGTAATATTAAAAATAAATAAAAAAAATAGAGATGCTACAGATAGTTTACTGTTTTATTAACTGAATCTGTAATATTTTTTGAACTTTTACATCATGTAGTTGTTGGAAAATCTCGGTGTCTAAAAATATTTGCGTAATGCCTGTTGCTTATAGTGATCCATCCAATCTATGATCCCTGGGCCTTTAATTGATTGCTCTGTTTAGTAGTAAGCCTAAATGGAACATTCTGAAATGACCATAGAGGCGGTTTTAGGGAGATATATTATGATGTTCCCCCTTTGTGTTCTTTTGTGTTTACATTATTTTCATATCATTTTCTTATGCCATGTCCTTTTTCTAAAAGCCACCAAACAATTCCAGTGTTAAATTGATTTCAACATTTGAGACAGACTAATTGAAACTTTTCTATTGTAATTTGACATTTATGAATTAGTTTCTGGTAACTTCCATGAGGACGCCCTTAGACCGAACTCTCATCAGTCTGTCTCATGACCTTTTAATGTATCACTGCCTAGTTGATAATCTGATCAAAAAGCAAAAAAAAATTAAACTTCTGTTTGAGTAGTTCTCTCTGGCTTTGGTATTTAAATCCACTCTGGGAATACCCTGTGGCTTCTCCTGCCCTTATAGGATGAAATTTTGAAATAATATGATTTGTTTTTTCTGTAAGAATGCAACTATTACATTATCTGCTCTCTCAGAAATTAGAGATTATAAAGGAACATTAATGGAAGTCTGTTATATGTTAGGCTAGTAGCTGTTGGACCTTGGAAATCAATCGTTTAGTGGTAGTCTGAGTTAATGTTTGTTGCTGTTATTGTATAAGTAAGAACTAGTTGAACAAATTTTCAACCGTTTCATATGAAATTCCCGAACTGTAAAAATTGAAAGGAACCGGAGATATTGTGCTTGCACATTTAGTTTATGAGTACTCATAGTTAGTTTGTAGCATATTATTGGCCTTCCCTTTCTCTTTATTTTGCAGAAGTTGGTTTTATATAAAAGAACGCTTCGGACTTTTTGCCTCTCTTTCGGTTTGCAGCTCATCTTTAACTAAATAATAGTGGACTAAACTAATATTATGTTCCTTAGGTTCCTCAATCAAAATAAAGTTGGAATTTTTTCTAAAAAGAACAATAATAGTTGTCTTCTCTTTAATAATAATAACAGTCTTTTGACTTTTATCAATAAGAAAAAAAAGATCAAGTCATAATACTCAACAGTGGACCTGCCTGTATAATTGTCCTTATTTTGGTAAATGCCTTTTATAAGATCTTTATCATTAATTTTAGGTTAAATGCCTATTTTGGTCCTCTATGTTTCACCCAAGTTTTAAATTGGTCCTTTATCTTTCAAAAGTTTTATATTGGTCCTTTATGTTTTTCAAAAGTTTTATATTTGTCCTTCAGGTTTCATTCAAGTTCTATATTAGTCCTTTATGTTTCATTCAAGTTCTATATTGATCTTTTATGTTTCATTGAAGTTCTATATTGGTCCTTTATGTTTCATTGAAGTTTTATATTAGTCCTTTATATTTCATTAGAGTTTCATATTGATCATCTTAGCATAATTTTATTTTTTGCTTAAACGACGTCATTTTGGTGTTTTTGGTGTGTCTAAGGCCACGTCAACTATCTGATATACGTAAGAGAGATTGTGAGTCCACCTCGGCACGCCATGTCAGGAGTTAACTTAAGAAATTGATAGATTTGGATCGAAGGACCAATTTAGAACTTCTGGAAAACATAAAGGACTAATTTAAAACTTTTGAAACATAAATGACTAATTTGAAACTTGAGTGAAACATGGAGGACCAAAATGAATCTCTGACCTTAATTTTATAAGCATACGTATACTTCACCTGAAACCAAACAATGTGTTACCATTATTATTCTAACTGCAATTATGTACTTTTGACTAACATATCCTTATATCTATCATTTATTTAATATGATAAATATTAAATTAGCATTTGATTAATATGAAATAATCAGTTTTGTTTTTTCCTAAATATAACAAATTGTAAAATAATCATGTGATAAAGTAATAGATAATTACTAAAAACAAAATAGTGTTTTTTAAAGATTAACCAACTAAAGCATAAACAACAGAGAAATGAGAATCTTAGAGTGGAACTGATGTTAATTATGCTTCTATCAAATAAAAATATCAAAGAGCCATATTAATAAAGGAAGACAAATTGCTCTCTTTAATTCATGGGAAAGTAGCCATCATTTCATTTATTAAAACATGAGTAATAACATTATCATTATGACGTTGCTGTGAACCACAAAGATAGTGAACAAAGTAAAAACTTTTTGGTACTTAACAAGTCTCCGGCATCTCATTCTCAATAATTGATCCTCTAAAATGTGTTTTTGATAAAACGTATAAAATGTGTTATTTTTATACATTAACCCACCCGTAAATAAGCAGATTAATATATAAAACAAACGCACTTTAACGCTTTTCAAAATTCATATTTCAGAGGATCCATTCTCGTCAATCAATATTTTTCTCTCAATTGACGACGCGGCAATGAAGTCTGACTTCTCCCTTTTCGGACACACCCACATTCCCAAGTTTCAACATTGAAGCAACAAACTCTCTGAAGAACAAGTTTTGATCTTTGGCAAACGCTTCAGCAATCCATTTCGTCCTATAATCCCCAACAAGTGACTGATCCGATGAAAACACACCTTGTCCAGCAAGCAATCTCTTGTAATAATCATTATCAAACACTGAAGCAGTTGAGTCCAAGAACTGTCCAGCATTCTGGTCCCTATTGGGTTTTGGTGGGCATTTCTTTCTGAGATCTTGTGCAAACTCAGTGTCCAAACTAGGATCAATTTCATGCAATAAACTGAAATTATGAAGGCGAGCTTCGAAAGAAGAGCAATGTGAGAAGCCTAGAGTGTGGCCACCAGAAAGAGTAACCAAATCTTTCACTCCCAAACCTCTTTTGGCAAAGCTCTGAATGAGTTGGCTCACATTTAAGGTTGGTGCTGGTAAGTTTATGGTATCAGATGCTTTTGATACTCTTCCATCTTTTCTTCCTTTGAGTACATCCCAATTTGGACCTCCAGACTGTCATATTAATTAAGAAATTATCAATGAAAAGTTAAAAACAAATAAAGGAAAGTTAATTGCGTATTAGAAGTGCAAAGATAATATATGTTTAATTTTAAATAGAACTTTTTAGCCGACACTATTTGATCATAGAGCTTACTCCAGCTAGGGTCATATATATATATATATATAATTTAAATTAAATTATTATTTTTCCTAAAATTTTCGGTTGCCTCATTTTAGTCCTTGAATGATATATGAAAATATTGAATTTAATTCTTGACATATTCTACTTGTCTCATTTAGTGTCTAAATCATAAAAATATCAAATTTAGTCCTTAAGAGATACCTTATGTCACAATTTTGTCCATGCTAAATAAAGAAAAAAAATGAAATGCAGAGACAAAATTGTGACACAAAGAATCTTTTAGGATTAAATTTAATATTTTCATAGTTCATGGACTAAATTAAAAAAAAATGAAATTTTTCAAAAACTAAATTTAATATATTCATAATTTCGGAACTAATTAAATTAAGACGAGTACGATGAAACCAATAATTTACTGACTAACTTATTAGTATTTAAATGCCTATGTTTTTAGAGTTATCAAATTCAAATCTTTAACAAAAAAGTTGGTTAAGTTAAAACTTTTCCAACTCCTATATCAAAATAGCCTGTTTAGCCTAGCTCTAAAAAGTTTAAATTATTTGAATCCAAGTTAGACTTGCCTAGGTGACAACTCTAAGTTATAGAAACATTTCTTGTGCTCTAAGCCTCTAATATTACTGAAAAATTCAATATTACTATCATTCATATTTTAATAAATAAATGATTCTTGATTAAATTTTAGGATACAATTCAATCATATATAATTTCGAACTAAGTTTTGTGACATTTTCTTAAAAAATAAATTATATTATACGTTAAAATAGGTCAAAACTCTAAATTGATCCCTTATGTTTGTACAAAGTTTCATATTGGTCCTTTATGTTTCAAAAAGTTTAAATTGGTCCTTTATGTTTGCAAGAAGTTCCAAATTGGTCCTTCCGTCCAAGTCCGTTTATTTCTTCTGTTAAGTGCTAACGTGGCGTGCTGAGGTGAACATATCATCTCTTTTACGTGTCCATTTAAGCTGACGTATAATGTCACATCATCGCCACGTCATCATCTACTATCATATGTGATGACGTGACACTAATGTGGCAATGACGTGGCATGACATGTCAGCTTAGATGGACACGTCAACACGCCACACTAGCACTTAACTTAAGAAATTGAGAGATATAGAATTATTTAGTTATATAATTACCAGGGTCACAACATCTCTTGCTGCAATGGCAATTATATCAGCACATGAAACTGTGTGAGGACAAGCCTGTTCAAGCTTGGCTTTAGCATCATCAATCACATAGAATGATCGAACAGAGACATTAGGAGGGCCATCTTTCTCTGCTTTGTTTGTGGGAGTTGAGTCCAATAGTATTGATGCGTCACAACCCTACACACAAAAAGTAAACCCATCTTCAAAAGCTGCTAGCTCGTAAAGAAAAAAATTAAGGTACGTTCTTTATATAGAAATAGAAAGGAAAAGGGAATAGGAATGAGAATGCGTTTTCTATGTTTGATAGTAAAAGTTTGGGAATGAAAATAGAATGGGAATGTAATAAAATTACCATTTTACCCTTTATATTAAAATAATAAAAAGAAAAGAAAGTTATGATTGTGTCAAATCAAAGGGTATAATAAACATTTTGTATATTTTTTTTCTTTTTTTTTTTCCTTTTTTCTTGATGGAAAAAATAAAGGAAAAAGTAGGTGGGCCCAATCTATCTACGGAACATGCCCTAAGTTCCTTAAGTATTTTATTGAGCATCCCATCCTATCACATGTGAACTTTATATCTCTAATACTCCCTCTTAAATCCAATTGATTTTTTTTTTCAGTTGTGACATTTTTTTTTTAATCTTGAACTTGTGGCTTGTGTTTTTTTTAAAGTTTCAAAGGCCTCTTTTTGTTTGTACTCTTTGTTTTTTAACCTCAAAAACCACACATTTTTTTCTTTTTTAGTGAGATTTTTTTTGGATTTAGATCGTCATGAGTCGTAAGATTATTGAGCTCTGATATTATGTTGAAACTCAAGTAATTTGAAAAATTCACCCTAAAAAATTAGCTCATAAAAGAGAAAACCAAGCTCATTAAGTACTTCATTGAACATCTCATCCCATCATATGTGAGACTTCATATCCCTAATAATATTTTATATATAATAATTTGATCGTCCTAATTGTGTTTGAAGACAACGGATTTTTTGAATTACATTTTTATTTTCATATTAAATCGTAAACGATTTAAAAGGACTTCAGCACTAATTTTAAGGCTTGGATAAAGAGAGAGCAAAGCATACGTACCCTTATAAAACAGTCATGGAAGAACATCCTCAAGATACGTGCTGGGACCTTTGGGTCATATTTAGAAGCATTGAGGACTGTTTCAGAAATGATTTTCTCCATCTGAGGACATGTTTGGGCATAGTATTGAGCATCAAGCTCTGCTTTGGAAATTGATGAAACTGAAAGAACTGTGAAAAGGAGAAGTGTGATAGGAAAGAAGATGCTAATTTTAAAAGCCATAATTAGATGATAATTGGTATCAACTCTCAGGCAATTGGACACTCAAGTTATGATGATGACTACTTGATGCAAATGTAAACAGATATATATAGAAGTGAGGCATGCCAAGAAAACATATGTATAACGCATAGTCGTTATACTTTGAAGCCACTCAAATTATTAGTTTGGTCCTAATTTTTGTTCTGCTTTAAGACCAAGCAGTACCTGAGCCCACAATCAACAAAAGCATCGGATGTAAGATGTACCACAAAAAGTACAATATTATCATTAGGTACTAATAATGTATTGGTCAAAACCTCAAATTGGTCCCTTATGTTTGCACGAAGTTTTATATTGGTTCTTTATGTTTCAAAAAGTTTAAATTGGTCCTTTATGTTTGCAAGAAGTTCCAAATTGGTACTTCCGTCCACTTCCGTCGTCAATTTCTTAAGTTAAGTGCCGACGTGGCGTGCTGACATGTCCATTTAAGCTGACGTGTCATGCCATGCTAGCGCCACATCATCACATATGAGAGTAGATGATGACGTGGCACTGATGTGGCAATAGCGTGGTATGACACGTCAGCTTAAATGGACACGTAGGAGAGATGATATATCCACCACAGCACGCCACGTCAGCACTTAACGGAAAAAATAAACGGACTTGGATGGAAGGACCAATTTAAACTTTTTGAAACATAAAAGGATCAATATAAAACTTCGTGCAAACATAAGGGACCAATTTGGGGTTTTGACCTAATGTATTTTAATATTATGCCACAGTTCTGTTGGGTTGTGCATATCAGGTTATCAGTTTAGGTAAGATGTAATGTCGGTAAGAGAGATGGAGTACAAGATTTGGTCGAACTTTTGGCATTTTGTTTTACTGGAAAGGTTCCTGATGAAAAGGAAAAAAGAAGTTTCACTTTAAACATTTATTGTACTATTCTTCCAAGGATCAAGGATCTTTAATTAGTTAGAAAAACCCTACAAGCACAAACATTAACACAAAATGCTTGACACAATAAGGAGAAAAAACCGTCACATAAAATGGTATATATATTTATATGTTGTTAACTTATATGTGGCTTCTCATCATATGCACCAATGGCCTAAGCTTTTCAAGCTAAACTCAATTTTATTTGCTGTTAATGTTGACGACCCTTGTAAATAATTTGATAGTTGGCCATATAATGAGATTATCCTTCTTGTATGTCCAAACTTGTGTATTATTAATGTTGCTTCTCCTGTACATTTGGGCATAGTTCGTTGATCTTGTACTAAGGGCTCTTTAGGGAATAGAATTGTTTAGATTACGTTTAGTATGGAAATGCAATAAAAAGGGAAAAGGAATAAAATGACCTATATTAAAATATTAAAAAAATAAGAGAAAAACATAATTAGTCAAATATGACAAAAATTAAAGCATATTTAGTACAAAAAATGCAAATTCTCCTAAACAAACAAGGCCTTAGTTTAGTTTAGTTTAGTTAGTGACACATATATTTTGGCTTCTTAATCTAGATTCTTTGCTTTTATTTTGGTAAGTTGTTTTTGCTTGAAGTTGTGCTTTGAGTATAATAAAGCAATACAGACGGTGACCTGGAAAACAATATTTTATGTTTTATTGGATATGACAGTTTCAAACTTTCACATCAGGTGCCTTTGGGTGAAAGCTCACGAGGGTGAACAAGATTCTTAAGATAAATTTGGCTCAAATATAAAAAATACCCATAAGTTTTAGATTATAGATGCAGAAAGTGACTATAAGCGAGTCGAGCCAAGTTGAAATTTAGATGTCTAAGTTCGGCTCGCTTAAAATAAGATGAGCTTGAACTCGAGCCTGAGCTGTTAAACGAACAAAAAATCGTGATCACGCTCGGTTCATTTAATTAACCAAGCTGTTCACGAGCTTAACGAGCCGAGCTAAGTAATTATCAATTTTCATAGAATATACATGCACATAAGAAAATTCACTTAATTCTAAATCTATTCTGTTGACCTTGCTCTGCTAGGGCTTCTAGCAGAGACCAACGGAGAGTGATAACACCCATATTTACCCTACTATTTGATGCTATTTGGCATGATTTTATAGAATTTATTGAGTCATATAGCTTGCGTAGACATTATTTTCGGGTAATTAGGGACTAAATTGCAATCTTGCTAATTCTTTGGTTTTAATATTTAAATTGTGATAATTCCATAGTTTTAATTCTTGTGCATTTGATTGATCATCTTTGGGACTTTCACAATTGTTTTTGGATGCTTTTTAGGCCATACAAAAGAAGATTAGCAAGGATATCAGCTTCAGCGTCATAACCCGTGCCCACGGCTTAACATGCAGAGAAGAAAAAAAAACACATTTACTGTGTTACCCGCTGCCAGCGAGTAGATTACCCACTGCCAACGGGTACACCAGATCTTATGCGCGAATTTCAACAGAAAATCTATTTTGGGCCATTCCGGGTCGGGCCCAACTCGTCCAATCAGCCCTAAAATGACTTATAAGCTGAAAAAGACCCTATTCCACAAGAATCCCATCATCCCCCAACATTTTCCATCTCTTTTCTCTCATCCCTCTCCATCTTCTCCATCTCCATTCTTCTTCTTCCCCATTTTTTCTTGTTTTCACCTTCATCCATGGCTGCCATTGGAGGGCTGGAGCTTGGTAGAGCTTCCTTCACCAACATGGAGGGCTAAGCTTCTTGGGCTAGAGGAGATTTCATGAAGGCTAGGGCATTGAGACACATATAGGGAGTTCTTTCTTTCTCTTCCACTTTCTCTTTACATTTTCATGTTGATTTTATCTAGATTTTCATGGATTTGTATTGAGCTAAGGATTATGGTTGTAATCTCTTTGTGGATTGGATTTTGTTAGTTTAAATATGTGATTAGTAACTTTGATTTATGGATGATTGTAATTAGGTTTAATTATAATTGACTCTTGAATGCTCAATGAGATGGTTGGTTAACCATTGAGTGGAACCCATATCTAAACATTGATTACCATTGCTTAATTGGGTTGATTACCTAGTTTTAGTTAATTACCTTGAATTGAATTGTCATATGAAGCAATAATCGAATGGTAACCATTGCTTGTTTAGGTTAATTAGGTTGCTAATTAACTTGGGTTGTATGGTTCACATGAAGAGAGAATTATAATTGGTTAATTATAATTGAATGGTTTTGTATGAACTCTCGATTACGTTGGATTGATGTTACTAGCCGGATTGAATCTCCAATAGACCATTTTATCTTCCTTGCTTTTATCCATTTTACATTGCTTTCATTATATCCAAAAAACCCCAAAAATATCTTTACATTTATTGTCTTTACAATTACCGCTCACAAGGTGTTTGATGAAATGCCACAACGAACCCAAATTTGTTCTTAGTTTGCATTGTTTGCCATTGTCCCTCATAGGAGGCTCCTTGAGAGAATCGACCCGGATTGCACCACTATAGTGCATTATTTTCGGTTATTAATTGGTGTTGGCCTCGCGACAAAGCCACCATCAGAGAGTGAATGCCGTTTCTGGTTTTTCTGGCGAGAGTTGTCGTGTATTCCGGTAATAACAACTGCCGTGGCTGCTAGAAAGATTCGTGGTGAAGGAAGACGATGGCGGACGAAAACAGAAACGGAATTGAGAATCTTGGTTCTTATCGATGAAGAGGATGTAGCAAACGGAATTGAGAATCATCAACAGGTTCTTATGGGGAAATTGATCTCGGAAAAACTGGTGAACAGAGGAGCGATGGAAAACGCCTTCCGTAACATATGGGGGCAGCCAAGAGGGTTCAAGGTGGAAGAAACAGGGCACAACCTCTTCTTGTTTCACTTAAAGGACCAAGATGCTATGAACAGAGTTCTTGAGGGAGGATCGTGGAGTTTTAGAAATCGCTGGCTGGTTCTATCGAGGTGGAAGAGAGGCTTGAATGAAACTGATGAAGTTTTCTCGAAGGTGAAGATGTGGATATAAATATGGGGAGCACCTCTACATTGTCGCACAGAGAAGGTCGCACGTAAGCTATGTGCAAGTATGGGCGAGGTGTTAGATGTCGGGTTATATGAAGATACAAACACTGGGAACTTCTTTATGAAGGGACTTGTGAATTTTGACTTGCGTAATTGCTTACGTAAAGGAGTTAATATGGGGAACCCGAAGGATGGAATACACTGGTTAGATTTGCGGTATGAGAAAATTCCTAAATATTGCAGCAAATGTGGGCACTTTGGGCATGATGATGATGAATGTGAAATTGAGAAGAATGCTCTGAAAAAAGGCGAAATATTTACATCAAAATATTTAGGATCCTGGCTAAAAGCAAGAGAGGGAGGGAAGAAGGTGGCATGGGTTGAGAAAAATAACACTCAACATATTGAGAATGATGATGGAGGAAGGAGGGTAGGGATGATTAAGAAGAATGAAACAGAGGCATTGTTGGAAAGGATGGCGAAGATGTCAATGAAGGAGAGTACACCGAAACTGAACACACACAATAAGGGAGAGATAGAGGGTGAAAGAAATGCAAAAAATTCGAAAGGTGTGGTTATGAGGGTGGAAAACGCAACAAACTCGAATTTGATCATAAGTAAAATAAGTGACTCGGAAGAAGGGAAGATGATAGAGGATGGGGAGGTGGGAAGAATTAGAACTAAAGGAACGTGGAAGAAAATAGCAAGAGAGAAGGAAAACACGGCCCCAATAGAAATACACAAGAAGAGATCCTTCATTGATATTACTAATACAATGAATGGAATGGTGGGGATTGAGAAGGGAGATACAAAGAAGTGTAGACATGATGGGGGGGAAGATGAACACAATATTGAGATATCGGCGGGTCCTGGTTTCCAGGCCTGCCGGAAACAATGAGTCTATTAGCTTGGAATTGCAGAGGGCTTGGGAACCTTGGTGCAATTCAAACATTACGTCTATTGATTAGATAAAAAGATCCCATGGTGCTATTCCTTAGTGAAATGCGATTATCTGCTAGGGAAGCTGAAAATATGAAATGGAAGCTTGGTTTCTCTAAAGCTTTCTATGTACCAAGTGTAAGGAGGAGCGGAGGATTAATGATGTTGTGGTGGGATGAAGTGGATGCCACTATACTTTCATTCTCCAAATATCATATTGACAAAACAATTGAGATGCACGAGACACCTATTTGGAGGTGTACTGGGTTTTATGGTGAGCTGGTAACGGATTAGAGGGATGTTGGTTGGGAGGTTATGAGAAGGCTAAAGACAAGGATAGAGGGACCCTGGCTAATTTTTGGAGACTTTAATGAGGCGCTGAGCCAAGATGAACATCGAAGTGTGCGATTGAGACCGGAAGCACAATTGCAGAAATTTAGAGATGCGGTGGACCACTGTGAACTGGTGGATTTGGGCTTTACAAGTTATAAATTCACATGGAATAACCGGCGGTCAGAAGATGCTAATGTCTAGGTTCGGTTGGACCGGGCAATGGCCAATTTGGAATGGACTAGACGCTTTCCGGAATCTAGAGTGAGCCATCTAACTACCAATCATTCAGATCACTTGCCTATCTGGTTGGAGCTGCAAGCATTACCGTCTAGAGCCATCAGAGCAAATAATACAGGTAAACTTTTTAGATTTGAAAAGATGTGGACTTTTCATGATGATTGTGAAAATGTTATTTCTGAAAACTGGGGCCCAACGGGGGTAACTCTGTGACGGAGAAACTATTTGCCACTAGAACTAGTCTAACCGATTGGAATAAGAATACTTTTGGAAATGTTCACCGACGTATCCGTAAGTTACAAGAAGAGATCAATGAAGCTTACATGACAGCAGCGGATCAACCTAATATGGTTAGGTTGCGTGAATTAGAGAATGAACTAAAAGAGGTTCTATTACAAGAGGAAGTCATGTGGAAACAGAGATCAAGAATACAATGGTTCAAAGAGGGGGACAGAAACACAAGGTACTTCCATGAGTGCGCTTTGAGAAGAAGAAAGAAGAATACCATTAGTAGAATCCAGAATGATCAGGGGGAGTGGATGGATGGCTCAAACGAGATTGCAGGTATAGCTGTTGATTATTTTAAAATTTTATTTACTTCGTCAAACCCAAATAGGGTTCAAGATGTTATTGACTGTGTTCCCAGTAAAGTTACGAGGGAGATGATTAATATGTTGTGTTCACCCTTTACTGCTAATGATGTGAAAGAAGCTGTGTTTCAAATGGGAGCCACAAAAGCCCCAGGAACAGATGGTTTCCCTGCTTTATTTTATCAAAAACATTGGAGCACTGTTGAACAGGATGTAGTGAGAATGGTTTTGAATTTTCTAAATAATGGAATATTCCCGGAGGACATAAATCATACAAGAATAGTACTGATTCCCAAAATTGGAGTTCCTGAGAATATGGCCCACTTCAGACCAATTAGCCTTTGTAATGTATCTTATAAGATAATCTCAAAAGTTCTAGCTAACAGACTAAAGAACCTTCTTCCTTTGATTATCTCTGAGAATCAAAGCGCCTTTGTGCCAAACCGCCAAATTACAGACAATGTTCTGCTTTCTTACGAGACACTCCATGCTCTAAAAAATAGGCGATATAATAAGAAGGGTCAAATGGCTGTGAAGTTAGATATGAGTAAAGCTTATGATAAGGTAGAGTGGGCTTTCCTGGAAGCAATGATGAGGAAATTGGGATTTGATGATCGTTGGATTGACTGGATTATGAAGTGTGTTTCATCAGTGACATTCTCTGTTATGGTTAATGGTAAGGACTATGGTCTTATAACTCCAGAGCGTGGCCTTAGACAAGGGGACCCGCTATCCCCTTATTTGTTTTTGATCTGCGCAGAAGGTCTCAGTTGTATTCTCCAACAAAAGGAAGGCCAAAAATTATTTCAGGGTGTTCAAGTGTGCCCCCAAGCCCCGACTATCTCACACTTGTTTTTTGCTGATGTCAGTCTACTATTCTGGAGGGCGAGTAAAGAAGATGCTTTATGCCTGAAAGATTGCCTAGAGATTTATGAGATGGCATCTGGTCAGGAAATTAAAAATAAATAAATCAGCTATCTATTTTAGCCCATCTGTGGATGATGGAATGCGTCATGATATAATGCAAATATTTGAAATTAATTTGGTAGCACTGAATGAGAAGTATCTGGGCTTACCAACAAAGGTTGGAAGGAGTAAATTTAAATCTTTTAGTTCAATTCTTGATAGAGTTTGGAAGCGCCTACAGGGATGGAAGGATAAATTATTGTCAAAAGCAGGTAAGGAGATATTAATTAAGGCGGTGCAATCAATTCCTACATATTCAATGAGTTGCTTTCTATTACCCTACAATTTATGTCATAAACTGAATATGCTCGTGGCTAAATTTTGGTGGGGCGCTAATTCTAAAAGTAGGAAAATACACGGGCTCAGCTGGGAGAAATTGTCAATGCCCAAATGTGTAGGTGGATTGGGCTTCAGAGATATAAGTGACTTTAATATGGCTCTTTTGGCGAAACAGGGGTAGAGAATTCTTAAAAACCCAAATTCCTTAATTTCAAGAACCTTGAAAGCCAAATATTTCAAGAACACATCGTTCTTGAAGGCGAAGTTGGGGTCAGCCCCATCTTTCACGTGGCAGAGTATACTTAAAGGAAGGGAGGCATTGGAATTGGGTATAACTCGCAGGATAGGTGATGGGAACGGTACTAAGATTTTTGGGGACCCGTGGCTGCCGGATATGGAGTCATTCAGGCTAAGGTATAGGCCGTGTAATATTGATATAAATGCTAATGTAAACATCCTGTTTGATGATTCAGGGCGATGGTGTATGGATGTTCTTAGACAAACGTTCACAGACTGTGAGGTTGAAGCTATATGTTCAATCCCTTACAGAGTAAGGCGAGGTGATGATAGGTGGATGTGGAAGTTGACGTCGAATGGTGTATTCTCGGTCAAGTCAGCATACCACGCGCTACATGAACAGAAGGAACCCACTGTGGCGTCTCACAGCAATGAAGGTCCGTGGAAGACGATTTGGAGGTTGAACATCCCACCAACAACAAAGTTGTTCCTATGGCGAGCAGTAAGGGAAATCCTTCCTACCTGTACAGCGCTTGCGGACCGAGGAATTGATGTACCGAGGAGCTGTATGATATGCGATGAGGATGATGAGTCGAGCATACATGCGTTGATTGGGTGCAGGGAGGTGAACGAATTTTGGAAGAAGACAAAGCTGCAGTTTGTCACAGAATGGCAAGATGAGACTGATATGATGGAATGGTTTAACTTAGCTCTCACACAATGGAGCACAAAGGAAGCTGAACTGTTTGCACTTGCAGCACAAAGAGTATGGTATAGACGCAACAATGCGAGAGTGGAAGGAACAATAGAGAACCTGGATCGCGTTTGGGAAGGAGTCAACAATACCTGAACTCTGATGAACAACGCCGACGGCGAGGTAGGTGAACGGCGGGCTAGTAGAATGTCAGATGTTGAGAGGTCGAGCAAGTGGCAACCACCAGATTGGAGGACGATGAATGTGGACGCGAGCTGCAAACCAAGTGGTGAAAATAGAATTGGGTGCGTAATTAGAAACAATTTTGGCCGCTGCTTAATGGCCATGACAAAGAAGGTTGATTCAAGAGCCCAAATCGATTACCTGGAGGCACTAGCAGTATTGGAAGGATTGCAAGCAGCCAAGCTGATGAGCTAGCTGTACACGTGTGTTTATTGAAAGTGATTCTAAAAGGGTAATTAATCTACTTAATAAGGGAAGTCAGGATTTGTCTTATTTGGGAATGGTGATTGAAGATATTTTAGAGTTAAAAGTTTGTTTTAGTTGTATTTCTTTTAGTTGGGTTAGTAGGGAAGCCAATTTGGTTGCCCACACGCTTGCCCATTCGAATGTTATTTTTCCAGTTGATTCCACAACTCTATTGTTTGGTTGGAAGATTTTTCACCTATTATTTGTAATGCACTTTTGTGCGATTTTTCTTAATCAATGAAGTTGTCTAGGTACTGCCTTGGTTCATCAAAAAAAGAAAAGAAAATTCACTTATATCTTATATTAATTTATAGATTTTGTCCTTTTATATGTTTTATTGATTATAGCGCCGACTCTACCTAGTACAAAAATGCTTTGATTGTTATTATCTATATTAATATGGCTGTGACCCCTTCTGGTCATTGGGTCACAAAATAGCCATATTTTATAATTAAAAAATAACAAAAAAATTTTGATTGGAGGAAAGGTGAGTAAGGATATATTGTAGTTATATAAGTTTTGTAGTCCACTAACAACGCCCACACCCACGTTTACACACCCACACTCATGTTACACAATCACATTTATAACTTCAAACTCTTACGTCATATTGACCACTGGACACTCACATTTCATTGCATCTAATTCATTTGTGCAATTCAAGTATCATTTCTCCAATTCTACAGACCCATATTGACCACTTCATTTGTGCAATTCAATTGCAAACATTTGGTGACTCATCTCGGCATCAATATTTTTAGCTTTTGTGCAATTCAAGTGTAATCATTTTGGTCCTTAAGTCCATTCTAAATGGTAAACCTGTATATTTTTCAGATTCGTTCAATGTGTTTTTTTATTTTAACCAATTTCATACATTTATGGTTTACTTAATTCTTCCACCCAATTGACCTTTTACCTTTTTGGCTAATTAATTAATTCACTATCATAGTTTTACTTTTGTGTGATGCAGTTTCAACTCAAATATAAAAAATCCATTCACATCAAATTTGACATTAACATTCTGGAGCCTCATTATATTATCTAGAGTAAGTAATCTTCAAAATGCTTACTCTTCAGACTTTTTATTTTATCTAATTCAACTTCTGAAATTGCATAAACTAATCCAGTACCCGAACAGGAAAGTTATATACTAATTTTGCTATTTTAAGGTATTTACATTCTACTCCCCTTTTTTCTCTTTTCTCCTTTAGTTCTTTTTAATCCTTTTGATATACATAAGTGTTAGCACATTCTACCATATGTATATTAATTTTAGAGAAATAATTCAATGACATCGAAAATTAGATGGATTTTTAGGATGATTATAGTGCTTATCAGTCATCATATAGATAACCATATCAATGCATGAATACAAATTGCACATAGAATGACCCAAAATGATTTACATAAATTTCAAACAAAAAAATTAAAGATAGATAAAATTCAGTGGATTAAACTCTTTGTTAATTAAGAAGTTTAATAAAATATTAAACATGAGAGGAAGATGACGTTTTTTTACTGGTGGAATGGTCCCAAAGTCAATAGTGCATGTCTTTCTCTTTCTGACGGTTTACCAGATTCCCCCAACCGTCAGGAAATGTCAATAATTTTGCTGTCTGTGCCAACAAATTCATAGTTATTTTATTTGGTCAAATATAATTAAATGATTTTTTTTAACCAATATAACTAAATGTTGTAACTTGCATGGCGTTACGTAGACTTCAAAATTTTTAAATAATTAAATATTTTATTGTCAGATTTAAAATATAGAATTTTTTTATGTTTTTCTAAACGAAATGTACTATTATTTAAAAAAATTACTTTTCCACCATATATGTCTAACGATACCAAGTGTAACTTTTTTTTTTCTATTTTAAGGGAAGAAAAAGACTATATGTAACTGTTATTTTTGGCTCAGACAATTGTAATTTGCAATTAGGATCGCATGAGGTCTTAACCATTGGGGACTTGTCCTTAGGTGATGCACCTAAGTGCCTACGTACCCTTCGAAAGGGATCAAAGTCCACGTAGTTCGTCATGGTGACGTCTATAGGAGCTGTTAGGCAAGGCAGTTTACCTGTATCGGGCCGTTTGCGGCTAAGACGTGTCTAAAGTACTCCGGGCGGACGAGCCGCTCTTAGGAGGTTGCCTTAGTGAGAGAGAGCTTGAGTCTCTGAGGGCTGCTAGAAGCCCTATATGGAGTAGTTTCCGGCCGAATGGAGGTGAGCTTGCCGGAGGTTGGCCTTGGTGGGACCTACGGCGAAGCTTAAGAGGATTCGTGTGAGGTGTTTGAGAGTGCTCAGGTTATCGAGAGTATGTGAGGGATATGAGATAAGGTATTGTAATCCTTCGTGTTGCGTATCCCTTAGTCCCCTGGGTGAGGGTCTATTTATACTGAGTGTGGGGAGGTCGTGCTCGACCCACGATCTCGTGGGACGTGGGTCGTGCCACGAGGGTTGAGGAGTTCCCACGTCTGATTAATGGGATGCTTCGTGAAGTGACGTGGGTAAGGGCCATGTAACTAGCAGATGAGTGGTACCACGTGTCTCTAGCGGGTGCTGAGGCTGGGCTTCTAGAAAATTAGTGCCACGTGTCCTAAGGCGGAATATTTTGTAGTTACACTATCTAATTGTAACTTTTTGCATTACATTTCCTATGTAATTACAATTTACATTCTGCATTATAATTGTAACACTTATAATGTTACATTTAAAAAATAATTGTAACTTTTCAAATAATTGTAGATCTTAGAAAAGTAAATTGTAATACAGAATGTAAATTGTAAATGTAATGCAGAATGTAAATACATTCTGAATCGTAACTTTTCATATAATTAATATTATATCATCATTTTTTGAATGTAAATTGTAATGCAGAATGTAAATTGTAATTGTAACTTTTCAAATAATTGTAAATCTTAGAAAAGTGACACTTGCCTCACGAAATTTGAGTGAGAAAAAAATAATTGCTTAAAATAGAATGTAAATTGTAATGCAGAATGTAAATTGTAATTATGTAATGACCTTGGACTACAAGGCTGGCCCAAGTGAGATGGCCCAAACTTAATGGGTTGCAATTAGGTATAAGTACAACACAGTTAGTGAAGGAAAGGGTGTGGAATATTTTTGGAAAGCTTCTCTCTGGACTGTTTCTTCTCTTCTTTCTGATACGTCTCTTTCCCTCTGCTCTGCTACTGCAATTCTGCTATAGCTTCTCTGCCAATCTGCCATTGTGGCTATTATTGTCCTTTTGCTTATTTACTGTTTTCTGTCGTTAGAGTTTGTACTCTTGCAGGACTTATTTTGCCATTAATACATAATTGAGAGAGTATTCTTCTACCTATCATTTCTTTAATTGTTATTTTGGGGCAAGGTCAGTGGGGTTGTGTAGGGGAGATCTAGAACTTTCTTACCCTAGTTTTTGACAATTTTCTATATTTTGGAAGTGGACCAATTTGATTTTTTATTTAATGTTTAGAATCAGGAAAATAAGCGTTGAAAAGTTTTATTTGTTTTTTTAAAAGAGAAAATTCCAAAAATATCATAGACACTTTGTTTGTGTACTTTAATCAACATTTTTTATGTGTAAACTAGTACCACCAAGAGGCTTTTGCCCCTATAGGAGTACTAGTCTTCACGTCATCTGGGCATGCTGCCTGATGAGTCTTCACACGTGCACATTTCTTGTATTTATTGCTTGAATGTATTGTATGGTAGTTAGGTACCAAAAGGCTTTGGCCTCTTTAGGTACATTGCACTGGGAGGCCATCTGAGTATTCGCTTGATGAGTCTCCCCTCACCCACACACTTGAATGCCACAGGAACTACGTGGGCTTTGATCCATCTTTGAGAGTACGTAGGCCCTAGGCTTTTATCCTAGGTCAAGCCCTCCCTCATTTTCTTCCTTGATTGTATATATTGTTAAGGCCAAATAATTTTAATATTAATTTTCAGGGTAACCGTCTTCGGACGGGGGGACGAAGGGTGGCTAACACCTTCTCTTCATCTCAATCAGACTCTCGAACCCAACATTTTGTAAAAATTCTTTTTATCCTACTTTTGAACTTATTTTTCTTTTTTCCAAGTTTTGATTGAAAATTTGGTGGCGACTCCCGTCAAAGGCTCCGGTCTTCACAGTTGGCGACTCCGCTGTGGACAATTTAGAGAGTCAAGCCCTTTACTTTTTTTTAAAAAAATTAATATTTAAATTATTTTCGCCTGTAATATTAGATATTTGTTTATGTATATATTTGTTGTATATAAAAATTTTCTTGTTTTGCAATGTTTCCACTTTAAAGTGGAAGGGAAGGGTAGTTAGGATGCTCCGAAAATCACAAACGCACTATTTGAATTTATACCTACCCATAAATTGGCTCCTATACCCAGAGTACGTCCAAATAAGTTAGAATGGGATATGAGAATCTTTCCCTGTTGGGCTTAGGCCTATAGAGGTTGACCTATCTATCCTACTTAGATTGTTACTTGCCTTAAGAGTTGATCCGCGCAGACTTTTCTGTGACAGGATCCTCTCTTAAGTTAAGGTCTCTACCTTTGGTAGGGGCAATCTAATGGCCTTTTTAGGGTTTATAGTTCCCAAACTAAATCATGTGCAAGTTGACCTTAAAGCCTACCTTTATTAGGTCAACCAATTTTAGAGACCTTAAGAGCCTAACCTTTAGGACAGAAGGCACTCTCTCATTTCGTTTCATGCATACATTTTTTTAAAAGAAGAGTAAAAATAAAAAATTAAAAAAAATGTTCATTTTTCTTATAATTTTCTTTGCAATGTATATAAAATTGCTTTTTGAATTGTGAATAAAAGAAAAGAAGACTACTTTTTCTTTGCATCGCATATATATAAAGAAAAACTTTCCTTTGCGTTGTAAATTTTTTTTCTTCTTTTTTCTCATACTTTTAAATTGTATATATATAAAAAATAAATAAAATTTTCTTTGCATTATATAAAAAAATATGTTTTTTCTCATAGTTTCTTTCGCATAACACATGCATGTTAAAAACACCTTTTCTTCGCATTATCTAAAAAAATTCTTTTTCTCATAACTTCCTTTGCATGCATGTAAAAAAAAACTTTGTTTTGCAAAGCAAAATTTTTCTTTTTCTTATAACTTTCTTTGCATTGTAAAAAAAGAGAGGAAAATCATGTACATTGTGAAAAAATAGCAAAAATAAAAGTTTCATTTTTCTTATAATTTCCTTTATATTGTATATAAAATAGTCTTTTCAATTATGAATAAAAGAAAAAAATTTCTTTAGATTTCATATATATATATATATATATAAATAATTTCTTTGCATTGTATAAAAAAGAAATTTTTCTTTCTTATAATTTCATTTGCATTGCATACAAAATTTTCTTTTAAATTATGAATAAAAGAAAAAAAAAACAATTTCTCTTTGCATTGCATATAAAAAATAATTTCTTTGCATTGTATAAAAAAAATTTCTTTCATTTGCATTGCATGTTAAAAATCTCTTTTGAATAAAAGAAAAGGAAATCACTTTTTATTTGCATTATAAAAAAAAAGGGAAATCCTTTGCATTGTATATATGAAAAAATATAATTTTTTTTAAAAAATTTCTTTGCATTGTATATAACATTTTCCTTTGAATTGTGAAAAGTAATCTTTTTTTTTTCTCTTTGCATCTTATTTAAAAAATTTTCTATACATTATATATATATATATTTGTTTTTAAAAAAAAAAGATTTTTTTTCTTATAACTTTGTTTGCATTGTATTTAATATTTTCTTTTAAACTGAAAAAAAACAATTTTCCCTTTTTGAAAAAACTTTTTCTTTGTTTCTTTGCATTGTATATATAAAAAATATTTTCCTTTTTCTTTGCATTGTATATAAAAATTTTTCTGTATATAAAAAATATATATATTTTCCTTTTTCTCATAATTTCCTTTACCTTGTAAGATAAAGAAAAAATAAAAATTTTCTTTTTCATTCTTTACCACATTTGTTTCTAATGTAAATCACTATTGTTTTTCATTTCCTCTTGTGAATAATATTTGTACATGTGACAAGGATGTTTTCTCCCCCACATTAATTCATAGGTCATAGGATTGTATTAACATTTGTTCATTTGCATAGCTAGTAAACAGTGGCTATATTTACAATTATTAAGGTGCATGGTGTCAATCTTTTGGACTTTTTACTAGCAAGCCTCACGCGAGCTAGAGTCAAGGTTGCAGCTGGTAATTGAGACGTTTAACGTGAAAAATATATATTATTTTTTCTACTAATAATGAATTTTCCTACTTTGAGGAATCCTTGTTTCGGTTAAGAATCTCATTTGCCAATCACAACATTTGACTAAAAGAAAAAGAAACCCCATGTGTGTAACGAAACTTTTCTTTACACTCCGATCTTGGTCTCTCGTAGAACCCTTGACTGACAAGGAGACAACTAGAGATCCAGAGAATGACCCTCAAGATAATTGCAAATGTAACCACTTCTTTCTTGAAAAGAAATCTTCATCAAGATACCTGTAAGGACTCTTTATTGCAAAGAACTTAACATGGTATTTGTGGTGAAGCATTTCCCTCACATTCTTTTGTTGATTTGTTTCTTTTATTTTTCGCATTTTTGCATTGCATTCAAAGCTATAATTGTATTGGACTGGTGTCCGATAATTGTTTGGCCTCAAGAACGAGTCTAGCTGTTGAAGCTAGATGGTGACTAAAAATCACCTTTCTAGACTCATTCTTGCCTTGGACCTTAGCGCTTACATTGGGCAACCCTCGTTTTGAATTCCCAGTATAAAGAGGGTCATCGGCTTAGAACTACCATTCTTGCCTTAAACCTAGTGCCTGCACCGGGGAATCGCTCTCCTAATCTTGTATTTGAACCTCGATGCCTGCATTGGAGAATCACCAATTAGGCCATATCTCAGACCCTAGTGCCCGCACTGGGGGATGTGCTCTCAACACGTGTCTAGTATTCAATGTTTATACTAGGGAATTATTGTCTTAGGGCACGTTCTGGGCTCTCTCTGGGGAACTATTGTTTCAAATTCATGTCTACCTTAAAATCCTAGTGTCTGCATTAGGGAATCATGATTCTAAGACCACGTCTGTCCCGAACCATTATACTGGTCTAGAATCTCGGTATCCCCGTAAGGAAATCATCACCTTAGATCGTGTTTCGAACCCCTATATAGGGAGTCGTCACTGTAATACCCGGGAAATTTTTCCAAGTTTAAAATGAAATGAGAGGGAAAGAAATGAAGTAGAAAATAATTTTTTGGACTTAATTCAGGACCTAAGGAATTGAAAACCTGAATTAAATGGAAAAAAAAAGGAGGGATTTAATTGGGGGATATTTTTCCAACTGTTGTTTATTTAAATCATTATTAGTATTTAGTTATTTAGTAGTTTATTTTTAATTATAATTAAGTATTTAATTATTAATGATTTGATTTAATTATTTATTTTAGTTAAATTTGGGGTGGGGGTGCGTGACTCTTAAGGGAAAGGAGATAAGAAAGAAATAAAAAGAAAGAGGAGGGGGTTACGGGAAGAATAGAAGCAAAGAAAAGAAGAAAGAAAGAAAGAAGAGAGAGGAGGAGAGGCGTGAGGAAGAAGAAGAGGAAGGGTTGGGGTTCGCTGAAAAAGTGGCCGGGGATAGCTAGCCGACGCCGAAAAAGTCACTGGAGCTCGGGTACGACGTCTTCTACACCTTCCACCAATCGAATCAAAGGTTGGTAACTCTAATTTCTTCATTTTTAAGGATTTCTTCGATCCACCTTCGATTGGGTTGTTTCTAGGGTAGATTGAGACCTAGGAAGTGTTCTTGAACACTTAGTTAGGGTAATAATCGAGGCTATACCCTCGGGTTTAGCCGAATTCAAATTTGAAAGGATTTGGGGTTGAAAATTCTAAATAGTCCCAATTTGGGGATTCGTTGATAAATTTGGAATCGGGCTTGGATTTGAGTAGTTAGGATTGGATTTATGTTGTTGGAATGTAGGTGAACAAAACCCGTGAGGTGCGGAGTCGAAGCCAGGGTCGAAAGGGGGCCGAAACGGGCCCAAACTAGCCCACAACACAGCAAACGAATTGATGTGCTGCGAGCTGGCGTTTCAGCGCCCAAACCGGCGCTGCAGCGTCTGCTCTCGGGTATGCAAGTGTAATATCCGAGATATTTAGATTTAATTATTTTTCTTTTTATTAAATTTATTTTTCTTTTAGAAAAAAAATAAATTAAATTAAAGAATTATAGGATTAAAAAATAGAATAAAGAAGAAAGTAATAAGGGATATTTATAATTTTTCTAGGACAAAAAGAAAAAGAGAATATAACAAAAAAAAAATTAAAAATATATATATATATATATATATATATATATATATATATATATAATAAAGTAGACCCCCTTACCACATTCAATTAACACACATTAAAACCAAAAAAAAGAGAGAAGTGCAGAGCAGCAAAATGTGAAGCAAGCAGGAGCCAAAACGCACGCATACGGGAAGCAAGTGGAGAAGGAGGGGGAGCGTTCCAAGGTGGTTTTTGGCCGAAAAAGGCACGCTGGTGCCGGAGAAGGTGACCGGACTTCGTCTTTCGACACCCACAAGCCTCCCATCTGATTGAAATCAAGAAAGCCCCAAATCTCTCAAACCCCAATTTCTCTAATTTTGGGTATTTTAGGAATTCTTCAAATACTTCCAATCAGGGCATTCCAGGGTTAAAGTTGAGCTTAGTGGGTGTTATTGAAAGCTTAGGGAGGTTCAGAATCGAAGTAAAACCTTAGGAATTGACCGGGTATGGAAATTAGGAAAATTGGGTTAGGAAATTGCTCTTTAGGCTTGGATTGGAGTAGTATAAGTGTTATAAGTGCTGGAAATAATCAAGGGAATAAAGCCCGAGTATTTACCGTCTCAATCGGAACCCAATCCGGTGAAAAAGAGGCAAAATACTAAGCCACAGCGCCGTAAGGAGCTGTGCGGTGGGTTGGACACCTCGGTCTAGTCCGTGGTGGACACCTAAGACCCGCTAAATTGGTTCCAAGGCTCTAATCATACCCAATTATATTTTTTATATATAATTAGAATTTACAATCCCAAACCTTTCAAAATTCGAATTCGGCTAAACCTGAGGGTATAACCTTGATTCTTTCCCCAACTAAGTGTTCAAGAACACTTCCTAGGTCTCAATCTACCCTCGAAACAACCCAATCGAAGGTGAATCGAAGAAATCCCTAAGAATGGAGAAATTGAGGGTTTCAAATGAAATTGGGGTTACCAATCTTTGATTCAATTGGTGGGAGGTGTAGGAGACGTCATACCCAATCTCCGGTGACTTTTTCGGCGTCGGCTAGTTCTCCCCGATCGCTTTTCTAGCGAACCCCAACCTTTCTTCTTCTTCTTCTTCTTCTTCTTCTTCTTCTTCTTCTTCTTCTTCTTCCTCACTCCTCTCCTCCTCCTCCTCTCTCTCTTCTTTCTCTCTCTCGTCTTTCTTCTTCTCCATCCCTTATCCCTCTCTCCCTTATTCTTTTTAATTCCTTTCCTTTCTTTTATTTTTTTATACTCCACGACACCTCCTCCAACTAAAATAATTAAATAATATATATATATATATATATATATATATATATATATATATATATATAATAATAATAATAATAATAACTAATTAATTAAAAATAAAATAATTAATAACTAAATAATAATAATAATTATTATTATAATAAAGAAGAGGTGGAAAAATATCTCTAATTAAATCCCTCTTCTTTCCAATTAATTTTATTTTATTTTATGTCCCAATTTAAATACTCAAAAGTATTCATACTCTTTTTTCTTCCTCTTTAATTCAGGTTTCCAATTCCTTAGGTCCTGAATTAAATCCAAAAGTTATTTTTTACTTCTTTTCTTTCCCTTTCATTTCATTTTAAATTTTGAAAAATTTTTCGGGTATTACAATAGAAGTTCAAAATTCATGTGAAGAAATCAAAATCGTATGTCAAGAGATTAAACGGATTCGCAAAACCCAACAAAAGGTTGATGAGGTATATGAAATAAAAAATAAATATATATTTTTATGATCGTTCAAGTAACCTTAAGATTAACATTTCTATTTTGTTGTGACAAAATTGTAGATGTATAGTTATGATGTTAATCCAAAGCAAACAAGGGTAGATAATTTATTCATACCCTGCGCAACACCAAAGAACAATAAGGTAAGATTATAATTAAAAAATATAGTGATATGAATTCCTTCAACTCCAATTTACATAACATAACACATCAGAATATTTTTTTTAAGTCAATCGTTTACAAATACGTAGCTTTGGATGGGGAATAACTTTGCAAATTGATAAGAGACAATTATGGAAAATGGTTAAACGTGAGATTGTTTCGCAAAGGGCTTCGAGGTATGACAAATAATTTTAATTTATTATTACAATAATCAAGCATCCCAAAATAGTAGAATTTATTCATATTGTTAGTTATGATTCTAAAAATTTTATACGAAGTTTAAATATGTTTGATTTCTCTCCTAACAGGAACATGGTAATAAGAAGATATGAATTTGACACATCAGTTGTAAGTATACGTAACCACTCTAATGATTTAATTAGTTTCTATTATATAAATTGTTGTTTTATTATTATACCCGTTTAAACTATAGTTGGGAAGATTATACCGAAGGCAAGAAACTATTAATCCTTGGAACATGATTGAATTTGAACTACATAGGTATGAACATATTTGATTAAGATAATGAGTTTATGTATATAAATGCTATTTATATATATTTAACATCCTCGGATTTAATTATAGGGATGCAACATATAATTACCTCATGGTAAGACGTAAAGATTTGATATATCAAACAGAATCAACGAAGGTGTGTAGTAATAGACCATAAAAAATCATTTTTATTATTGTCAATTTTATTTATTCTAAGTAGAAAACATTTTAAATTATAGGTGCGTACTTCATGCCAAGGAAGATATATCAATTTTCAAGGTATAGAGTAAAATAATTTCATCATATAATTGTTAAATTCGTCGTGTGAAGTTTCATCGCCTAATTAAATCTTTTTTGTTTATAGTTCTTTCAATGTGAACAATGCATCACCCAATGTATGTTTCAAGAACTTAATCTTATAATTACAAGGTAATATATGACGTGAATTGGACAGAGTTATTGACTTTATAATGTTTAAGAATTGTAATATTTTTTATTTTTAATTGGCAGGATGATAGCATTAGTGGCAGGAAAACAATTGGAAGCTGCACAGTAAATAAGGATAAGAAAATACATACAGAAATACACTAACACATGATCACGATGAATGATATATAGATATTTTTCATTATAACTCAAAACTTTAGTGTGTATGTATTATTTTTTCCATAGTTTTTTAAAACTATTTAGGACACATATATTATAAAATATTTTTTATAAGCAGATTGTTAAAAAAAAACCTAATTTCTTACAATGGGCAACAAATAAAATAAATACTAGCATCCAACACGCACTCATGTGCCTGTTGTCTGCTTTTCCTATGGGTGTAATCTACTTCCTTAAATATGTGCGCACGTAAAAACATACATTTTTATATAAGTTTTGAGTTACACACATATAAAAATGTATGTAGTTAACTGCTGACTAAGTAAATTATTCCAAATTCCGTGCGTGTATTCAAAACTTATATAAAAATGTATGCTTTTACGTGCGCACATATTTAAAGAAGTAGATTACACCCATAGGAAAAGCAGACAACGCGCACGGGAGTGCGTGTTGGATGCTAGTATAAGTTTTATTGATTAAAAGATATCTGAACACAATACCATAACAAATTCAATATTGATTAAAAGAATTATCATGTTTTTCTTGAGAATTGTTCTTGGTTGCTTGGTTATTGTTGGGTTGCTGAAAGGAAGAGTTGTAGTTTGTGTTTGCTACTTTTGTTCTTTTTTAGTATACAATTGCAATGTCAAAATTTTTGAGCATTGGAAAGTTTGATATAGAGAAGACGTATAGTGTCAAATTCAAGTAAAACATATGTTAATACAATATAATCAGGGTTACACAAGGCTTCTCAAGTCTGGGCATGTAAAGGAAAATTGTCCAGATGGAGAAAGTTCGGAAAATGGCTCCAAGTTAGACGCTAACCTTGTCTCTCTCGTTATGGGGGAGGATGATCTTGTTTGAAGATCAGATGGAGCATCCTCGTGGTATTTCTGCGTTACCATGGAAGAGGATGAGTTGTTGCTAGCGGGTCCACAGTTGCACATGAGTATTGGTTGGCATTGATGCAAGATGTGTGGTGGAGTTATGCCGATAGTTGAGGAACTTCCAAAGAAAGCCAACATAGAAGAAGCACCATAAAATCTCAACAAGGTTTTTCAACATGTGCCGAGGTGAAATTCATAGAATTGGTTTATTCCAAGTGAATACACTTTTTATGGTGGAGTGTGATAGTTCTTGGTCTAAGAACTATGATTGTCGGTGTTGACAATGAAGTTGAAGATGTGGTAATTTTCAATCAAGGTGAAGATTTGTTGGGATATTGTTTGAAAATTAGTCCCACATTGCCTAGGTTCAAAAGGTGAAGTGGATGCCAAGCCTATAGAAGGAGCCCAAGGTCTTTGTTTCAACTTAGCGTGCACCAAGTCAATACACTTTAAACTTGCATTAGACTTTCAAATTCCTCTTTATTCTTTTGTTCTTAAGTGACGTGAGGTTTATTTATTATTTGCCTCTTTATTTTCTTGTTCTAGAGTGATGTGAGGTTTATTTAAATTTTGTCTCTTTATTCTCAAGTTCTAGTGTAGCGTGAGGTGTTGTTAAATACTTGCTTTAGAAAGTGAGTGTACTTGGGGTGCGGACTATTTTAGAGAATATTGTGTGATGTAAAATTTTTATATAGCACTTTTCTTTGGTTGTCTTTTGGCAGCGATCGTGATTTTTCTTCGATTTGGAGTTTTTGACGTTAACTCTTGTGTGGTGATTGTGCTTCTTCTTTCATCTTATTTCTCTGGTTATTATCTCGAGAGAAAAGGTTAGTTTATTTTTTTAATATTAGTCTTCCCAACAAATAACTTTACCTCCAAATTTGTTATTTTTAATATGTAAGATTAATAATATAGCTGATGATATTGGTAATAAGATGACACAAAAATATATTAAAATTGGCTCTAACTCAACAATTTTCATTAAGTACATTAACATTGTTAAGAATTAGGACATGTTTGATTGAATTTTTGAAGTTAAATGACTAAATTGAAATCAATCAAATTTAAGGGACAAAACTATAATTTATATATATATTTCATTTTTTAATTGAGTTCCCATAGTTAAAATATTTGTAATCACCAAAAAAAAATAGTTAAAATATTTGTAATTAATTAATCCTTATACTTTAACGCATTTTTAAATTAGTCCTTAAATTTAAATTTTGATGACATATATGCTAATATTATATATATATATATATATATATATATATATATATATATATATATATATATATATAACATTATGAATTTAGTTAAAGCAAGTAAATTTACTTATATTATCTAAAATAAATTGCATTTCATTGCATATATGTTTAAATTGTTTTTACATTATTAATTTTATTTCTTCTCTTCTTTTTTAGACATTAATCAAACATATTTTTTTGCCGTAATAAGTCAATTTACTTATATTACATTGATTTTAATGTTTTCTAATGATTATTTAGTCATATGTTTTTTAAAATTAAATTGCGTTTTCAGCTTAAAGTTTTACACCTTAACTCATGTAAGTTACTACAACAAATAAGAGTTTCGGTGGCGACTTTTTTCGCCACTGAATGTCCAAAAGTCGCCACTGAAGGGTTTCAGTGACGACATAAAAGTTGTCAATGAAAACTCCGCAACTGAAGCCCTATAGTGATGACTTTCGTAGTTGCCATTGAAGGTACTTTCAGTGGCGACAAAAAGTCGCCACCAAAGAAGTTTAATTTTCGTCACTAAAACAACAATAAAAGTTGGAGTTTTTGGTGGTGACTTTTTGTCGCCACAGAAAAGACCTTTAGTGGCGACTTTTTTTTCGCCACTGAAAACCTCCTGTGGCGACTTTTAGTCGCCACCGAAACCACTTTTGGTGGCGACTTTTAGTCGCCACTGAAAGCAATTGCCGAAACTCCAACGGTCGGTGAAGACCTCCGCCGCCAGTCGGCCGTCCGCCGAAACTCCGTCGCCGACCGTCGGACCTCCGCCACTGAAGGATTTCAGTGGCGAGATGAATAGTCGCCACTGAAAACCCTTCAGTGACGACTTTTAAAATTTCGCCACTAAAGGTGTTTAGTGGCGAGAGGAATAGTTACCATTGAAAACCCTACGGTGGCGACTTTTAAATTTTCGCCACTGATGGCTTTCAGTGGCGAGGGGAATAGTCGCCGCAGAAAACCCTTCAGTGACGACTTTTAAAATTTCGCCACTGAAGGTTTTAAAATATATAAAACATTACCTATAAATATTTTATTATTAATTTTAAAAAATAAAATATATATCATTTTCTTTTTTAAATAATATAATAATAAGTTTAGTCTTCTAATACTTAAATTAATATTTTTGAAAATGTATTATTATGAACTTTAAATAACAAAAAGTAAAAATAATAATAGATGCACATATATAAAGAACACTGTATTTGATGGATATTATATTAATTCTCAATTATTATTGTAATTTTATATCTTTACCTTTAGGTTCTACCAAAAAGAGCAATATTCATATAAATATAATTTGTGCAACTCATCTCTTTTATGATTATTCTTTTTAATTTTTTTACATGTTTTATTTTGATATAAATATAAATAATTAAAAACAATTAATTCTCACCCATTACATGTTTTATTTTGGAGAAATTAAAAATTATATAAAAATAATTTTATTTAAGTATATTCCTATTTGTCATCTAACTACTTTTAAATTAGGCAAAAATACCTTTCCTGCCCCCAATGATTGGGGTCCTGTCACTTTCGCCCCTAACGTTTTTTCGCTGTCAATTGTACCCCTAACGTTTTGTGTTTCTCCCAATGTTAGACTTTTAGCTAACACCGTTAATTTTTGGACTTTTTTTATGACGTGACATACTATATAGCTAACAATTATGTCTGGACTTATTTTTTTTCGCATTAGTAATCCATTTTAGGGGTATAATGGACCCCAAAAACTCAGTAAATTAGTAAATTCAGTACACCAAAATACTCATTACATCAGTAAAATGGACCCCAAAAACATAGTACTATTGACTGCTGATGTGGAAAAAATTAAGTCCAATCAGAATTGTTGGTCACATAGGATGTCGCGTCATAAAAAATCATCCAAAAATTGACGGTGTTATAGCTAAAAGCCTGACATTGGAAGAAACACAAAACGTTAGGGGTACAATTGACAGCGAAAAAACGTTAAGGGCAAAAGTGACAAGACCCCCAAACGTTGGGGGCAGGAAAGATATTTTTGCCTTTAAATTAAAAATTATAATTAATTAAGTTTTTACCTTTGGTGGCTACACAAAAACCTTGAAAACCCTTCGGTGGTGACTTTTAAAATTTCGCCGCTGAAGGTTTTCAGTGGCGAGTGGATGAGTCGCCACTGAAAACCCTTTGGTGGCGACTTTTAAAATTTCGCCACTGAAGGTTTTCAGTGGCGACAATAATGGTCGCCATTGAAAACTCTTTGGTGGCGACATTTCAATTTTCGCCACTGAAGTGTATTTTGTAGCGACAATAATGTCGCCACTGAGGAGGTTTTTGGTGGCGACAAAATTGTAGTCGTCACCAAAGACTTTCGGTGACGACTAAAATATCACCATTGAAGATCTTCGGTGGCGACATGAAAAAGTCGTCACTAAAGGTAGAGTTTCAGTGGCGAATGAAGGTCGACCTTCAGTGACGACTTTTTTGAATCGCCACTGAAAGTCAACTTTCTTGTATTGTTAATGTATAAAATATTGTTCATAAAAAAATGTATAAAATATCATGTCAAAAAAAGTTAATGTATATAAAATAAATTAATTATTTTACACATTAACCCACATACAAATTGATTTATGAAACAAGCGCACTTCAATAATTTATAAAATCAAACCATTCATTTTCTGTTGGAGGCAAAGCCATATATTCTGATACTGAAGTCCGAATCTAATGTCAAGAAAAGGAAAATGGTTCTAAAAATCAAATTTTGCGAAGGCAGAAAAGCCATTTGTCTAAAGTGAAACCAACTAATCAATAGTTCAAAACAAAAAGAACTGTAGAGTGATGATGGTCAAAAGTACATATATGGATGCCATCTATATATTAATGTGTTCAAAACACCAAATTGGTCATTTATATTTGCACGAAGTTTTATATTGGTCCTTTATATTTCAAAAAGTTTAAATTAGTCATTTATGAAGTTCCAAATTGGTCCTTCTGTCCAAGTCCGTTTATTTCTCCCGTTAAGTGCTGACGTGACGTGTTAAGGTGGACATATTATCTCTCCTACATGTCCATTTAAGCTGACGTGTCATGCCACGTCATCGCCACATCATCATATACTATCATTACATGATAGTATATGATGATGTGATGATAGTATATGATGATGTGGCGATGACGTGGCATGACATGTCATCTTAGATGGACACATCAGCACGCCATGTCAGCACTTAACTTAAGAAATTGACGGAAGTGGACGGACATCAAGGACCAATTTAAACTTTTTGAAACATAAAGGACCAATATGAAACTTCGTGCAAACATAAATGACCAATTTGAAGTTTTTACCTATATTAGTTAATAGAATTGCATCTGCCAAAAAGAACGCATGTTTAACGCAGAATTATCGTGATACTTTTGAAGTCACTCAATGTTGTAAGTTTGAACATAGTGTAGAAGCAAACCATTTTGACCCTGCTTTTAATTTGTTGTGCGCTTTACGACCAAGTCTATCCATGTATCTTTATCTGTAATCAACAAAAGCATTTGATAGTAACCATCAAGGTTTATATTATATAACTTTGTTATGAGCATATTAAGGGAATCTATTTTTTTTTTAATTGTTGGAACATGCACTCCATATAATAAATAGTAATATTGTTTATTGTTAGGTACAAGTACTGTATGCTAGCAATTTGCTTATAACTTTGAGATTAGTTTAGGTGAGTTGTAAAGTTGGTGATGAGAGAGGGAGCACGAGCTTATATGCTAGCAATTTGCCTTCTTTGAATAGGATATAACGTGTTTACTAATTGAACAGAGATGAAAAATGGTAATGAATTAGCACTTGAAAATTCTATTACTCAAAGAAACATTATACAAGCTTTAATGTCACGAACTGCACACTTCTAATAACTAATCAGTAAAACTAATATTTAATACAATAAAGGTCAAAACACTATTTATTTGATCCTCTACCCAAGTTTTATTTTGGTCCTCTATGTTTCAAAAGTTCAAAATCAGTCCTCTATGTTTCCAAATTGGTCCAAAATAGTCCTTTTGCCTCACACCGTTAGCCTCTTCTATTAAATGCTGACGTGGACCAAAACTCTCGTCAGCATTCCAGGTCCACGCCAACATTTAACATAAGAGGCTAACGGCGTGAGGTAAAAGGACCATTTTAGACCAACTTGGAAACGTAGAGGGCTGATTTTGAACTTTTGAAATATAGAGGACCAAAATAGTTTGGACCTACAATAAAACACCCCATTTACATATTTTCACCCCTCTTCAAGTTGGAGATGGTTGTTGCAACAATCCTAACTTGATCCCAAGTACTGAGAATACTGGAAAAGCAAGAGGCTTAATGAATGCATCAGCAAACTGCTAAAATGTGAATCCTTCTTTAAATTTATCTCGAACAAATGTGACAGTCGATTTTTAATTAAATGTTTTGTTGCTTCATGGAAGATTAGGTATGTGTTGGCTAACATGTGAAGTGTGGATTGATTACCACACCAAAAAGGGATTGGTTTGGGTGGAATGATGCCAAAATTACTTAAGACATAAGTGATCAATAACAATTCACAAACTGTAGAAGCAAGACTTCGATATTTAGCTTCACAAGAAAACCTGGAAACAGTAGTTTGTTTCTTAGTCTTCCATGAGATCATTGAATCTTCTAAGAAAACACAAAATCCAGTGGTAGAACGTCTAGTTGTTGGGCAAAAGGCCCAATCACAGTCAGAATAAGCATTTAGGAATAGACCAAAAAAGTTCTTCTACACAGAATTCCCATGGTCCCTTTAAGATAACGAACATGATAAAGAGCTGAACCCTAGTGTATCTGATGGGAAACAAAGATACAACGGAAATAATACTGATATATTCTCAATAACACAGCCACCAGAGACGAAAACAGGAGAATACACTAATAGACCAAAGCAAAACAATACAATCAGTCCAGTGGAAAAGCTTCATTCGATCCAATCCAAATCAGATTAGATCGGTTGATTGGTTTTGTATGTAAAAAAAATTAAAAATTACATTTATTCTTCAATCTTCATTAATATAGAGTGCATTTATGGTATCACATCCAAACACAATCTAAACAAAATAAAGTGTACAAACTAAAATTAACAATTCAAAAACAACAATACTAATATTTATTACAAATCCAATACTGAAATTCAACTATAATAAAATTTATTGCTTTCCAATTTAGAAAATTTACAAAAGTAATGCTTCCAATTCGATCCATATTAACTGCAAATATACAACAAACATTTTAATATATATTGCAAATATATATTAACCAATCAACTAAAACAAAAGAAAAAAAGAAGTAACAAGACAAATAAAATATTAAAAAGTATATATATATATATATATATATATATATATATATATATATTATTAAATTAAAATATTAATAAATGGATTGGATTGGATCAGTTGACATCGATGATCATCCATAATCCAATCCAATAAGATCAATTTTGCTCCTCACCATCCAATTAATCCAATAGAAGGTTGATTTTCATCGGATTTCGTTGGATCGATTAAAATTGGATGAGATTGGATTTGAACACCCCTATCTCTCAGAGTTTGTTATTTGGTTAATTTCTTCATTTTTTTTCATCAAGATCGGATTAAATTAATAAAAGAGATGAACTTGCCTCACTGAGGCATACAAACTCAGGGTTACATAACAGCATCATTACAAATAGGATTACATAGAGGAATAGTTCTAACAAAAGAGACCCTAGTTGGTCTGCAAAAATTCACATTTTGATATGAGGAGGAGGATACTGATGAAAAGTTAAGTATTCAAAAGGGCCTGCTTTGCTTTGCAAGTTTGTCTCCACACATATTTCTTTCTCTATAAATGTGAGTAATAAAGAATTCAGTAAAGGCCTGAAGGATTAACTGCATTGGATAACAATACTATTATAGAGATGATCTAGGGTTAAATAAGAAATTTTTAGTAAATTCACAGCAAGCATAGAATTAGATTCAATCCAAATAAATTTATACTTTTCTTTTACAAGTTATTTTCCTCATTTACCCCTGCTGCCTTCTACCTTTTTCTCCTTCTGTTATAAACATTCAGCCCACTTTTAACAATAGAAATAACCCAAGAGAGAACAAGTAAAGTAGCTCTAAAAATATTTTGGTACTCTTATTTACCCAAAATATTCTTGGGTTCATACAATGTCAAGCATTCTTTATTGATAGTTAAGGTAGTTGTTACTTGTGCCATATTTAATATATTTCCAATTATGTTTTAATATTTTATTTTATTTTAATTGATTTTTTTTGGTAAGGATATTTTATTTTATTTTAGAACTGGATGGAAGGGAAGTAGAAGTTAAATATTCTTTTATTTTCTAATATTTTTTTGACTCAACATGTAATATAGCCTTTCTATGTAAAATATCGGTACATGCAATTAGAAAATGGGGCAGAGCACGACCTTGCTCCACTGGTGAGATAAAATATAAAAAAAAATTTTCCACCCTCAGAAAATTTGACAAACATTTTTATCTAAACCAAGCATGAGAACGTTAGATTTCAAGAATGTAGTAAACAATGCAAGAAATATTATGATAAACCAAACTTGACCTGGGAATCATTTCCAAGAATATGATAATTACCAAATCCATGAAAAGTTTATTTATATAAATCAAAGAGCATCACACAATACTCTTCCTTCTACAACCTTATAAACAAAAACTTCATACTTTTGTATCACCTTCTAATCAGTAGAAACTAGACTCGAGAATTAAGATATCTACTCAGATATCCTCGTGTAAGTCTCATACACTAACTGTGCTGTAAGGATATCCACAACTGCAGAACCTACAGACTTAAACACAGTAATTTCCTCAGAATTGGTTCTCCCAACCTTGTCTCCTGCAGCCAGCTCAACCAAACTCCCTTCAATCTCATCTTTCTTGATCACTCCTCTCTCAAAAGCACCCACCAATTCTCCTGCTTCCTCCATGGCAGCTTCATTGTCCACAAACACTCTTCCTCTCCTTATGGCCTCATCATCGCATTCCTTCATCGAATGCTTGAACGAACCTACCAAATCCAAATGAGCTCCCGCCTTCAACTTCTCCCCTCTCACTAGTGCCTCCTCCGAATTAGTCGCACAACTCACAATATCCCCAATCCCAACAATCTCCTCCAAACATCCATTACTTTCAAAGCTCACCCCTTTAACCCCAACATCACTCTCTTGCAGTTTCTTGGCCAATTTTTTCGCCTTTTCCACCGTGCGATTCCAAATCACCACTTTTCTCAAACTAGGTATTGCTGAAAGATGGGCTCTGATCAAATGTGGTGCCATAGCTCCCGCACCCACCATCACAAGGACTTGGCTATCTGGTCTAGCCAGATACTTTGAAGCCAAGCCAGAGACACATGAGGTTCGATAGAGGGTCAATTCAGTGGCATCCATGGAAGCAAGAGGCTTTCCATTGGTGGAACTGAAGAGCTCATAGGTTGCTTGCACACCTGGTAAGTTAATTGCAGAGTTTTGTGGGAAATGGGTCACAAGCTTGACACCTATGTAAGGGAAAGATGGGGAAGAGGACCAAGAGGGCATGAGAAGGAGCGAGGAAGAAGGGGAAACAGCATAGCTTTGACGAATTGGGGATTGTATAGAGACTGAGACTTTCAAGAGAGAAGACTGGAAGTGATTGATTAGAGCTTGATGGGTGAGGATAGAGTTTAAGGTGTCAGTGGATATGAAGACTGGAGAAGATACTGCAACAGAGGTTGCCATCAGCGAGGGATTGTGGAGAGTTTGAGGGAAGAGAAGTGAGGATGGTAATGTTTGATGGATTTGTGAAGTTTAGTCTAAATGAGAAAGATTAATTATCTTAATAAGAAGGCATATAGAATAAGGAAAAACAATTATATTAATTAGATGAAGATTCAATATGCAGGAAAATGTGAGATTCAAAGTAAATTTCACATAAATGTAGACCTCAGGAGATTTTACACAATGCTTCCAGTATTTCCTCAAAGTTTAACAGCTTCAAATGTTTTAAGAATAATTTGGGGAGAGTCCGCTGGTGCGACCAGCCTGAGAAACTGTAAAACAGAAGACAAAACATAGTGAGGACATAAACAAATCAGTAAGACTCTCAGATAATGTAGATGCAAGTATGAAAGATTTTCAGCATTAGAACTTCACTTGTTTTCATGAAAAATTCTTAGGTACATGTATCGTGCCACCCCATTTGTACATTGACTAAGAACTTATCTGCTTTCACAAACAACTACCAAGTGCCTATTTTGCTTAGTTGCAAAAGTTACAGACTTGTGTGAATTGCTTCATGAAAAGTGATTTTATTTTTCTTAAAAAATCACTGTCAAGATAAAAGCGAGCTAGCTACTTTCTTATTGTAAATTCTACTTTTCTTCTTTGAGTAGAACCTCCAAATGCATGCTTCTACTCCAAAAGTAAAATAAATACATAAAGATTCTGCTGCCAGCTTGCCACAACAAAGTCGTATTAGTTTATGGAATCAAGAATACAAATTTTTTTTTCTTTTTTTACAGACACAAGAAGCCTTTGAACATTATGTTGTATCACAGTTGCAGGGGAAGTTTATAAGTTGAAGAATCTGATTTAAGATACCAAATTTCTCACATTATAAAGTAGGCAAAAGCACCTTTTATGTCCCTAAACTTTACAACAATTTTCAGTTTTGTCCCTTAACTTTTTTTTTTAAGATCAATTTAGTTTCAAAAGTTATGAATTGCAATTGATCTCGTCTCAACCCCTAACGCTGTCCAAATTACTAATGATTAATGATGATATGGCACTACAAATGTAACTTTAATGACTCATCACTCATAACATCAAAACAACGTTGTCTCTTTTTCTTAATATGAATAAGCGATGTTATTTTAAGTGATGAGTTAGCATTAATATCAAGAAGTTGCGTTGTTTTGGGTGATGAGTTATCTAATATTGCATACATGATATCACATCACCATTTGTTATTAGTAATTTGGACATTGTTAAATATTGGAACAAAATCGATTGCAATTCGAAACTTTTAAAACAAAATAGTCCGTAAAAAAGTATGAGAATGAAATTGAAAATTGGTGTTAAAGTTCGAGAAATATAAGAGATGATTTTGCCTTCTAAAGTATATAAACTAGCAAAAGTTATTCATTGTTGTCTTCTCCAACCTTCAGTATCACACTATCAATTCCATAGTTATCAAACAATGAATAGGGAGGCTAAATTTGGAATTGTAAATGGTAAATTCAAAGAAGATCATTTAAGCCTCAGACAGTCCATATGCACAGATCTATTGCGTTTTATTTTAAAGAAAAAACAAAAAAAATTGGGGGCTTTTCGTTATCAAGATTCAGGATGTGTCAAGGAACGAAGGACCCGACGGAACTTCATGTTTCTGAATCGCCGGAATGATGCTATTCTGAGTTTTCGGCTACACTCGAACGATTCCGGCGATTCAGAAAACGATTCTGATCATTCTCTATTCTCGAAGCATATAAAATTTTATAGAGATGGTGAATTTCTGAATTATGAATTGGAAATTAATCAGGTAACATAGTCAACAAATTGAATCAAGAGCGGAATAAATCCAGAGCGTGCGATATAACAAGAAAAATTAGTCGTTTTACCATCAAAATCGATCAAGCTTAGCATCGGTCTAATTACAGAGTGCATAAGCAGAAGAAAAAAAAATTAAATAAAAAAAGAAAAAGGAAATCTGACCTTAGCTGAAGTATTCTAGGCTCCTGTATTTTCGTACTCGAAGTACACCGTTAACCATTTCCATCATTTATAGGAAGACCAAACAGATAAAATTACCGACTAGAGAAAAGTAGAGAGCAGTGGAGTTGGAGATGAAAACCAATTGCCTTTTTTTTTTTCCCAAATTACTTTTTAGCTACTAAGTGTTTGAACGAAATTTTAATATTAGTTCTCAATATTTTAAAAAGTTATTTTAGGTCATTAATATATATTTTTTTGTTAAAATTGATCCTCTAGCGTAACATCCTTGTGATTTTGTCATTAAATATTGACGTAGAAGAGAAGACTTATGTGGCACACCCTCTCTCCTACGTGTCATATTTAAATGACATGGTACCATCTCTCACTTCAACTTAGCAAAACAACACCGTTTTGATTCATTTAAATGAAGATGAATGGTTTAGAGAGCACCTTTATTAGGGACTAAAAAGTTAGTCCCTATTCCATTCATAGTAAATCTTGATTTATGTGGAGTTTTTAATTTTTTGAGTAAATTACACTGCCTTCCCTTGAGACATGCTAAAAATACACTGCCCTCCCCTCTCATTTGAAAAATGACACTCTCCTCCCCTCACACATGATAATGGCCTATAATTCAGTCCAAAATACACTTTTGGTTGATTTTTTCATCCAAATTTATTGATTTATGTGCATATCATCAATTCAACATATTTTTTTACTATTTTGCCCTTGCTTTGTGATGAAAATATTATTCTTACTTAAGTGCCCCTTAATGACAAAAAATACATGTACTTGTTAACCAAAATATGCCCAATTACTCGTTAACAGTTTTGTACAAAAATACAAGTTATCAAAATAATTTTACAAAAGAACTAATAATTAAAAAAATTACTTGTTATCAAATTTGTAAAAACATTACAAGTTATAATTTTTTAATAAAAAACACAAAATTATAAAAAAAAATTCATAGTTAAAGGATTTACTTGTTAACAATTTTTTTAAAGTTACAAGCTATAATTTTGTTATAAATAAAAAAATTAATTTATAAAAAATAACTACAGAAATAACTTGTTAAAAGTTTTCTAAAAATTAAAGTTATAGTTTTTTTATAAAAATATAAATTTATAAAAATTTTAATTACGTAAATTTCTTGTTATAACAAATTCATAAAACAATACAAGTTACAGTTTTTTTAAAATATTTATTAATTACATAAATTACATGTTAATAATGTTGTAAAATATACTAGTTATAAGAAAACAATTTATAGAAAAATTATTAATTACAAAAATTACTCGTTATCAAATTTGTAAAAATAATTACACGTTATAAAATTATAAGAAACAATTACAGACTAATTACAAAAATGACCTTTTAACTATTTTTGTAAAAAATTAAAAAATATATTTAATAAAATAATAATAATAGAGTATTATAAAAAAAATGACTAACTAATTAGTTAGTTAATATAGAATTATAATAAAATTTAATGAAATAAAATAATAATAATAATAATAATTGTAAAATACAATAAAAAATAATAACATTGACAAATGAATCATATTTAATCACAAATAGAAAGCAAAATTATGTTGGAGAGTTCACTAAGGAGCATTTGGGTAAGCATAATATTTTCAATCACAAAGTGAGGGCAAAATGGTAAAAAAAATAAGTTGAATTGATTATATGCACATAAATCAATAAATTTGGATGAAAAAGTCAACCAAAAGTGCACTTTGGATTGAATTATAGGCCATTGTCATGTGTGAGGGGAGGGGAGGGGAGTGTCATTTTTCAACTGAGAGGGGAGGGCAGTGTAATTTCAGCATCTCTCAGGGGAGGACAGTGTAATTTACTCTAATTTTTTTGTATCTATATCTTTTATACTTTAGATATTCTTTTAAAAAAGTTTATAATTTCTCAAGTTTAAATAAAAAAAATGAAGAAAATTATAAAAAAAAAAAAATCGACCCAACATATTAATGCATAGAAGAGTCAAGCAACTAATACATTCTCCTTCCCACATCATACAAAAGCTGGAATATCTGATGCTCAAGGACACGTGGCTCTTGAGGTAGGAATGCAATATCTCGGGTATTTGTATTTAGATGTAGCACAACTAATTAAATGGCATCAATTTCGGTATGAGCTGTGCAATTACTCATTAATATATATACCGTGGAATTCTCAGTAAAATTATGCACATTTATTGAAATATTTTTTCAGTTTCAAAGAATGGTTGATCTTCAGCTCATACATAATACAACCTTCATGCATATTTCGTCCTATAAATTGAGCATATGCAAACGATTTTCTGCCCTAACTCCCTATAAATTAAGAAGGCCTATGACCTTGTAGCAAGGCTTTAAAATTGCTTGGTTTTAATGAAGATGAGCACAGGAATGCAGATACCTTCTCTGTTGCTTCAAATACTCATCAGGTTTAATTCTCTTTTTCATATGGTTTGGCATTCTCTGTGAATGAATCTGTATTGATCTAATTCCTGCCTCTGATTCATGCAGGATGTAGAAGTAAGTCTTATCATAACAGATTACTGTATGCCAGGAATGACAGGCTATGATCTGTTGAAAAAAAAAATCAAGGTGAGCTTCTGAGAATCTTTCCAAGACTGCAAAACAAAAAAAGTTCCATTATTAATAACATAGGCACCATCATCTTCAGTTACTTCTATTCCATCTACCTTGAAGTCAGAATAAAATAATAAAGGTTATTGATTTGCAGGAATCTAAATCTTTCAAAGATATACCATGTAACTACGGAATATTCCACCTTGGGACACGTGGCACAGACTTTCTAGAAGCTGGACCTCAGCACCCGCTAGAGACACGTGGCACCACTCATCTGCTAATTACATGACCCTTACCCACGTCACCTCACGGAGCATCCCCTTAACCGGACGTGGGAACTCCACGAGCTTCGTGGCACGACCCACGTTCCACGACGTCGTGGGTCGAGCACGACCTCCCCACACTCAGTATAAATAGACCCTCACCCGGGAGACTAAAGGGACGCAACCTGAAGGATTACAACACCTAATCTACAATCTCTCACTTACTCTCGGTATCCCGAGCACCCTCAGCCACCTTACGCAAATCCATTACGCCCCCTGAGCTCCGCCGCAAGCCACCTCCGGCAGGCTCACCTCCATCTCGGGGTCCACCACTTACAGGGCTTCCAGCAGCTCCCGGAGACCCAAACTCTCTAAGGCAATCTCCCAAGAGCGGCTCGCCCGCCTGGAGTACCTTAGGCATATCTTAGTCGCACACGGCCCGGTACAGGTAAACTACCTTGCCTAATGGCTCCTATAGACGTCACCATGACAAACTACGTGGACTTTGATCCCTCTAGAAGGGTACGTAGGCACCTGCGTGCATCACCCAAGGACAAGTCCCCCAAGATTAAGACCCCTTGCGGTCCTAATTACAAATTACAATTGTCTGAGCCAAAAACGACAGTTACAGTGGCGCCCACCGCGGTCTTATTCAGACCACAATGCCTTGCGCACTCTGCCGCTAAACGTCATTTCTTTCTCGGGGAGTAGGAGTATATACCTAACGACTCAGAAACACGCGTATTTATTCCATGTGTACAGGTTACACAGGATACAATACTCGCATGGCTAGCACAGTCAACTCCGCAAAACCCTTGCATGACCGACCGGACGATGTTCCAAACGATCGGTGCAAGCGACACAAAACACAGTTCGTAATATTTAACGACGTTGGAGACACAAATGAGACAAACGAGCCGCTGGTCATCACGGCTAATATCTCAGGATTCGATGTCAGACGCGTTCTGATAGATCCTAGGGCTGTCGCCAATATACTCTTCGCAAAAACTTTGGGAGAAATGGCCCACTGCGAGGATCAGCTAACATCAGACGAAGAAACTCTTGTCGACTTCTCTAGACAGGTCACTAAAACACGAGGAACCCTCACGACATGGCTTGCCCTGGGCTCACAACCAAGGGTCGCTCGCGCCAGAGTGAGGTTTGCCATATCAACGGCGCCATCGGTATACAATGCAGTCTTGGGTTGACCGACCTTAGGAAAGCTTCGAGTTATCATATCCACAGCTCATATGGTGATGAAATTCCCCACGCCAGCTAGCATCGCAGAAATACGAACGAACCAGGAAACCCGTATATGTTATGCGACTGACCGACCCGCTACAAACAATGCCGAGAGTAACGCTGAAAGCCCCCCTGAGATAGTGAACCTGCGAGACAAAATCCCCGGAGCTAGGCCACACCTACGGAGGACCTCATGAGCATCTGCATAGATCAGACGAATAACCGGGAAATCCACGTGGGAGCTCTCCTCTGCGAGACGACCCGAAGGAAGTTCCAAGAACTACTCGCCCAGTACAGGGACGTATTCGGCTGGAGTGCCGCAGACATGCCAGGGATAGATCCTGCGCTCATATGCCATTCCCTCAATATCAGGGACGGACCCGGCGTAATCCAGAAGAAACGACATTTCGGCGAGGAAAGGCAGCAAGCAATCAACGAGGAGGTGCAAAAGCTCCTTGACGCCGGCTTCATACGCGAATCACAGTACCCCGACTGGCTGTCGAATGTATTAATGGTCAAAAAGGCAAATGGGAAGTGGCGAATGTGCGTGGACTTCACCAATCTGAACAAAGCCTGTCCGAAGGATGCCTACCCGCTCCCGAACATAGACAAGCTGGTCGATGGGACAGCCGAGCACCAGATGCTAAGTTTCCTAGACGTCTTCTCAGGATACAACCAGATCTAGATGAACCCGAAGGACCAGGACAAAACCTCCTTTATCACGGATAAAGGTGTCTACTGCTACAAAGTCATGCCTTTCGGACTGAAGAAAGCAGGGGCCACTTATCAAAGGATGATGGACATCATTTTCAGAGAATAGATAGGTCGAAACCTCGAGGTCTACGTCGACGACATGGTAGTCAAATCCATGGAGCTCGAATAACACCTGGCACATCTGGAGGAACTCTTGGTTTTGCGAACACACCAAATGAAGCTGAATCCAACCAAATGCGCTTTCGGCGTGTCGGCTGGAAAATTCCTAGGATTCATGATTACACAACGAGGAATCGAAGCCAACCCCGAAAAATGTGCAGCAATTCTCAACATGGAACCGCCACGGACAGTGAAAGAGGTGCAGAGGTTGAACGGAAGGTTAGCGTCCCTCAACAGATTCTTATCAAGGATGGCTGACCGATGCCTTCCCTTCTACAAAATTCTGAAGACAGCACCAGTGTTCCGATGGAGGGAGCAATGCGAAAAGTCCTTCCACGACCTCAAGGGTTACCTAGCCAAACCTCTGGTGTTAGCCAAAGCGGTCAAAGGAGAAACCCTCATACTTTACCTAGCTACCACCGATAATGCTGTAAGCTCAGTACTGATAAGGGAAGAAGGAGTCGAGAAATTCCAATCTATTATACAAGCCACGCCTTGCAGGGAGCCCAGCTTCGGTACCAACGGGTGGAGAAGCTCGTACTCGCTCTCGTCCACTCAGCCAGAAGGCTTCGACCCTACTTCCAACAACACATAATTATGGTCCGAACTGACCAACCCCTGCGGCAAATACTGCAAAAGCCAGACTTAGCAGGGTGAATGACAAACTGGGCGGTCGAGCTATCAGAATTTGACATTCAAAACGAGCCCCGTCGAGCGATCAAAGCCCAAGCCTTGGCAGACTTCATTGCCGAAATAACTCTGTCAGAATGCCTTCAGAGGGACGCCCCGGCTTTGAAACACGATGAGACCATTGAGCTACAGCCAAAAAAATCCCCATGGCTAGTCTACGTAGACGGCTCCTCAACCGGGAAATCCGCGAGCGCCGACATCATCGGCGAGAGCCCAGACGGAATCAAAGTGGAACAAGCCATGCGCTTCACGTTTCCAGCCTCCAACAACCAAGCTGAATATGAAGCACTCATAGTCGGACTAGCGCTAGCTCACGACCAAGGCGCCTCAAAGGTCAAGCTATTCAGCGATTCACAATTAGTGGTTGGACAACTAAATGGAGACTTTGAGGCAAAGGACGCCACTATCATCAAATATGTGGAGCACGCCAAACAAGAAATCAGCAGGTTCGAATCCCCGTCTTGATCACACGGATCCCCCAAAACCAGAACACCCAAGTTGATGCCCTCTACAAATTAGCCACCACACCGAGCCAATCGGAACTTAAAACGGTCTTGTGAACCACGCTTTGCACTCCCAGCATAACTCCGGACGTATTGCCGATTACAATCGACAACTCCTGGATGGCCCCCATCAGGGCATACATTACGGCAGGCACCCTGCCTACAGACAAAGAAATCACTCGGAAAATCAGGAGGCAAACAGCTCGATACTATGTCTGGGGAAACGACCTATACAGAAAGGGATTCTCATCCCCGCATCTCCGGTGTATCTCGACCGAAGAAGCAAGCTACATGCTACAAGAAATCCACGAAGGCATATGCGGCACCCACCAGTCCGCAGGAGCCCTTCAAAAGCGAGCCCTGCGTTCTGGATTCTACTGGCCGACTATGAGAGCCGACTCAGAGGCCTTAGTCGCCCATTGCGACCAATGTCAACGCCACGCTGTGTTCATACACCAGCCGCCCGGTGAACTGAAGCCCATCGAGTCCCCATGGCCCGTTGACTATTTCACCAAGTGGATCGAAGCCGAACCCCTGGCCACCATCGGATCCCAAAACGTCCAGAACTTCCTTTGGCGGAACATTATCACTCGTTTCGGCCCCCCGCACACGCCGATCACCGAAAATGGACGACAATTCGTCAACGAGAGGTTCGAGGATTTCTACAAAGAATGGAGTATCGACCACAGAACTACTTCAAGCGAATACCCGACGACCAATGGGCAAACGGAAAGGGCAAACTGTATCATCCTCGAAGGACTGCGGAAGCGATGGGTGGATACAAAACAAGGATGGATGGACGAACTCCCATCGGTCTTGTGGTCACATAGAACTACAGTACACACGGCCACAGGAGAAACCCCCTTTGCTCTAACATACGGGCAAGAAGCAATCGTCCCCGCCGACATCGGCATCCCCTCGGATCGAGTGCTCAATTACACTGAATCAAACCCGAAGAGCCTATTGGTCAGCCTGGATGCGGTCGAGGAATGAAGGGAATCAGCGGCACTCCGAAATATCGCCTATAAGCAGCCGCTGGCTCAAAAGTACAATCGAGGCGTCCGACCTCGTAAGTTCGAAAGAGGTGACCTAGTATGCGCACAGCAATAAACAACAGACGCGACCGCCTGCACGGCAAGCTTGCCCTCAACTGGGTAGGCCCATACAGGGTTATTGGCATTGCTTCGCACAACGCATACAAATTAGTGCACCTAACGGGCGAACATGCCCCAAATATTTGGAACGCAAGCAGCCTCAAGAAATATTTTACTATGTCTTACTTAAATAATGTTTCTTTCTGCCTAACTCCAATGGCCGAGCTCGCAAGCACTTCACTACGTCTTAGTCCTAAGATGAATGCCTCTTGCCTTGTCTCAGTCCCAAGACAAAAGTACTACTACATCGTTTCAGTTTCGAGACAGTTACGCTATGTGTTTATAGTAATATAAAATACAATACGATTGATCAACTCTCATGTTCAAAAATTTCTTTATATCATTAACAGAGGGGGACTATCGCTCGAAAATTACAAAGCCACAAATACAGCGACACACGAATCAAGAGGCATCCCTTGATAAATGTGGAGGCCCGTCCGGCCGAGGCAGCTCCCTTCGAGGATTCGGGGGCACCTCATAATCTTTGATCCTCAATGGAGAATCTCCTCGAGCTCGAACGCAGAACTCCCAGCCAATGTTCTCCCAGGAAGGATGCATCTTAGCCCTAACCTCCGGAGGGACGGTGATACCCATCAAATCATCTAGTTGAGCTATGCCATTCTGCATCCCGTAATTCGAAAACGCAGAATGTCCTGGCGACGGACCCACAGGGCATTGGCTTTACCCTCTTGTAGCTCGCCCTCCAATAATCAAGGGGATAATGCTGACGAGCTAATATGACCCGCTCCGCCTCGAATGGGATTAACTTCCATCTAAAAGAGATACCCTCACCCAGAAATCGAACGGGCATCTCTTCGGGGGGGGGGGGGGTATGGAGGTATAAGGAACCTTCCTACGGTTGAGACGATTCAAACTAGTCTCACCCACTTGGTTCGGGGCCCCAGCACCTTTTTCCATTGGATATCCACCTGCATCGGCGTCCTCGTTCGCCCCCGAGGGAAGAACAACAGCACCCACTATCTCCGACCGTTTGCGTTTCCGGCCCCGAGAACTCGGCGGGGGATTCAGCCTTCCTTAAATACCACCTAGAGTCAACCCTGTGAAAAAAGAGACATCCGAAGCTTGCTGAGAAGACAGAAAGAAGGAACCCAAACTCGACTATGCAAGCTTACCTAGAGCTGCGCCCGACACCGTGCCCCCTTAAAAAATTCGAAAGCTGTCTCTTCGTACTCCTCCCGGTCATACCGAACCCAGAGAACAGGGTTGGACCACTTGCAAGGAAAGCGTGGATGCCAGTCGAGCGGTCGAACCCAAGGTCGGCAAAAACCTTTCTTGGGTACCACCTTGAAGAAATACGACCGCCAGGCATGATTTTTACTCGGCAGATTGATAATGGAAAAACCTTTGGCGCGCGACTGAAAACATACCCATCCGTGTGCCTCGCAGACATGGTAGAGGGAAAGAAACACATTCAGGAGAACTTCCAGCCTGTGTGACTGACAGTACCTGTCAAAGACGCTAAGTATCGACCAAGCATTCTGGGTCAGCTGTGCAGGGCAAACATTCATCAGGTTGAGCATGACCTCCACAAAACTAGAAAATGGAGGAATGAAGGGAGCAGTAAGGAACGCAGAGAGGAAGAACGAAGCCAACACCGTCGCTCCAAAGAATTGTCTCCCCCTCTCCCATCGGCTTTATCTCGTAGCCCTCCGTGAACGAGGGAGCAAAGCGTTCCTCCCACACATTTTCAATGCCGGCTCCCGGCAGCACCCACGAAACCACGCCGGCATCTGCCGCCGATATGTTGACCGTCGAACTCGGTTCCGGCTCAGCGGAATACCAACCCTCAGAGGTAGTCAGAGGAGGTGCCACCGGCGTGCCATCCTCCCCCGACAGAACTTCCCGAAGATCCACGGAGACCCGCGACATGATGAGAGTATCCACTTTCTCCTTGACTCCCTCTGTGGCCACTAGGAAAAGGGACTATTCAAAATCTGGGTCCCTAGAGGAGCACTCAGAAGCGGCGGCACTAGCGGAAGCCATTTGTCGAGTAATGAGAACCAGAAAATCGCAAAATCTAAAGGATGAGAGGAGGGAGACTCGCAAGGAAATAGGAAGTCTTCCGCTCTCGGCAGATAAAAAGGAGGCCCAACAGACGCTTTGGAGCCCAACCAAAGAGGCGCAAAAACGAAACGGCTCTGAAATTAAAGGGAACGACCAAACGATCCTTGACCTTTGAATTTCTCCCACCTGCCCACAAAGGGTATTTTGGGAAATGCCCCTTTGAACAATGATGACTCCACCTCGGTAAGTCGCGTACTCTTTGTAGGGACGGCTCGAAAACTTGCTGAGGAAGTCAAACAGCCGGCCATCCAGGGCAGGACACGTGTCCTCTCCGAAACGTCTCCTTTTCCACGGAACGATATGGGGAACCCACTTCGCGAGTCGGACGACCAGCTCCAATAACCATGACTCGGCGCGGGCGAGCTTTCCCACGAGCAAGGACAGCGAAAAATTCCTAAGTAGCTTACAGACAAGGGAACTTAAGTCCACGGGCGCCCGACACCCGTAGAATTACGGGACTTATGTAACTACGGAATATTCCACCTTGGGATACGTGACACGAACTTTCTAGAAGCTCGGCCTCAGCACCCGCTAGAGACACGTGGCACCACTCATCTGCTAATTACATGGCCCTTACCCACGTCACCTCACGGAGCGTCCCCTTAACGGGACGTGGGAACTCCACGAGCTTCGTGGCACGACCCACGTTCCACGACGTCGTAGGTCGAGCACGACCTCCCCACACTCAATATAAATAGACCCTCACCTGGGGGATTAAAGGGATGCAACCTGAAGGATTACAACACCTAATCTACAATCTCTCACATACTCTCGGTATCCCGAGCATCCTCAGCCACCTTACGCATATCCATTACGCCCCCTGAGCTCTGCCGCAGGCCACCTCCGGCAGGCTCACCTCCATCTCAGGGCCCACCACTTACAGGGCTTCCAGCAGCCCCCGGAGACCCGAACTCTCTAAGGAAATCTCCCAAGAGCGGCTCGCCCGCTCGGAGTACCTTAGGCACGTCTTTGTAATACCCCGAAAAATTTCGAGGATTAAAGAATGATTTATTGAAAAATTCGAGGATTTAAGAGTGATTTATTCCGGGGCTAGGAATTAAAACCTTAGAAATAGAAATATATATATATATATATATATATATATATATATATATATATATATATATATGTGAAAGTTAAAAGAAACCGGAAAGAAATTTTTTGAGGTTTAAAATAAAATGAAAGGGAAAGAAAAGAAATAGAAAATAATTTTCAGGATTTAATTAAGGACCTAAGAAATTGGAAACTTGAATTTAATAGGAATTGAAGGGAAAATATGAAATTGATAAATTGTGAAATTGAAGTTAAACATTTTGGCTAAAGAAAATAAAAATAAAATTTTATAGAGTGAAATAAAATTTTTGGGATATAATTAAGATTTTAATAGTTTTAGAGTTGAGAATTTAAGAAATTAAAATAAATATGAAAATTAGGTAGAAAATTATAATTTTGTTTAAAAGTTGTCATATGATTTATTCAAAGCTTATAGTTTAAATTTGAGAATTTTTCAAAAATAAAAATTATACTGGGTAGGAAATTTTCATCTGCAAGACACTCAATGATAGATATTTTTAATAGGCTTATGATTAGCCAAAAATTTCAAAATTTCCCTAATCTTACCTACAAACAAATATAGTTAAGAAAATCCAATCAAAACTATATTTCACCATACCTCAAAAGTTGTCAATTGCCCAAACTACCCTTAAATGCCTAAACCCAAATTTATAAGCAGAAGCACCAGCCAGCACCCACGCCTCATTCTTCTCTTCTTCTCCATTCCTCATTCACTCTAGGACATCAAGAACAAATTGAAGGAACCACTCACTTCCATCAAATTTCTTGCTTCTTCCCAACAATCTAAGGCTCCCACAAGCTTCATCTACTCTCTTGGAGCATCAAAGAGCTTGGGTAGCACTCCCAAATCTTCATTCTCGGATTTGGGAAGGTAAGCCTCCAAAAATCATGTCTCCACCACTTCAATCTTAATTTTCTTGGTAGAAATAAGTTACCCATTGATAGTATATCACCCTAGGACTATTTTAGAACATAGAAAACACCCAAATCATGTTTTATATGGATGATTTATCTCTAGGGTTCATAAGTTACGAAATTTATAAATTTTGAGGGAATTTATTAATTTCTTAGAATTGTTGGGTTGTATGGATGCCAAATAATTTGTTTATGCATTTTAGATGATTTGGAAGGATGCCCAATGATTGGGATAGTGATTTATGAATTTTGTGGAAATTAGTAAAATTTCTATATTTGGCAAAATCTCCATTGATGGAGCTAGATGGTGTCCAAACTTTTGAATATGATTTCTTAAAGTAAAATTTATTTTGAACAAAAACCAACTCCTAAATGATGACCATAGCTTAGGTAGTGGAATTTAGGCATTGATATGTGTAGAAGTGGAAAATTGGTTAATATGGAGTTTATGGAAAGTTTGCTACACACATGTGTAGATAAGTAGTTTAATTGGTGTGGTTCTATTTGTTAGGGTTCAAGTACTTCCTTGGAGACTAGAGTGCTCAAAGGGAATGCTAAGTGAAGCGGCCAAGGTGAGGGCTCCTTCATCTCTGCTCCTAGGGTTGTATGCTTATGTGGATTACATGAGTATGCATATTCTCTGCTTGTCTGGTATGTGTTAGCTAGAGGTATAGAATGCTAAAAGAATGAAAGAACTAGAAAGTAGGTTGTGGAAAGTAGATTGGATAGGAAGACATAGGAGTAAAGTATAATTGTTTGCTATGATTGGTTTGTTACAAATCTAACTCATACACTCCGGAGGCATGATGAGTATTTTATTAAATCTTTTCCACGACGGTGGCAAGAGTCCTTGTACGGAAGGACTAAGCTTTTGTTTTAAAAACTCGTCACGACGGTGACTTAGATTATAATCATGAAAACGGAGTTATTGGTGGGTTTTGGATTTGGTTATGCTAGCGATGTGAGACATCGACTAGAACAACGTCAGATGGCACTTGAGACCTCAGTTTTATAATCACCATGACGATGGTCATTGCCCTATCCTGGTAATAGGGTCAGAAATGTTTTATATTGCTACGACGATAGCTTGAGGCTCAGAGAGTGCATCTGGACGGGTATATGAGTTAGATCCTGCTAAGGATACTCGTCCATATTAATAAGGAGAAGAATTGTTGATCCTTCGGGAAAGATACAAAGAATCCTATTAATATGTGAGACTAAGGTAAGGAGACACGGGAGGAACCTACGGGTGAACCGTGAGCCTAACCTAGTAAAAGAGAAATCATCCTGTGGAGTTGGTCCAGGGTGTGACAGTGGCTATGCTTAGAGACGTCGTGTCGTGCCCGCCATGTGGCCTGGTTGGGTAATGGACGAGTGGGCTCAAGCTATTGCCCCGCAGCAAGGGGTCAGGACGTGCCACGTGGTGGCCACATATCAGTTGTTTGATAAATGGAAGTTGATTGTGTTTGATTAATAGAATTGTCACGAGGTGACCAGTACCCAAGTGAATGGGTTAAGTATGTTTTGCCACCTGGTGGCTAGCAACCCGAGTGCACGGGTTCGAGGTAGAAAAACCATGTAGTGGCTAGTAAATACCCAGAGTGGGGGAAGTTAAGTAGATGTATGTTATAGTGTCTGCGTGTACTTAAAGAATTGTCTGTGTTTGCATATAATTGTTGATTGTGCAGCGGAGTGGTGACGTACAGGATTACGTCATCACAAAGTCTTTGATTCAAACATGCTGAACGTGAGAAGACCGGTAAGTAAAAGCCGGCACTATATGTTACATGTTTACTTGCTGATTGATGACGTGGAATAAACTGCTGCATGTTTACAGTTATTAAATGCATGTAAGTGTTTGGGTGAAATTTCTGTTGTGTGATCACCAAGAATGTATGCTAACAACAGTAACTAGTTGCTTTTGCATGTGGTTGTGTATGACTCCCAAACCCAGTGCTATGGCACCCACCTTGCGCCGGGGATGAGAGAGTCCTCACTGAGTCGCGTGGTTAAGACTCACACCTCATTTTTACTATACAGAGATAGGTTAAGTACAGGCGGAAGGAGTCTCGGTGGAACGAGGGTTGAACAACACTTTTCCAAGACCCACAACTTGTTCTTGTGGGGTGAATAAAGTGTAATTGTAATTTAGTTTACTTTATTATTGTATTATAAAGTAAAGGGTAGACGTACCCAATTATATTGTATCACTAAATCTAGAACTGTCAGCTTCACACACCTTAAAGATCAGGATTAATTATACTGCGATACAAGGAAAATTTGTTTTCAAAATATATATATATACATATATCAGTTGCATGTGAATAGGATAGGCAGCATCTTCGGATGTATAGCCAGTACACAGGTTATATATATTATGTGTGTTTTCCTATATCTATATCCAGAAGCGGCACTGGCCGTGGATTTGCTTGCCTAGGATAGGTCACCATTTTGGTGTAGCCATGGTATTATACTGCATGTGAATGTATTTTCAATAATAGATATTCTGTCAATTAGGTGATAAGGCTTACAGGCATAAGGGTATTCCCTGTGTCTGTGCCGGTCACCGTCCTCTAAACGGGGGTCGTGACAGTCTTAGCCGCACACGGCCCGATACAGGTAAACTACCTTGCCTAACGGCTCCTATAGACGTCACCATGACGAACTACGTGGACTTTGATCCATCTAGAAGGGTACGTAGGCATCTGGGTGCATCACCCTAGGACAAGTCCCCCAAGATTAAGACCCCTTGCGGTCCTAATTACAATTGTCTGAGCCAAAAACGACAATTACATACCAGTTGTGATAATGTCCTCAGAGAATGTCCCATCAAGAATAAACAGAAAATGCAAATTTTTACCCCAAATATAATATCATGACCATTATTTGATGATAGAAATTAACCAAGAAGGGGGATTGAATTGGTTGTAAAAAATTAATTCTAAGTCTGGAAGTTTATATAATGAAAATTGATTTGGTAAAATAAAATCCCTTTGAAAACTTTTGTTCTATTATTTAATGAAAGTAAGTTCAAGTTACTGAGTTATGCAGGATAATGAAAGTCAAGTTAATGAAAATCACACAATATTTATAGTGAGGTTCAAATCAATGGTCCTACATCCTCACTCTCTCTCTCACTTAAAGAGCAAGAGAGGCTTCACTAGAATGGAATTCTTTGAATTACAACCTTAGGAAACCTCCACAGCAAGGGCTAAGCTTCACTAGCTTTTAAGCCAAATAACCAGGCAAACCAGGAGGCTCAACACAATTGCTTTTACTCCTCTTGAAGTAATTAAACAAAACAAATTTCCCAATACAACCAGGAACCCACAGGAACCTAACACTCTCAAATCAACTCTAGTTTCTATCACACTAGACAACTAGACAGAATGGGATAAGTAGAAAAAGTGAATGGAAATGGGTAATACAATCAAATAAACTCACACAGAGCAATAACAACAATTAAGCACAATTATAGCAGCAAGGTTTCAGGAAGCAGTAAGATGTATAAGTTTTTCTCTCAATTCAACTTCTTGAGTCTTCTTGGTTTGATGTCTTCAATTTATAGTCTCTTGAATTGTTACCATTGAAGGGCAAGACTGATTTGAAGATATTTCTCTTGCTCTCTTTTTCTATAGTTCTAGCGAGACTTCTTCAAGAGATATGAAGACTTTCTTCTTTTGATGAACCTAGCTTTCTTTCTTTCTCCTTGATGTTTTTCGATGAGAGCTAAGAAAAGAAAGACATGGCCTGCATTCTATAATCTTTTTTGCACATATTTTAGTCATCACATATAAAGTATGAAGAAGGTCAACTCATCCATTAAATGCATTGTCTCACTTTTAAGAGAGAGAAAAGAAGTCTGATTTTTGTTCAAGAAATAAGCATGAAAAGAAGTAAATAATTTTGCTGCCATACTTACCTTGAGATAGAATTTGTCTCCAAGTATATCTATTTTGTCCTTTAGTACATAAATGCACAAGAGATTTTCTCAAAAGCCACTACAAGAAAACAAGCATCTAGCCACGGTTAGAACAGGCCTCTAACGGCGGTTGTGACTGGGGCTAGAACTCTAGCGGCGGTTGTGCAACCGTCGCCAAGCGCTGTGTTGGGACCACTTCTAGCGACGGTTAAAGCAACCATTAGAATAACCGCCGTTAGGCATATTTTTGACCTAACGGCAGTTCCAACCGTCGCTAGAGGACCAATTTCATTTCCCATCTTACGCCTTCTTGGCGACGGTTGCAACCGTCGCTAGAGTATCTTAATTTAACGGTAGTTATAACCGCCGTTAGATGACTTACTCTAACGGCGGTTGCAACCATCGCCATATTTATAATGTTTACGCTTCCTTTGGCGACGGTTGCAACCGCCGTTAGAATCCTTTTTTTTAAAAAAAAATATTTCTTTAGTTTTTTGTTACTTTGTAACATTCATACTCAAGTTACGATTTTAACCGTCAATAATTCCATTTTATTAATTATTCATATTTTCTCAAATATAGATAGATATTCTCAATTTTTTTTTAGAAATTTTTTTTTGAGACATTCTCATAAATTACTTTCAGCCGAATTCAAATATATAAATTGAACATTTAAAATATATTAAAATGTTATGAAAATATAATTTATATGCACAAGCTAATTATTGCTGATACATGATCATTTGAAGTACATTGAAATGAAATTAATTCAAATTTATAGTCAATAAATATGAAAGCAAATTCACTATTTTTTATGTAAAAATCTTCAGCCATGCAGTGCATTTTTTTCCATCACTCCTTGAACATCAATTCTAATTTTGTTGTTCTAATTCTTTGGGCTTTCTTGTACTCTGCAACCACAAAATGCCACAACTTAGAAACAAAATATTAATGAGTGTAGCAACAACCAAATGTAATTTAATCGCAGTAAAAAAAATTGGACTACTAAAATTGTACTTGATGAGGTCCACATTCAACAGTAAAAAAAAAAGCATTTAAGCAACTTGTATTGTAAAACACCAAGCTTTTACCTATGTGCTCATTCTGTATTTAGAGTACAAAAATAATGCAAAATTGTTCAAACAAACAACTTTATTCTTGTCTTCCTTCTTAATGAAGCTTCTTTTTCTACTAAAAAAGAAAGGAAAAGAAAAAGACATCATTGACTTTTCTAAATTATGTTAACTGTTCCTATATATGATGATATATTAGTTATGTGATTGTCAAACTAACTTATCAATATAATAATCTATTCCAACCTCTCTTTAGAATTCACTCTATCTTAGTATTATTACCATGTTTCACACAAAATGCTTCAAAAATAACAGATTCAATATAATATACTAAGATGAAAATATTTACAAGTAGTACACCACCCATTACTCTTCCTAAATTCCAAGGGAGTAACACTACAAAAAACCTTATTTTTAACCACGGTCAACATAACCGTAGCTAGAGTCTAAGAATTTTAGAAGTTGACTACGGTTAGTTTTTGACCGTGGCTAAGTGATAATACTAAATGGTCTCCTCTCCTTCCTTGCGTCTTGCCCTCTCATTCTTTTCTTTTTTTCCCCTGAAATACCTAAAATCGTGAGGTTTGAGGATAGCGTCGTCGACACCGCTGCCGGAGAGGAGTCTTCTGCACTGCTGCTATGGTGGTCGCCGAAGAACACCATCCAAGCCGCCGATCTGTGAACATCGCCCACAAATGCAAGCATCGAAGTCTATTTTCTATCTTCTGTGTTTGGTTCGATTTGTTTAGGTACTTCATTCCTCCCTTTATTTGTTGCTATTTGGATGTGTTCTTGAATTTTCATCACATATAAATGCTCCGTTCTCTCTGCTTCACTTCCTTTCACGCTCTTCCATCTCTTTCCCTTCTTTGTTTCTTATGGTAAAATTGTAGTTTCTGAAATTTCTCTCATATATGTGCACAAAGTTTAACCCTATTTCTCTTCTTTCACTATTTCAATCAATTGTGATAAAGGAGACAAGAAGACTGAGGGTAAGAAATTTATTTCTTCTTTGAAAATGTACGTGCCCTATCGAACAAAAAAAAACTAAAACAATTCAGACAAACTGTCGGCCATGATGATGACTTGCTTAGCAGTGAGAAGGTTCTATTGGAACTCCACCGTTAACATTATATTGCACCATTACTCACCTTCTGATCCATTCCCATTTACTTCCCCTGCTTCGCTACCTACTCACGCTGAATTCAAGATCTCATTGATATATCCTCTAAAATTTTAAGGTATTCATGAGGTTTAGTTACATAATATTGGAGTTACATTGCTTTTTAAAATAAACATTTTGAGTTTGAATCTTACTTGAAATTAATTAAATTAACTGCTGTTTTCTTTTTAAGAAATGTATTTATATAAACCAAGTAAGCAAGAGATTGGCATTTATCCACAGGTACATAATTTATTGGGGTATGGTAAGGGTAGTCTTAGCAATGGCTGCGGAGATGTAAATTTTGGCTCAAAAGTTATAGGTTATGGAAAAACTAGTGAAACCATTGTTGCATCAAGGTCATTATATGCTCTGCCAAATAGCAGTTATGATGGAGCATATAAAGATATTTTTGATGCCGGATCATTTTATGGAGACCATAGTTGGAGAGCTAGTATTCATGCTATGTAATCCCAGTTTTAGCTCAAGCTAGTATTAACATGAAATAGAAATACTAGATACTTCGAATTTTATTCATCTTTTATTTCTTTCATGTGTGATATAATCTTCTTTTAATTCACACCAACATTTATCTTTTCAGTCCTAATCTTACTAGATCTTGCGGACTACAATGAACTTGCCAAGTGCAGTATGATAAACTCAGTTATATATATGTAGACAAGGTTGCATGAATACGGGTGCGGGTACAGGTACAAGTGCGGGTACGAGTACGGGGTACAGTAAATATTCTAAAAATAGAGTACGGGTACGGCAATATATACTAAATAAATAAATAAAATTTTAAATATATAACAATTTTAAATGTAATAAAAATAGGTAATGCCCCTTTAATCATTCATAACCAATCAAAATAGTGACACAAATTTCTTAAAATTCATAAAACTAATATAATTAGTTATGATATTATATGATATTGAGGTATATCTTTGTCTTTTTCTTATAATTATATAATCTGTAAGACTACATAGGTAAAATTTTATAAATATACTTATAATTTTTTCATTAAGTACTAAAATCAAACATTTTTCTTCAAAAAAATACTACATCACACATATTTTGAAGTATCTAAGAGTACCCAAAGGGTACGAATACCGGGTACGTATCCGGTATGGGTACAACTTGATTTTAAAAGTACCGTACTTCATAGTATGTAGAGCATAACCATTATTGTTTATAAGAATTCAAAGTAGAATAGGTTGTACTTGTCTTAGTTTATTTGAATCACAATAAATGGCAAATCAAGATTGGCTCAACCCTTGATAGTCCGACCAATTTTGAGAATCCATTTATATGTATTTGGTATTAATTAATTAATTAAAATGTGGTGTAATTCTAAGTAGAAAATGTAATGTTGTTGATGAATTAACAAATTAAGTGGCACGTGCATTTTCACGTGGTGTGAAGATGACAACAATAATGTGGTGTAGAGCCTGAAACATGAGATTGCTTCTTCTGTCAATTCTATCCTTTTTATCTACTTAATTAACATGTTTAATATAAACATGAGATTGCTTCTTCTGTCAATTCTATTCTTTTCTTCATACTTCATATTTCAGAGTGGGTGGGAATTGAGTTAGAAGATTGACTTCAACTGGAAGAAACTATTGTAAAAGAAGGTAGTTAATTTAAGTTTATTATGTCTATTGAAAATATTAGTATGATTATATTTACAATAATTTTATGTTCTTTTTGAAGACATATTTTCAAGCAAATTGGTATAGAGAAATTGGAGTAAGTGACTTTTTTTCCAAATGAAACAGAACATGAGGACTTGCTGCATTATGGAGATTTATGTTCTTTATCATGCACTCCAAACGGTACTGTTATTGAAGAACTCTGAACATTTATTCATGATTGATTTTTGGTTATTGCTTTTTGTTTAGTTCTATCTTCACTGTACAGTACCTTTTGGTGATTGGTGAATTTTTCCAATACATAAGAACATGAGATTTAATACCATTTGGCCGATGATAATGATAATTTTTTGACATGTACCTCCACTTTCATTCTGGTTTCTTGAAGACTGATAGGAACATGATTATAAGAGTATATGTATATCTTAAAAAGTAAAAACAATATAAGTAAAAGAGTGAAAATCAAGAATAGAAATAGACAGATTGTATATATACTTTCAAATTCTATCAGTTGTTACTTAATTGGCTTGCTGCTTTTAAAATTGCAATATAATTAAATATAAATATGTTTTTATCAAGGTACATAATTTACTGGGGTAAGACCTAATTAGAAAGTAAATTATATATTTTTTTCTTTATGATAAATTATGGATATGTACATGATTTATGAGCATCAGTACACGTCATCATTATTTGTATGAGTACATTTGTGCTGATCCTTACTGGATTCGAATTTCAAACCACTGTTTACAACTATAAGCAAAAATAAGTTAAGTTTTCATTGTAAAGCAGATCCATCACGAGCAATTGGTCCTGATGCTCATGCGCATTCTGCTGAAGATTTAGCAGACCAAATCATTGAAAATTTTAATTATTTCAGGTGTGTTTTTTGGTTACCTGCTCCTTATTACTTAGTTCATTTGGCGCATTTCTGTGTGGTGCATTTTTTTGGATAGATATGGTGTTTCTAGTTTTAATAAAATCAAATCATCAATTAACATATGGTGCAGCATGTGTATACTTACAAACCTTAACTATGATATATGGTGTTAATCTATATATATGTTGTTGCAATTAATTAAAAAAACCTGATAACAAATAAAAAAAATTGCATGTGAATTAAATGATTATAATTTTTGTTGCATATATAAAAGAAACAGAAAGAAATTAAGAAGAGAAGAAGAGATGCAGTTGAAGGTACATTAACTAAAATTGAAGGGTGTTGAGAAAATAGGTGGGAGGGGAGAAATGTGTTGTAGAGTACTAGTGTGTTGGTTAAAATGAAGGGGGGGGGGAATGGAATAGTAGGTAGTGATGTTAAGTAATATGTATATAAAGATATATTTAAAAGGAAAAAAAAGAAATGGAAGTGGGAGTATTAATTAATTGTATTGATCACGTGGTTGAGGTTGAAGGGAAGGGCGTTGAGTTGGGTTTGTTCTTAAATGAAAGATATATATATGTGCAGTGCAGTGCAGAAGATGGTTTCCAACCCAAACATCCAACACGAACAGCTCAGCTGGCTTAGGCTTACAACCCAACGCTAGCTTCCCATACCGTACCGCAGTTCATCAACAACTGGTCTGCACTTAATTCTCTGATCTCCGCTTCCATATAATATGGCTTCTCTCAACTGTCAACTGCCATCACCAACACCAACTACTTCTTCTTCTTCTAATTCCCTGCAATTTTTTAATTCACATGCAATTTTTTTTATGACTTCCTAAAAGTATATATATATGTATAAACTGACTTATGTTACTGCTATGTAATGAGAAAAAAATGAATTATGACTTCCTAGAAAAAGCTTATTTCTCATCCAAGGCTGCATACTTCTCCAAGGCCTTTGCTCTTTCATATACTACTCTACTCCTCAATGAACTATTCTTTCAATTTGATTTCTCATTAATAACACACACATATTTGCTTTTTGAATTTGATAGAGCTGGGGTGTGTGGGTATGGTTCATTGGCTCTGGGATTAAGTGGTGGACATCTTGCTGCTGCTGTGATGCCTAATTCAGGTCCCTAAAAAATTCTCACTTTAATCCTCATTTATTTTTGTTTCGTCATCTTGATTGTGTACTTGAGAAGAACATCCATGATATGCAATTGATTCACCTTTAAATATTGTCTCTAAGTAGTAACTAATGATGTATCTTAATGTTTTGTCATGCTACCAGAATGGTAGAATGGTATGTCATATGAGATTTTTATGTGGAATAGAATGGTAGATTACATTATTCTTAATCAACTTATTTTAATAATTAAAGAATTTGATCTCAGAGAAAGAATAGGTTATATTTTTAACATACTTAATGAGGCGGCCTCATTTGACATTAATTACCTTATCCCATGATTTCTATACATGATATTCTCCGCTGGTAAACAATGAGGTTAGTTTAATAGATAATCATTATAATTTGATGTGTGTTTTTATTGTTGAATATTTTTTGCTCATGTTACCAAGTAATTTTCTTACACACTAATTAGTTATTCTATAATTTATTGTAATAATTGTTTCTTGTTAAGTTTTGATTCTCAATTTGCTTGCTATGTGCAGAAGCACAGGAAATAGATACCAACCAACAATAATGTGGCAGATTAAATTTCAACTTGAAGATGACACATTAATTAGTGGGAAACTACACACTTCAACTAGCCTTGACATCAGCTAATGAGGCTACCTTAGCTTGTAGCATTCTATGGTCTTGAACAATTTTGTTTTTTGTTTTTGTGGCCATCAAAACAATTTTGTTTTTATTATTGTTATATTGTAAAACTTTTGATTACTAATACTTAAGTGTTGAATTTATTGGTGATTATGAATGTTTTGGTTGTAAACCTTTAAGTACATCTTGAGTTCAAATGAAATTATTTTGGTTGATTAAGTATTTATGATTTTTTTAGGAAATTAAAAGTATCAATATAAACTGAAATAAATGTTCAAAAAAAAGTGATCTAGCGACGGTTAAAACCGTTGCCAATTTTTTCACAGAAAACTGTTGTGATTTAACGACGGTTTGAACCGTGGTCAAATATAAAATAAAATGGTTTATTTTTATACAACTTTAGCGACGGTTTTGACCGTCGCAAAGTTTAACGACGGTAAGTGGCGACGCTTATGCGAAGCGTCGCTAGAATTATTCCCGACGGTAACTTTAACAACGGTTAACTTAACCGTCGTGAAAGATTTAGCGTAATGTAAGAAGATGATGCTGCTAGAATTTTTTGATATGGCTTTATTTATTGTCAAATCAATGCATATTGCAATTGTTAAATTAAAAGCATGAAAGTTTCAACTGCCATTTATACCGATTAGTAATATCCGAATGGATATAACTAAGTTGATGCACAAATTCCATGTAAAAAATAATAAATAGTACATGCTTCTGATAGATTGTGCGGGGACGACCTAGTTCAAACCAAACAACCTGCAAAAATCAAGAAAGAAAAGGCACAAATTAAAACTCTATTCATACGAGGCTATCCAACAAAGATGGAGCAAGACATTAAATGTTCTTAACACAATTTTGAAAACATCCATTTTTAGTCTTTGAGATATAATTAAAAAGGTCAAGGGAGAACTTTTGTTTTCATAATTTTTGCACTTGAAAAATGATTAATTGGTCTTTAAGGCAAGTTGGGCTTTTAGTCTAAAAAATACATTGGGCTTATTTATGGATAGATGAAGTTTGAGGATTTAGCCCAAAACCATATTTTTGTCATTTATCAAAAAATAATTAGATAAGCATAAACCCAATCTATTCTCTCCCTTTTTGATAATGGCAAAAATAGCAGTATGAAAATGCAAAAGAAAGAAACTCCCCCTCAGAGTATGCATATAAGCTCCCTAAACTCCCCCACAAGAATTGTAATCATAGTAGTATATTAATAGGTAGGAGTTTAAATTTTCATACTGAGTATATACTTAGCTAACCTTTCACCCCCTTTGACATTGTCAAAAAGGAGAGTGCAGTCAGGAGGCAACAACACAGAGTGCATCGGGAACCAGGCTGCAAGCAGCTTCCTTAAAAAAACTTAGACCAAAACACAAATTAACGGAGCATACCAAACATATAATTAAGACAAAAGAGAAGCAAAGTAAGACAAAATAGAAACACATTGAACTATAAAATATTGTCAAACAAATTAAAACAATATACTAAGAAACCAAAATAGTGCTAATAATAATGCCCCAAAACTATGCTTCCAAAAGTACTTCAAAAATCCTGAAAATGAAAAGGGAAATCCAAGAAACAATCCAACTAATAAAAATAATGATAATGCAAATGCAGGACTAGAATTTTATGGCTGAGAGGAGGCTGGATGAGGGAAGGTGGAGGAAACAGGCTTAAACACAACTTGTTGTCTATGGAGGCATAGAAGCTCTTTCTGCGTGTCCAGGAGTTCTTTCTGAGTGGCGAGAAGCTCTTTGACTGAGGTCTTCAGTTCATTAACAGAATTGACCAAGACCATCATTGAAGAGGAGTCAAAAGATGGTTTGGGTGAATGAAAGGCATGGGGAGATTGAACTACAGGAGTTGAACCTTCTTTATGTGATGATTGGAGCTCCGAAGTTTGCACATTGGCTTCCTTATCTCCAGGTTGAGCAGAGGAGTATTCAATAGAATCCACCTCTATCTCCTCCCTAATTCTCTTCAGAAGAGGTTGATACGAGCACAGGATGCAATGGTAGAGCTAGAATAATCATGGAGTCAATAAAGGAGCTTATGGAAGAGACTTGGACAAATAAAATAGCAAGTGGGCCTTCAATGTTGTTGAAAACGTCCTTAACACCAAGTGGATTGATACCACAAATGATGCGGAACCCCAGCCTATGATAGAGACTAAAACGCCAACATACACTTTGAATCAAGCAAAACTTTAGAATAAACACCCGCCCTACTGAACCCCTAAGAAACCCGTTCTTAGAAACACAGATAATAGAGCTAAAAAGGAAGAGAATGAATAAACGCCACAAAGATAAACTAACCTTTGATAAGTAGATTCAATCTCTTGATGCAACAAGCAAAGAAATCCATCCTCACTTGCACACACACAGAGAAGTTTTCATGAGGAAAACACACTCAATCAAAATTCACTCAACGTATCCCTTACGATGGAATATAAAGAGTTTTTATACTCCAAGAGAATTTAAACCCTAATGCACTAATGGACTCTACTAACATAACATAAAGTAAAGCCCAAAATAAAAGAAACCCTACACTTAAAATTAACCAAGTTACTAATGGGCATTAAATAGTATGACCGAAATATAATAATTTTCGCCCAAATAATTAACCTAAATTATAATAAGCTTTTTAAGCCCAAAATATGATGATTTAGGCTTAAATGAATCTTCACGTGTATAGTACTTGATCCAAGCTATCCAAATTGATATTTGCAAGCCCAATACATGTTGTGAAGCTCTACTTTTAACCCACTTGGTGTTAAGGACGTTTTTAACAACAATTGAAGGCGCAGTTGCTATTTTATTTGTCCAAGTCTCTTCCATAAGCTCCTTTAGTTACTCCATGAGTATTCTAGCTCTACCATTGCCTCCTGTGCTCGTATCATTCTCTCCTTCCTCGAAAAGATTCGTTCCCTCGAATCTAAAACCATATAAGAAGAAGAATTAGAAACCTTGAGAATATGAAGCTTAATATACTCACCTTGAAGACTAATCTTGTAGGCATCACTTCTAGGTCTTTTTTGCACTTGAAAATGATCATCTTTTTTAGCATCAAGAATGTGGTTCCAATAGTTTGGGGATTTTTCACTTTTTAATTGCTCCGAAACCCAATCAGTAGATTCAAACACCACATATTTCCATCGCTCAATTTGTTGCCAATGAAGAAAGTAAAAAATTTCACCTTGCTTAAAAATAACATCAAAACCCATATCAAAAGCATTACATCCAATATCAATTGATTTAGAAACTTTAAGTAAACAAAGAGTATGTGCTGAACATATGTTTTCCTGTGAAGCATTAAAAATCATTGTTTGACTATGTTCACACATTATATGAAGCTCTACTTTGAATTTCTTTTGTTGCCAAAGCTCATTTGTCTCTTTGAAATTGAATCTTTCTCCAAACACAAAATCAATGTGATTACTTTTCCCACTAGGAACTAAAGATGTTGAATTTTTAGTTATTTCAATTGCAAACTCATCCTCATGTACCTATGACAACGAAAGAGCACTACACAAATATAGATCAGTATAAGCACAAATCAATAAGTTTTCTTGATGTTGGATTACTGTAGATGATTCTAAGTCTAAGCATGCTCTCTTAATAGCTTCCTTTTCATCAAAGAATCCAATTTCCTCACTCTGTACTTTACTCTCCATTGAGCCATTAATTTGTTTCTTTCCTTTATCCGCCTCTTTTCCCTCATTTGTTTCAATTTTCTCACTACCCAAATCCCCAACAATTAATTAAGGATTCAACACTCTCAACATACTCATTATGCTCACAAACGTCAAAGTGAGATTTAACTTCTTTTTCACTTTTGTCAAAATCTAACTTCTTTGGATAATCCTCTACAACAAATAACTTCTCAAAGTAAGAAGAAGCAAATCTTTTTCTCATCACCTTTTTCATCTCATCCCATGTGGCAATAAGATCTTCAGCATATAGATTCCTTAACTTCTCTAATTCATCCCACCAAATAATTGCATAGTCAACAAATGCAAAATAAGCTAGTCTAACTTTCTTTTCTTCAGAGTAGTTATGATGTGAAAATATCTTTTCAACCTCCTTCTCCCACTTCAGATATTCAGCACCATCATTGATTCCTCTAAAAGTAGGAATTCTCTTTTTAGTAGGATTCAAGCTTCTACTCTTCATGTCATGTCTTTCTTCCCTCCTTTTCAAATTATCTTCTTCAAATATCTTCTCAAACAATTTATTAAAATTCCCAGCTCCATGTTCAATTCTTCTAGTGTTTGCAAAACAATTTCGATCCAATCTTTCCATTTGATTATTCGCCTTATTTAACTTTGACTCAAGCCTATCAAACATCTTCATCATCGCATTCATGGTATAAACAGTCGCTCCTTGTTCAAGTCCATCTCTTTCTTTGCTATTATTCATTTAGAAAATCTGCAAGAAAGTGTATGCAGCAACCAATTGGCCAGCGACAAACCCTTAAATGGAGCTCAGATCCGCGGAGGATTAGTCCTTGGCCTGTCGGGCTGGGGGATACCTTGGGAAACCAAAAAAAAAAACAAAATGTGATACTTGTGTTTTTACTCAATTATGGCTTTTACCCTCTTCTAGTCTCACCTTTATATGTCTTTTACCACTCAAGATTATCTTTGCAAGTTGGATTTCAGAACCAAATCCACTCAATTAAAGGGAAATTCACCCAAGTATCAATTTATAAGAATACAAGGATAAGCCTAAACAAGAATGGTAAACAATGCAATTCTAGAGGCAAATTAAAGTGATCAACAAAAGAAACAGAAATAACACACGAATAAGGATGTATGTTATGTGAGAAATTCAAGCTAAGTAATAGAATGCAAATGCTACTTATGAATGTAATTAGAGGCAAATTGGGCTAAGAACAAAAAATGAAAACTCAGATTGCAAAAAAAATGACAAGATTAAAAAAAAAGAATTGGTCAAACCAAAAGGGTAAGCCCAAAGTTGATTAAAAAGTTTTAAACCCAAATCAAAAAAATTTTTAAATGCCCAACAGAACAAAACAAAGCTTCAAAATCAAGGAAACAATGAAACATGAGAATCAAGCAAGAACATTTTTTTTTTTTTATAAAATAGGAAACCACCATACTTAGAGATCAAATATTTGATAAAATAGAAAGAACAATCAAACTTGTAGGTCAACTTTTTTTTTGTGCACTACTTTCTTTTCCTTGTTTTTTCAGTTTTTTTTTGTGCACTACATTCTTCTTTCTCTTTTTTTTTTCAATGCTAGAACAAATGAACAATATTAAAAAAAACACAAAACAAGATCAACAATTTTTTTGTTTTTTGTTTTGGAAGAACAAACAAAATTAAAGGACAAAACACTACTAGTTAACTAAATTTTAAAGATAAATAGGAATTTATCTAATGTCAAGCTCTGATGCCAATTGATGCGGAACCCCAGCCTATGATAGAGACTAAAACGCCAACACACACTTTGAATCAAGCAAAACTTTCGAATAAACACCCGCCCTACTGAACCCCTAAGAAACCCGTTCTTAGAAACGTAGATAATAGAGCTAAAAAGGAAGAGAATGAATAAACGCCACAAAGATAAACTAACCTTTGATAAGTAGATTCAATCTGTTGATGCAACAAGCAAAGAAATCCATCCTCACTTGCACACACACATAGAAGTTTTCATGAAGAAAACACACTCAATCAAAATTCATTCAACATGTCCCTTACAATAGAAAATAAAGAGTATTCATACTCCAAGAGAAATAAAACCCTAATTCACTAATGGACTCTACTAACATAACATAAAATAAAGCCCAAAATAAAAGAAACCCTACACTTAAAATTAACCAAGTTACTAATGGGCATTAAATAGTATGACCGAAATATAATAATTTTCGCCCAAATAATTAACCCAAATTATAATAAGCCTTTTAAGCCCAAAATATGATGATTTAGGCTTAAATGAATCTTCACGTGTATAGTACTTGATCCAATCTATCCAAATTGATATTTGCAAGCCCAATACATGTTGTGAAGCTCTATTTTCAACCCATTTGGTGTTAAGGACGTTTTCAACAACAATTGAAGGCCCACTTGCTATTTTATTTGTCCAAGTCTCTTCCATAAGCTCCCTTATTGACTCCATGATTATTCTAGCTCTACCATTGCATCCTATGCTCGTATCAGAGGTTCTTCCTCTGAATACAGTGTATTCTCTGAATCTACTTCCTCATCATCTGATACTGTCACGGGGTTCTTAGTCTCCTTGCCTTTAGCAATCCTAGAGGACTTTCGAGAAGCTGGAGTCTTCCTTCCATCTTGCTTTCTAGCTGGCTGTTTTACCTTGATCTTGGTGGTTCCTTCAAGATGACCGAACTCTTTCATTCCTTTGGCTATTTTTACCCAGGTCTCATCTCCAGTTTTCATAAAACACATCTGAGTCATGAGACAACTGTCATAATTTGCTTGAACAGTCACTTTGGGAGTGATGACTTGAGTAATAATGTGATGAAGAAGTTTGTGATTTACTCTTAGCATTGAGGCTTTTAAATTAGCTACCTTCCTTCCAGCAAAGAACTCGTTGGCATCTTCAGCAGAGTAACCTTCAAAATCGATGTGACCATGGGTGGAATATCTCTTGAAGGGGCTCCTAGGACATTCCAACCACTCAGAAATAGAGGAGCCTGTGAGCTTGATTCCTCGCCCTCTAATTAGAGAGGAACCAATGGGTTCTCCATCTGAAGTCTCTGTGTCAAAGGTCATATTGACATAAAACTCTCGAACAATGGTAGGGTAGACTTGTTCTTTTAAAGAGATGAGACTTCCCTAACCCATCTGGAATAGCATATCAAAGCAGTCCAAGGTTGGCTCGTTAGAGAAGAAGTCGAAGTTGACTTCTCGTGGAGCACTCACGGAGTGTTTCTCCAAGGATTCAGAGAATCGCTTCTTTGTTGCATCATCTACAAACTTCTTAACGCAAAGGCCAAGGGCCATAGAAGAGGCAGATTCGTTGTGAACTTTGGAGGCCATTGTTTTTTATGGGCAACAGAGGTGACAGAGAGGGAGGATAGGCAATTTGAGGAATTGTGAGAAAGATAAATTGTTGAGAACACAATGAAACGGAAGAGAGAGGTGAGGGTTGAGAATGTAGAGAAGGTAAATCAAGAAAAGAGATGAAGAAGTAGAGAGATAAGTGGGAAAGAGATGGTAGTGCAGCGGTTATGTGAATGCAAAATAAATGAGTAAAAAAAAAAATCAAAAAGCAAGCCAGAGCAATGGATCTCTCATTTAAAGATAGAGATATTCTTTTTGATATAATTTTTTTTAAAGGAAAAAAAAATTTAACGCAGATATTGAATGAATCAATGAAATGCAAGACCCCTTTTTTAAAAAAATTAATAAAAGAAAACGTATCCACAAAAAAAGACAAAAAAGAAACCACAAAAGTATCGTATATAAATGAAATAAAAATTAATACATGAAAACGTGTGGTGATGTGACGTGTGTGTGCAGAAGGTAGAAAAAGGAGAAAGTGAGATTAAGTTAAAAAAGTAAAACAAACAAAATTAAAAGATAATGCATAAATGAATAAACTCAAAACCTGCAGAGGCAAATGCATACGCGATTTTTAAGATGTGATGGGACAAAAACGTGTAGAAGTAAAAGAGACATCTTCCCATACAGCAGATCATCATTAACGACACAAATTTTTATTTTACTCATAAATAATTATTAGTACATATCACACTAAAAAAAATTTAGATACAAATTATCCAGTGCTAGAACATGAACCAGAGCTAATTATGCCTAATTCTCTTCTAATTTTAAAGAATATTTCAGAGCCTAATGGTTTCGTAAAAATATCAGCAAGTTGATTTTCAGTAGACACAAAATCAAGGATAATGTCTCCTTTTTGAATGTGATCTCTTAGGAAATGGTGTCTAATTTCAATATGTTTGGTTCTTGAGTGTTGAATTGGATTTTTCGAAAGGTTTATTGCACTTGTGTTGTCACACTTGATTGGAACATGATCAAAGTGTAGGTCATAGTCTCTTAATTGATGAATCATCCATAATATGTGGGCACAACAGCTTCATGCAGCCACATATTTAGCCTCAGCAGTAGACAAGGCAACCGAAGTTTGCTTCTTGCTATGCCAAGACACTAAACAATGACCTATAAATTGACATGTTCCACTTGTGCTTTTTCTATCTATTTTGTATCCTCCAAAATCAGCATCAGAGTAGCCAACCAGATTGCAGTGATTATCCTTAGGATACCATAGTCCTAGATCTTTGGTTCCTATTAAATATCTAAATATTCTTTTCAAAGCTTTTAAGTGTGATTCTTTAGGATCAGATTGGAACCTAGCACACAAGCATATTGCAAACATGATGCCAAGTCTACTAGCAGTGAGATATAGTAGGGAACCAATCATACCTCTATATAATTTTTGATCCATTGACTTACCAGCTTCATCTTTGTCAAGATTGGTTGATATACTCATGGGAGTGCTCATCTCTTTTGCATCAGCCAGGTTAAATTTCTTGAAGAGTTCTCTGGTGTATTTCTCCTGGTTAATGAATGTTCCTTCCTCTGTTTGTTTGACTTGAAGGCACAGGAAGAAGGACATCTCTCCCATTATGCTTATCTCAAACTCACTAGTCATAAGCTTAGAAAATTCTTTGCATAAATTTTCATTAGTAGAACCAAACACAATATCAACCACATAAATTTGTATGATAATTATACCTCTCCTAGATGTCTTATTAAATAGGGTTGTATCAGTTTTTCCTTTTTGAAAACCATTTTCAATTAGAAAAACACTTAACCTTTCATACCAAGCTCTAGGAGCCTGTTTGAGACCATATAATGCTTTGGTAAGTTTGTAAACATGATCGGGTTTTTCATTATCTTCAAAACCAGGAGGCTGTTTAACATAACATTTAAGTCACCATTTAAAAAGGCAGATTTTACATCCATTTGAAAGAGCATAAAATTCATTGAGCATGCATATGCAAGTGGCATCCTAATTGATTCTAATCTAGCAACAAGAGCAAAAGTTTTCTCGAAATCAATACCTTCCTGTTGATTATACCCTTGAGCAACCAGCCTTGCTTTATTTCTTACCACATTTCTTGCTTCATCAAGCTTATTTTTGAACACCCATTTGGTGCCAATGACAGATTGATTTTTAGGAGGAGGAACCAGGTTCCAGACTTGGCTCCTTTCGAACTGATTTAGCTCTACATTTTTTGGTTCTATTTGAGACATGAATGCTATATGGTTCATGCTTCTGAATGAGGATCTTGTTCTCATCCCCTCATTAGGATCTCCCATGATGTATTCAATAGGGTAGGTAGATGAGTGTCTCCATTCTCGTGGAAGATTGTTCTTGTCTGGTTGCTGATATGCTGAGATGGATTGATCTGGAGATTGACCAAGTTCCTCAGTATCCATTTCAAGATATTGATTTTCTGAGCTTTGAGGTTCTTGTTCATCTGTCTCTGTGGTTCCTGTCTTTCGAGATTATTTTCAAGCATTTCAATTTCATCATTAGAGGATGCATTTTTCATATTTTCAGTTGATGATTCATAAAAAACAACGTGCATGCTTTCTTCAACAGCTAAAGATTTTTTATTGTGCACTCTATATGCCTTGCTATTCAATGAATATCCTACAAAGATTCCTTCATCAGCCATAGCATCTAATTTTCCTAAATTTTCTTTATTGTTATAAATGAAGCACTTACATCCGAATGCATGAAAGTAGCTGATGTTAGGTTTTCTACCTTTCCATAATTCATAGGGAGTTACATTCATCATGGGCCTGATGAAAGTTCTATTCATAATATAGCATGCTGTGTTTACTGCTTCTGCCCAAAAATTTCTAGGAAGATTATTCTCACAAAGCATAGTTCTAGCCATATCAAGAAGTGATCTATTTTTCCTTTCGACAACACGATTTTGTTGTGGTGTTCTTGGGGCTGAGAAATTATGGCTAATCCCCTTTTCATTACAGAAATTTTTCAAAGAGTTTATTTTCAAATTCTTTTCCATGATCACTTCTAATGCTAGTAATGGTATGTCTAGTAATGGTATATCCTTTTTCATTTTGAAGGCGATTACACGAAGCTTTAAACATTTCAAAGCAATCACTTTTTATAGCAAGAAAAAGTAACCAAGTGAACCTTGAGTAATGATCAACTACAACCATACTGAAAGTCAGAGGAACTACCCAAGAAGGGGGGTTGAATTGGGTAGTGAGGATAATCAATAATTTAAAAAACTTTTTGTGATACTTTTTCAAAACAAGTTAGTTCCTTCAATGTTTAGGTTCCTGTTCGAGAATAAGAAAAAGTAGGAAGTAGAATCACACAAGAACTTTTCCAGACAGGTTCACCCTCAAGTTTCCTTGAGACCTACGTCCTCTCTTCCTCTAACCAAACAGTTAGAGGTCCATAAATATATATAGGTTAAGATCATACAAATTAGCAACCCTAATCAGACAGGACAAACATAGAAGCTTTTACAGTTAGAGTAACTACAAGGAACCTGACCAAATAAGTAGATTTGAGAATTCTCACAACCTTGAAACCACTATCAAGGATCAACCACACTTGGTTTTTAACTTCAGAATCTCTCAAATATATTCACCATATGCAGCAACCAAGAACAACAAGAAAAACACTAAAAAACAAGACTCAAATTGACCAGATGAATAGATTTGAGAATCCTCACAACCTTGAAACCACTATCAAGGATCAAGCACACTTGGTTTTTACCTTCAGGATCTCTCAAATATATTCACCATGCAGCAACCAAGAACAACAAGAAAAACACTCAGAAACAAGACTCAAAGCTACTCAATGCTTTTATCTCTCTTCTTACTTTCTTAGCTTGCATTCAATTCCGGTAGTTGAATCATCTTGAATGCTTAATTAAATAGATCTCCACCGATGTATCCGTTGAGAAGCTTTGCTGAGAAGAAACTCCAACACTCTTCATGCATTTATTGCTTCAGCTCAAGGATATGACTTAGAGTGGAGCTGGGTTCAGAGGCTAGAAGACTGGGCTTAAAAGAGATTAGTGTTTCTTTCCATTTGCCTTGATGCCTCAGGCAGCTTTGAAGTATTAGAAGCTAAAGGAGCTGCAGCTTACACAACAAAAGCAACTCCATATTTTCTTGGTTAGATAACTTCGACAAAAATAGTGCTACACATTGGCCAATGTCAGAAAGGATGCATTTAATGCTTCTCTTTTGACTTTTTCAGAATTACTTTTCTCATAAATAGATAAGAGACAAAAGGTATACATACATATATATATATATATATATATATATATATATATATATGGCTTTGGACCCTTCTGGTCATTGGGGTCACAAAATAGTTATATTTTATAATTAAAAATTATGGAATAAAACATGATTGGAGGAGTTATGAGAGAGAAAGAGATCATGGGTAAGGTAGTTAATAAAGTGATGAGAGAGAAGTTAGAAATATAAGTAGTTATTGAATTATTTATTAATAATAAAAATATTTATACTAAATAAAAAAATTGCATGCACCTTGGTGCATGCGAAGACTTTAGTGTCTTTTTATGTTTCTGACTTCATTTAACCCAACACATTAGATTTGGGCTTCCTTACTTCTGGGCCCCTTTATTTTTACTGGACAATAGTTTTGGGCCATGTAATTTGGATCATCTGTTTCTTTTTATCAAGATTATTGCATTTACAAAAACAACTTTACAAAATGCACCTAATGTAACACATACCATAATATTTACCTCCCATGCTTCTTGTTCTATAGGGCCCAAAAAGATCCATATGAAGAAGTTGAAGTGGCTTGTCAGTTGAAATAAATTCTTTTGTTTTCAAAGATGATTTTATTTCTTTTCCCAATTGACAAGCTTCACAAACATGGTCTTTTTCGTATTTAATGTTAGGAAGTCCATTAACTAGAGCTTCCTTGGAAAGCTTAGACAATCTATTCATACTAGCATGGTCAAGCCTTCTATGCCAAAGCCAACTCTCATCTTGAGAAGAGATCAAGCACTTATGAGAAGAAAAAATAGCCTTTATAAGTATGTAAACAGTGTTAAATCTTTTTCCTTCTATTAAGGGCTTTTCACCATCCTTTTCGTGGATGATGCATTTTGAAGATAGGAAACATACTTTATGGCCATTGTCACAAAATTGGCTAATGCTAATAAGATTATGCTTCAGCTCATCAACCAGGTAAACATCTTTAATGGATAGGGCAGAATTTATACTCACAGTGCCAATACCAACAACCCTACCTTTGCTATTGTCACCAAAAGTAACTGTTCCTAGCCTTCTTGAGGAAAGAAACAGGAACCTTGAGGCATCTCCCGTCATGTGTCTGAAGCAGCCCGAGTTTAGGATCCAATGATCCTTGCTTACTTGAGCTTTTAAGCATATCTACAAGAATGAATTCAATTTTAGGTACCCAAGGTCTTTTGGGTCCTGAAGTGGTTAGCAAGGTAGTTCATTCCAGGAACCACTGTTCCTTTAGGAACCCAAATTTGCCTGACAACTGCTCTTTCATTTTTGCATTTTGCTGCTTTATGTCCCTTTTGTTTGCATATGAAATAGACTCTAATTCCTTGAACAATAGGGTTCTTCATAAAAAAAATGAGCGTAGGGTTTTTCAAAGGTTTCCTTTTCATACCCTAAACTAGTTTTATCAGTACAACTTTTAGCTGTCCCAAGCAACCTGTCCAAGTTTTCTTGACCCTCTACAAATTTAGCTAAATCTCTATTTAGAGAACCTGTCTCTTCTTCTAGCTTTTGATTTTCAGCTATCAATCTATTCAGCCTATCTTCCATTTGTTTTATTTTCTTTTCAAAACTATCTCTCTCATTTTTTATTGCTTCAAAATCTTTAGTTAGTTTTTTATGAGTGTTTTGAAGTTGATCATAGTTTTTAAAGACTGTTCTTGAATCTTCTAAAACAGTATCAAAGTCATTAAGCAATTCATCATAGGAGTAGGGTTCATCGTATACCTCATCTTCTGATGCTTTAGAATCAGAAGCAGCTTTTGCCATTAGGCAAAGATTGGCCACTTCCTTACTCTCCTCATTGTCAGATTCCAGAAGATCTTCATCACTCCATGAAGAGTTAGCAGCCTCCTTCTTTTTACGATCACTCCTTGAGCTTTTCTTGACATATGGACAATTAGGTTTGATATGTCCTGGTCTCTTGCACTCATAGCAGGTTACTGAATCTCTTAATGGATCCCTTCTAGATGAGGATCCTCTGTTTCTATTGTCATGTCTCTTTTTGAAGAAGCCATACATTTTTCTGGAAAGAAGAGCCATCTCCTTGTCGTCTACTTCATCCCCAGAGATCTCCTCTTCCTCTTGAGTAACTTTGAGTGCGACTGTTTTCTCCTTCTTTGTAGGAGGATTCCTCAAGAAGCTTCCTTCCCAAGCAATAAGATCACCTCTGAGTTCATCAAATGTCATAAGATCAACGCCTCCTTCTCTACTTGTCAGAGCAACTACCTTAGCATCCCAAGGTTCTGTTAGGGACCTCATAATCTTTCTGTTTACGTCTTCCTGAATGAGCTTCCGACCAACTGCTGTTAAACCATTAACCACCTTTCCTATTCTTTTGAGAGCTTCCTCTATGGCTCATTAGGCTGCATTTTGAAGCTTTCATATTCTCTGATCAGTCTATCAATTCGAGTCTTTTTGACATTTGAGGTTCCTTCATAGGTAAGCTCCATCTTTTCCCATATTTCTTTGGTTGTTTCACATGAGGATAGCTTATTGTATTTCTCTTCATTTACTGCACAAAAAAGATAAGTTTTGGCCTTGCAATTTCTTTCCATAATGGTTAGCTCTTCATCTGTCAATTCATCCTCAGTTTTAGGAACCGTTTTTCCATCAACCATTTTTGTTGTAACATCCCAAAATTGAAGCCCAACTTTGACCAAAAAGTCTCATTGTTGACTTTTACTAAAAACTGTTGACTTTTTCTAAAAGTGTTGACTTTTTATTTAACATGTTTGACTTGTTAATTTTTAAGTGTTTGAGTGTGTTTGCTTTTGTCCTTGCTTGTAAGTAAGTCTATGAAACCCTAAATAGAGGCCAAGAGACCCAAAGATCAGAGAAAAATGACCAGAGGAACCCTAACCCTAACCCTAGGGACTAAATTGAAAGGAAAAGTTAGTTTTTAACCCTTTTCTTTAATGAGTTAAATAGAGTAGAAAAGACCTATTTCACCCTAGGAAAGTACCCTAAGACACTTTAGAGATACCCTAAGACTTAGCTAAGGGACCCCAACCTCAAGAAGAGTCCTAAAAGGACACATTTTCTCCAGTAAAAATTTAGGACTAAAAAGAAAGAACTGAAAAATTGAAGCTTAAGCCCTTTAGCTTACTTAAGGTCTAAGGAAGCTCAATTTAACCACTTAGATACACCCTAAACTACCCTACAAAGTGCCAGCCATGAAATTAAATAAAAAACAAACATAATTAGGTATGTTTTTAAGAGATAAATAGGAAATTTATCACAAATTAATCCCTTTTAATGCTTTTAAGAGCTTGTAACCGAATTTACTATTTTTAAAGCCAAGTAAAAACCCAATTAAGGTGGTTATAGTTGCCAGCGACTTGAGGAAACCAAAGGGAAGAAGAAAGTGACCAGAAATAAGATTGAAATTTCAAGACCCATCACTTTAGAACACAAACTAAACAACCACTTAAGCATCTCTCACTAATAGACCTAGATTTAAGTCTACCCGAGGCCTAAGTGCCTAATTGCCACCCCAAACATCCCTTAAGCTACCAACAAAACTACCTTAGGTTTCCCTAATCATGGTGCCCAAGCCCCAACATCCCAACACTTTACCAAACGCATCATTGCCACTCCACATGCCTTGGGTGTTATAAATAGAGATGAAAACCGAGAGGAGGCCACACCAGCAACCCAAAACCAGAGTTGAGAGCTGAAAGCAAGAGAGGATAGGTTCAGAGAGATGCTGAGACCGTGTGTGAGCTGGGGGAATCGAAGAATTGCAGCTGAAGGTAGAGAGAGAAGTAGAAATCCACACACACTCACACCCAGAATTCTGTTGTTCTTGCATCAAGTTACCCAAGCTGTCCAGAGGTTCAAATCCCTGGTTCGTCTTCTAAAAATCTAGGTAACGTAGTGTTATCCTTCTTTCTCCATCCCTGAGCCAAGAGCATCCACTAGAAATGGTGGTATGAGCCTCTATGACTTAGTTTCTCGAAGCTGCCACAGAGTGCCCTGTTTTGGGCAGTGTTGCTTCCAGGAAGCATAACTCTCTCATTTCTTGTTCCAATTGAGCGTGTGAGTGCTCAATAGAAAGCTAAGAGAATGAACTTTAAAATCCCATTAAGGCATGCATGATCATAGGCTGCCGTACATGTATTGAGATCCTCAAAAGCTTGCTAATATTCTGTTAAAAATGCTATTTTCTGGTGTAGAACTATATGCTTACTGAATTTTGGGTTTCTGATGATCTGAGTTCTGTATTGAGTTGAAATGATTTAGTAATGGTTATTAGGACCTCTTGGTGGTACAAACCTGTTGTGGTCATTCATGAAGTTTCGGGTTCAATAGTAATGATTCTTAGCATTCAAAACTGAAATTTCTTCTTCACTTAAAACTGTGTTTGTTTCTTTCTCCCTACTTCCATCTTTTGCAAATTTTTATGTTTCATTGCTACTGTTCTGTAAAATGCTAGCTGGTAAGTCCTTAAAGGTGTTGGAAGGATAATGTGATGGTATGAAAGTAAGAAAGAAAGTTTTCTGTGTTAAAACAAGGAGGGCATGAGGTGGGGATGAACTCTTTAAACTGAAAATGGTTAGTGAACCCTTTTTGAACTACTGCTGGAAGGTGAGACCTCCCCCATGTACCTTCTGTTTTCCCACAATGGCTACATGCTGAAAATTGGCGTATCCAATGCTAAATCTCTATTTTAGAAACTCATAGAAGGTAAGGAAGAGTGAACTTGTGATTTTTGAAAGAATAACTTAAGTTTTACAAAGTGAGTTATCAAAGTTTGTAAATCCTATTATGTGTGCATCTTGGTGAGTGTCTTAGCTGTCATGACCCAGAGAATGCTGCTGGTAGTCTAATTTAATTATGGAAAGCTTAGACATGCCAAAAAGTGGAATTTTGTGATACATACATGCTGAGTGTGGCTGTGAGTTTTGTGTTTTCTGAAATTTACTGGTGTGTGAACCTGTTAAGCTTTTTAACCACTTTGAAAACACACTAGAATTCCCTTTTTGAACTTGCCTAAGCACCCTAAGTAGCTAGAAGGGTTAAAAGAGAAGAAAATGACAAAAAGAAGAAAAATGCTTGCAAAAATAGCAACTATGTACTGATGTGGCTGCACCCACTTGCTGTGCAAGTCACAAGTGGTCTAAATTTGCTTAGGAGATACTAAATTGGACTGGTCAGAGCTCAAAACAGAAAGGGAGAAGCAATAGGGATTAAACTGAACTAATTTTACTGTTTTTGCCCCTTTTTCAGAATCTGTGTGAACTGAGTAAATTGAGGTTGAATTACTGTACTTTCTGGTCCTATGTGTTAGTGTGGTCCTATGTATTGACAGGGAAGTGGTCAGAGTGTCCTCTAACCCTATTTTATAACTCCACTTGATTTCTTAAGAATTCCATGTATTTTGCTACAAAAGTATGACCTCTGGATGTAATCTTTCTGTAAAAATTACTTGAGCAAGGCACAAATAGCTTTTAGGTACTTGCTGCACTTTGGTTTTAGCTTGAAACAACCCAGAACAGAATTTGGGTCTTAATAGGGACAAAATTGCAAGAAAAACTTGAAAAAAGCTGAAAAGTCCTATTTCCACCCAAATTCTGGTTCAATTCTGTTGGGATTTTCTGGATGGTGTAGCAGGTCCTAATTGACTCTTTGGGTGAGTGAGTGAGGCCTAAATACTTGAAATGTGCCTTGAATTCCTTTACTTTAAAGAATGGGACTCTTTTGAAAAGAATTGTGAAATTAAGGGTCCAAATGCAATTGTTTTTATTGGAAAATTGACTAAGGCTATTGAGTATGTATTAATGATGCTTGTGGTAAAATTTCATGACCTCTGGATGCTTAAATTAATAATTATGCCTGTTACTTACTCCGTAAGCTATATTTGGCGTTGTGGTTGACTTCTGTTTGACTTTTGTTGATCTGTGGCTGAATTTATTGATTTTATCAGGCTATTTAAGTGTGTGCCATCCAAATCATGAAGCTGAGTTTTAGCATGAATCTGTGAAACTAAAATGCCTTGAGAGGCTGGCCTTTGAGCATACATCTGTGTTTCTGATGTGCATATGCCCCTGGAGGGGTAAAATGGTAAAATTGCCCTGGAGAGGCAGTATATATGTTTTGATGCCCTGGAGAGGCAGTATATATGTTTTGATGCCCTGGAGAGGCAGTATCTATGTTTTGATGCCCTGGAGAGGTAGTATCTATGTTTTGATGCCCTAGAGAGGCAATATCTGTGTTAATTTGCATATGCCCCGGAGAGGAAATTGAATAGCAACTGAGTAAACATTACTTGTGGATAAAAATTATATTGTATAATTTGATCTGTATGAAAAGGACACACTAGGCTGGCTAGGAATGCGTTTGGGACGTAGCTGCCTAGCAACTAGTGAGGAAATAATCCAGTCTGGGACTGGTGATCCTAAGGTTATAACTTTGTTCGCACACCAGGGGACGCCTTGGGATGTTAGGTAATTACCTGTTGGCCTTATTTGGGCAGGCTTTCCATAGTTTTAAATGGTAAGTCGGTATTGTCCTGTTTCATTAGATTGTTTTGAATTGATGGTAATGGTTTAACCAGTTGTACAGGTCCTGGAGAGACTTGATGCTTGGCATGGTTGATAAGTGCATGTAGTGGTAAACGTGCATATTTTGAAAAGGAAAATGACTTTTTTATCTGTTTACAGCTTTTCAGCATGATCATATATTCTGAACTGTGTAAGTGGAAATATCTTGTGATTGATGTATTGATTACTTTATGATCTTTATAAATGTGGAAATATCTTGTAATCGATGTTAAATAAGTTTAAATTATCTGTTGATTCGGAAGGAAGTATTTTTCTGTATTATTAGGAACGCAGCTGAACCACTAATTAGTCTTTTATAAAACTGGTAATCTACGTTAATAGGATTTTATATCTCACTACGTTAGTGTGTTCAGATGCCTAGGTACATACTGCTACTGGAGATTGAGTTAGAGCTCTTGGAGGTTCCCCTTCTACGTTACCTCCAAATCCTAAACGCGATTAACATCCTTTTCATCTTCCCTTCGGTTGAGAATGCCCCGGGGACTTAGAAAGGGTGTGATGGGCAGGTAGTTGGAGCTGACTCATATTTTGGCAGTAACCCTGGTGTCACTCTAGTATGGACTTTAGTACTGACTATTTTGGGCTAACTTTGACACTTATGTCTGTATATATATGTCGTTTGGATTATATGCAGTAGACTTAGGTTTTAAACTGCTTAAGTTATATGTGGAGGTTTAGTACCTCGTTTCTACCTGACTTTATTTGTATGTGCATTTCGGCAGAGCGCGAGAAGTATCAAACATGTAACTTCTAGTTTCTTAGGTTAAAATAACCAACCGAGAGTAAGCGATCCTTGGGGAAACACTTAACTTTATTTATCCCACATGAAAAGAAAAAGAAAAAAATTGGACCGGGATTTTAAAAGTTAAGTAAATAACCTAATTCCGCAAATAAAATCAATAAAGAAACTAGGACGTTACATTCGTAATGACAGTTGGACCTTTTTCAATTATCCTCCATATTTTCATATCAGTACCTTGAATCCAATTTTTCATTCTATTTTTCCAGTAGCTATAGTTTTTTCCATCAAAGAGCAAAGGTCTTTGAGTGGATTGCCCCTCAGCAAATGAAGCCATCTTGATTAATTACTTTCTCTGTGGAGGTTAATCCAGTAAGCAGAGTCCAAGATCTTATACTAATTGATAGAAATTAACCAAGAAGGGGGTTGAATTGGTTTTTAAAAATTAATTCCAATTCTGGAAGTTTATAGAATGAAAATTGATTTGATAAAATAAAATCCCTTGGAAAACTTTAGTTCTATTATTTAATGAAAGTAAATTCAGGTCACTAAGTTATGCAGGATAATGAAACTTAGGTTAATAAAAATCACACAATATTTATAGTGAGGTTCAGATCAATGATCCTACGTCCTCAATCTCTCTCTCACTTAAAGAGTAAGAGAGGCTTCACTAGAATGGGATTCTTTGAATTACAACCTTAGAAAACCTCCACAACAAGGGCTGAGCTTCACAAGCTTTTAAGACAAATAACCAGGCAACCCAGGAGGCTTAGCACAATTGCTTTTACTCCTCTTGAAGTAATTAAACAAAACAAATTTCCCAATACAACCAGGAACCCACAGGAACCTAACACTCCCAAATCAACTCTAGTTTCTATCACACTAGACAACTAGACAGAATGGGATAAGTAGAAGAAGTGAATGGAAATGGGTAATACAATCAAATAAATTCACACAGAGCAATAACAAAAATTAAGCACAATTATAGCAGCAAGGTTTCAGGAAGCAGTAAGATGTATAAGCTTTTCTCTCAATTCAACTTCTTGAGTCTTCTTTGTTTGATGTCTTCAATTTATAGTCTGTTGAATCGTTATCGTTAAAGGGCAAGACTGATTTGAAGATATTTCTCTTGCTCTCTTTTTCTATAGTTCTAGCGAGACTTCTTTAAGAGATATGAAGACTTTCTTCTTTTGATGAACCTAGCTTTGTTTCTTTCTTGTTGATGTTTTCTGATGAGAGCTAAGAAAAGAAAGGCATAGCCTGCATTGTACAATCTTTTCTGCACATATTTTAGTCATCATATATAAACTGTGAAGAAGTTCAACTCAGCCATTAAATGCATTGTCTCACTTTTAAGAGAGAGAAAAGAAGTCTGATTTTTGTTCAAGAAATAAGCATGAAAAGAAGTAAATAATTTTGCTGCCATAATTCCCTTGAGATAGAGTTTGTCTCCAAGTATATCTATTTTGTCATTTAGTACATAAATGCACAAGAGATTTTGTCAAAAGCAAACATCTTTTCTTTGCTTCATATGAGGCTATCCAGGAAAGATGGAGCAAGGCATTAAATGTTCTTAACTCAATTTTGAAAACATCCCTTTTTAGTCTTTGAGATATAATTAAAAAGGTCAAGGGATAATTTTTGTTTTCATAATTTTTGCACTTGAAAAATGATTATTTGGTCCTTAAGGCAAGTTGGGCTTTTAATCTAAAAAAAACATTGGGCTTATTTATGGATAGATGAAGTTTGAGGATTTAGCCCAAAACCATATTTTTGTCATTTATCAAAAAATAATTAGATAAGCATAAACCCAATCATTGGAAATTTCAAATTTACTTAATTAGAAGGAATTAATGACTAAACTATAGGTCTGACAAAGCTTTATTTGTGTTTGGATCAAGTGCTTAGAAGAAGGAGCAGAAGAATTTTTTCTGAAAACAGTTCAGCAGTCAGATGTAAACAAGGTCAAGCCCATTTGATGAAGTGAAATGTTAGGAAGAGAACGACCAATAACAAAAGGAAGGGCATGGAAGAAACTGATTCACCAGATAAAACCAGAGCAAAGATATAGCAGTTAGGATTGGTTTCAACTTTTAATCAAACTTGAAGATACATAGATAGAGCCTATAAAATTTTCCTCTACTCTGTCTCAGCAACAACTTAGCAATGAGAAAGAGTAGAGGAAGAGAACGACCAACTCATCACTGAAGTGAAATGTGAAATGTTAGATAGAGCCCATTTGATGAAGTGAAATGTTAGGAAGAGAACGACCAACTCATCACTGACCTGATGTTAATTGAGAGAACACTATGATTTTCTTTCAATTTTAGTAGAAAAATATGAGTTTTTTACGCTAATTTTTTCTTCCCTATCACCAAAGGACTTATTGTGTTCCCTACAAACTTTATACAGAACCAAGAACCTACATTGTCTCTTCCCTTTATTGTCAAAGCAATAAGGTGGTTAATTAGAATGTGATGGGAATCAACAAATATTGGAACTTCCAGTAGTTCAAAGCCACAACAGAGAATGATAATGCACATTGTTAATTCAAGTAATTAGACTTGAAAATACTAACAACACTCAATTGAGATAAAATGCGCTTTTGGTTCAAAATAATTAATGAGCAGGCAGTAGAGTAAAAGGCCTAATACGTCAAATAAGAAAATTCTATTCAAATCAGTAAGAATCAAACCACTTGAAACCTGTAAGTATAGTTTTTCACCTTTACACTTACAAAACTACGTTGTCTTAATTGTTTAAGCACAGTCTTAATTTTTTAAGAACAGCCTGGTTTCACATGTTTACGTTTCTAATAAAAATGTATTCCTTTGGTCAAGCCGAGTCTATTGGATGGATTTTTTCTTGTAGAATCTTATTGATTGGTTAAGATGGAACCACTCCACTCAGGCTAATGTGTCCTTGGGCATTGATTGAAATGTCATATTTGCTACTGATGCCTGCTGTTTTAAATGAGTGGAATCAAGCATAATCTAATCCATGCATCTCTAAGTAAGAAATCAAAACTGTAGCCGTGAAAAAAGTAATACATATACACATTGATTGTAGCAGCATCTGACTTTGCAAGATGTAAATGAGTACAATCGATTATGATTCTTATCTGTTTTCATATACCAATTAATTTTTCCAAATCAGTTACGAAATTTGAATTCTTGAAACTATTTGTGATCTGGCAGTTTGTTTAATGTATATATTTGTACAGCTGCGTGAATATTTTGAAGTTTGAACACACATCAAGAGTTAAAAGGTATCTAATCCTTAAAGCTTTCTCATACTAATTATGATTCTTATATTGAAAACCTGTTTCAAGTTTGTTATATTTTTTTCTGAGATATTCCATCTTATGCATCAGTATTTGATCATCTCATTTGCTTACAGTATCTCTTTGACCAACCCAACCCTATTGATCCTACACAAACTGAATGGCCACATTAACTAGGAGTATACATTTTAATTTCAAGACATTTTTCTTAGTCTCTTTTCCTTCAATCACTCCCTTATTCTATTTTTTGCCTTTTCATCTTAATAAATTAAAATGAAGTAGAAGAATCTTGAATTTTTGTAAAACGAAAAAAATTAAATTAAAATGAATAGAATTTGTAACTATAATTTTTGGTTCAAACAATTCTAAGTTAAAAACAAGGACCGCAAGGGGTCTTAACCTTGGGGGACTTGTCCTTAGGTGAGAACCTAGGTGCCTACATAGCCTTGTGAAGGGATCAAAGTCCACGTAGTTCACTGAGTTGATGTCTGTTGGAGCTGTTAGGCAGGGTAGTTACCTGTAGGTTGCCGTGTGCGACTAGGACATGTGTAAGGTACTCCGGGCGGGCGAGCCACTCGTTGGAGGTTGTCTTAGATTGGGAGAGAGCAAGGGTGTCTCTGAGCTGCTAGGAGCTTTGCTGATGGAGATCCCTAGGATGGAGATATGCTGGTTGATGGTGGAGCTTTCGTGGTGGTGGACCAAGCTCTAAGATTATGGAGGCGGTGTATCATATTTGGAAGGTTGAGCCTTAATTCTGTGTATTCCAGAGTCTATCTGGCTGTCGAGTCCCCCGAGTGAGGGCCTTTTATACTAAGTGCATAGGAGGATGTGGTTGACCCACGTTCCTGCTCGACGTGGGTCGACCCATGACGTTCGAGGGCTTCCCATGTCTCTAGTGCGAGAGCTTAAGAGGGGAAACGTGGGTACCGACCATGTATGAGGCGAATGGCTGGTGCCACATGTCACTGGCGCAAGCTCCTATATCCCTTCTAGAAGGCTAGTGCCACGTGTCCCAAAGGGGAATATTCTGTAGTTACACAAGTCCCTCAAGTCCACGGGTGTCGGGCACCCGTGCACTTAAGTTTCTCTTAGCAAGCTACTTAAGGAAAATTCCCCGCTAGATGTCTTTGGCCAAATGAGCCCATCTGCAAGCTGGTCTAGCCATCTTGGTCAGTCGTCCGGTTGAAGGGGTTTCCCGTGTCTCTGATTTCCTTTGAAGGAGCAAGATGTTAAGAGTGCCACGCGTCCTGATCTAGACGGCTGGCTGCTTGGCTTTCCTAGCAAATTTCTTTAGCCATCTCTGCAGGAAGGTACGCATCTTTCCGAGGAAGAGTCATAATTTTATAGAGAGGAATTTCTGAGGATGCCTTCTAGGGATATGCGAAGGAAACCCAAAGGTCAGGGGCACATTGGACATCCGGAACGTTTTCCTTGAGTTTTTTGAGGTGAAGCTTGTTTTTCCCTGAACGGGGTCGCCCATTGGCTGTGGCTAGAGGGGAATTTCTGAGGAGCTGCTTTTTGGAGAAGTGAGCTGTCGTTGTCACCACGTGTCACCGTCTCGTTGGTTTCCATAGCTTCGGGTGACTTGCAGCCGTTTTTCTTCATTTAATGCTGGTGCACTTCTGAGGATTGCCATCATTAGCCTTGGCTATGGGTTTTTCACAAAGGTCCTTTGATCTCTTCGATAGACTCTTAGGTTTTCGGGGGAATTTTGGTCTTTATTCCTCTGGTTTTTGGCTGATGGATCTGGACCGCTCCATGTTTCCACGTGTTCGGTTGAGGCAGGTGATTGTAGCCTATGTTGAGCGCACTGGATAATGATTTTTCCGTTGCGGGATTCGAGGGAGGCAGAGATTCTTCGAATCGTCGCGCCTTTGGGCTTCTTATAAATACCCTACACTTGAAAGTTTTTTGTTTTACCTTCTTCGTCTTCAACATTTTCTCTGTTTCTTAGAGCCTTTCTCTCTGGTTCTCATACCCTTATCCACTGTAAAGTTTCTCATCCTCCTCTGTAGAGCTTCATCATGGCTGATGATGACGATAGTATATTTCCTTTCAACTTCACTGATTTGAGGGATCTATCTCCGCCTCTTCCTCCTCCTCTTAGTCGTGCTCGGGATAGTAGCCAGAGTAAGGGGAACAAATCTGGGCAGGACCTTTCCCCTAGTCGAGGAAAAATCGTTGGAGCTTCTGATGAAGAGGCGGTTGGGAAAGCCGGGACCCTTGCTGTATGAGGGAATGTAGTGGTGAGTCAAATGACCGTCACGGAGGATATTTTTTCGGCGGTCGGATGTTGACCCGTTTGAGCCTATCGAGCTGCCGGAAGGGAGCCTCCTTTCGACCTAGTAGCTTTGGGCAGGCGTTTTTCGATGGATATGGTCGAAAGGGCTGTTAGGGGGCTAGATACCAATCCCCTGACTATTGCTATTCACACCTTTGGCAGTATTGCCAAGGCGTTGGTCAACTTCCATCAGGCTGGAATTGTATGGGAGAAGCAAGTGGTAAGCATTCTCTCTCTTATTCGTTCTTGACTTAAGAATTTTGGGTTGCTGACATTTTCCTGTTCCATGCAGGATGATGTCCGTCTTCACCGAGACCAACTTGGATTTATGGCTTCTAGAGGTTTAGCTCTAGAGGCTGCTCAGAAGAGTTTGGAGGATATGAGCGGACAACTGTCTGCGAAGGAGATGGAGTGCGAGAACTAGAGTCATGAGATAAGGTTCGTGACTCATGAGGTGGCTTGCCTCAATGCTGAGAGTGCTCAGCCTTCCGAGGTTAGGCTTCTGCAATTAGAGTTGGAGAAGACTCGCAAGGAGCTTGTCGTCCGTCGGGAGGACGCGGATAAGCGCCGACATGAATTGTAGTCTCTTCATGAGGCTTTGAAGAATGCCGAGGCTCGCGCCAGTGAGAATCTTGCGGGCTGGCTAGAGGCTGAGAGCAGGGTGGTCAATGTTGCTGACCATCAAGGAGAGATGCTGGCGCAAAGAATGTATGGGATGTTGCTTGCGGTCGAGTAGCTCGAGCGTCTTTGTGGGGAGAGGTTCCCTTCTGGCTGGGTGGCTTCCCTGCATCCTTCTCTGGAGCTTCTTGATAGTGAACTTAGAGGGCGGCTAGAGACTGATCCTCCCTTGAACTTAGACTATCTCCGCCATTTGGCTTATCGCCCGCTGGACCATCGAGTTCTTTTCATCGTTGGTGGGCGTGCTCCAGAGATTGGAACTACTTCTCAGCAGTTAGCCGAAGTTGTCCAAAGGAGGCCGTCGGGGAATGCTAGCGATGTCAAGCCTGCAGATGTTGCAGCTAATGTAGATCTTGGGAGTGCCCAAAAGTAGGTTTCTGTAGGGTTTTTAGGTTTTGTTCCTTGTAATAGGCGGGCGCCTTCTCCTTTTGTTACATTAATGAGAATTAATGTTAAATTGCAATTTCTTGAACTGACTCACTTTTTACTTCTGGGCAAAAAGGTTTTGCGTAAGTACAGTCTTTAGAATTGTTTGTCTTTTCACTTCTGGGTAAAAAGATTTCTGCATGAGTACCGCGTGATCAAGACGGTTGCATGTTTTTGCTAGCATGTTTTATGTGAACGTTCGTTTCGTGGGCCCGATTTTTTGGAGCACTTGCACCTGAGAGGCTTTTTAGATGTTAGTTGTGCGTCGGGGGAGTCTTAGCTTGGCCTTTATGGCTCTTGAGCATTTTTCTTTGGGCGGTCGGCCCTACGACCATCCTTGGGACTTTTAGCGAGTTGACTTTGCGAATATTTTCGGTATAGGCCATGTCTTTTTTCAAGAAAAAGGAAAGTTTCGATTAATGATAAACAAAATGATTACATTTGAATAGCCTTACTCAGGCTAAAAATAATAATTCCTCACTTGAAATAAATAGAGACATGTAAAATTTAGCCGAGAAGTATTTCGGGTGTGCAAAGTTCGTTCAGAGTTTAGGTGGAGGCTTTGTTTGAGCGGGTAGACTCTTGGGGATTTTCTCCTGACTCTTTGCCCTTAGAGGGGTCCTAGCGTGATTCATTTCGTTAGGACCAGGGCGAGCGACCTTGATGGTCTTGGTTAGGCTTGCCGTGTAGCAGGCTCACACTAGTTTTTAGTCTGCCATGATTTCTCTGACCCCGTGTGGTGTCGGGAATTTCATAGTAAGCTGTGCAGTGGACGCAATAGCTTTGAGTTTGTTTAGGGACGATCGCCCGAGGATGGCGTTGTAAGCCGAAGGTGCTAAGACGATGATGAAGTCCACGTCAAGGCTCGCTACCTTTGGTAAAGTGCCCACAGTTGTACGGGCTGATATGATTCCTTCTGTAGGAACTGGAGTTCTCAAGAACCCTATGAGCGTGCTGGGGAAGGGCTTCATGTTAGCCTCGTTTAACTTGAGCTTCTTGAAAGTGTCAAAATAGAGGACATCCTCTGAGGATCCTTGGTCTATTAGGACTCGCTTGACTTCATAGTTGGCAATGATTGCGGTCACTACTACCATTGGGTCGTCATGAATTGGCCCTTCAAGGTTTGTAAGGTCGAACGTGATGGGGTCTCCCTTTGGTTCTTCACCTTTTTTCCTGTGTTTTGGGACACAGTCGAGGGCGAGTATAGATCGTTATACCCTTTTCTTGTTTTGCGGTTGCGAGGTGGTTCCCTTCTGTAATGCGCTTGCGATGACGCTGATAACCTCACGGGTAGGTGCTTTGTCACCGGTGTTCCTTAGGCGTTCCGTATTGGCTCTGCCTTCCTCCTTAATGTACCTGCCCAACTTTCCTTTGCGGATCAAATCCTCTATCTGATCTTTTAAGTGAATACAATCATTAGTCTCGTGCCCGTAGTCATTGTGGAATTGGCAATACTTGAATTTATTCGCCGGTTTCCCAGTCTTCCACCTCTTCATCAGTGGGGGGGAAATTGAGCATGTCTGAATGGTAAATTTCCTCAAGGACCCCGACGTGTGATTTGTTGAGGGGAGTGTAGTTGGTGAACCATCCTCTGGGAGGTGTTCGAGGTCATGGCGGTGAACGCTTTCTGTTGTTTTTCTCTTTGGGACTTTGGTTGTCCGTCACCGTCTTCTCCTTCTTTTTCTCGGATCGCTTCAGGTCAGTCCTGCTTATTAGGAATTTCCTCATCTTATCCTTGGCAATCTGGACGCTCTCCTCTTGGATGAACCATTCTGCTCTATCCATTAGCTCCTGCAGGGTAGAAACAGGGCATCTATTGAGCTCCCCGTAGAACTGCGAGCATCTGAGGCCTTGCTTGATAACAAAGATTGCAACCGCATCTTGGAGGCCCTTGACTTGGAGCGAGAGCTTATTGAATCGAGCTAAGAAAGCTTGTAAAGTTTCTCTGTTTTCCTGGTGGAAACTGATGAAGGAATCCTCGTTCTTTTGGTATTCTTTACTGCTGGCGAACTGGGTGAGGAACTTTTGTGCCAACTATTCAAAGCTGTGAATCGAGTTTGTGGGCAATAGTGGAAACCATCTTAAAGCCGCTTCCTTCAATGTCGAGGAGAAAACTCGGCATTGCTGGCTGTTTGTCATGCCGAGTATTGACATGGCTAAGTTGAAAGTGTTGATATGGTCTCGTAGATCAGTTTCTCCTCCATAAAGTTCTATATGGAAGGGCATTTTGAAACCCATGGGCACATGCTCGTTCATGACTTGCTGGGTGAAGGGGTGCCTCCCTTTTCCTTGGAAGTCGAAACTGGGCCAATGATATTGTTCTGAGTGAGAGGACATGTCGTAGGGTGCGTACGGGTTGTAGGCTCTTGCCCAAGGCATATGCAGATAAGACCCTGGCGGTTAGTTCGGGATAGGTGGTCGTGGGTAGTCCTTGGGCGAGCTTACTGCTTGTTCGGCGACCATCGTTGGCCTAGGTGGAATTGATGGCGGGGGAGCTGGTACTATTAGTGATAGTTGGGTGAACTCCATTGGTAGGGTTCCAAATTGTATTGTGGGTAGACCGGTAGGGCCGCTGGAAGGACCCGGGGATGCATTGTATGGTGCTACTGGTATTTGGATGCCCGTATTTGCTTGAGGGCGGTTTCTATCCTCTTCCCACTATTGTTGATGTATGGCTCCTATCTCCACCTCGAGTCAAGCTAACTCCATTTCACGCGAGGTCCTCGCTAGTTCTGTTAGCTCTTGATTGCTAGTAAGGGGGCAGGGGTTATGCGGCATGCCGTAGGGATGCTGGGGGAATGTTTCCTCCCTTGTTGCTGGCGTCTCGACAATGGTCTTTGTGATAGTTACTTGTGCTATCGAGGCATTCTACGGTTGGGTCGTGTTTGAGACTCCTGCTTCCGTTGTGGCAACGTCAGTCGCTCCCTGCCTATTCCCTGTGCTACGTCTTGGAGCTCTTGCATCGGTCGTGGCCGTAGGAGCATTTGAGTCGGTCATTTTCATATTTTTCCTGTAGGGAAAATTTAGAATATGGGTTTCTGAATTTTAAGTAGATACTCCTACTCCTCGAAAAAAATTGCCATTAGCGGCAGCGTGCTCAAGGCATTGTGGTCTAAAAAAACCGCAGTGGGAACTAATGTAACTATTATTTTTGGTTCAGACAATTCTAATTTCAAAACAAGGATCGCAAGGGGTCTTAACCTTGGGGGACTTTTCCTTAGGTGAGAACCTAGGTGCCTATGTACCCTTGCGAAGGGATCAAAGTCCACGTAGTTTGCTGAGTTGACGTACGTTGGAGCCGTTAGGCAGGGTTGTTACCTGTAGGCTAGCCACTCGTTGGAGGTTGCCTTTGACTGGGAGAGAGCAAGAGTCTCTCTGAGCTGCTAGGAGCTTTGCTTATGGAGATCCCTAGGACGGAGATATGCTGGTTGATGGTGGAGCTTGTGTGGTGGTGGACCAAGCTCTAATATTAAGAAGGCGGTGTATCGTATTTGGAAGGTTGAGCCTTACTTCTGTGTATTATGGAGTCTATATGTCTGTCGAGTCCCCCGGGTGTGGGCCTTTTATACTAAGTGCGTAGGAGGACGTGGTCGACCCACGTTCCTGCTCGACGTGGGTCGACCCATGACGTTTGAGGGCTTCCCATGTCTCTGGTGCGAGAGCTTAAGAGGGGAGACATGGGTACCGCCCACGTATGAGGCGAATGGGTGGTGCCACGTGTCACCGGCGCGAGCTCCTGTAGCCCTTCTAGAAGGCTAGTGCCACGTGTCCCAATGGAGAAATATTTCGTAGTTACAAAATTATTATTATTATTTTAATAAGGAAGGGGTTTGGTGCAATTCTGACTACTGATGAAGGAAGAGTCGTTCTATTTGTGTGCTTCACCCTTAATGCTGAAAGGAACACTAATTCTACATGAAATCTGAAAGGTGTTGCATTGTTGCATTGTGAAATATTGATTTGTTATTAAGAATGCAGTCACCAACTGCACTCGTCAGCATCACGTGCTTTGTTTTTCCCATTCTGAAAGTGGTGTGGGAAATGTAAAAGATATATTATCTGTAAGAAAATAATTTATTAGGTCTTTAAAAAAGTCATAAAAATGCATTTAGTACAAATTAAATTTTTTAAATATTTTTTGACCACCTAACACTAATTACTTCATACTTAATCAGTATCTCAAGGGTTAGAAAAACACTAATTTAAATTTCAGATTTTAAGTTATAGAATTTAATATAAACAATATTAAGGTATTAAATTATTATGAGATTCCAGAGATAAAGTTTTTCCTAAATTTTTAATATATGTGTAATTGTCGTTTTTGGTTCAGACAATTTTAATTTGTAAATAAGGACCACAAGGGGTCGTAACCTTGGGTGACTTGTCCTTAGGTGAGGACCTAGGTGCCTACGTACCCTTAGGAAGGGATCAAAGTCCATGTAGTTCGTCATGGTGACATCTATAGGAACTGTTCGGCAAGGCGGTTACCTGTATTGGACCGTGTGCGGCTAAGACGTGCGTAAAGTACTCCGGGCAGGTGAGCCGCTCGTTGGAGGTTGCCTTAGATTGTGAAAGAACAGGGGTCTCTTAGAGCTATCGGGAGCCCTGTCTATGGGAATCTCCGGGACGGAGATATGCAGGGTGATGACCGGGTGATGGTCGGATAGTGAACGAAACTTGGTGGTGCTGTGGGCTGAGCTCCGGAGTAGACGGATATGTGTCTTTAGTCGAGTAGACCAAGAGTAGTTTATGTATGTTCAGAGTGTGTGATACTTGCTTCTTGTTCTCCTTTCGTTGTGTTAAGTCCCCCGGGTGAGGGCCTTTTTATACCGAGTTTGGGGGTTCTCGTGGGACGTGGGTCATCCCACGATGCTTGGGGTGTCTTCCATGTCTCTTAGACGGGAGATCGGGAGCAAAGACGTGGGCACCGGCCACGTAGGGGGCAGATGAGTGGTGCCAAGTGTCACTGGTGTAGGATACCGTGGAGTTTTTGGAAGCCCAATGCCACGTGTCCCAAGGTGGAATATTCCGTAGTTACATAAGTCCCCTAAGTCTACGGGTGTCGGGCGCCCGTGGACTTAAGTTTCTTTTCAGTAAGCTACTTAGGAAAATTTCACGTTACCATTTTGTCAAAGCGAGCACGTCCGCAAGCGAGTCTGGCCCTCTTGGTTGGTCGTTCAACTTTGGGAGGCCTTGCGTATTTCTGGATTTGCTTTGAGTGCAGACATCAAAGATGCCACGCGTCTTAATCCGGGTGGTTGACTGCTTGACTTCCTTATCATGTTTTGGAGCCTTCTCTGCAGAAAGTACGCAACTTTCTGAGGAGGAGTCATGATTGCTTTGAGGGGAATTTTCGGAAGTACCCTCTGGGGGGTGTGCGGAGGAAACTCAAAGGTCAGGGGCCTTTTGGTCATCCGAGACGCTTCTCTCTGAGCAGGCCCGTCTACAATTAGTGGCTGGCAAGAGATTTTGTGAAGAGTTGCCTTTTGAAAGAGCGGGCTTTGATCATCGCCACGTGTTATGGTCTGATTAATTTCTCTGGCCTTGAGTGATTTGCAGTTGTTTTCCGTCATTTAATGTGGGTGTGTTTCCGAGAGTTGCCATCATTAGCCTCGATTGGAGATTTTCTGGAAAAGCCCTTTGGTGTCTTCGTGTGACTCTTGGGTTTCTTGGGGCTTTTTTAGTCTTTGTACTTCTAGTTTCCGGATGATGGATCTGGGCCGTCTCTTCTCTCCACTTGTTCGGCTAGGGCAGGTGGTTGTAGTCTAAGATGGGTGTACTGGATAATTGTTTTATCCGTTGCGGTATTCGAGAGGGCAGAGATTTTCGAATCGTCGCACCTTTGTGCTCCTTATAAATATCCAGCGTTTGAAAGTTTGTTGTTTTACCTTCTCTTTTCAACGCTTCCTCTGCCTTCTTGCTTCATTCATTTTCTTTCTCTTGTTCTCGCACCCTTTTTCCTTCATTTGCTTGAGTTTGTACTGAGATTTTTCCATGGTCGGTGATGACAGCTTTTTCCCTTTCGATTTCACCGACTTGGAGGATCTTCCTTCTTCTTCTCCTCCTCCTCCTCCTCCTCCCCCTCTTAGCCGTACTCGTGATAGTAGTCAGAGTAAGGGGAAGAAGTCTGGGCAAGACCTTTCTCCAGTGGCAGTTGTTGAAGCTTCCGCCGTTATTCCTGGTGGAGGAGGGAGAGATGCGCAGTTGCTTGTCCCTTAGTCTCTCGATAAAATCCGCTAGCAAGAGGATCCCAAAGGGAAAATAAGGAGGAAAGATGGGAGAGGAGACAACGGTGGTCCCCGGGGGAGAGAGGAGAGAGGCTGTTGCGGTGGTGGAGCCCAAGAGTAAAGAAGGAGGGTTCAAGAAACAACCTTCCGGTGCGGGTTCGCAGTTGTCGTCACAGGTTGTCCAGCGAAGATCTGACCCGACGGACATGCGGGCTGTGACTTCGGTGGAGGGTACTTTTCCTCCCCCTGTGCCTGTCCGTCAATCACCTATGAAGGTGGTTCTGTCTACTCGCTCTGTGGCTCCATGTTCGGCGGGCGGTTAAGGAACCCGTGGGAAACTTCCCTGCGAAGGGAAAGGCCGCTGCAGACGAGACAATGGTTGAGGCGCCAACTGAAGAGGCCAAGGTTGGTAAAGCGGCCGTGGAGGCCAGGGCCCTCTCTAGTGGAGGGAATGTAGTGGTGAGTCAAATGGCCGCCACAAAAGATGTTTCTTTGGGGTTGAATGTCAGCCCTTCTGAGCCTGTCGAGCCGCTCGAGGAAGAGCCTTCTTTCAATTTGGTGGCTTTGGGCATGCGCTTTCCCATGGAGATAGGAGAGAGGAATGCTAGGGGGTTGGACACCAACCCCATGAATCTTGCTATTTGGGGCTTCGACAGAGTTGCCGAGGCATTGGCTGACTTCCACCAAGCTGGTATTTGGTGAGAGAAACAAGTAGTAAGTTTCCTTACCTTGCCTTGCTTTTTCCTGGTTCTCTTTGGAGTTTTCCCTTTTTGTTGATGTCTTTTGTCTTGTGCAGGGCAAAGTCCGTTCTGACCGAGATCGGCTTCTTAACATAGTGACCTCTAGAAGTTCTGCTTTGGAGGCCGCTAAGAAAAGTTTGGAGGACATGCGCAGGCAGTTGTCCGCAAAAGAATTGGAGTGTGAGGATCAAGTCCGTGAGGTGAGGTCCTTGACTCACGAGGTGGCCCACCTTAGGGCCGAAGGTGCACAGCCTTCCAAGGTCAACTTCTGTTCTCGGAGTTGGAGAGGACTCGCAAGGAGCTTGCCGTCCGTCAGGAGGATGTCGAGAAGTACCGGCATGAGTTCATCGAGGCATGTGCAAATGATAACCTTGCGGGCTGGCTGGAGGCTGAGAGCAAGGTTGCCGATGTTGCTGATCTCCAGGGAAAGTTGCTGGCATAGAGGATGTATGGCATGCTTTTGGCGGTCGAGCAACTTGAGCGTCTTTGTGGAGAGAGGTTTTCAGGTGAATGGGTAGCTTCTGTGCACCCTTCTCTGGAGCTTTTTGATGGTGAGCTCAGAGGTTGGATGGAGACTGATTCTCCATTGAACCTAGCTTATCTCCGCCAGCTGGCCGATCGCCCAATGGACCATCAGATGCTTTCTAATATTGGTAGGCGTGCTCCCGGGATTGGATCTACTTCTCAGTAACTGGCTGAGGCGGTTCAGTAGAAGCCGTTGGGGGACGTTGGCAACGTTGAGCCCGCAGGGGCTAAGGCCATCATAGATCTTGGGGATGCTCAAGAGTAGGTTTATGTAGGATTTTCAGGTTTTGCACCTTGTAATAGGGGGATGCCTTTCCCATTTTTTATATTAATGAGAATTTATGTTGAGTTTCACCGTTTCTCTTTTTACTTCTGGGCAAAAAGTTTTTGCGCGAGTACAGTTTCTCTTTTTTGGCTATCTCTTTACTTCTATGTAAAATGACTTTTTGCATGAGTACCGTGTGATCAGGACGGTCGCATACTGTTGCTAGCGTGTTTTGCATGAACGTTCTTTTTGCGTTTTCACGCCCAAGGTTTTTTTAACCGCCCTTTGCTGGGGGAATGTTAGCTTGGCCTTAGAGGCTCTTTAGCATTTCTTTGGGCGGTCGGCCCACTGTCCTTCCTTGCGACTTATGCGAGTACTTTGCAGATTTAGGCATTTGATTAATGATAAACAAAATGGTTACATTCGAGCAGCCTTGATCAGGTTAGTTTTAGTTAGGCTGAAAGTAAACAAAATGATTACAATCGAATAACCTTAGTCAGGCGGGCCTTAGTCAGGCTAAAAGTGAATCCTAAATTTGAAATAAATTGAGACCTGTGTAATTTGACCGAGAGGTGTTCTGGGCTTGCTAAGTGCGTTTAGAGCTTAGGCGAAGGTTGCGGACTCCAGCTTTTTTCCTCCTGACTCTTTACCCTCGGGGGGTTCCTCGTGTAATTCTCTGGGACCAAGGCGAGCGACCTTGATGGTCTTGGTTAGGCTTGCTGCATAGCATGCTTGCGCTTGTTTTTGATCCGCCATGATTTCTCCAACCCCGTGTGGCATTGGGAACTTCGTAGTGAGCTGTGCGATGGACACTACAGCTCTACGTTTGTTCAGGGACGGTCGTCCTAAAATGGCGTTGTACACCGAAGGTGCTGAGATGATGATGAAATCTACGTCAAGGCTTTGGTAAAGTGCCCATAGTCATTTGGGCTGTTATGATTCCTTCTGCGGGAACTTGGGCTCCGGAGAACCCTATAAGTGTGCCGGGGAAGGGCCTTATGCTGGCCTCGTCCAACCCGAGCTTCGTAAAGGTGTCGAAGTAGAGGACGTCCGCTGAGGATCCCTGATCTATCAGGACTCGTTTGACCTCGTAGTTAGTAATGACTGCAGTTACTACCATGGGGTCATCGTGGATCGGTCCCTCAAGAATTGTGAGGTTGAACATGATGGAGTCTCCTTTGGGCTCTTCGCTTCTCTTTTTATGCTTTGGGGCATAGTCAAGGGCAAATATGGAGCGTTCCGCCTTTTTCTTGTTTTGCGGTTGTGAGGTAGTTCCTTTCTGCAGTCCGCCTTTGATGACGTTGATAACCCCGCGAGTAGGCGCTTGGTCGCTGACCTCTCGTGAATGCTCCGCATTAGCTCTGCTATGCTCTTTGACGTATCTGCCCAGCTTTCAAGTGGATGTAGTCGTTGGTCTCGTGTCTATAATCTTTGTGGAACTGGCAGTACTTGGACTTGTCCACCGGCTTTCCATTTTTTGCCTCTTAATCTGTGGAGGGAAACTGAGTATGTCCGAGTGATAAATTTCCTCGAGGACTCTGACGTGGGACTTGTTGAGGGGAGTGTAGCTAGTGAACCGTCCTCTGGAAGGCGTTCGAGGTCACGGTGGTGAGCGTTTTCTGTTATTCTTCTCCTTGGAGTTTTGGTTATCTGCTGTCGCCTTCTTCTTCTTCTTCTCAGATCGCTCCATGTCGGATCTACTTATCAGGAACTTTCTCATATTTTCCTTGGCGATTTGTAAATAAGGACCGCAAGGGGTCGTAACTATCGTAATTGGTTCAGACAATTTTTATTTGTAAATAAGGACCGCAAGGGGTCGTAACCTTGGGGGACTTGTCCTTAGATGAGGACCTAGGTGCCTACGTACCCTTAGGAAGGGATAAAAATCCACGTAGTTCATCATGGTGACGTCTATAGGAGCCGTTAGGCAAGGCGGTTACCTGTATTGGGCCGTGTGCGGCTAAGACGTGCGTAAGGTACTCTGGGCGGGCAAGCCGCTTGTTAGAGGTTGCCTTAGATTGTGAGAGAGCAGGGGTCTCTTAGAGATATCGAGAGCCCTATCTATGGGAATCTTCGGGACGGAGATACACCGAGTGATGACCGGGTGATGGCCGGATAGTGATCGGAACTTGGTGGTGCCGTGGGCTGAGCTCTGGAGTAGATGGATAGGTGTCTGTAGCCGAGTAGGCCAAGAGTAGTTTTTGTATGTTCAGAGTGTGTGATACTTGCTTCTTGTTCTCCTTCTGTTGTGTTAAGTCCCCCAGGTGAGGGCCTTTTTATACCGAGTGTGGGGAGGTCGTGCTCGACCCACGTTCTCGTGGGACGTGGGTCGTCCCACAATGCTTGGGGTGTCTTCCACGTCTCTTAGACGGGAGATCGGGAGGAAAGACGTGGGCACCGACCACGTAGGGGGCAGATGAGTGGTGCCACGTGTCACTGGTGTGGGATACCGTTGAGCTTCTGGAAGCGCAATGCCATCCCAAGTTGGAATATTCCGTAATTACAATATGTTATGAAAATGCATAAAAAATTATGTTATGAAATATATTTTTAATTTATTTTATAATATCAGTTTTTAGTATAATATTATTTAGTTATTTTTCAGAAATATTAAAAGTAAAACTTAAAATTAATCTTGAATCTTAATATTAACTCAATTGATTTTATAGAGATATATATTATGAATAAAATTAGAATTTTATAATTGCAAAATGATAAAGTTGCTAATAAGAATTTAATGTGTAATATATTTAGTTATAAAAAAGTTAACTATATTTATAAAATTAAAAAAAATTACAAATATAATACTTTATTTGACCACTTCCAAATGTTACCAATAAATTTTTCTTAAAAAAAAGCAAATTTTTAAACTTTTTTTTTAGGTTTGAAACAAGAGTTGGAGTCCGTTTGGATAGATTTTTTTTTTTATCTAAAAAGGACTTTTTTAATTAAAAAAGACCTTTTATAAACATAAAATCTTGTATGGGTAAATTTTTTAGAAAAAGTAGAAGTTAAAAAAAAAGTTAAAATATACCTTTTTTAAGAAGTTGAAAAATAGAGCTTCAACTTAAAGTACTTGTAAAAGTTATTTACTTTAAATTTTATTGACTATTTTATCCTCAATAAAATTATAAAATGACATATTTATTACTATTGCTATCAAAACCCTACGCTCAATTCCTCTACCATGCCAAAATGAAGATAATTGGCGCCAAACCTCTACACGGTTTCCTCTCTATATATATATTACTATTGCTATCAATACCCTACGTTTCTGCTGTGCCAAAGCCTTTCATTGAGCATTTGATTGTAGTTTTGTGAGGAATTAAGCGCATGCTAGAGTTTTGGTCACATGTTTGGGTTTTGCCCATTCCTTTACCCTTATTTATAGATACGTTAAAAATTCTTTTTAATGCATTATGTTATGAGGACTTTCATTTACCATGTCCTAGATAAACGATAATAGAAAAATATATTGAAATTTCATTAAAATCATTCCACTATTTTTTAATTAACTTATAAATATTTTATTAATGTGGTCTGAACCTAAAATAAATTCTTAAAATTCCTTTATAGTTTATCCTTATTTTATATTTTTAATAAATAGAATATATATATATATTAATATAATTTTTTATATTAAAATTTGTTTGGGTAAAAAATGTAGTATTTGCTATCAATTACAAAATTAACACATAAATAGTTTACTAATGTACATTACAATAAGTATTGTTTGATAGTAACTACAGAATATTCCGCCTTGGGACACGTGGCACTAAGCTTCCAGAAGCCTAGCGGCTGCACACGCTAACAACACGTGGCACCACTTATCTACTACTTACGTGGCCCGGACCCACGTCACCTCGCGGGGACACCCACCCAACTAGACGTGGAAACTCCCTGGGCATCGTGGGACGACACACGTCCCACGATATCGTGGGACGACCACGTCCTTCCCACACTCAGTATAAAAAGACCCTTACCCGGGGGACTAAAGATACGCAAGTTCAAGGACTATAGCACTAGCTCCGAGACATCTCAAATACTTCTAGAGAGCATTACTCATAGCCATTCTAGCAGGCATCATGAGCACCCTCAAACGCCATATGCACATCCTTCACGCATCCTGAGCTTCGTCGTAAGCTCCATCTGGTCCGACCACTGGCAAGCTCACCTCCGTCCCCGGAGCATCCCACCGATAGGGCTTTCAGCAACTCTCAGAGACCCTAGCTTTCTCTCATAAAGGAAACCTCCTAAGAGCGGCTTGCCCGTCCAGAGTACATTAAGCACGTCTTAGCCGCACACGACCCAATACAGGTAGCTACCTTGCCTAACGGCTCCCATAGACGCCACAATGACGAACTACGTGGACTTTAATCCCTTCCAAGGGTACGTAGGCACCTAGGTGCATCACCTAAGGACAAGTCCCCCAAGGTTAAGACCCTTTGCGGTCCTCAATTGCAAATAACAATTGGCTGAACCAAAAACGACAGTTATAGTGGCGGCCACCGCGGTCTTCCTCAAACCACAATGCCTTGCGCACTTTGCCACTAAACGATATTTCTTTTTCGGGGAGTAAGAGTATACACCTAACACTCGAAAAACCGTATTTTTGATCTTGTTTACAAGATACATTACAGGGCAATACTCGCATGGCTAGCACCTGCAAATCCCCAAAACCCTCGCACGACCGATCAGGTGACATCCAAAGCAACCGGAGCAAGCGGCATGAAACACAGTTCGTGACCTTTGACGGCACTGGTGACACGACCGAGATAAACGAGCCATTAGCTATCACGGCCAACATCTCAGGATTTGATGTCAAACACGTACTGGTAGACCACAGGTCAGCCGCTGATATACTCTTCGCAAGAACTTTGGAAGAAATGACCAACTGCAAGGATCAACTGATGTCGGCCGAAGGAACCCTTGTCAACTTCTCTGGGCAAGCCGTTGAAACGCAAGGAACCCATACAACATGGCTCACCCTGGGTGTACAACCGAAGGTTGCCCGCACCAAAGTTAGGTTCATCGTATCAACAACCCCATCGACGTACAATGCATTCCTTGGTCGACCAACCCTCAGTAAACTCAGAGTTATCATATCCACGACTCACATGATGACAAAGTTTCCCACACCAGCTGGGGTCACAGAAATGCGAGCAATCCTAGAACTCACACATGCTATGCGACCGAATGCCCCGCTATAGACAAGGTCAAAAACAATGCCAAGAGCTCTTCCGAGATAGTGGACCTGCGCGATGAGATCCCTGGAGCCATTCCACAACCCATGGAAGATCTTGTGAACATTTCCATAGATCAGGCAAATAACTGGGAAATCTGCATAGGAGCCCTTCTCAGCCTGGCAGCCCGAAGAAAGTTCCAAGAACTGCTCACCTAGTAAGGGACATTTTCGCTTGGAGCGCCGCAGATATGCCAGGATTCGACCTTGCACTCATATGTCATTCCCTCAATATCAGAGACGGCCCCGACGTTATCCAGAAGAAGCGGCACTTCGGCGAAGAGAGGCAGCAAGTCATCAACGAAGAAGTACAAAAGCTCCTCGACGTCGGCTTCATACACGAATCTCAGTACCCTGACTGGCTGTCCAACGTGGTGGTGGTAAAAAAGGCGAATAGGAAATGGTGAATGTGTGTAGATTTCACCAATCTGAACAAAGCCTGACCGAAAGATGACTACCCGCTCCCGAACATTGACAAGCTAGTCGACGAGACGGTTGGGCACCGGATGTTGAGCTTCCTAGACGCCTTCTCAAGGTACAACCAGATCCAGATGAACCCAAAGGATCAGGAGAAGACCTTCTTTATCACGGACAAAAGGCGTCTATTGCTACAAAGTCATGCCCTTCGGACTAAAAAACGCAGGTGCAACCTATCAAAGGATGATGGACATCATTTTCAGGGACCAGATTGGCCGAAACCTCGAGGTCTACGTGGACGACATGGTGGTTAAATCCATGGAGCTCGAACAGCATCTGGCACATTTGGAGGAACTCTTCCTAGTTTTGCGGACGCACGAAATGAAGCAAAACCCAACCAAATGCACCTTCGGTGTGTCGGTAGGAAAGTTCCTGGGATTCATGATCACTCAAAGAGGAATTGAGGCCAACCCCGAGAAATGCGCAGTCATCCTTAACATGGAGCCGCCGCGAACGGTGAAAGAGGTGCAGAGGCTCAACGGGAGGCTAGCAACCCTCAATCGATTCTTATCAAGGATGGCCGACCGATGCCTTCCCTTTTACAAAATTCTAAAAATAGAACTAGCATTCCAATGGACCGAGCAGTGCGAAAAGTCCTTCCAGGACCTTAAGGTTTATTTAGCTAAACCTCTGGTGCTAGCCAAAGCAGTCAAGGCAGAAACCCTCATACTTTACCTAGCCACCACCGATCACACTGTGAGCTCAGCGCTAATAAGAGAAGAAGGGGTCGAGCAATTCCCAGTTTACTACACAAGCCACGCCTTGCAGGGAGCCCAACTCCGGTACCGACGGGTAGAGAAACTCATACTCACCCTTGTCCACTCGGACAGAAGGCTTCGACCCTACTTCCAGCAGCACATGATCATGGTCCGAACTGACCAACCCCTGCGGCAAATATTGCAAAAGCAAACTTAGCAGGGCGAATGACAAACTGGGCCGTCGAACTATCAGAATTCGACATCCAATACGAGCCACAACGGGCGATCAAAGCCCAAGCCTTGGCAGACTTCGTCGCTGAAATGACTCCGTTTGAACACCTTCAGGGGGACCGCCCAGCTTCAAAATACGACGAGACCACCGAGCCACAGCCATAAAAATCCCCATGGCTAGACTACGTAGACGGCTCCTCGATCGGGAAATCCGCGGGCACCAGCATTGTCGCAGAGAGCCCCGACGGAATCAAAGTGGAACAAGCCCTGCGCTTCACGTTCCCAGCCTCCAACAATCAAGCTGAATATAAAGCACTCATAGCCGGACTAGCGCTAGCTTACAACCTAGGCGCCTCAAAGGTCAAGCTATTCAGCGACTCACAATTAGTGGTCGGACAACTCAACGAAGATTTTGAGGCGAAGGACGCTACTATCATCAAATATGTGGAGCATGCCAAACAAGAAATCAGCAGGTTCGAATCCGTCTTGATCACACGGATCCCCTGGAACCAAAACACCCAAGCTGACGCCCTCTCCAAATTAGCCACAACACTGAGCCAATCGGGACTTAAGACGGTCTTGCAAACCACACTTCGCACCCCCAGCATAAACCCATACGTACTGTCGATAGCAGTCGACAATTCTTAGATGGCTCCCATCAAAACATTCTTGACGGCGGGCACCCTGCCTATAGATAAAGATCTCGCTCGAAAGACAAGGAGGCAAGCAGCTCAGTACTTTGTCTGGGGAAACGACCTATACAAAAGGGATTCTCATCCCCGCATCTCCAATGCATCTCGACTGAAGAAGCAAATTATGTGCTACAAGAAAAGGCATATGCGGCACACACCAATCCGCAGGAGGCCTCCGCAAGCGAGCCCTGCGCTCCGTATTTTACTGGCCAACAATGAGAGCCGACTCAGAGGCCTTAGTCGCCCATTGTGACCAATGTTAGCGGCACGCGACATTCATACGCCAGCCACCTGGTGAGCTGAAGCCCATCAAATCTCCGTGGCCCTTCGACACTTGGGACATGGACATCTTGGGCCCTCTCCCTGAGGGCACGCTCCAGTGGAAATTCCTGATAGTGGCCGTCGACTATTTCACAAAGTGGATCGAGGATGAACCTCTGGCCACCATCGGCTCCCAAAACGTCCAAAACTTCCTCTGGCGAAACATCATTACTCGCTTACGTTGATTATCGGCAACGAACGTCAATTCGTCAACGAGAAGTTCGAAGATTTCTGCAAGGATTGGAGCATCGAACACAGAACTACCTCAGTCAAATACCCGGCGACCAATGGGCAGACGGAGAGAGCAAACCGCATCATCCTTGAAGGACTGCGAAAGTGCCTAATAGATGCAAAAGAGGGATGGGTGGACGAACTCCCATCGGTCCTATGGTCCTATCGAACAACGATACACACGGCAATAGGAGAAACTCCTTTTCGCTCTGACGTATGGACAAGAAGTGATCGTTCCCGCCGACATTGGGGTCCCCTCAGATCGGGTGCTAAATTACTCTGAATCGAACCCAGATCACCTGCTGATCAGCCTGGATACAGTCGAGGAGCGCAGAGAAGCGGCGGCGCTAAAAAACGTCGCCTATAAATAGCTTTTGGCACAAAAATACAACCGAGGCATCCGACCTCGCAAGTTCCAAAAAGGTAACTTGGTCATATGGACAACGATAAACAATAGGCGGGACCGCCTACACGGCAAGCTTGCACCTAATTGGGAAGGCCCATACAGGGTTATTGAAATCGCTTCACACAACACATACAAGTTAGCACACCTGACGGGAGAGCACGTACCAAATACTTGGAACGCTAGCAGCCTCAAGAAATATTTTACTATGTCTTAGTCAATAATATTTTTTTTTTTGCCTTAGTCCAAAGGCAAAAAACGCAGGCACTGCACTACGTCTTAGTCCTAAGACGAATGCCTTTCAACATATCTACTGTGTACACCCTCCTTGTCTTAGTCCCAAGACAAATGTACTGCCAATTTAAAGGAATATAGAATGCAATACGATTGATCAACTCTCGTGCTCAAAATTCTAATTCTCCTTGCTAAGAATATTTACATACGGGGACTATCGCCCCGAGAATACAAAAATAATGCAGACATGCTGCAAAATACAAATCAGGAGGCATCCCCCCTTGATGGATGCTGCGACTCGCCTGAAGGGGGAGGATCCCTTCGAGGGATAGGGGCTACTTCGTAGTCTTCTATCCTTAACGAAGAATCTCCTCAAGCATAGACGTGAAACTCTCCGCCAATGTTCTCCCAGGAAGGATGCATCTTCCCTCTGACTTCTGGAGGGACAGAGATGCCCATCAAATCCTCCAGCTGCGCTATGCCATTCTGCATTCTGTAGTTCGCAAAGCGGAAAAAATCTTGGCAACGAATCCGTAGAGAATTGGCCTTGCACTCCGCCATCTCGCCCTCTAACTCCTTCACACGGGCGGTCAGTTCGACGTTCTCATCCAGCGATTCCTCCACCACTTCCTGCACAAAATCACGAAGAAATCAGTCACCTGACATGGAGAACATTGAAGCTAGAGGAAAGCATCCTACCTCCTGAACCTCCCGCTGATACGCAAAGCCTGCCAGACGGCTTAGCAACAGCATGGTCTCCTTGGTCATATGCTCTAAAGCATAATCATCCCCATAATCAAGTGGATAATGCTGACGAGGCAGTATGACCCGCTCCAGCTCAAAGGGGATCAACTTCCCTCTAAAAGAGATACCCTCACCCAGGAGACGGACGGGCATCTCTTCGGGGGGTGTGGGAACATAGGGAACCCTCCTACGACCGCAACGATTCAAGTTGGTGTCACCCACCTGATTCGCAGCTCCCGCACTTTTACTCGCAGGATCTCTGTCCGCACCAGCGTCCTCGTCCGCCCCTGGGGACAGAACAACGGCACCCACCGGCTCCGACCGCTCACGTTTTTTACTCCGAGAACTCGGCGGGGGATTTAGCCTCCCTCAAATGCCACCTAGGGTTAACCCTGCAAGGAGGAAGAATACGAAACTTGGTGAGGAGACAGAAAAGCAAATTAAAAGGGCACAACTCACTAATACAAGAAGCTTACCTAAAGCTGCGCCTGAGACCACGGCCCCTTTCAGAAATTCGAAGGTTGTCTCCTCATACTCCTCCCAGTCATATCGAACCCGAAGAACAGGATTGGACCACTTGAGAGGGAAGCGTGGGCGCCAATCAAGCGGTCGAACCCAAGGCAAGCAAAAACCCTTCTTGGGTACCACTTTGAAGAAATACGACCGCCAGGTGTGATTGTTACCCGGCAGGTCGGTGATGGCAAAACCTTTGGCACATGACTGGAAAGACACCCATCAGTGTGCCTCGCGGACGGAGTAAAGAGAGAGAAACACATTCGGAAGGACTTACAGCCTGTGCGACCGATAGTACCTGTCAAAAACACTAAGTATCGACCACGCATTCTGAGTCAACTGCGCGGGGCAAACATTTAGCAAGTTGAGCATGGCTTCCACGAAGCCAGAAAAAGGAGGAATGAAGGCGGCGTTATAAGGGACGCAGAGAGGAAGAACGAAGTCAACACCGTCGCTCCAGAGAGTCGTCTCCCCCTCTCCCGTCGGCTTTATCTCATAGCCTTCGGGAAGTGAAGGAGCGAAGCGCTCCTCCCACACCTTCTTAATGCCGGCTCTCGGCAGCACCCGCGATTCAATGCCAGCATCCACCGCTAAAATGTTAGCCGTAAAGCCAAGTTTCGGCTCAGCAGAATACCAATTCTTAGAAACGGTCAGAGGAGGCATCGCCGGTTTCCCATTCTCTCCAGATAGAACTTCCTGAAGGTCCATGGAGTCCTGCAGCATAATGAGAGTATCAACTCTCTCCCTGACTCGCTCTGTGGCAACCAGCAAAAGGGATTGTTCGAAATTTGGATCCACGAAAGAATGCACAGAAGCAACAGCACTAGCTGAGGCCATTTTCGAATGGTTATGAGCAGAAAATCGCTGAGAATCTAAACTAAGAGGAAGGAGACCACAAAACGAAGAAAAGGGGATCTTCCGCACTCAGCAATAAAAAGGAGGCCCAATAGAAAGGGTCGAGCACGTCCTCCCCACACTCAGTATAAAAAGACCCTCACCCGGGGGAATAAAGATACGCAAGTTCAAGGACTGTAGCACTAGATCCGAGACATCTCAAATACTTCTAGAGAGCATTACTCATAGCCATTCTAGAAGGCATCCTGAGCACCCTCAGACGCCTTGTGCACATCCTTCACGCATCCCTAGCTCCGCCGTAAGCTCCGTCAGGTCCGACCACCTGCAAGCTCACCTCCGTCCCCGGAGCATCCCACTGATAGGGCTTCCTGCAGCTCTCAGAGACCCTAGCTTTCTCTCATAAAGGCAACCTCCTAAGAGTGGCTTGCCCGCCCGGAGTACCTTAAGCACGTCTTAGCCGCACACGGCCCAATACAGGTAGCTACCTTGCCTAACGGCTCCCATAGACGTCACCATGACGAACTACGTGGACTTTGATCCCTTCCGAAGGGTACGTAGGCACCTAGGTGCATCACCTAAGGACAAGTCCCCCAAGGTTAAGATCCCTTGCGGTCCTCAATTGCAAATAACAATTGTCTAAACCAAAAACGACAGTTACAGAAATGAACATTACAAAAAAAATTTGATGATATATTTTTTTGGCCTTAAAAAAAATAATGATATTTAATTAATCATAATTACTTAAAATCTTGAAAAGTTTATGTGATTAATACTAAGTTATTTTATTAAATTAAGTTGATTAAATAAAATTCCATTGATTATGCTGAATTGTGATGTATGTTTATGAAGCATAAAATCGTGAAAGATAATAATAAAATTTTTAATTTTAAAAAATATTTTTTGTTAAATTATATTTACAAAATAATAATATTGCTGTTAAGGGTACTTTGGTTTTAATCCGTAAAATTTAACCTTTTTTGTTTATAAAAATAGTAAGAGGTAAGAACAAGAAACCTCAAGATGACATCTCAGTTAAAAATTCATACTCTAACCATTGACATATGATGCATGCCATTGCTTCTTGGATTGCGGGAAGACAATTGGATTTGTAGTTTTAAAATAATAGATATCATAGTAATCAAAATAAGATAAAGAGAAAGTTTAGAGTTTAGACAATTGGATTTGCAGCTTTAATAAAATGCATAATTTAAAATTAAAGAAAGTTAATACCTAAATTTATTTTTTATCTTAAAATTTAAAGTTAAAATCAAAATTAAAGAGAAGTGAGATTATTTTGGATATGCTACCTAAAAAAGGGAGAAAAAAATATATGTATTGTGAGTAATAGACGTGATATATGTTACAAACGGCTGGTGATGAAACTGCATATATTATGACGATAAGACAGAGAGTAACAAACATGGATTTATGCGAACGACAAGATTGTAGCTAGCTTTTTCAACATTCTAAGACAGTGTCTACAACAGTGGTTGTGAATATATAAGATAGAGAGAAAGTTTAGATAATGGATATGGTAGTTATCCAAATATATTTTTATATTTGATTATAATTATTTTAATTGGTTATTGATCTCACAATATATCTATTTAATAATTATTAAAATATATGACTGACTATAAGAGTTGAGAAAAAAGTAGATATAATAGATAATTAAAAGAAAAATGGTTAGAGAAAAATGAGATTATTTGTAAATATAAAGTTAAGATTGTGATGGAAACATAACTAATAAGCCATATGGAGACCTAGCATTGACATGCCTAAAAGCTAGTTCGATGGGACAATAACTTCTACAACCTTCAATAGCGATAAATTGTGAGTAATAGACATGATACCTACTATTAACAGCCGTTGATGAAGCTGCATCTATTACAACGGCAAAACAATATAATGAGTACCAAACATTATCTTATGCTCTTGTTAAAAAAAACATTATCTTATGCGAATGGTGGGATGGTGTACACTTTTTCGACATTCTAAAGCGGCGTCTACAACAGTGGTTGTGATACTTGAAGCGTCTGGTCATGGAGTGAAAAAGCATTTGAGGAAGTTTGAAAATAGAGAAATAGTAGAGAGTGAAATTGTGAATGAGAAAAAGATTGTAGGTTTAAGTATTAAAATTATATTTTTGTATATGAATTACTAAAATTGAAATAAGAAAAAATTGAAAATCGGTTTGATTCGAAACTTTCAGGTCAAATTTAACGACAAACAAAGTTTTGGGACGAAATTGTAAATTCGTATAAAGTTTGAGGACATAAAAGGTGTTTTTGCCTAAAATTTATGATGTGAAGATATGAGATAGAGAGAAAGCTTCATTTAGATAATATATAGATATGGTTATCAAAATGTATCTATATATTTGATTGCAACTTTAACTACATTTATTTTATATGGTTATTAGTCTCACAATATATCTATTAAATAATTAATAAAATATAAATAAACTATTTGATTAGATGAGATGTGAGAAAAAAATAGATATAATAGATAGTTAAAAGAACGTGGTGAGCCAGAATTTTGAGATTATATATATAAAGTTAAGGTTGTGATGAAAATATAACTAAAACAAGTTAGCCATGTGGAGACCTAGCATTGACATGCCTAAAAGCTGGTTTGATAGGACGATAGTTTTTGCAACCTTCAATAGTGGTGAGATTGTGAGTAACAGACACAATATCTGCTACAAATGACTCGGTGATATGAAGCTGCATTTATAAAGACAGCAAGACAATGAGTAACAAACATAAGCTTATACGAATGACAGGATGGAATCCACTTCGACTTTCTAAGGCGGCGTCTACAATAGTGGTTGTAACACTTTAACCGACTGGTCATAAAATGGAAAGGCGTTGATGAAGTTCAAAAATAGAGAAATAATAGAGAGTGAAATTGTGAATGAAAAAATATAGTAGGCTTATGATTAAAATTATAATTTTATATATTAATTATAATATATGAATTACTAAAATGAATATAAGAAAAAAAATTGATAATCGATTTTAATTTAAAGTTTTAGGAATAAAATTGATTGCAAACAAAGTTTTGGAACAAAATTGAAAATTTTTGTAAAGTTTGAAGATATAAAAGATGATTTTGCCTAAAATTTATGATGTGGATATGGTAGTTATCAAAATATATATTTATATTTGATTATAACTTTGATTATAGTTATTTTATTTGAACGTTGGTCTCACAATATATCTATTAAATAATTAATAAAATATATAATGGGATCAAATGAGAAAAAAAAGTAGAGATAATAGGTAGTTAAAAGAAAAAGCAATGAAGAAAAATTAGAGATAATTTGTAGTTAATATAAAGTTAAGGATGATAACATACAAACATATATGATGCTGTACAAACATACTTTATTGTAAATATATGTAAAAAAATTCATATATAAACATATGTAAACATATAATTATTGTGTACACATTTTTTATTTGTAATTAATTTGTATATTTAATATTTCTTATAAAAAAATTATTGTTGTAAATGTATTGTGCTTATGTGGATGTCTTTAGCACACCCAAAACCTCCAAAAATCAATGACGCTATAACCACAAATTCATTAGGATTTATGCCAATATTGATTATGTATTATATGTCTCCCTTAATGTTTGTAACTTATGAATTGAAGGTTACTTTTGTAGCCCTATAAATAGAGGGTGTGTATGCAATTGTTAGACACACATAAAAGTTGATCATTGAGTATTATACTTCTTCTTCTCTTGTCTTCTTCTTTTAATTTCTTCTTCACTCTTGTCATATAGTTTTATAACACCTTATCAGCACGAAGTTCTATCGATCGATTTGATTTTTGGGAAATTGAGCATGATAATCACATTAAGGTAAGTAAACAACATCAAATCAATGTAAGAAAACATATGTAATACCCCAGAAAAATTTCGAGGATTAAAGAATGATTTATTTAAAATTTCGAGTATTTAAGAATGATTTATTCCGGGGCTAGGAATTAAAACCTTAAAAAGAATATAGGAAAACTATGAAGGTTAAGGGAAACCGAAAAGGAACTGCGAAATTCTTCGAAATTTCAAGTAAAATAAAAGATGAAAGAAAGGAGTAAAATGTTTTTTTGGGAAATTATTCAGGACCTACGAAATTAGAAACCCAAAATAAATAGGAGTGGGAACTAAATCAAAATATTACTAGTTATTATTTTTTTAATTATTAATTAGTTTATTTTTGTTATGATTATTTTAAATATTTAAAAGGGGGTTTTTAAGAAAGTAGAAAGTGAAAGAAAAGAAGTAGAAAATAATTTTTGGATTTAATTCGGGGCCTAAGAACTTGGAAACCCGAATTAAATAGGGAAGATCAATGTTTTTAAAACCGGACCGGTTATTGAACCAGTCGAGGCACTGGTTCACGGTTCAATGGTCGAACCGTGGTTGAACCGTGGTCGAACCGGTGGCATTTAAAATATATATTTTTAATTAAATATACTAAAATATATCATAAAAAAATTGAGTAAAATATTATTTTGGTCCTTTTTAGATAGCACTTTTCTCAATTTGGTCCTTTTTAGATGGCCTTTCTCAATTTAGTCCTTTTTAGATTAATCAATTATCAATTTGGTCCTTACCGTTAAAATTACTAACGGAGTTAGCTGAGGTGGATAATTTGGGGTAACTTTATAATTTTTAAATATTAAGAGGGTTTTTTAATGTAATTATTTTGGGATATTTTATAATTTTCACAAATTAAAAATGGTACCATGTTTCTTTTTCAATTTGTGAAAATTACAAAATTGTCTCAAAATAATTACATTAAAAAGCCCTCTTAATATTTAAAAATTATAAAGTTACTCCAAATTATCCACCTTAGCTAACTCCGTTAGTAATTTTAACGGTAAGGACCAAATTGATAACTGATTAATCTAAAAAGGACTAAATTGAGAAGGGCCATCGAAGAAGGACCAAATTGAGAAAAGTGCTATCTAAAAAGGACCAAAATGATGTTTTACTCTAAAAAAATTATATATTTCATAATTATATGTTTCCATCTCGATCTAAACATGATAAGAAATAGAACAAGTTGCAAATTACCACAATATCGTATTAAACTCTTCAAATAAGTTCAAGGATCAACATATTTAAGTCTCAAATCTTATCACAAACCCAACAATAAATACTGAAATAGAACAATCCTTACAACTACAAGTCACAACAAATTTTCAATAAATATTAAATCATAAACAACACAAATTTAAAAAAAAATGAACAACCGGTCGAACCGTCTAAACCACCGGTTCTGACCAATTTTGACCGGTTCTTGACCGGTTTTATATTTGACAGATTCATTGGTTATTCCGGACCGGACTGGCTGGCGGTTTATCGGTTTTCCGGTCCGACCGGCCGGTCCGGTCCGGTTTTCAAAACAATGGGGAAGATGGATTAAATTAAAAATATATATTAGTTATTATTTATTTAATTATTAATTAATTATTATAATTATTTATTTATTTATGTTTATTATATATATATATACACATTATTTTAATTATATTAAAAAAACAAGGGGTTGGGGTTGCCGTGAGAGTTTAAAAGAAAAAAAAAAGAAAGAAAGGAAGGAAGGATTAGAAGGAAAGAAAGAAGAGAAAGGAAAGTGAGAGAGAGAGAAGATGACTTATAGAGAGAGAGGGGGATGGCGTGGAGAAGATGAAGGGAGAAGGGGAAGGAGGATTTCGCCGGAGAAGAGCTAGCCGACGCCGGGAAAAGTCACCGGAGCTCGGTTACAACATCTTCCACACCTCCCACCAATCGAATCAAGGTTGGTAACCCCAATTTCATTCGAAACCCTCAATTTCTCCATTTTTAGGGATTTCTTCGATTGACCATCGATTGAGTTGTTTCGAGGGTTGATTGAAACCTAGGAAGTGTTCTTGAACACTTAGTTGGGGTAGGAATCAAGATTATATTCTCGGATTTGCCCAAATTCGAATTTGGAAGGATTTGGGGTTGAAATTATAATTATTTCCAAATTGGGAAAAATTGTTGATAATTAGGATTGAGCTTGGATTTGAGTAAATAGGCTTTGATTGGTATTATTAAAATTATATAGTTGAAATATTAGCTGAACAAGACCCGTGAAGAGCTGGCCCGAGGTTACTAAGGTTGAACCTTGACGTTAACGTACCGGGTCCCTGCTCGGGTTGCCCAAATACACTTTAAGGGTGATGTTGGGAGTTTTAAACTTCATCTTTTCAATCTTAAACACCCTAGAATAATTCTAAATATGCTATCAAGCCTCAAGAATTAATTTAAATACTATCTTGTTTCCCAAGAGTGGAAGCTTGCAGAACAATAAAATCCAATTTCTAAAATTTCAACCTTCTTCCCTCATAAATATTTAGGAAACCTTAAATAGGATAAATTGGAGGTATATTGAGGTTTAGAAACTAGATTTCTTCGAAACCGATTAAAAATACAAGTTGAAACAAAATGCATGGATCTTCCTAAAATTAGGATTCCTTCCAATCAAGTTAGATAAGCTTCCTTAGATGTGAATACAAGTTAGATAGAGGTCTAATACTCAAATCCAAGTATGTGAAACACTCAAGTAGAGTGTTATATTCGAGTAAGTCAAGTGTCCGAGGAAGGATACGCATAAGTCGGGATAGAGAAGTCCAATAAGACCAAGAGCTTGACTCTGTGGCAACCATGAACTACGCGTGAGAGTAATGGAGAGATAAATAACAAGTTAAGCTAAGTAATAACCTTAATGAAGTAAATGTTGTTCTTATAGGAACAACGGAACGCAATAGAGTGCAACAGGAACTCCGAGGAGACTAAAGTTACAGAGGTGATTGCATGGAAGGTTGGCCAAGGTGAGGGCTCTTTCATCTCTGCTCCTAAGGTTGTATGCTTATGTGGATTACATGAGTATGTATATTCATCAACTTCTATTTCACCACATAAGTCCTATCACATATAATGATTTCCACCATATTCTAAATTCATAATTACATAGCAACTTAAAACTACATTCAAGGCTAACCCAAAACCCCTTATTAAGCTAAGGTCATCATTTAGAGTTCTTTTTAAGTTAAAAACAATTTATGCTTAAGTAAACAAGTCTTGCCACTTGCTCACTCTCCAAGCTCCTTCAATAAAGAATTTTGCCAAATATGGAAACTTCTCATTTTCACCATGGGTCCACACATAAAAAAAAATCCAACCATTGGGCAATCTCTCATTTCATTTGAAAAGTGTAAGCAATTCATTTGGAACCCAAACAAACCAACAATTTTTTTATCTAGGATTTTGTTTGATCTTTGAAATGACACTTAAAAGTTGGTTAAACTCATTTTAGTTGAAGGAAAATGAACCATTCAAATTAAGGAAGAAATAACAACTTTTCAAAAACTAGAAACTTGGTAGTGTGTAAAACAGAACCGCTAACTTTCGAGAAACTTCCCAGAAACTCTAACCGTTGGAAATTTTAGTAAAAATATAACTTAGAAAGCTTAGGATGTTAGCTTTCATATGGCTTTAGAATCACTCAAATTCATTAAGTAACGAATTCAGAAAACACATTTAAACAGAGCAAGATCAGATTCAAAACAGCATGCAACATTTGGCAAGCTTCATTGAAATGGTCATATCTCCTTCCATACTTAACGAAATTATTTGATTCTTCTTTCTAAATCAAGCTTAGAGATAAAATATTCTAATTATAAATTCATTACAGAAAGGATTTGAGCCATTTAAGAGCAGTAATTTAAAAATAGTAGCCAATCATACAAAAATTTCGCATCAGTTTAGAAAACAGAACCGCTGACTTTCGAGGAAATTTCCAGAAGATCTAACCGTTTGAATATTTTGGAAAAATATAATTTAGAAATCTTAGGATGTTAGATATCATATGGATTTTGAATCATGCAAATCCATCAAGAAACGAATTCAGAAAACACGTTTAAACAGAGCAAGGTCAGATTCAAAAACTCTGTTTTTGACAAAAATCATGTTCCACGAATTTCTTGTGTCTTATACCATCAAAGATTGTTGTTTTTAGAAGAACATGATGAACAAACTCAAACCCTAAACTCAAATCTCTAACCCAAAAAAATCTCAGCACAACCAACAATTAAAACATTTAATAGAAATGTTCATAACATCAAGAATGCAAAGTTTGAGCCTCCATTGTTCATAAATTCAAGAAATGGTGAGGATGAGAAAAATCATAGATGGAGGAGATTACTAAACCTACCTTTGATGGATGAATATAGATGAAGATGAAGCTTGAAAAGGTCACTTGAGTGTTGCTCCGGTCACCGGCTACCGGCCACCGGATTCCGGCCACCCTTCACCTTCAACCTTCAAGCTTCCTCCCAATTGCTCTCCCTTCTCTCCAAAACCCTAACCCTCACTTCCTCTCTCTAAAATGTGAAAAATGGATGTGTTATGCATGAATGGTGGCTGGATGGGGGTTTATGAGTGTGTTTATTATCTTTTGGGAAAAATTATAGTTTTTGCCACTTTCAGAAATTTCTTTTCTATTAAGTCCCAATTTCTTAGGTCCTGAATTAAATCCTGAAAATTATTTTCTACTTCTTTTCTTTCCCTTTCATTTTATTTTAAACCTCGAAAATATTTCTTTCCGGTTTCTTTTAACTTTCACATATATTTTATTTTATTTTATTTTTTTCTAAGGTTTTAATTCCTAGCCCCGGAATAAATCATTCTTAAATCCTCAAAATTTTTAAATAAATCATTCTTTAATGCTCGAAATTTTCCGGGGAATTACATTTGTTGTGTGTTTGGCTGAGCCCAGGGACCCCTTTTATAGCCAAGCCATAAGTATACAAATTAATAACCATTTATGGTGAAATCAACCATTACAATGTTTTAACTGACATTTAGGACAAATTATGCTCTATGAATGCTACATGACTGTTACTGATGTTTATGACTCCATCATAAACATATTTTAATTTTCAGTTATAGTTAAACCATTCAAACATGTTTCTACCATGGTGAGTTTGAACTCTATATCCTAGGTGAGTACCAAACCAAAATGCTTTAGCAAAAGTAGAGTGTAAAAAAACATGGACCAAGGACTCATCCTGATCTCCACAGGCAAAGCAATGTTCTGCAGACTCATGTGATGATGATTGAGAACAAAGAAAGCATGGAGGTTATTATTGAGGGCCCTTCACATAAACATGATTATCCTATAAGGAAGCTTGAGACTCCAAACTTTATTCCAGACATGCTTGTGATGAGAAGCAATGGGGAGGTTGCTCTCAGTAAGACCATTTAGGGCATTTCTTTTAAGAATCCACTTATAACCTTCTTTGACAGAGTAATTTCCATCATTAGAGAACTTCCAAATCAATCTATCCTTAATTCCAGTGATAGACAAAGGCATAGAGGTAATCAAACTAGCAATTTGCACGTCATAGACTCTGTTAATAAGTGATGCATTCCAAGAAGAATGATGTTGTATGAGATCAGAAACAAGAGAAAACTAATTTTGATCTCGAAGCATGGGTCACCAAGCATGGTGGTTAATTCTAACATCCTTACCATTCCCAATTTTCCACTGGACATTGGAAAGAATGATATCTTTTGTCTTCATGACACTTTCCATCGCCAAGAAGATTTATAACGGACAAAAAGAGAGCCAGAATAATCCATATATTTTGCTGACAAAGTAGTTTCAGCCAAATTATTTTGTTGATCAACTAGTCTCCAGATATGCTTTGCTAACAGAGCTTCATTAAAAGCATTAACATCACAAAGAGCCAGGTCACCCTCTTCTTTGGGTTTGCACAAGTCCTTCCATTTTTGGAGATGAATTTTGGGACCGTTAGCATTGTGACCCTAGAAGAAGTTAGACTTGAGGCTCTCAATCTTTCGACATATATCCTTAGGAAAAGGTATGCAAGACAAAGGATAAACTAAATAGGAATTAATGATAGATTTGAGTAAGGTTAACCTGGTAACTTGAGATAACAACTTGGCTTTTCAATCCTTGAGTTTGCTTTCAATTTTAATGATAGTGTCCTAAATCACCTGGTTTTTACTCGCCTGACCATCAATCCAAGTTCCTAGGTATTTGCCAAGAGTAGAACTGAACTTGAGATTGAAGAAATTAACAATATGCTTTTTCCTTCTATAAGGACTGTTAGGACTGAAAACCAAAAAAAACTTATGGATATTCATTTTCTGACTAGCAGAGGAAGCATATTCCTGAAGGACCCTTCTAACTGCCTGACAGTTATGATCATTTACTTCAAAAAACCAGATAGAGTCATCTTCATACATCAAGTGAGTGAGGGGTGTAGAATTTCTACCAATTTTTATTCCCTACCACACAATTTTGCTTCCTCTTCCTTCCTAATCATACAAGACAAGATGTTAAAACATAAGAAATAAATATAAGGGGGAAATTAGGTCACCTTGCCTTATACCACGTGTAACTGTCATTTTTGGTTCAGACAATTCTAATTTGTAAATAAGGACCACAAGGGGTTATAACCTTGGGGGACTTGTCCTTAGGTGGGAACCTAGGTGCCTACGTACCCATGTGAAGGGATCAAAGTCCACGTAGTTCATCATGATGATGTCTATTGGAGCCGTTAGGCAAGGTAGTTACCTGTATAGGGCCGTGTGCGGCTAAGACGTGTATAAGGTACTCTGGGCGGGCGAGCCACTCGTAGGAGGTTGCCTTAGGATATGAGAGAGCGGGAGTCTCTTACAGCTTTCAGGAGCTCTGTTGGAGGGAATCTCTGGGGCGGAGATATGCTTATTGATGGTCAGAGCTTGGTGGTGCCATGGGCTAAGCTCTTGAGTTGACAGGGAGATGTATCTTATAAGGGAAGCTAAGTCTAGCTTCAGTGTAATTAGAGTTTGTGTTACTTGCCTCTTGTTCTGATTTCCTTGAGTCCCCCGGGTGAGGACTTTTTATACCAAGTGTGGGGGAGAACGTGGTCGACCATGTTCCCACTTGGACGTGGGTTGTCCCACGATGCTTGGGCCTTGGAGGCTTACCACGATCCTTGGACGGGAGGCCAGGAGGAGAGACGTGGGTACCGAACACGTAGGGGATAGATTGAGTGGTGTTATGTGTCACTGGTGCAAGCTACCGTGGAGCTTCTGGGAGCCCATTGCCACGTGCCCCTAGGGGAAATATTCTATAGTTACACTACGGGAAGGCTCGAAAGCTTTAGTGATGCCTCCATTGAACAGTAATCGGTACTTGAAAGAAGTAATGCAATTTTTAATATAAGTAATCCAAATATCGAGGAAAATTCATTCTTCTTAGGATAGCCTCAATAAAATTCCAAGATAATTTATCATAAGCCTTCTGAATGTCTAGTTTAAGGGCACACCAACCTGTTTTTCCAGTCCTATTACTCCTAATCTTATGCATCAGCTCTATAGCAAGCCTAATATTATCAGTAATCAACCTTCCCTTCAAGAAGGCAGATTGATTATGAGCAATTAAATCTGGTAAGAAACCTTTGAGGCGGTTGAAGGGAATTTTGGTAAAAAGCATATAAGAAACATTAGTCAAACTAATAGGTCTAAAATCTTTAAAAGATTGAGGACCAATAGTTTTTGGAATGAGGGTTATGTAAACCTATTAAGATTCTCTACTAGACTTCCATAATGAAAAAAGGAAGAAATCATTGCCTGAACATCAACCTTAATTCTATCCCAACAAGTTCTACAAAATCTGACATTAAACCCATCCGGGCCTGTGGAACTATCCAACTTCATTTGATTGAGAGCTTCTTGGCACTCATCCATTCAAAAAGGCTTATTAAGAATATCTAAATGGGCTTGTTGAAGGCAAGGAATTTGATATTGCTCAAGCTTGTGTAAGATTTCAGATACTTGAAGAGTATTTCTTTCAAGGAAAATGTCCTTAAAATAATGCACGTCCATTTGTTCAATAGACCTATAATCATCAATTCATTGATCATTTTCATCTTTGATAGCATTAATTTGATTTTGAATTGTTTTGGTTTTGACTAGGTTGCGGAAATAAGCAATGCATCTATCTCCATTAACTAGCTAAGTCTGACGAGACTTCTGAGGCCAAAGAGCCTCTTCACAATCCAAGTACAATTCAAGTTGATGTCTTAAATTTTTTTCTTCATTAACATCAACTATGTTATGAATATCTTTTTGCATTTCTTCAAGTTAGAAATTAAGAGTTTTGATTTTTTTCCTGGATATTTCCAACTTCTTTCTTGTTCCACATTCTGAGATTACCTCTAAGAAAATTTAATTTCTCATGCAGAACCACCCCAGGTGAACTATTAATTTACATAGCCCAACTATGATTAACTACTTCATTACATCTATTAAACATTAACCATAAGTTTTTAAATCGAAAAGGTCATTTACAAAAAAGGTTTAACACCACAGCTATCCAAAAGCAGGGGGCTATGATCTAAAGCAACTGCTGGCAAGGAAGAAAAAGTAGTACATGGAATAATTTGAAGCCATTCATTATTACATAAGACCCTATCCAATCTAGCCCAAACTTTCTCATCACTGCTTCTCCCATTTGTCCACGTAAACCAGGTTCTACTGGGATTAAGATTAATGAAACCATAAGATTGGATCATTTGATACAAAACATCTGCTCCATCCACTCTACTAGATTTGCTAATCTTTTCATGTAGGTACCAAATCTGATTAAAGTCACCAATAGCAATGATAAGTTCCTATTTTGTATAATACTTTCTATCTTATTTTAGGGTTCTTATTATACTTTGTTGGACTTATATGCATTTATTGTGATAAATTTGGTTAAAGAGTGATTGCATGAAAATAATATTAAAAAGAGTTAAATTGGTATATTTTTGTGATTGCTTTTTAATTAAAAAAAATTTGGGATAAATTATTTTAGATTGGGCTTAATTTTATTTTGTAGGATATCTTAAAATTTTGGAGGAGCAAAAATTGTACAATCTAAGACCCAAGACCTATTAATTTCAAGAAGCCCAAGATTCAAGGCCCAAATTCCAGCACCCAATATTAAGTCAAATACCAAAAATCCATGACCCATCCCACATCAATTCAAGCCACCATTTAAAAATCACAAATCCCTAATTTTAGGGAGGGGGCGTCAGCTAGATAGAAAAAGAGGGGAATTACGCCAGATTCATCCACACTCCATCATCATCTCTTCCTCTCCCATTTTTTTTTCTGTTCTTGCATTCACGCCACATATCACTTCCATCATCACACTCATATATTCTTCCTTTCAATTAACCCACCTCCTCACCTAACCCCCTTCAATCCATTCTTCTCTTGTTCTTTGTTTCACTCTCATTACAACACCATTTCCATCATCATCATCATCTACTTCAGCATCTCACCACAGCATCTAGTAATATTGTGGAAGTGATGGAGGTCTCCATTTCTCTCTTCATGTGTGGCTAGTTTCCTTGCTTCTTGGAGGTCGAGTCTATGGCTTGAGTTCATATGCTTCAAAGGGGAGTTTATTATCTTAATACTTTATTTTTAAATTGTATATTTGATTTCCTAGGTTTAGGATTTATCATTATGCAATTTAAGAACTTAGATTTATGGGTACATTGTCTATGTTTGTATTGAGACATTATGGTTTAGATTGGATATTGCAACTTTATCACCCATTTATGCATATGATAATGTTTAATTTTATTATGATAGCCTCTGATAGTAGGATTCATGATTAATTTATGCATCTATGTTTGTGATGGTATTCCAAGCAAAATAAGACAGTGGGTGTGAACCAATTGAGCATATGATGGTGATTAATTTTGTTATGGTAGCCTCTAATAGTAGGAATCATAACATGTTAATTCATCTCAGTTTGTGACGGTTGTCCAAACAACATAAAGAATGGAACATGTTGCTTTTGCCCAATTTTTATCATACATTAAGTGGTTCTTAATTGTGTATTTTGGATTGGTTACTAGCTATGGTAGTAGGAGTAATCATTAAGAAAGAACACAAGACTCAAGTGGTAACTTGGGGTTTTTCCTTAAGGCTTAATGAAGAATTAATTCCCATATCAATTTGAACTAGGATAGCTATACAATTCCATTTCCAAGAGCATTCTTATCTTAATTTCAATTTGTTTTTAATTAGTCCATTTAAGAAAAATACCAAAAATAGTAATTTAGGTCCTTTTTAGTTTACTTTCTGTAAATGCCATTTTTGGCTCAGACAATTCTATTACGAATTTAGGACCGCAAGGGGTCTTAACCTTGGCGGACTTGTCCTTAGGTGATGCACCCAGGTGCCTACGTACCCTTCTGGAGGGATCAAAGTCCACGTAGTTCGTCATGGTTACGTCTATTGGAGCCGTTAGGCAAGGTTGTTACCTGTATGGGGCCGTGTGCGGCTAAGACGTGTCTAAGGTACTCCGGGTGGGCAAGCCGCTCTGTGGGAGGTTGCCTTAGTAGAAGAGAGTTATGGTCTTTGAGGGCTGCTGGAAGCCCTGTAAGCGATGTGCTCCAAGGAGGAGGTGAGCCGGTCAGAGGTTGACCTTAACGGGGGGCCAACGGCGGGGCCCAAGGAGATGAAAGTATTTGTGAGGTGTATCAGGAGATGATGTGCGATAATCCTTCAGGTTGTATGTAATTCTGTCAAGAGTTGACTATCCTCGCAATCCTTCGAGTGAGGGGCTATTTATACTGGAGTGTGGGGAGATCATGCTCGACCCACGACCTCGTGGGACGTGGGTCGTCCCACGAGGCTTTGTGGGGATCCCACGTCTGGTTGAGGGGAAGCTCCGTGTAGTGACATGGGCAAGGGCCACGTAACTAGTGGATGAGCGGTGCCACGTGTCTCCAGCGGGTGTTGGGGCCGTGCTTCTAGAACGTCAGTGCCACGTGTCCCAAGGTGGAATATTCCAAAGTTACATAAGTCCCCCAAGTCTACGGGTTTCGGGCGCCCGTGGACTTAAGTTCCTTTTGCCTGTAGGATACTTGGGAATTTCGCTGCCTTTACTTGCGGGATAGCTCGACTGCTTGGAGCATGGGAGCTGGTCGTCCGACTCGTGAAGTTGGCCTTCTCACATTGCTCCGTGGGAAAGGAGGTGTCTAAGAGAGGACACGTGTCGCGTTTTGGGTGGCTGGCCTCTTGGCTTCCTCAGCAAGTTTCTGAGCCGTCTCTTGCAGGACGTACGCGACTTACCGAGGTGGAGTCATCATTACTCAGAGGGGCCTTTCCCAAAATACCTTTGAGGGCCCGTATGGGGAGTGCAAAGGTCAGGGGCTGCTTCGTCATTCCCTTGGTTTCGGAGTCGCTTCGTTTTCGCGCCTCTCAGGCCGTGAAGCGTCTGTCGGGCCTCCTTTATATGCTGGGAGCAGGAGATTTCCCATTACTTTGTGAATCTTCTTCCCAATCCTTAGACCCTGTGATCTTCGACTATCTACCGTCATGACAAATGGCTTCTGCTAGTGTTGCTGCTTCCGTCTGTTCTTCCCGGGATCCAGAATTTGAGCAGTCCCTCTTGTTAGTGGCCATGGACGGAGTCAGGGAGAGAGTAGATGCTCTCATTATGTCGCGGGACTCTGCGGACCTTCGGGAGATTCTCTCGGGGGAGGATGGAGAACTGGAAACTCCTCCTCTGTCTGCCTCCATGGGCTGGTATTCTGCGGAGCTGGAACCGGGTTCGACGGTGAACGTGTCGACGGCGGATGTTGGCAAATTGTCACGGGTGCAGCCGGGGACTGGCATCCAAAAGGTGGGGAGAACGTTTCACTCCTTCTTTCTCAGAGGGCTACGAGATAAGGCCAATGGGTGAGGGGGAAACAATTCTCTGGAGTGACGGTGTTGGCTTTATTCTTCCTCTTTGCGTTCCCTATAATGCAGCTTTTATTCCTCTGTTCTTTGGCTTTGTGGAGGCCATGCTCAATCTGCTGAATGACTGCCCTGTGCAATTGACTCAGAATGCTTGGTCAATACTCAATGTTTTCGACAGGTTCTGTCGATCGCACAGGTTGGAGGTTCTTCCCGACGTGTTTCTGTCTCTCTAACACGTCTACGAGGCGCATGGATGGGTGTGCTTCTAGTCGCGCGTCAAAGGCTTCACCATCACCGACCTTTCAGGTAACAACCACGCTTGGAGGTTATATTTCTTCAAGGTGGTTCCTAAGAAAGGCTTCTGTCCTCCTTGGGTCCGTATGTCCGACTGGCGCCCGCGCTTTCCGCTCAAGTGGTCTAATCCTCTTCTCCGGGTTCGGTACGACTGGGAGGAGTATGAGGAGACGGCCTTCGAGTTTCTGAAGGGGGCCACGGTGTCGGGCGCAGCTCTGGGTAAGTTTTTTTTGTGAATTTGTATCCCTTCCTTTTGTCTTCTTACTGGGTCGTGAATGTCTTCTTCTCACAGGGCTGTCCTTAGGAGGGATCCAGGGGAGGCTGAATCCTCCGCCAAGTTCTCGGAGCCAGAAGCGTGAGCGGTCGGAGTTGGTGACTGCTGTCGTTCCGCCTGCGGACGAGGGTGCAGAGGCGGGCAGAGACCCTACAGGAAAAGGTGCCATGGCTCCGAATCAGGTGGGTGAGACCAGCTTGACTCGTCTCAACCGTGGAAAAGTTCCTTACACCCCTGTACCCCTCGAAGAGATGCCCGTCTAACTTCTCGGTGAGGGTATCTCTTTCAAAGGGAAATTCATCCCATTTGAGGCGGAGCGGGTCATCTTGGCACGTCAGCATTATCCTCTTGATTATGTGGATAATTATGCCTTAGAGCATATGACCACGGAGACCATGCAGTTGATGAGCCGCTTGGCGGGCTTCGCATATCAACGAGAGTGTGAGGGGGTAGGACGTTGTTCCCTTAGTTTGTTGTACTCCGTTGACCGTGGCTGATCTTCTTGAAATCCTTGTGCAGGAGGTTATGGAGGAGCTGTTGGAAGAGTACACTCGGCTGGCGGAGCAGGTGGAGGAGCTAGAGGGCGAGCTTCGCAAAGGGGTGGCCAGCGCCCTGCGGGTCCGTCGTCAGGATTTTCTGCGTTTCACAAATTACGGGATGCAGAATGGCATAGCCCAATTGGAGGACTTGCTGGGCATCTCTGTTCCTCCGGATGTTAGGGCCAAGATGCATCCTTCTTGGGAGAATATTGGCGGGGAGTTCCGTGTTCGGGCTCGAGGGGATTCTCCTTTGAGGATCGAAGACTATGAGGTGCCTCCGAATCCTCGAAGGGATCCACTACGGTCGGGCGAGCCTCTGCATTCACCAGAGGGTGCTTAATTTTGGGCTGCTGTATTTGCGGTTTGTAATTCCGGGGCGATAGTCCCCTTGTAAATTTGGGGTGATAGTCCCCTTATGTGAATACAAAGAAATTTTGAGTACGAGAGTCGGTCAATCGTATTGTTTTTTCATATTCTTTTAAACACATAACGTAACTGCCTCGGGATTGAGACGCGTTAGTAGTACATTTGCCTTGGGACTAAGACACATTATGGAGTAACTGTCTCGGGACTGAGACGAGTTAGTAGTATATTTGTCTTGGGACTAAGACAAGGCAAGAGGCATTCGTCTTCGGACTAAGACTTAGTGAAGTGCTTGCGAGCTTGGCCTTTGGACTAAGGCGCAAGGAAACGTTATTGACTAAGGTGTAACAAAATGTTTCTTGAGGCTGCTGGCGTTCCAAGTGTTTGGGACGTGTTCGCCTGTTAGGTGTGCTAACTTGTATGCGTTGTGCGAGGCGATGCCAATAACCCTGTACGTGCCTTCCCAATTAGGGGTGAGCTTGCCGTGTAGGCGGTCGTGCCTATTGTTTATCGTCGTACGCATGACCAAGTCGGATGCCCCGGTTGTATTTTTGCGCCAGTAGCTGTTTGTACGCGATATTTCTGAGTGCCGCCGCTTCCCTTCGTTCTTCGACAGCATCGAGGCTGACCAATAGGCTCTCTGGGTTTTAGTAAGAGTAATTGAGTACTCGATCTGAGGGAACTCCGATGTCGGCTGGGACGATTGCTTCCTGCCCCGTACGTCAAAGCGAAGGGAGTTTCTCCTATGGCCGTGTGTACCGTGGTTCTGTATGACCACAAGACCGATGGGAGTTCGTCCACCCAACCTTCTTTAGCGTCTGTTAATCGCTTTCGTAGCCCTTCGAGGATGATACGGTTTGCCCTTTCCGTTTGCCCATTGGTCGCCAAGTACTCGACGGAAGTGGTTCTGTGGTCGATGCTCCATTAATTGCAGAAATCCTCGAACTTCTCGCTGACGAATTGTCGCCCATTGTCGGTGATCAGCTTGTGAGGAGGCCCGAACCAGGTGACGATGTTTCGCTAGAGGATGTTTTGAACGTTTTGGGATCCAATGGTGGCCAGTGGTTTAGCTTCAATCCACTTGGTGAAGTAGTCGACCGCTACGATAAGGAACTTTCTCTGTAGTGTATACCCTGAGGGAGGGGGCCTAGGATATCCATGCCCCAAGTATCGAAGGGCCATGGAGAGTCGATGGGCTTTAGCTCGCCCGGTGGCTGGCGTATAAATGCAGCATGACGCTGGAATTAGTCGCAGTGAGCGACTAGAGCGTCTGAATCAGCTCTCATCGTTGGCCAATAAAATCTAGAGCGCAGGGCTCGCTTTCGGACGGCTTCTGTGGACTGGTGAGTGCCGCATATGCCCTCATGGATTTCTTGTAGCACGTAACTGGCTTCTTCAGCCGAGATACACCGAAGGTGTGGGGATGAAAATCCCTTTTTGTATAGGTCGTTCCCCCAGACAAAATATCGAGCCGCTTGCCTCCTGATTTTTCGGGTGAGTTCTTTGTCTGTGGGCAGAGTGCCTGCCGTTATGTATGCCCTGATTGGGGCCATCCAGGAGTTGTTGACTGTGATCGGCAACACGTCTGGGTTAATGCTTGGGATGCGAAGCGTGGTTCGCAAGACCGTCTTAAGTCCCGATTGGCTCGGTGTGGTGGCTAGTTTGGAGAGGGCATCAACCTGGGTGTTCTGGTTCCGGGGGATTCGTGTAATCAAGACGGATTTGAACCTGCTGATTTCATGTTTGGCACGCTCCACGTATTTGATGATAGTGGGGTCCTTTGCCTCAAAGTCTCCATTAAGTTGTCCAAGCACTAATTGTGAGTCGCTGAATAGCTTGACCCTTGAGGCGCCCAGGTCGTAAGCTAGCGCTAGTTCGGCTATGAGTGCTTCATATTCTGCTTGATTGTTGGAGGCATGGAACGTGAAGCACAGGGCTTGTTCCACTTTGATTTCGTCGGGGCTCTCTGCAATGATGCCGGCGCCCACAGATTTCCCGGTCGAGGAGCCGTCTATGTAGACTAGCCATGGGGATTTTTCTAGCTGTGGCTCAATTGAATCGTCGTGATTCTAAGCCAAGGCGTCCTTCTGAAGGCATTCTGACGAAGTCATTTCGGCGACAAAGTCTGCCAATGCTTGGGCTTTGATCGCCCGTCGGGGGCTCGTATTGAATGTCGAACTCGGAGAGCTCGACTGCCCAGTTTGTCATTCGCCCTGCCATGTCTGGCTTTTGTAGTATTTGTCGCAGGGGTCGGTCATTTCGGACCATGATTGTGTGTTGTTGGAAGTAGGGTCGAAGTCTTCTGGCCGAGTGGACAAGAGCAAGTACGAGCTTCTCCACCCATTGGTACCCAAGTTGGGCTCTCTGCAAGGCATGGCTTGCGTAATAGACGGGGAACTGTTCGAGTCCTTCCTCCCTTGTTAGTACTGAGGTCACAGCGTGGTCGGTGGTAGCTAAGTAAAGTACGAGAGTTTCTCCTTTGGTCGCCTTGGCTAGCACTGGAGGCTTAGCTAAGTAGGCTTTGAGGTCCTTTGGAAGGACTTCTCACATTGCTCAGTCCATTGGAACGCTGGTGCTATTTTTAGGATTTTGTAGAAGGGGAGGCATCGGTCAGCCATCCTAGACAAGAATCTGTTGAGGGCTGCCAACCTTCCGTTCAGCCTCTGTACTTCGTTCACCGTTCGTGGCGGTTCCATGTTGAGGATGGCTGCGCACTTCTCGGGGTTGGCTTCGATTCCTAATTGGGTGATCATGAATCCCAGGAATTTTCCCGCCGACACGCCGAAAGCGCATTTTGTTGGATTTAACTTCATTTGATGTGCCCGTAAGACCAAGAAGAGCTCTTCGAGGTGTGGCAGGTGTTGTTCGAGCTCCATGGATTTGACTACCATGTCGTTGACGTAGACCTCGAGGTTTCGACCTATTTGTTCCCGGAAGATGATGTCCATCATTCTTTGATAGGTGGCCCCTGCATTCTTTAGTCCGAAGGGCATGACCCTGTAGCAGTAGACGCCTTTGTCTGTGATGAAGGAGGTTTTTTCCTGGTCCTTTGGGTTCATCTGGATCTGGTTGTACCCAGAGAAGGCGTCCAAGAAGTTCAGCATTCGGTGTCTGGCTGTCCCATCGACCAATTTGTCTATGTTCGGGAGCGGGTAAGCGTCCTTTGGGCAGGCTTTGTTCAGATTGGTAAAATCTACTCACATTCGCCACTTCCCATTTGCCTTTTTTACCATCACCACGTTTGACAGCCACTCGGGGTACTGTTCTTCGCGTATGAAGCCAGCGTCAAGGAGCTTTCGAACTTCTTCATTGATTGCTCATTGCCTTTCTTCACCGAAATGCCCCTTCTTCTGGATCACCCCGGGCCCCTCTCTGATGTTGAGGGAATGACATATGAGAGCAGGATCTATCCTTGGCATGTCCGCCGCGCTCCAGGCGAATACATCCCGGTACTGGGTGAGCAACTCCTAGAGCTTCTCTCGGGCCGTTGGATCGAGGAGAGTCCCCACGCGGACTTCTCGCCCGTTTTCCTGGTCTATGCAGATGCTCACGAGGTCCTCTGTAGGCTGTGGTCTGGCTCCGGGGATTTCGTCCCGTAGGTCCACTATTTCAGGAGGGTTCGTGGCATCGGTGTCACCGGCGGTTACCGGCTGCACCTTACGCCGCTTGTAACGGTCGTTTGGAGTGTCATCCGATCGGTCGTGTACGGATTTCGAGGGATCGCTCACGTCTGCCATGCGAGTTCCTCGTGTCTATTCTGTATCTGTATGGGAGATCAAAAACAAAAACAAGTACGAGTTTCTGAGTGTTAGGTGTATACTCCTACTCCCCGAAAAAAGAAATGTCGTTTAGCGGCAGAGCGCGCAAGGCATTGTGGTCTGAATAAGACCGCGGTGGGCGCCACTGTACTGTCATTTTTGGCTCAGACAATTGTAATACGAATATAGGACCGCAAGGGGTCTTAACCTTGGGGGACTTGTCTTTAGGTGATGCACCCAGGTGCCTACGTACTCTTCTAGAGGGATCAAAGTCCACGTTGTTCATCATGGTGACGTCTATCGGAGCCGTTAGGCAAGGTTGTTATCTGTATGGGCCCGTGTGCGGCTAAGACGTTTCTAAGGTACTCCGGGCAGGCAAGTCGCTCTGTGGGAGGTTGCCTTAGTGGGAGAGAGCTATGGTCTCTGAGGGCTGCTGGAAGCCCTGTAAGCGATGTGCTCCAAGGAGGAGGTGAGCCGGTCGGAGGTTGACCTTAACGGGGGGCCAACGACGGGGCTCAAGGAGGTGAAAGTATTTGTGAGGTGTATCAAGAGATGAAGTGCGATAATCCTTCGGGTTGTATGTAATTCTGTCGAGAGTTGACTGTCCTCGTAGTCCTTCGAGTGAGGGGCTATTTATACTTGAGTGTGGGGAGATCGTGCTCGACCCACGACCTCGTGGGATGTGGGTCGTCCCACGAGGCTTTGTGGGGATCCCACGTCTGGTTGAGGGGAAGCTCTGTGTAGTGACGTGGGCAAGGGCCACGTAACTGGTGGATGAGCGGTGCCACTTGTCTCCAGCGGGTGCTGGGGCCGTGCTTCTAGAACGTCAGTGCCACGTGTCCCAAGGTGGAATATTTCGAAGTTACACTTTCATTTCACTTCTTATTTAGTAGATAGCTTAAAAAAATCTCACACGTCACATTAATTTCTTAATTGCATGTTTTTGACACTTAGTTTAGCTTAGGATCTTAAATAAAGGCTCCTTGAGTGAATACGATCCGGATTGCACTGCTATATTGCATTTTAATTCGATTAATTTAGTCAACCTTGCGACGGGTGCGATCCCCAAGGATCATTAATAAGAGTAGCAGTTTGAATAAACCAATTCCATAGGATTTGCCTTGATCCCAAATCAGGAAAACCATAAACAAATGTGAGAAAACAAGGCTTACCTGAGTCATCCTGGGTTGACATGTGAATCCAGTTAGGAGTGATTTCAAGGATATTACACTATTGATCCTCATGCCACACCAAAAAGGTACCTCCACTGTGACCAACTGGGTTTGTACCAGTATAACAAGTGTAACCTATGTTCCGGAAAATTCTACTAACAAAAGCAGCTGACCTCTTTGTTTCTGATGAAAACACAAAAGAAGGCTTATACTGCCTTACCAATTGCTTAAACCTTTGAGTTGTTGTCACGACCCCATTTCGGTAGTCCGTGACCGGCACGGGAGGTAGGATTTCCCCTGTCCCGTAAGCCTCTAATCCCTGATTAACATTTATTCATGTTCTTATCTACCCTTCTCTAATACAATCAATATATAACTTATATGTGGCCATCCATTTCTGGTGACCTAAGTAGTCTGCAATCCATGGTTCGCTCAGCACCGCTTCAGTCTATATATATACATATATTCAACTACACATACATATAGTTTACATATTGATCACACGCCTCAATGAGTGCGATCTATCCTAGTCACATGCAGAAGTCATATGTCCATACATACATATATTCAACCACACATACATATAGTTACATATTGATCACACGCCTCAATGTGTTCGATCTATCCTAGTCACATGCGGAAGTCATATATCCATACATACACAAATTCAACCACACATACATATAGTTTACATATTGATCCCACGCCTCAGTGCGTGCGATCTATCCTATTCACATGCGGAAGTCTTGTATCTATAATATATACAATATCATAGCCTAATCCCCAAAACCATGACCTATCTTTAACCTGTATGAAGCCGACAATGCTAGAGTATGACATATATATACAGCAGTTGTTTATGTACAAAAGCTAAGCCTAAAAAGGATTTATATATATATATATATATATATACATCACGACTTAAACACAAAACCAAAATAAACTACCCACGCAGACTAAGCGTGCGGTCTTCAGATTTGTCCGCCTCCTAGAGAAGAAGTGGACGCGTTCCCGATACCTGAACCACCTATATCTGAAACATTTAAACAGGGGGGTGAGTTAAACAGACTCAGTGAGGAGCTCCCCCATCCCTGGTGTAGCAGCGGGTACCACTACAGCTGCGGAAAGGGAGCAAATCACAACCACATGCGCATGAAACGGATTACATTGTGATATTTAAGGTGATCATCCATCCAACACATCATATTCACAACGAAAATCCTAATTCATGCTCCAATCATACATTTCATTCCGTACGTATATCACTCACAAACATAACATTTATTTCCATAAGAAACATATCATACAAGTTCATATACCTGTGTTTGTATGCATTCAATTTCTGTCTCCCACTTTATGCTAAGAGAAATACTGGCCCGAAGGCAATCTCGTGTTGGAACCTAGTTGATCACACTAGGGACTTCTGACTCCAAGGCTTACTTAGAGCAATAGCCGGCGACTTATCTGACCTCAGTCAAACCAAGGTAATGGCCACTATGTGGCATGCTCACTGACAATATAATCCCGTCTGTCCGATTCAGAATGACCGACTCGATCTATCCGGACTATCCTAGACGAACAACACCTAAATGTTTAATCTTAAATGATACCCTATGAACAACTACTTGATCATTATACTTGTTTCTTAGTTAGGCCTAGTTTCTTCCTTTTAGATTATGCAACACTCTCATTCACACATGACAACCTAAGTCCAGTTTCCTTAACATGTCATACGGACAAGATCTTTTCAGTAATGATCACTTTAGTTGGTTTCTAATATTACTAAACCCTCTCAAGTAAAATTCCGACTCAGTCTTACCCACGGTAACATATAAGGTTCGGTAAACCATATTAACACATATGCACTTGAGCCTAAACAGATAAACACATATACAGTTTGCATGTTCACTGCTTACTTGTTAACCATACACGCATAACGCAAATTCAATCGGATAACTATATTTCATATAATTACTGTATAAAATAGAGCAAACCACTTATTCACATAGTCATCCAACCCTGTGGGGCAGGGATGGGAGAGCCCCTCACCTCGTTGGCCCTCCTGCTCAGTCCTCGGAGTACCTGAAGCTCCAACTACCCTGTGATGTCCTATTCACATGTGTTTAAGCAATTAGCAACGTGTAACTAAGCAATTATCATGCACATGTCATGCTAATGCTCATGTACCCTCTAGACATTTCCAAGAACTAGATGCTTGGCTTGTTATGTCATCTACTAGCTCTTTTAGTAAGTCCATCATGTTTTCGTACTCGACTTTCACCTATTCGTATTATTTAGAACTTTCGAAAGTTTTGGATTGGAGATGCTAACTTAGCTTAATTTCACTTCATGTGTTCATAAGTAATTCTAACTAACAAAGGAATAACTTTATGGCTCAAAAGAGTCATTAGCTTACTCGTTCAACGATTTCCCTTATTTGCCGAGTAAGAATTTAACCACTACTTCTTTAATTATGAAAAACATAATTGGGTGCGTCTAAAACTCAAAAGGGTGTATAAGAAGAGCTTTTAAACCAATTTAGTTGGTCTTAGGTGTCCACCACGGCTTAGACCGAGGTGTCCAGCCTACATCACAGTTTCTTGTTGTACTGTGGTTTGGTATATTACCTCTTTTTCACCGAATTTGGCTCCGGTTGTGACGGTAATTACTCGGGCTTTATTCCCTTGTATATTTCCAAGAATTATAATACCTATACTACTCCAATCCAAGGTTATTCATGCATTAAACCAGCAAATTCAAAATTTAGAGGAATTCCTAACCCATTTCCCATAATTTCCAAACCTGGCCAATTTCCACGATTTGGCCTTGATTCTCAACCTCCCTAAGCATTCAAGAACACTTACTAAGCTCGAATTTATCCTCGGAATATCCCAAATGGAGGTGAATGAAGATTTCCTAAAAATCCCTAAAATTGGAAGAAATTGGTGTTTTGAGAGTTTGGGACTTTGTACCTTGATTCAATCGGATAGAAGGGTCAAGAGATGCCGTAGAAGTGACCCGGCAACTTTCTCCGGCGACGAAACCTCTTCTCCTGCGAGAATCCGGCCAGACTCCCTCCACCTCCTTCCTTTTCTTCTTCTCGTGCAGCTCTTGGGTCAGTCTCTCTCTCCCTTTCTAATTTTTTTTTTATGTTTTCAAGTGAGGGGAAGCCATGGTTAATCCCCAAAAAAAACATACATGGCTGAAAACTAATCTTGTACTTTCATCCTCTTTTCCCCATTTTTTAAACTCCTTTTCATTTAGGTCCTCTTCTTCCAAAAAAAAATAATCTCTTATTTCCCTCCTCTTCATTTTATTCCAATCTTTAATCTAATTTATTTTTCTTTCAAAAAGAAAAATAAAATAATAATAATAATAATACTTTAAAAAAAATCTCGGATATTACAGTTGTCGTGTTGCAGCCAAAACCACAACAATTCTAGGTGGTGAGCCTCATAGAGTTTTCCTAGGAGGCTGATTTGGGGTAGCCTCCCTCGAGCCCTCTCCTTCTTCAGTGGCTGTGAAAGCTGAAACTTTTGATGTTGAGTGAGTACTTCTAAATCTTTTGACATATGGAATATCATGTTCTTAAAAGTTAACTTTTTTATCAAAAGAAACTTGCTTCCTTTTCTTCCCAGAAATATTTCCAGTAGTAGCTTATTCATTAAAAAGCCGTTTGGGTGGCAAATTGGAACTCATACCTGCATTTAATTTCCTTTTTGTGCCACCCACTCCTTTTCAAGTATCATCTTCCACCAAAACTTTTCCATAATGCAAGAAATTTCGGAGCATATATTTGTACATGATGATTCCACATTTTGAATGTGAAGAACCATGTAATAACCCACAAATTTATTGCCTTTGGGGAATTCATTAGGTGTAAAAGAAATTGTAGATAAATAATTTTGGATTAAATAATTTTGGGAGTTATCATTATTCTTATAAAAAAATATTAATAATAATAATCTTAGATACCTAAAAATATCTACATATGTATTTTCCCCACATTTCTTTTTTCTCTTTTCTCTTTCCTCTCTTTTTCTCTTTCTTTTTTTTCTGGTTCCCGATACTTCCTCCCTCACTTTCTTCTCTGCTTCCTTTTCCTCACATTACAAACCCCATCCCCTCCTCAACCTCTTTGGCAACATCCACCGTCACCAAAGCGCCGGCCACCAACCGTCAACGGCAACAACTCTCTTCCTCAACACTTTCTCAGTTCTCAAGGTCTCTCTCTCTCTTGGACGCCCTCTTTCTCTCTCTTTGAAATTTAGCTCAAAATGGAGATTGGGTGAAGGTTGAACTCCATTTTAGGTGAGTATGAATGCTAAGAACTTTGTAAGATGATTGTAAGCTTCGATCTAGACTTATAAGACTATTTTTAAAGTTTATTTTGGAGTTGGGGTTTTTCTGAAAATTTTATATACTAGGGCGTTTTTGTGTTCCTTAGATTTATGGTAGGTTGCTATAGATGATAGGAATAGTGGGATAGAGATGAAGAATGGAAGAAATAGATGCAAAACAATGAATTTGTGAAAAAGGGACCAAACTGATATTTTCGAAAAATTATGGGTAATGAACAAAAATTCCATAAATTTTGTTCTTTTTAGTAATGTTTAGTTTCAAGTATTATCTCATGTTAATTAAGAAAATTTTAGAAAACTTTTGGAACTACTTTCAAAAAATGAAAGTGTTTTAAGGACGAAACTGAATACTTTAAAAATTCGGGGTAATTAATGTAAATGCACGAATCTGAAATTTTAGACTAGTACTAGTTCCTATATTATTGTAGAATGAATTTTTGGTGGAAATTAGAAGTGTGAAATGGCCATCTTTGAAAGTAAGAAAGTCTTAAGGACCTAAAAGAAAACAAAAGTACTAAATTTAGAAACACAATGTAAAACCCATAAATTTTGGACAACCTAGGATTTAGGGACTGTAAAAAGGTGCTGGAAAGCAATTGGGCAAAGATTGGAATGAGGGGTATGGTATTGGTAACTTACTGAAAGTGAGAATGACATTATATATATAATCTTTATAATCTTAGGTTGGTCGAGGATGCTCTTAAATTGGAAGCTGGATTAGAGAGCTCTTGGAGCTTATTTTCTCTGCTTGGACTACCAGTGAGTAGATGATACGCGTTATAACGCATTTTCTTGTTTTCCATATATCTAGCCCTTTTCATTATCCTTCATTTCATTGTATTATATCTGCGCCTTGGGACAAGCCATCTGATAAGTTATTTTCCTTTGAAAAAAAAAGAGATTGCTTTTGATATGATATATCTTATTTATATATGATTAATTGATTATAAAGGATAGAAATTTATGATTGAAAGTTACGAGCTTATTGTGTTAACATAATTTAACAACTTGTCATAAAGTAATTATTTATCTATGTTCTTTTAATCTTTTTATTCAAATTGATCTACGTGGATGAGCTATACTTGAAACATAAACTACTTGGAGATTTTACTCATTGATATGTTTAGTGGGAGGAACTCTTTCTAGAACACTGGTGCTACAGTTGTATTAGTAGCCCTATGCGCGCGTAGGTGTAAACCTCAGCTAGCAGAGGTCAGGTGATGCTAGCCCCGTGTGCGGCCACACACGTGGAGTGTATGTGCATTATATGGAGGGTTTGGGGCCACATAAAGGAGTTGTGGCCGAAGTTATGTGGTTGTATCATTATGGTGTTGAGGAGGGATGAAATTTGGAGGGTATATGAAATGTTCTGTAAGATGATTCTCCCATAAAACTTGATTTTGATTTATTTGGAAACCTCAATTTAGTTTATATATATTATTTGAGGTACTCAATATTTTTTTTGGCCTTATTTAATTTATTGAAATAATTTTCAAGATACTTTATGATTTGATATACCTACATTGCCCCATTTCAAATATACTATTGAAATGGCTTGTGAACTCGCCTTGATTTTGACATTATAAATTTTATTTTCTTTATCGGAAAACACTCGTGCCTCGGTTTGTCCTACATCATTTGTAGCGTGTGTTATCTGCTCACTGAGTTGTAAAACTCACCCCTCATTTCATTTTTCAGCTACAGGTGTAACTTTGACCCATCTCGCTCAGTGTAGTTCGGGCATCTGTGTTCTTGGTGAGCCTGCTTTCGTCCGTGGGCTATAATATATTTTGATTCCTTTCCAACCAATGTTTTGCCTCTAGCAAGCTCCAACGGTCACAGGCTGGATTCTCAGTATTCTTTTGTTGTATTTCGATTGAGGGTATATTAGTTTTCAATTGACTGAGAGCAAAGCTCTCTAATAGAAATATTGGGTTGATTATTAGTATGTTGAGTTGTTGGGAAATATTTTAATTTTAGGAGATACTCTGACGAATTTTCATTAGGGATCCCTTGTGCTTTGATATGGGAATACCAAAAACTATGATGCATATGTTTTGTTGTTCGGGCTTATCGGATCATATGGTTTTTCTTGAATCCGGTGCCGGTCACTTCCCTTTTATTTTTGGGGGGTGTGACAGGATGGTATCAGAGCTCTAGGTTTTCCTGTGATCATTGGAGCAAAGTGTTCTTTGATGAGACCTCATCTATCGTTATGAAACCCGGGCATAACTATAGGTAAGGTAACATTGAAGACCTTATAGGGAGTGTTGTCCTTCCTCTCTTTCGATTCTTTCTTATCTTTTTGAGTCATTTCCTTCACTAAATCTTTAATCCTAGATGGTGATACTGAACTAGGATGGTGGGGCAATTATGATAAAAAATTTGTTTATCTATAGCTGAAGATTGATCTTGGAAGCCAGTTTTAGTCAATTTCTAAAAGAAGGGTGAAATTTGATTGTTGGGGAAACAATGACACTTCTTCTAGACCAAAACGTTCATTCTTCTAAAATAAGAATTTCTGCTAGCTCCTAACACACTATAAGTTTGTAAACTAAGGTCTTGGTGAATAGAAGACTTTTCAATTTCAGTTCGAGGACATTGTTAAGGTGATTCGATCTCTTTTGCCACTCAATTCAGTGATATATTTGCTAGATTAGACTTTGAGGTTCCAACAATTCATGATAATTAAGCATATGCAATTTATAATGAAGGTTAGTTTGTTAGTTAAACTCTTTTAGCTTAATGAAAATTACCTTGAAACTTCATTAAAATTTTTGGTAATTTCTGAATCCATTGTGAATAGGTGAAGATGGGGTTAAGTGAATTTATGATAGGTATGTTAGTTGAGAGAAGTTACACAATATATATATATATATATATATATATATATATATATATATATATATATATATAAAGAGGCACTTGAAACTCTTGAAGTTTAAAACAAGTTTATGTTAATGATCTATTTGCTTTCAGTGAGGATTTAGAGCTAGCTATTAAACTAACCATAGTTGACCTTGATTAAAAATCTCATGACTCATCAATGCAAATGGTGGGTTCATCTTCTTGTAATTTTACTGAAAAGGGGAATCTTTAAGGAAGTATACAATTTTAAATGCTTGTAGAGAGGTGACATGTGGAATAGGAAGGAAATAACAAAGAGATTGATCTAAGTGTTTACGCTAAAGGGTGTAAGTGGGTAAACTCATTTGAGTAGAAGAATGGTATTAATTGATATGAGAAAAGTATATATATTTAGAAAGAAACAAGGGGTTTGGGTCACATATTACGTGTTAGTTCTAGTTAATGTCTAAGCAAGTGAGATTGAAGAAATTGATAAATGTACTTATGATTTAAAGTTATTATAGCAAAGAAAGATATGATTGTTAAGTGGGTTGGAAGTACTTTGTTAATTAAATTGATATGAACCATATACAAGGATCTTGGATGTTAAGCTTTAAGGACATTTGGAATAATAAGTCTTTGTGGTTGTGCTATTTGGACCTTCATTGACTTCTTTGTGGTAGAATTTAACAATAATTAAGGCATAGATCATGTGAGATTATGAGAAGTTAGGGATCAAATAATTATAAAGCAATTTGTTGGATCTTAATTCTTTTATATTTTGTGGTGGTTTAACTTTTAGGTGGTGACTTTTAAGAGTTGAGGAGGTGATAAAGCATTAAGGGATAGGGATGATGAGAAAGTTAATCTAATGTATATTGAGGCCAAGGAGAGCACATGTTAATATATCTAAGATGTTAAATTATAGAAGTTGCTAGTTTCCTTATAAATTGGAGTGTAAGTTTTGCGTTGATTATGGGCAGAAACAATTAGAATCCTTGAGGTATTGTTTTTCTTTAGGAAGACTTGGAAGATCAAGAAGTTAGTTGTGAAAATAAGACTATCATGTTACTTAGAGGTTTTATATCTATATGACTTTGAGAGAGAATCTTTGTGAATATTATTATTATTATTATTATTATTATTATTATTATTATGATTATTATTTGTATAATCATAGGAGAGGAAATAAGATGTTTTGCCAGAAAGAGTACTAAACTTAGGTGAATACCCTAGTTGAGGACGTACGTACACATTGTATAGATAAAAGATAGATGAGTTAAAAAGCATGAAGATTAGCAAGGATGGAACCAACTCATAATATCAAGAAAAATGCAAATAATTTACAGAAATTAAAGTTTGAAAATTTAGCAAGATATATGGAGAATATAGTATGCTTGAAAGTGCCAATATGGGTTTTCTTTAAATATCATGAAGATCCTTGATTTTGGTATCTAATATAAAGGACAAGGCGGGCAAATGCTAAATTTTAAGACCATCAAATATTAGAAGGAAACCCTGTGCACTTTGACAATTCCTATTTAGACACCTAAATCTCTTGACTTCTCGGGAAATTCTAAAATTGAGCTGAATGTAGGAGTAATTCTGAATAAGGAGTTATAGTATTAGAACAAGGGTTGCATGTTAGAGAGGGCGTGAAGATGAATATGGATATATACTTGGGTTTAAAATGCTAGATTACAAAATAGAGCTGAAGTTAGGGATTTTGTACATAAATGAGTAAGTTTTGTTCTTGTTGTTACAATTAGAAAGATGATAAATAGTAAATTACTCTGGGCTTAGGTTACCCAACGGTTATGTTATTGGCCAGAGAAAATGTTCTGACTTGTGATTGTTGTTCTTTTTTTAAAAAAATAAATAAATCAAGTATAATCATAGGTAAATTTGATTAGTAGTAGAATATGTGCAAAAGTTGGAGTTAAAATATGGAGGTTTGACTTATGATTTAAGATGAAAATGGTGAAGGGTGGAATGGTACAAAATTGACACAAGACAGAGAGAAAGATGGTGAAGGAATTCTGTAGTTAAATGATATATGGGAATAGGTAAATGAGGTTGAATGAGTATGTATAAATACATAGTTATGGGAAGGACAATGGTATTTTCCTGATTAGCTAATTAGGTTTTAAATTAAAATATATTGTAATATGTCATATGGGATAATATTGCTCCTAATGAGGCTAATGAGGGTAGGTAAACTTATTTGAATAAGATTACGAAGGTGAACTATCAATCAAGAAAGTACATAGTGATATATGATGGTGACTTTTTGGACATAGTGGATTCTATTAATGTTAGTGGAGACACAAGCTTAGTATAGCATAATGGATTTAATAGAAATAATAGGTGTAGTTATTGTAAAAGAAAATTTGGATAAATTAGGATTATTACTTTAAAATGGGCGAGATTTTTTTTATGGAAGTGCAATATAGTTGAACTAATAAAGTCTTAATTAGAAGATTTTGGTTGTAGAAGTTTTGGAAACTATTAAGGTTAAACTGATGTCAAGAAAATCCTAACGAAAAGATACTTTAGGTAATATGTAAGGTTAGTGCTTAAACTTGAAAGGGCTGTTTTAAAATATATATATATATATATATACACACACACACAGGTAGTGTAGTTTAGAATCATGTATCATTGGTGTAGTAAACTTCTGAACTAGATGGGTAGCTAGAGAATCTTTAAGTTAGACATCGTGGCAATTAGACTTGATAATGACACAATGGTAGAGAGTAAAACATGTAATAGTTAAGTCATTCCAAATGTCGATTGTACTAACAAGAGAGGTTCGAGTGCTTATACAATATATGGTAATATAGTAAATCAAGTTACCTGTGTGATGTGTTTAGGCGAGTTGCATTAGAGCCCACCAAGAATAGTCATGATACTAGAGTCTGTTAACAAGTAGGCAAGCATATGTAACCCATGTAACCCTTGCAATATGTTTAAATGAAGGTCCTAGCTTTTTGAGTTCCTGCTTTCTAGGAGTTAAATTAGTAACCTTCTAGAGATTTTTAAAATCATTATGAAGGTGACAAATACAAGTTACAAAGGGAATTTCCAAGAGTTAACAAGTACACTTGGTAATTTTGCTTATAGCGATGGTTAGTGCGAACCCTTGTGATTTAGAACTTGGTACTTGAGGTGTCTTAGAGATGAAACAAACTCATATGGTTTGGAATACAACTAATTATAGAGAAAGAAAAGTTTGGAACTCTATTAGTGTATACAAAGCAAGCAAAAGATTCAAAATAATCATAAACATTATAACATAGAGTTTACTATGAGGGGTCATGTTCTTGAAGGACTTGCCTAATAAAGGTGTAGTGAGGTTTAGTGGAAGATGGAAATTGAAAGTGAGATATTTAGAACCCTTCAAGATATTAGATAGGATCTGTTGAGTAGCTTATCACTTAGCTTTACCACCGAAATTGCGTAGTGCTTATTTGGTCGTTTGTACCCCCATGCTACGGAAGTAATTGCCTTATCACTCAAGAAATAAAGTCCCACGATGTTCAAATAGATGAAGGTTTTCATATGAGGAGGGATTATTATTTATAGTTGACAAGCTACTATAAATAGACTTTGTTTTTTTTAGAATTAGAGTCAGTGAATATGTGGTGGCATAGATACGTCTATCCTTTTGAACAAGATGGGCAATTGAATTTGAACTCGGGGACCGAATTCTTTTAAGGGGGAGAGATTGTAATAACCCACAAATATATTGCCTTTGGGGAATTAATTAGGTGTAAAAGAAATTGTAGATAAATAATTTTGGATTAAATTATTTTGGGAGTTATCATTATTCTTATAAAAAAATATTAATAATAATAATCTTAGATACCTAAAAGTATCTACATATGTATTTTTCCCACATTTCTTTTTTCTCTTTTCTCTTTCCTGTCTTTTTCTCTTTCTTTTTTTTTTCTGCTTCCCGAAACTTCCTCCCTCACTTTCTTCTCTGCTTCCTTTTCTTCACATTACAAACTCCATCCCCTCCTCAACCTCTTTGGCAACATCCACCGTCACCGAAGCGCCGGTCACCAACCGTCACTCTGGCGAATTTTCATTAGGGATCCCTTGTGCTTTGATATGGGAATACCAAAAATTGTGATGCATATGTTTTATTGTTTGGGCTTATCGGATCATAGGGTTTTTCTTGAATCCAGTGTCGGTCACTTCCCTTTTATTTTTGGGGGGTGTGACAAACCAGTTGAAAGGTGTGATTAGAAAAGGACCGTTGATCCCTTGCAATGCTAAGAGGAACCTGTTTATATAAAAATTAACTGGGCCCATTGTCAGATTTATTGTGCACACATCCCATTTGAGAGCACCATTTCGCGGAGCCTGTAAGACTAGGCCTAATCCTTCACCTTTGTGCAAAGTAGCTTAGGCAAGCTTGTAGACATTAAAATTATGCATACTGAAAATGGGAACATCAACCCAGCCCATATATTTATCATCAAATATCTTCTCCACTTGTTGAGATAGTTGGAAAAACTCATGAGCCCATAAGCTTTAAAGTCCATAGCCATAGAATCACTATAACCATTCTGATTAGTAGGAAGAGGCCCATTTGTAAGATACTTATTTCGTTATACCAAGGCCCATTTTGGAAGAGGGCCTACACCACAATGGGATTGGTAAACTGGTTGCACCGACTCCACCAACTTATCACAGCTGTCACCCACTGGATCATCAAAATCCATATCATCTTCATATAAAGGAAAAGTATCCTCAGAATCATCCGAACAGTTGAAATCTTGTAATTCTTCATCTTCAGGCATATCATCACCGTTAAAACCATCTAGATCTTCATGACATATCAGGTCATGTAGAGAGAGATCTAGAGGAGTGTTGATCTCTTCCTCTGAAATTACCGACTGTGCCCCAACTATAGGATTTACCATATCCATTTCATTTAATGCGCCTACTATATTTTCATGATTTCTTTCATGCGGTGGAGAGTTTATAATCTGTTGCTCCACGTGTTGTTGATCTGACAGTAGTGGGTTGAGCTGTTGAGTTACTTCCTGTTGAAGCATCTTAATTTAGTGTTGATGTGTCAGCTCATTACCGCCATGCAAATTACCATCGTAATTCCCAACTGACAGAACTGAAGCGTTTTTCTGGCGACTGTGGTTGATGGTTAATTATATGGTGATGAGGAATATTACTTTGCTCTCCATCAGAGGAGTTTGAAGACCAGTCTCCTGAGATCACATTCAGAACTGGTGGTGGATATTCATCTGAAATTTCATATCTTGGCCCAAATTTGTAATGTTCTAGTTTCTTAATTGATTTTAAGTGCAGAATTAGGTTATTTAACTTAACTCTTGAAAACCCGTTCAAAATTTTTTCTTTCTTTTTTTAAGTACTTAAGTTAAGTTCTATCCCAAGGATCACTTACTCTCAATTGGTTATTAAACCTAAGAAACTAGAAGTTACGTTTTCAACACTCTCGTACTCTCACGATTTACTTCTAACATACATGCATACATACCAACTATGAGGTCTTAGCCTCCATACATTTGTCTTTTGTCTATGGCATACATCCTAGTCTATAGCATATATATATATATACATATCTAGTTAGTGGTGGCATGCAGGCCCAAATAGTTAGTATGACTCATAGGTCATAGTCAAAAATAGTTAGTTTATCAAAACATACACACACACATATACATATACATATATATATATATATATATATATATATATATATATATATATATGAGTAGTCAGTCCTAGCCCCCTCTAGGTTCCAGGGAAGCTCAAATCCTCCACGGGAAAGTAGAAAATGATGTTGACTGCCTTCAGCACCTGGAAGTGTCCCAAAAATGGCACCTCCACCCAGTCTTCCTCGACCTTCAACAACAAATGGTACTTAGGCATCTGAACACGCTAACGTAATGAGATAATAATCTCAATAACATGGATTACCAAATTTTAAAATTTGTTAGTGGTTCAGCAGCATTACATAGAATACAGAAAATCCTCTTCTTATAGTTCAACGACACACGTAAAATAGGCACACACATAAGGGTTATTCAGGTATCAACCAGTCATATAATATGATAGAATATTAAAACAAAAAACCATACAGTTTACAATTTTAAATAAGCTTACAGTATGTATGCCATTCTCTCAAAATTACCAGGTTCATCTCACACCTACTCAACTGAAATAAACCGTTACCAAACACATGTCCCTAGGACAAAATATCAATCTAATGAAACAGGACAAATAGACATACGACATATAGCGTAGTCCGTCATAAGGCATCGGAAAAATTACCTAACATCCAGGATGTCCCCTGGTGTGCACACGTGTTAGAACCGTAGGATCACCAGTCCTGGACTGAGTCTCTCCTCACTAGGTGCTAGACACTAAGTCCCGAACGCATTCCTAGCCAAGCCTAGTGTGTCCTTTCCATACAGATCATATATATATATATACAAAATTACATGTAAGGTTTATTCAATTGTTCTCACAATTAATTCACTTTATTTTAGACGTACAAATCTCAAAATCATTTAATAAAGAAATCTTCATGTAAGCTTAATTAAAAAGTCAACAGAAAGTCAACACTTTCTTGTTCCATAAGAAATATCAAAATTTCACTTTCAAGCATCCAAAAATATTATTTCTATTCACAAATTACTAATATAAAATGGTAATAAATTTTCACAACACAAGTTATATTTTACAAAATTTTCCTACGAAATTTATAGCAATTTAGTCCTTACGTAGACTTTTTCTTTTATTTCAACCTTAATTCATTTCAAAAGGGTCTAAAAAAAAATACCAATACATTATATAACCTATTCTTAGTAAGGATTTTAAGCCACCTCAATTAAAAATTTACTAGTTTAATTTCTTAGAATTTCCTCAAGAAAAGTCTAAATCTCTAATCCTTTTTATTAATCAATCTTCTAAATCCTTATTTTATGATTTCAACTTTCCTAAATTTAAAAATATTATTTTTCGAAGATTTGGGAAAATAAACAATATATAAAATACCCTAAAATTTCCTTCAAATATCAATTTAGAAAGGATTTTCACTTCTATTTAATTTCTCTAATCCTAATAAATTCCTAAGCAATATATTAAGAACCAATATACTGAAATTTCCAAAATTTTACATTTAAAATTTTCGAACAAATAAGAAAAATCTGGATTAAAAAGAATTTATTTCCTAATTAAGTTACTAATTATTTCAATTTTCAATTTATTAAAATAGTTTAAGTCACTCTTACTAAATTTGTGTCCAAAAATTGTATTAAGCACGTCATCCTTCTTTAAATTTTTGGCAAAAGTACCTTTCCTAACCCCAACGTTTGGGGGTCCTGTCAGTTTCGCCCCTAACGTTTTTTCGCTGTCAATTGTAACCCTAACGTTTTACGTTTTTGTCAATGTCACCCTTTTCACTAACACCGTCAAATATTTAACAGTTTTTGCTGACGTGGCATCCTATGTGGCAAAACGTTTCTTTTTTCTGTCAATTGTAACCCTAACGTTTTACATTTCTGCCAATGTCACCCTTTTCACTAACACCATCAAATATTTAATAATTTTTGCTTACGTAGCATCCTATGTGGCTAAAATATCTGACTTGGTATATTTTTTTTCCACATCAGATTTCCTACTCATCTTTTCTCCATCAAAGTTGTGTCGTTTTGACCTCGGTCTATTCCTTCTAAAATATAACTCAAACGCACGCGCTATTTTGCTCATAAAAACATCGGAGACGTTATCCATTCTCTACTTTGTCGGAGACGTTACCCATTCTCTACTTTGTCGGAGACGTTACCCTAAAATAGAGAATGGATAACATCTCCGATGTTTTTATGAGCAAAATAGCGCGTGCGTTTGAGTTATATTTTAGAAGAAATAGGCCGAGGTCAAAACGACACAACTTTGATTGAGAAAAGATGAGTAAGAAATCTGATGTGGAAAAAAATTACCAAGTCAGATATTTTTGCCACATAGGATACCACGTAAGCAAAAATTATTAAATATTTGATGGTCTTAGTGAAAAGGGTGACATTGGCAGAAATGTAAAACGTTAGGGTTACAATTGACAGAAAAAAGAAATGTTTTGCCACATAGGATGCCACGTCAGCAAAAACTGTTAAATATTTGACGGTGTTAGTGAAAAGGGTGACATTGGCAGAAACGTAAAACGTTAGGGTTACAATTGACAGCGAAAAAACGTTAGGGGCGAAACTGACAGGACCCCCAAACGTTGGGGTTAGGAAAGGTACTTTTGCCTTAAATTTTCCTAAAATTGTCCATTTTCACAAAATTACAATTTTAGAATTAATATACAAAATCTGGAAATTAATTTTTGAAGAATTAATAACTATATAGTTAATTTGTCTTTGAACTAACTGAATTCTTGTTCAAGCATATTAATGGCCCTTTCCTAAATAATTTCTTTATTATTTCAGATTAAGCCTCCTAATCTTAATTAAATTTGTCTTAACTTTATTTGACCACAAAATTAATCATCAACTTAATTATGAAGCATAAAAACCGAAATTTAGGTGAGTTAGTGCACAAGATATATTATTTTACCCAAGTCAATTTCCAGCAACTTAAGCACTTTTATTTCATCATGCTAATACAGTCTTTATCCTAACACATCATAATTTCCAAACAATTCCAGCATTCAATTTAAGAAGAACAAAAATCTCAAAGAAAAAGAAAGCAAACTCGTGTCACCAAAACACCAAATTTTTCACTTTAATTCCAACTAATTCCCCCAAAATTTATGCATGATATACCCAAAAATACCAAGAAGAAAATCCAGAATTTAAAGCCAATAAACTCAACAAAATAATTACCCAAAACCAAGCATAAGAACGAGAACCAAAAACAGAGCACATCACGCATAAACAGCAACTTCGAGCCCCCTAAACCTATATAGAGCCTATGTTGATCATACATGCAAACACATATTTGGAAACTACATGGTCTTAGCTTTCTAAGGACTCCAAGAACACCACATTTCATTAAGAAATGAGGGAGAAATTCAGATTTTAAGATGAGATGCCAAAAACCGAAACACGATTTTCAAACTGGAAAAATTTTGTATCTTGAAGACTTATACCATCAACACCATGTTACCTTTGTCTTCCAAGAGAGAATTCGAACCCAGCTTCCTCAAGTGGCTTGAATGGTGGTGAAAGGTTGGAAGATGGCTTCTTGATGCTCACTGTTCTTCCTCTTTCTTTGCTCTCCAATTTCCAACTTTGGTCTTCACTTCTTCTTACCCAAAGTCGAGCTCTCTCTCTCTCGTCTATCTTTTTTCTTGGCTGGAGATGTGTTTCTTTTGATTTTCCTTCACTTGGGGTCTCGGTTTCAGGCTAAATGGAGGAGGTAGGAAGATTAGCTTAGGGTATAGGTAGCAATAATGGGTTTTGCATGAGGGAGGACGTGTCCTCCTCTCTTCCCTCACTATTTCAGATTTGACACTTAATTTTGCTGTGTAATGGTGTGGCTAGGCCGTGTTTGGGGCGTTACTTAATGGAGAATTTGGGTTTAATGAGGATTGGATGACAAATGCCCAACTTTTGTTTCTTTGCAATTTAGTCCCTGATTTTTCATAGGAAATTTATGATAGGTGCGAGTCATTCCTTGGGTTTGGCTTCCTTATTGCAGTCTTATTGTATCCTTAGAGTATCCTAGACTTCCAAAAATCAGGTCTTAATGGCCCTTAGTTCCCAGTTTACCCGATTTAATTCTAAGGGTTTTAAAAATATTTTTCCTTTCAATTTGGTCCCTCTCTAGTTGAACTTAAAATTTTTCCTATTTTATTTTAATTTCTAAATTTTCTCTTCCCTCCTAATTGGGATTCCTAAATTTCAAATCACCACCAATTTAAATCACATATCAATCACAAAAGGAAAATAACTAGAAAAATCAACTAAATTCACAAAATTTCATTTTAATTAATTAAAACAGGATGTTACAAAATTCATCGTAATGAACTTGAATCTTAGTGAACTTCCTGTAATGTCATTGAGGTGTTTTCCGTTTAGGACACTAGAAGTGAATATATTGTGGGTCTATCCAGTGATAAGTTGCATGATTTTGACATAGCATTGTTTGTTTATGGTACAACTCCATATATACTCTGAATAAACCCAGTTACAGTCCTTGGACAGATGTTTAATCCTTCCACATTGTTCACATAGTCGATATGTTCTCTCTAGCATACATGAGATCCAAACTTTTGTACCATTGCTTAATGGGTAAAAGGATCCCATTAGTGATGGCTTACACGGATCTAACAAAACCTTAACCCTTAAAAACTTAAGATTTCTACCAGAGTCATTATGTGGATCCAACTCAACAACTTCCCCTGCTAACTCCCCCAAAGAGTAGGCTACATAGTTACTTATGAGTTCTAAAGGAACTCCATAAAAACATAACCAAATCGCTACCTAATTAACCCGAAGGTTGTTTGCTTTGAGCTCCGTTTGCCACTTATCAATCTCTAGGAGGGAGTTTTGAACCACCCATAGGCCATTTTTTATCATAAACGTCCAATTCTGATCATTTTCAAACTCAAGAGCATAAAAGTTTCGAAGTTGAGACTTGACTGTCACAACACCTTGAAGCTTCCACATGAACAAAGAACATAACACAAAAGAAATCGATTAGAAACTTTTTTTTATTTTGCTTGGACCCACACGCTCACATTTTTTTTTTTTTGCTTAGAAACTTTTTCGCAACGAAATCTGCTGCTATAACTTTTGTTAAACAAATTTTTAATTTTAATTTTTGACAAATCAAATTAATATTTATTTGGTTTAACTTGAACTTATTGGGACCTTATAATAGAAGATTTTGACTAGAGTTTTCACAATACAAATTTTCACCTACACAAAATTTGAATTTTTAAAAGTATTTATCACTCAAACCAACCATTTATTAGTTAATAGTATAATTATGATATTTTTTTTTTAGGAGTTTCACTCTTTAATCCAGTTCTTCATCCTGTATATATTTTTTTTAATATTTTGTCTTACAATTTACATATGGCTACAAAAGCTAATTAATAGTATAATTATGATATTAATTTTTTTAATTTATAATTAATATTTATTTATTATTTAATTCATTAATTTATTTTCTCTACGTCTATGTTCAAATGAAAATAACATGAACTTTCTGTATATAAAACATCTAATCTATATTAAAATAATTATTGGGTTTTGTAGTCATTTGTCAAAAAATAAAATTGAAAATTTGTTTACAAAAATTATAGCAGCTGACTATTTTAGAAAAATTAAAACACATCATAGTGGTGCATATATTCGCCGCTAACAATCTTTCTAAGAAAAATTAAAAAAAGTGAGCGTGCCAGATTTTTGTAGGGGCCTTCGCCCTGCAACAAGGTGGAGACCCCATAAAATAATAATAATAAACATTTTTTTGTTTGGAGGTGTAGAATAATAGGAATTAAAATTTTGTTTATTAGATTTTGATAAATAATTTTTTTCAAAATTATATATAAGTTAAAAGCCTATAATTTACTATTTTACTTTGATAATAATTTAATATACGAAAAAAAAAATCAAATCTCATAAAAAATTATCTGCTATTAAATTATACTATTTTCAAAAAAAAATTATTTTGGCGTTTCGTTGTCTAATTATGCAATGCAGTGTAAATAAAATTTTCTTCAAAATCAGCAAAATTAAAAAGGCTCATCACTTCTGCATAGCATTATCCAATTAAAAATATTAGCTAAGATAATATTCTTTTTCCTTAATAATTTATTTTTCATAAAAGCAAACGAAGCCACACCCTAGAAATGTAGAAAAAAAGTACTTTTAGCGTCCAATATAGTGAAATATGAACATACCCATTGTTTATTTCTAATGCCAGATATCTCCGATGCTGTAGGTTTTGTTCAAAATCACTTAAAAATTCAGAAATATACATTTCATATCATCTTATATCAAAATTTATAAATTTCTCACCGAAAATAAATTATAAATTATTTTCTTTGGTAAGTATTCCGAGTATATGGGTTACCACAGGCTTACCGAAATATAGTCGACTAAGTAGTAACTCCAAATATAGGATAATGACTGACTGGGTACAGGATGCCATAGGGTATATATAGGAATCCATGAACAATGGGGGAGGAAAGATACAAAGGGAGTGAATATGTACTCATGACCTAGACTTAGCTTAGGAGGTACTGTGTACTGGTGGTTGAAAGGTTGGTAGTATGGTATGGAATACCCCATCACTAGTCCCTCAAGTCATGTGATCAATTAAGGTTGGTCATGTGACTTTCGTGAGATCATTTGTTACGTGTGATTTCCATGAGCCTTTTAATTTTCTCTAGTGCTGGAGTCCCTCAGTTGTATTCAAGTATCTTGATGGTACTATTGGTAAATTGTGGTGTGAGTGATTGGGGCTTTTGCAACTTCTGAGGGTTTTTGGGGACAGGAAGTGGTTTTTGGGTTTTTGCCTTTGCCTTTTCATTTTCCCAATTGCCGTCGACTTTTCCCTCTTTTTGTTTTCTATAAATTGCATCACTTCTATCCTTTCGTGTTTATCAGATTTTTATTTTCGATCTTGCTTGGTTAATGCTTGCGGCTTTCTGCTCTTTGTCTATTTTTATCTCCTTGCTTAATCTCTTTATCTTATTCATTTTGTAGGTTCTTGGTTCTTGTTACAATGCTGATACTTGGTTTTTGCTATTGGTGATTATACCTTCCCTTTGGATATGTTAGGTATAGCCTCTTCTCCTTTCTTTTTCCATTGAAGTTTGAGTCTCTTTGGTGGTTTTCCTTTGAGGGTTTGGGTAAGTCGATTTTGTCTGGTGTCATTGTATCAAGTGAGGTTTCCCCTTCTCCCCGAGAAGGAAAAACCCGAGGTGTTTGATTCTCATTTAGCTGGGGCTTAAGAAGAGGTTGGTCAGTCTGAGCATTCTTTCGGACAGGGGTCATCTTCTTATTCTGACCCTACTTCTGAGTCTTAGCTATTCAGGCATTCTTCACTTCATTTTTTTACTAGTGTCAGCTCTTAGGTGGACGATTCTGTCCGTCATTTCAGAAGTAATTTTTATAGGATTGATTGTTTGAGGTTCTTATGGGATCATTGTTTTGTCCTCTGGTAGGATTATTTGCGACTACAATTGGAACGCAAATTGCCAGGGTCCACGAAGGGGTTTTCCTTAGGGTTTTCGCTTGTTGGACCTTATCTTGACAAGTCGATTTTGGACAAGCCAGAGGGATCGTTTGAGTTTTATCTTTATACCATCCAAGAGGGTTTTGTGCAATGTCCTTTTTTCGAGTTTGAAATAAGGGTTTTGAATTATCTTTGCATTGCTCCATCGATGACCAGTCCCAATAGTTGGTTGCTGCTGGGAGGCTTCCAAGCTCTCTGTAATCGGTATAAGGTGGTTCGTATGGTCAAGGCCTTCTTTTATTGGCATATGGCCAGTAGTCCTTCGAGTTGGAAGTGTAAGATTCGTTTTTGACATAGTGGAATCTTTGGGTGAAATAAAGGACTGCAAGGGGTCTTTGCCTTAAGGGACTTTTCCTTAGGTGGAGACCTAGGTGCCTACGTACCCTTGATAGGGATCAAAGTCCAGGTAGCTGATTGGAGAGACATCCATAGGAGCCGTTAGGCAAGGAATTTACCTATAAGTGTCGTCGCGACTAAGACATGTGTGGAAGGCGGGCGAGTTGGATCGTCTATGGGTGATGGTTATGGATGAAAAGGAACTGCTGTGAGTTAATGGCAAATTTATGTGCTAAGATAGCAGAGACCTTAAGAACGTTTGTGTTGAATCATGTGAATTTCTTTGAGATGCCTATGTCCTCATTGAGAGGGACTAATTGTAGCTTTTGTGGATAGAGGACGTGGGCGCCCCACGTCTTCGTAATGGGAGAGGACATGCTCCATGTCCTCCTTGCGGGAGTGTTCAGGGGGTCGTAGGTTAATGCTTTTTCAGGATTGATGACGTGGTTCCACGTGTCAAGAGGAGGAATATTATGTATTACATAACAGCACCCGTGTACTTAAGTTAGCAATAAGTAACTTATCTTGGGCTTTTCACTAGTGTATTGACTTGGAGCTTCCGGACGTGCAGAGGAATGGGGGCAAATTGGCCTGTCCTTAGAGTGCACTAGTTGGATACTGATTTGAACTGTGGGGGCTTGCCGAGTAAAAGGAGGCTTTTTGAATTCCTCGAAGGTTTTGGAAGGAATTGAGTACGAATACATGCGACTTTATCTTATCGGTTGTCGCTTGGCTTCTTTCGCAAGTTTTTTTAAGAGCCGCTATCTTCTCCGCCTGTTAGTTTATCGCATCTTTCCGAGGGAGCGTCATCATTAACTTTCTGCACACACAGTGCGTGTTTCCACTTTTGCCCGTAGGAGGTCTTTGAGATGTCTTAGAACTGCCAAGGGTTTTCTAGTCTTTTTGTCTTCGTGTCCTATGGTATCTCCTCCATTCTGGTTTTATATTGGATTTTACCATTTTTCCAAATTCACTTCTGTTTTGGGTTATTTTTGCTCTAGTTTCTTCTTTCTTCATTTGTCTTTCTACTCTTTGTCATCCATGGCTTCCTCCTATTCTGCTGTTGATCCCATTGTTCATGTAATGGATCCTGAAGTAGAGTAAAGAGCGAGGACGATTGTTGAAGATGAGGTCCAGATGAGGATGGATTCTCTAATTTTACAAAGGGATTCCGTGGACCTTCGAGCATCGTAGCCAGAGAAGGTGGTGATCCCTCGTCGTTGGTGGTCCCTGGTTAGGTTTCTCAATATTGGTAATCCCCAAAATCAGAGCTAGGATCTAGTGATGGTATTCCGACGACTGAGCAAAGGAAAACCTCCTTAATACTATCGGGTCACGCCATCAGGAAGATCTGGAGGAGCATTTCAAGCCCACCAAGTGGGAAGGGTATCACATTAATGCCATGGGGCATGGTAACACCTTCACTTGGTGTGACGGTGTTAGTTTCGTGTTGCCCAGATTTGTTCCTTACAATGCTGGGATCATTCCCCCTTTTTTTGCTTTCATTGAGGCAATGCTGAACCTCATGAATGTTTGCCTGACCTAGTTGACTACAAATGCTTGGCACAACTTAGTACTTTTGAGCAGTTGTTCTAGAGGAACAAGCTTATGGCATTGCCCAATATGTTCCTCTCTTTCTATGGCATGCGCCAACAGAATGGATGGTTTCATATTCAGGCGCATTCGGGTGAGTTTGTTATCACCGATTTGCCTAGCAACCCTGAGGAGTGGTGGGCGTACTTCTTTAAGATTGTTCCTGTTAAGAGCGTTCCTCCATGGTGGGTTCGCGGTGAGGATTGGCGTCCTTGATTACCCATCAAATGGTCGAACCTGGTTAAGAGGATAAGCTTCATCCGAGAAGCTTAGGAGGAAACAGTCTACCATATGCTGAGTGGCTCGAAAGTTTCGGGTGCGGAGTTTGGTAAGTTTTTAAATTTTCAAGCGCTTATAGTATTTATGGCTTTGTTCTCTGACTGAGGTTTTGGCAGGATTGGATTTTGGTTGCACAAAAGGGAGATTGGGCGCTCCTGGTGAACGTAAGAGGAAGGTCGCTGGGTGTTCTTCTGCTCCGAAAAAAATAGAAAAATAAAAGTTGGCCAGCAAGAAGCAAATGTGGGCTGAGGTGAAGCGTCTCTTGGAGTTTCTTCAAGCTGACTCTGGGGTTGTGATGAAACATAGAGCTACTATAGTGGCTAGCTATTCGGCAAATAAGGAGTCCCCGAGTGCCGCTATTGTGTCACCGTCGAGCGATTCTGGCCGCCGCCCTTGGAAAGAGGCAGCTGAGGGGCCTACTTTTGGCAATAAAGAGGCGACTGTCGCATCTTAGCTCGTTAGCATTTCCTGCCCGAAGAGATGGCAGTCCTTTTTTCTGCGGAGGGTATCTCTGTCAAAGGGGAGATCTTTTATTTTGACCCTGACCGTCGCATCTTAGCTTGTCAGCATTTCCCTGACCACTCTAGGGATGATTTCATGGTCAAACGTATGGCGAAAGACCTCGCTTCGGTGTTCGGGCGGTTAGCTAGTCTGGTGTACTAACGAGAAAAAGAAGCGGTATGCTCTATTGTTTCATTCTATCTGTCCTTGGGATTAGGTTGACTTCCTTTTTGTTCTTTGCAGGAAGTCGTCAATCTTCTTTTGGAGGAGAATGAAAATATTTCGAAGAATATCAAGGATTTAGAGGGCGAGCTCGCAAGCAAAACGGAAGCGTTGTCGAGGACAAATGCTCGCAACTTTCTCTATTTTGCCAACTATGGGATGAGGAACAACATCGTGCAACTGGAGGACCTCATGGACATAAAGGTTTGTCCAAAAGTTATGGCAAATCTTCATCCAGCATGGGAGAAGTTTGGGGATGAGTTCTGGATTTGACGACGATCGGACTCTCCCTCAAACTTGGATGATTATTTGATTCTGCTCAAGATTTCTCGTTGTGGACACCATAATTTTTCCGGCCCTAAAAAGATGCAATCAAAATAAGGAAAAATTTATAGGAAAGAAAAATATGGTGCTAAGGTGGGTCGCGACCTCACTCGTCATTTATGACAAAATAAAATCTGATTCAAATTCAAGCATGGGTCGCGACCCTAGAGTGTAGGGGTCGCGACCCCCTGTCATAAATGGTTGGATTTTCTTTCTCAGAATAGAGCGCTTTCGGTTTCCTATAAATTGGAAGCCTCATTCCGCTCAAAGGGACGAATTCGGAGATCCCGAGAGGTTGCCGAACTACCGAGCGAACTAACTTGGTAAGTGACCATACCTGTGAGCGACCACTACATCCATATAGCATATATCTGTCACACCCCAAAAAAAATAAAAGAGGGGTGACCGGCACCGGATTCGAGGAAAAACCTATGATCTGGTAAGCCCGAATAGCATGACATACGCATACAGTTCCCAGTATTTCCATATTAAGGAATAACATACTTCGAATGAAAATTCGGCAGAATTTCCTCTAAAATTTAAACATTTTCAATTTGTTAAACAAGCTACAATTAATACAATGATCAGATTAGAGAGCTCAACTCTCAATCAATCCAAAATCAATATACGATTAACTATAATATAACGAAAGAATAATAAGGACCATGCCTGTGATCAATGAAGCTATATCTAGAGGCAAAATATTGACAGAAAATGAATGAAAATACGTTATAACCCACAGACAAAAGCAGGTTCACCAAGAATATAGATGCCTGAACCACACTGAGGGAAATGTATCAAAATTACACCTGTAGCTGAAAAATGAAAGGAGATGGATGAGTTTTGCAACTCAGTGAGCAGAGAATACTTACCATATCAGGAAGGGAACAACCCGAAGGCACAAGTTTTTTGCAATCCATGTTCGATAGTGACGTTTAAAGATGCGGTATAAATCGAAATTAAAATACAAGTTTACATATAAATTAACGAATCCGTTCAAAATAAGGTTAATTCTCAAGTTTATCAAATTCATAACCCGAAAGTCATATTAAGAGAAACATCTATACAGAACCAGTCAGAACAAACATGACCACAAGGCTCACGAAATCAGAAAAGCCTATGGCTTTAAATAATCAGATAAGCATTAAGCTCAATATATCAGATATATCCAATCCACGTGTGTTGGGCGGGGCTAGCAACACCCCTGCTAGCTAGGGTTTCAAGGTGCACCAAGGGCTAACGATACTGCGTTAGCATCGGGGTTCCGTACTAGATAATTCCTCAAATAAATTCCTTTACAAAGAGAAAAATTAGTACAATTATAATTTATCTAATCAAAATATATTTTGCCTTGAAAACAAGAGAGATGCAGAAATAGGTATTCATAATTTAATTTCTCAGATCAAAGAGAGTAAGGTCTCCTTGAATGCAACAAAATAAATATATATGTGAAATATTTCATTGAATAGTAACCGAAGCATCACGAAGAACCTGTTTTCAAGGCTAACCAGAGCTTCCTTACCGAAAGTTTCACAAAACGTTATATTTACTATAATAATAGTAATAACAATAGTAATCAAATCATTAGTTCGAGATGCAGAGTTTGTCAAACGGAGAACAAAAGGGAGACGAAAGTATAAAATTTGAGTTGTTCCCCATACTTAACTAATGAGCCAAATTTGCATCAAAAGCATGGATGATATAGAAAACAGTACATGCATCATCCATTCACCGTGACATCATGCCATTGCAAGAAGTTCCACCACTTCAATTGTGGATCCCACATGAGATCACTCCATGGACCCCATTAGTATAATCATACTCACTTTCAACATCTAATTTCCTATATCAAAATTTACTCATAAGATAATGGGTTCTAGAATTTCCAATATGCTTATTTCGAGTAATCTAACATATTCCCAACTTAACTAATCCACCCACTAATTTCAATGTCATGATTATAACTTTATCCCCATTTTCACCTATACTTTCAATTCTTAGGCTAAGGAAAAATTCTAAGTTCCCAACTTGAACTTGTAATTTCTATTTTTTTTAAACTTACATATAATTTCTAACTAATTTTAATATTACATTAAATTCTCATATCACTAACTTAAACCCAAAATCATTCTCATAAGTACAAAATTGTAGTTTGAAGTAAGAAATTACCTTTTGGAAGTTAAGAACATCAAATTTGTAGCATAGATGCCCTTCCTAGGCCTTTGATTAGAGCTTGAAAATCACTAAATCAAAATCCCCCATTGAAACCCTTACCTAATCCCTACCAATCAAGAATAAGGGAAAAACAAGGAATATAAGAGCTTTTAACTAATAAAATGGACATAAGAGGAAGGAGAAAACCTCAACGACACAAAAATGGAGTCAAAACTAACCCCTTCCACCATTTTGAAGCCTAACCATGATAGGAGGAGTGGAAGAGAGACGGAGGGCAGAAAACTATATTAATGGCCGGCGTTGGCTTGGACGGCGGTCGGGAAACGGTGGCCAGTGAGTGATGTCGATAACGATAGAGGTTGTGCTTGAGAGAAGATTGAGGGGAAGAGTGTGAGAGAGAGTGACGGTGAAAGGAAAAATGGAAGATATGAAGGAGGAAGCTAACGAGTCTTAAGAGAGAGAGAAGCATGTCTAATCTAACTTGGTGAAAATCATAATTTTATCTTCTCTTAAGTAAAATTTATTTCAATCAAGTCCCTCTAAACATAATTCATGTCCTTTAACTCTTTATTTCTTTTTCACAGAACACTTAAATTCATGGGTGCTTTAAACTAATTTTCAATCATCAACTACTCTAGAAATTAGGGTCATTACAATATCTCTCTTCTTCCTAAGATCTTCAGATTAATGGGATGGAGCGAGGCCCCGTTCCACTCTTAGGGTTGACCACGTTCCCCTTAAGATCCCAGATCTGAGATTTTGAATCTGTCTTTGTCTGCTTCTGACTTTTTGCCATTAAGGGGTCGCGACCCATGTTTGTTGAGCACCACCTTGTTTTCTGGTTCTTCTTCTCCTCTACCATTTTTCGCCCATGGGTCTCAATCCATCAGCTTTGGTATCGCGACCCACATACTCACAGGAACTCTAGGTCGCGACCCCCTTGTAATTCTAAGCGGAAGGCTTGATTCTTCTGCCTATCTCTTTTTTCTTGATTATGGCCTCTCTTTTTTGTTAAAAATAACTCAAATCCATGTTTCCAAGGGGTATTTTCCTCTTTAGGGACGTTGGGTCTTACACGCCACCTGAACCTTTGCTTGGTGAGCATCACACACACACATTTTCTCGTTTTTTCCATTATTTGTTTGAATACATGGTAGATAGCCTATGCTCTTTTAGGTATATTGGAAAAGGATGCCACCCGAGTCTTTGCTTTGTGAGCATCCCCACACCCACACACATGTATGCCTTCACAAACTACGTGGACATTGATCCCTCTTGGAGGTAACGTAGCCATAGGCTCTCATTCTAGGTCAAATATGCCTTTTCTTCTTTTCCTTTTTTGTTTGTTTATTCCATTTTTTGGGCTAAAACATATTAACAATTAATTTTGGGCTAACTGTCTTCGGACGGGGGAAGAGGGGTGCCTGACACCTTCCCCTCATCTCAAACAGACTCTCGAACTCAATCATTTCTAAAACTCGTTTTTCAACAAATTTCGAACCACTTTTTCTTTTCCAAGTTTTTAGGGAATACTTGGTGGTGACTCCTCGAAGCCTGCCGAAGGTGCGGTCTTCACACTCGTACCGCGGAGGCGACCTAGGAGGTAGAGGGGGGCAGAACGCCCGAGGAGGAGAAGCATTCCCCCAGGAATGATGAACTTCCAGTGGCTCAGGAGTCTACCGCGGGCAAAGACCCTCTGGAGTCTTTTTATTATTTTATTCCTTGTGGCGTATTACCTTTACTTTGCCATGTAAAATTGGGATGTAAAAGATAAACTTCGTATTAATAGAACAGGGGCGGAAAACCCGCTTATTTTCTTTTGAACAACTGTTGTAAATGGTAATATGAATTAGAATTTCAATGACTAATACATAGAAGTGTCTCTTGCGAAAAGAAACATTTACATAAAACGAGGATAAACTTTAAAAATGATTGACTGGAATTTCTACAAAAAAATGTTTAAGGCTACCGGCGTTCCAAGTATTCGGCAACGGCTTGCCCAATAAATGGGCTAGCTTGTAAGCGCCATGTGAGGCGACTCCTATAACTCTGTAAGGGCCTTCCCAATTTGGGGCTAATTTTTCGTGAAGGCGATCTTTCCTGTTGTTGATTGTCGTTATCGTGATGAGTTCTCCTTCTTTGAAACTTCTAGGGTGAACCTGTTTATCATAGTTCAGGGTGAATCGCTGTCTATAAGCTACTGCTTTAAGGGTTGCTGCTTCTCTTCATTCTTCAGCGGCGTTTAGACTGATCAGTAGGTTTTTAGGATTTAAATCGGAGTAGTTAACGAGCCTGTCTGAAAGTACTCCTATGTCTGTTGGAATCATGGCTTCTTGGCCATAAGTGAGGGAGAATGGGGTTTTGCCTGTGGCTGTATGAACAGTAATCCGGTAGTTCCATAGGACAGAAGGGAGCTTCTCTATCCATTTGCCCTTGGCATCTTCTAAGTGCTTCCACAATCCTTCTAAGATAACTCTGTTGGCTCTCACTGTTTCTCCGTTCGTTGCTCTACAGAAGTTGTTTGGTGATCAATTTTCCGTTCTTTGCAAAAATCATTGAACTTTTCACTGACGAATTGGCAGCCGTTGTCAATTATAAAGGCATGAGGAGTTTTAAACAAGAGATTATGTTTTGCCAAAGGAATTTCGGGATATTAAGGAAAGTGATCTTGGCCAAAGGCCCTCCCTCGATCCATTTCGTGAAATAGTCTACTACGACCACCAAAAATCTTCTTTGTAGCATGCCTTTTGGGAGAGGTCCAAGGATGTCCATTCCCCAAATGTAAAATGGCCATAGAGACTCAATCGTCTTCAATTCTCCTAGAGGTAGATGTATGAAACTGGCGTGTCGTTGACATTGATCGCAATTGGTGACTAATTTTTCGGAATTTGCTCTCATGGTGAGCAAGTAGAATTCGGGTTGTAGGGACTTTTTTTGCAAAGCTCCGGCAGAATGATGGGTTCTACATACGCCTTCGTGGATTTCCCATAGTACGTAGTCTACTTCCTCCGGGGAAAGACACCATAAATTTGGTGAAGATAAGCCTTTTCTGTATAGATCTTCTCCCCAAACGAAGTACCGGGCGGCTTGCCTTCTAATTTTCCTCACTATCTCTTTATTTGTGGGGAGTACTTCCTGTGTGAGGTAGGCTATGATGGGCGTCCTCCAGAAGTCATCAGTAGCTATGAGAAATACTTCTTATGATATACTAGGTGTCTACAAGGTTGTTCGAAGGATAATCTTGAGACTAGTTTAGCTGAGTGTGGTTGCCAGTTTGAAAAGGGCGTCTTCTTGCGTATTCAAATTTTGAGGTATCCGTGTGATCAAGAAGGACTCGAATCTGCTGGCCTCTTGTTTAGTGCGGTCCATATATTTGGCAATTGTGGCGTCTTTGGCCTTGAAGTCTTTGTTGAGTTGGCCAACTACCAGTTGAGAGTCACTGAATAACTTGACGCTCGAGGCGCCTAAATCCCGGGCGAGGGTCTGTCCTGCGATGAGTGCCTCGTATTCGGCCTGATTGTTGGATGCCAAGAATAAGCAGTGTAGGGCTTGCTCTAGTTTTATTTCGTCGGGCTTTTGGCGATGATCCCAGTGCCCACGGATTTCTTGGTTGATGAGCCGCCTACGTAGACTAGCTAAGAGGGTTTTTCTAGTTGTTGTTATGAAATTTCTCCTACCTTTATTTCTGGGGTAGAGGCATCTCCCTCCGGGTGTTCGGACGATGTCATTTCTGCTATGAAATCAGCTAATGCTTGGGCTTTAATCGCCCTTCTGGGCTCATAATTGATATCAAATTCTGAATGTTCGACGGCTCAATTTGTCATGCACCCTGCCAGGTTCGATCTTCGCAGTATTTGGCGCAAGGGTTAGTCAATTCGCACTATTTTTGTATTCTGCTGAAAATAGGACCGGAGTCTTCGCATTGAGTGGACCAAGGCTAGTACCAACTTTTCAATCCTTTGTTACCGCAATTGAGCTCCTTGGAGGGCATGGCTGGTATAGTAGACAGGGTGTTGTTTAAGCCTTCCTCCTTGATTAATGCTAAGCTCACAGCATGGTCCGTAGCTGCTAGGTATAATATTAGTGCTTATCCTTTTGTAGTCTTTGCCAAAACCGGTGGTTTTGCTAAGTAATTTTTTAGATCATGGAAGGAGCATTCACATTGCTCTGTCCATTGGAAGGATGGCGTTGTTTTTAGGATCTTGTCAAATGAGAGCATCAGTCCACCATCCTTGATAGGAATCTATTTAGTGCTGCTAATTTGCCATTGAGTCGTTGTACATCTTTTACTAAACGGGGAGGTTCAATGTTTAGGATAGCTGTGCATTTCTCTAGGTTGGCTTCAATCCCTCTTTGCGTGATCATGAAGCCGAGAAATTTTCCTGTTGAGACTTTGAAGACACACTTCGTGGGGTTGAGCTTCATCTGATGCTCCCCCTGTACTAGGAATAATTCTTCTAAGTGCTGCAAGTGTTGGTCTACTTTCAGGGATTTGACCACCATGACGTCAACATGGACTTCCAGGTTTCTTCCAATCCGGCCCTTGAAAATTATAACCATCATTATTTGATAAGTAGTGCCTGCGTTCTTTAGCCCAAATGGCACGACTTTATAGCAGAACACTCCTCTATCCGTGATGAACGATGTCTTGTCCTGGTTTTTTTGGATTTTGAATCTGGTTGTATCTTGAGAAGGAATCCAGGAAGCTCAACAGGTGATGCCTAGTTGTTCCATATACGAGCTTGTCAATATTTGGGAGCGAAAATGCATTCGTGGGACAAGCTTTATTCAGATTAGTGAAGTCCATGCACATTCGCCACTTGCCCCTTGCTTTCTTGACCATAACTACATTGGAGAGCACTGCGATTCACTTATGAACCCTGTGTCTAGGAGCTTTTGAACTTCTTCATTGATCGCTTGCTGCCTCTCCTCGCCAAAGTGTCGCTTTCTCTTGATCATGTTGGGGCCCTCTTTGGTGTTAAGCGAGTGGCAAATGAGTACTGGGTCAATTCCAGGCATGTCTGCTGCGGTCTAGGCAAATAAGTCTCGATATTCTGTGAGCAACTTTTGATCTAGGAGAGCCCCTATTTGAACTTCTTTGTTATCATCTACTTTGAAGATGCGAATACTGATGAGGTCTTCAGTGGGCTGCGGGCGTGCTCCCGATATTTTGTCTCGGAGGTCCACGAGCACTGGGGCTTTAGGGTCTTCTTCCTTCCTATTTTTTGGGTGAGCTCCTTCTTGTGCAGGTGACTTGACGTTTTTTTCATGTCTACTAGGTAACAAGAGTGTGCTTCTTCCTTGTTTGCCCGTATTTCCCCTATCCCATGGAGTGTGGGAAATTTTACTGTTAGGTGAGCAGTAGATATTACTGCTTTGAGCTTGTTGAGAATCGAGAGCCCCAAGAACGCATTATAGACTGATGGTACCATCGCGATGAAGTTGAATTTTGTGTGGGTGACTTGAGGAGGAACCCCTATGGTGGGTTGTGTGATGAAGGTTTTGTTTGTTTGGACCTTGTCACAAGAGAAGTCAAAAAGGGTTCTTACTTCGGATGTCAGCTGTGCCTCATGGTAGTGCATCGTACCCAAAATTTGAGTGAACAAAACATCAACAGATGATTTGGGGTCCACGAGCAATCTTCTGACTTCATATCCTGCTATGATGGCGGTGATGACTATTGGCTCGTCGTCCTCTGAGCGAGGATATGTGTTTTCTGAGTCGTCAAAGACAATGAGCTCCATCTCCTTCTTTTGGCTCTTTCTTTGATGTTCTTCAAGTGAATCACTTTCCTTGAGATGCATCTGCTTTTGAATTACACTAGAGGGCATGCTGGTATCGACCTTTTAGGGATCTTGGAGTTACCTTTACGTAAAGCACAAAATTCATTTCCTAAATACTTGTATAGCTATATACTCCTACTCCCGAAAAAACATCAGCCGTATAGCGGTAGAATGTGCAAGGCATTGCGGTCTAAGAAAGACTGCGGTGGGCACCAATGTAAGATTTGTTTTTGACATAGTAGAATCTTTGGGTGAAATAAAGGACCGCAAGGGGTCTTTGCCTTGACGGACTTGTCCTTAGGTGGAGACCCAGGTAGTTCGTTAGAGAGACGTCTATAGGAGCCGTTAGGCAAGGACTTTACCTATAAGTGTCATGTGCGGCTAGGACGTGTGTGGAAGGCGTGCGAGCTGGATCGCCTATGGATGACGAGAAACTGCTGCGGGTTAGTGGCGGAATTACGTGTTGAGATAGCAGGAAGCTTAAGAACGATTGTGTTGAATCAAGTGAATGTCTTCGAGATGCCTATGTCCTCATTGAGAGCGACTATTTATAGCGTTTGTGGATAGAGGACGTGGGCGCCCCACGTCCTCATAATGGGGGAGGACATCCTCCACGTCCTCCTTGCGGGAGTTTTCATGGGGTCGTGGGATAATGCTTTTTAGGAGCGGTGACATGGTTCCACGTGTCAAGAGCAGGAATATTATGTAATTATAGGAAGCATTTTTGTTTATAGACCCGTTCCCAGGGTAAAGGTATTTAGAAGTGTGAGACGCAAGGTAATTAATATCACAATCTTGATCGTAAGATCGTTCAAGATCTCAATTTTATGCTTACTTACCAATTTAGATTGCATGTAGAATCAAAAACATGTAGGATGGGGATGGGATCCATTTTGTATCGTAAGATCGAAGGATCGTTCGATCTCGTTCGATCCAGGAAGATGAAGATTGTTTTGCATTTTTCAGCTCCATATGTCCCGTTTTATGCTCTATTTTGCGTTTTCTTAATTCTGGATGCCTTTTCTTTGCCATTTTTGGTCTTGCGCTACCATTTTTGTTTTGTGCACCATGTTCTGCTATTTTACTCTTGCGTTTTTCACCACCTGTATGAGTGTTCGATTGTCTGTGCATCTTTTCTAGGTTTTACATCTCTGTTTAGTGTCTCTTTCAGTTTTCTTTGGCATTCTCTGAACTCTAAATCATTTTTCTATCTGTTATGCGTCTTTTGGATTTCTACTTTGGGTATTAGTCTTCGACTCTGTGTGTAATGTGTTGTTGTTTGTGAGGGGCTTTGGGAATAGGGTATTGGTAGCCAACTTGCACTTTCATTTATTATAGAGGCAAAATACTATATAGTCCCTGAATTGTTGGTCAAACTACTATTTAGTCCCCGAATTTATCAAAAATACTATTTAGTCCCTAAAATTTTTAACTATGTCAACTATTTAGTCCCCGAATTTGACAAAATACTATTTAGTCCCCGAATTTGTAACTATGTCAACTATTTAGTCCCCAAACTTGGCAAAAATACTATTTAATCACCGAATTTGCAACTCTGTCAACTATTTAGTCTCCTGACTATTACCCGTTATAGTTGACAAAGTTGCAAATTCGGTGATTAAATAGTATTTTTTCCAAGTTTGGAGACTAAATAGTTAACATAGTTACAAATTCGGGGACTAAATAGTATTTTGTCAAATTTGGGGACTAAATAGTTGACATAGTTAAAAATTTTGGGGACTAAATAGTAGTTTTGATAAATTCGGGGACTAAATAGTAGTTTGACCAACAATTCAGGGACTAAATAGTATTTTGCCTCTTTATTATATTAGATATAATATAAATTTCGTAATGAATAATATATATGTAATTGGATAATTATATAAATTATCCAATTACATTTATACTAATTTATAATTTGTAATGAATTTAAGAAAATAAAGTAAACTAACAATTATTAATTATATTCCGTAAAAAAGATTCAATAATTATATAAAAATTCATAATTTATTATATTTTTATGCTCTTAAAATAAATTTTTATTGCTATATATATATTATTTTCGAAAAATTACTAGGATCTTACGATCCTCGGTTCGATCTTGGGATTTGATCTATGTTATGCGTCTTTCGATCCGAATTAAGATCTCGATTTTGATTACCTTGGTGAGACGGGTCTTCGTGATTCTATGAAGACTTGGCATAATGATTTCTTCTTCGAGGTATTGCAGGGGGAGGAGAGGCCCCCATGGTGGTTCAATGGGGATGGCCACTCCCGTTTCCCTTGTTAGTGGGTCTTGCCTTATGAAGGTCGTCGTCGGCCTTCTTCGGAAAACATGTCCCTTGTTTCTTTTGCTAATATTCAGGCTCTTACTAAGAAGCAAGCCTTTTATCATGATTTGCTAAAAAATGAGGGCATTGAGTTGTAGTGGGTCTCTTTTGAGATTGGGCACTGTTAATATAGAACATTCCCTAAGCACGTGGGGTGGTAATTTTAATTCAAACTCACCAACCCAACCCAATCCAACCCAATTGCATTTTAACTCAACCCAACCCAACCAATTAATAAATGGGCTATATGGGTTGGGTCAAAAGTTGACCCATACAAATATGGGTTGGGTTGGATAAAACTCATGGTTAACCCAATAATCCATCTTTCAATTACCTACTCTAATGCACCAAATCTATCATTTAGACTCTGCAACATTCGACTCTCACTCTCTGCAATGCTTGACTCTCACTCTTCTTCTCTTCCATTAATCACATACATTGTTTTGTCCTCTAGATGGGTTTTGAGATTCTTGTTCTGGAATGAAATTTTTAGAATCGGGGTGCGTTTATTTTGTCCATTTTTTGTTTTCATTTTCAAAGAAAAAAGAAAATAGATTAAAAAATGTGATTGTTTAAGATTTTAAAAAATATTTTCAAAAAATATTTTTTGAAAATAGGCCTATTTTCAAACACATCAAATTGATGTTTTCATAATTTTTTATTAAAAATATTGAAAACTGAAAATGCAAAGTGAAAACACGGTAATATTAAAATTAAGCATTTGGTATACAGTTGGAGGACCACTGAGTGCAATTCGTCATCATGTGGTATATGTATTTTTTGGTTAAATATGGTTTTTAGTCCCAATAGTTTTATCAATGTTGCACTTCGGTCCCTCTTCTTGCTATATGAATTTTGAATTGTATTAATGTGCTCTCTTTCCTAAAATACTACTATAGTAGTCACTAAAGATTTTTTTTTTATGAAGTTGCAGAGGAATTTTTAGAGTCAATGAAGTTACCTATGTAAATTTTGAAATTATTTTTTTGTTTTTGTTAGTGTTTGATGATGCTTCTAATTTTTCTGCCTTTTTGAAAGCTTGTTTTCATGCTAATTATCTTGGAGTTAGATTTTTTAGAGATATCAATAATTGTTTAAGAAGTAGTTGTAGGATTTGATTTTTATTGTTTGTTTCCTATATTTGGTGGAGAATTGTATATGTGATGATACTCTTTGTTTGGTGGATTTGATTTTTATTATCTTTATTGGTAAAAACATAAATTAGAATGATTGATAGGTCAAAGAAATTAAAATAAATAAAATAACATAACAAAAAGTATAATTAATGGGTTGAAGGGTTTGACCCATAATTAATGGGTCATGACCCATTATAACCTATTTAAAATTTGACCCATTTATGACCCAACTTATTTATGACCCAACTTAAATTTGACCCAATCCAAACCCACCCAACCCACCCATTTTGCCACCCCTACACGTGACGTGCACATGCCACGTTTGGACAACATAAGACGTACCCACGTTCCTATATACCCCTGCTAATGGGAACATGCGTGGCCCACGATTAGGAGCATAGAGAGGCTATATAAAGCCTCTAACACCTAAACATAGGCATTAGATATCTCCCAGACTAACTTCTATAGCCATATACTTCAAAAACCTCTTAACACTTCCATTATTATCCTCGTTGTTTCCCATGCTTCCACGCAGACCACCGACGACACCTACGCCACATGATTCCATCTCCAGTGACTTTATTCACCTCCATCATGACATCCTAGCCATCCACGGCACATACAAGTAAGTCCTTAGTGTAACATCCTGAAAAATTGAAACCTAACTTTGACCAAAAACCTTGACTGTTGACTTTTGCTGAAATGATTGACTTTTCTAAAAGTGTTGACTTTTTCCTTAACATGTTTGACTTTTTGATTTTTGAGCGTTTGAATGTGTTTGTCTTTATCATTTCTTGTAAGTAAGTCTATAAAACCCTAAGTAGAGGCCAAGAGACCCAAAAATCAGAGAAAAATGACCAGAGAAACCCAAACCCTAACCCTTGGGACAAAACTAAAAGGAAAAATTCTATTGTTAACCTTTTTCACTAGTGAGTTAAACAGGATGGATAAGAAATATTTGACCCTAGAAAGATACCCTAGGACACTCTAGAGATACCCTAAGACTTAGTTAAGGAACCCCAACCTTAAGAAAAGTCCTAAAAGGACACATTTTCTTCAGTATAAATTCAGGACTAAAAAGAAAGAATTGAAAAATTGAAGTTAAAGCCCTTTAGCTTACTTGAGGCCTAAGAAAGTTCAATTTAAGCACTTAGAGGCACCCTAAACTACCTTACAAAATGCCAGCCACGAAGCTAAATGAAAAATCAATATAATTAGGTAGGTTACATATTTTAAAAATAGAGATAAATAAGAAATTTATTGCAAATTAACCCTTTTTAATGCCTTTAAGAACCGAATTTACTGTTATTAAAGCAAAATAAATACCCAATTAAGGTAGTTACAACATCCATCAACTTAAGTAAGTTGAATACAAGGTCAAAATAAATAGAATTGAGGCTGGAAAAACCGAGAGTAGCAAGAACACACTTAAGTAAGTAACCACTTAAGCCCCCTCACCTAAACTAAGTCTACCCGAGGCCCAAGTGCCTAATTGCCCACCCAAACAACCCCTTAAGCTGCCAGCAAAGCTTGATTAATTGTCCTAATATTAGCCCACGAGCTCCAACAGCTCAATACCTCACCACACTCATCATTCCCATCCTACATGCTTTGAGTGCTATAAAAAGAGAGTGAAACCGAGAGGAGTGAGCACCAACAAGATAAACCAGAAAAACAGAGTTGAGAGCAAGTGAGACTAAGTTTAGAGAGAAGCTGAAGTTGTGAGGGAGCTGGGAGAAATCGAAATTTGCAGCTGGAAGTGGAGGAAGAAGCTGAGAAAACCTACATAAACACACACTCTGAATTTGCAGATTTGCATCAACTTGCCCACTCAATCCAAAGGCCCAAACTCGTGATTCTTCTTCTGAAAATCAAGGTAACGTAGTGTTACCCTTCCTTCTCCATCCCTGAGCCAAGAGCATCCACCAATGGTGGTGGTATGAGCCCCTATGACTCTTCTTCTCGTTGCTGCCACAGAGAACTCTATTTTGGACAGTGTTGCTTCCAGGAGGCATATCTCTTTCATTTCTTATCCAAATTTAACGTGTGAGTAGTCAAAAGAAAGCTATAAAAATGAACTTTATAAGATCCTTAATGCATGTATCATCAGAGGCTGCTATATAGGGGTTCAGAGCCTCGAAAGCTTGCTGAAATTCTGCTAAAAATACTATTTTTCTGATGTGAAAATGTACGCTTGCTGTTTTGTTGTTTCTGTTGCTCTGGGTGTTGAACTGAGTCTAGATGAACTAGTAAATGATATTAGGACTATGATAAGTTGGAAACTTGCCATAATCACTCCTAAAACTTCTGATTCAAGTAGTGAGAATTCCTAGTGAAAAGTTGGAAATTTGCCTTAACAAATGATTTCTGATTTCTTTCTTTTACTGTTATTTGCTGTCAAATGGTTCTTTTACTACTGTTGTAAATGCTAGCTGGTAAGTCTTTTAAAAGTCTTGGAAAGACAGATTTTTGGTATGAAAGTGATGGGATTGATTTCTATTCTAAATTAAGAAAGGCATGAGATTGGAATGAACTTTCTAAACTAAAATTGGCCAGTGAGCTCTTTGAACTGCTGCTGGTTGGTGTGTGTGCCTCTCTCATGATTTTTCTAGTCTTTCCACAGTGGCTAAATACTTAGAATTTACTTATCCAATACCCAACTTTTGATTTGAGAACTTATAGAATGCAAAGATGAGTAAATATATGACTTTTGGAAGAGTAATTTGAATTATGCCAAGTGGGTTTGTAAGCTGGTAAGTGCTGTTGTCTATACATTTTCACATGTATTTGATGAGTCCATTATAGCTAAAAGTCTTGAAAATGCTTGTTTGAAAGTCTAGGCCAAACTAAGGAATTTAATGCATACAAGATGGATTTTTCTAGTATGTCATATTGTGAATGCTTGCTGAACTTTGACTATGTGCTCTGTGTTAAGGCTGACATTGTGGGATTTCTGAATTTAGAGGTTGAGGACACTGGGTAGTGAGGGAACTAAGGATGAAAGAAAGAATGATAGGGTTAAAGTACCCTTAGAGTAAAGGCTAGGCAAGATATGCATGAAATAGGGTAAAAGTGGGTTGTCAAATCTCTAAACTTGGGTACTCAGGTTCTAAGAGGGTAGGCTAAACCCCCCACCCTCTAAACCTCCTAAGTACCCTCTCCAAAACAGAAAATGAACTAAGTCATGGCCTAGAAAACATTAAAGTGTTAAAAGAGGAAAAAGTGGCAAAAGAGGGAAATGCTTGCAAAAATGGCAGTTCTGTACCGATGTGGCTGCACCCACTTGCTGTGCAAGCCACAAATGGACTTAACTTGATTAGGAGATGCTAAACTGGGCTGGACAAAGGTTAAAACAGAAAAGAGTATGAAACAAGGACTAAAATAACCTAATTTCACTATTTTTGGCCCCTTTATTAGAAACTGGGTAAATTAAGTGGTTTGAGGTTAAGTTTCTGTACTTTCTGGTTTTATGGGTTAGTGTGCTCCTCTGTGTTGGCAGGGAAGTGGTCAAAGTGGCCTCTAACCCTATTTGAACACCAAATTTGATTTCTTCAAGAAATTTGCAAGTTTATGTATTTTGCTGCAAAAGTGTGGTCTCTGTATGCATTCTCTCTGTGTAAAAGTCACTAGAAAGTCACAAATAGTCTTTAGGTACTTCCTGAACCTTGGTTTTACCTTGAAACAACCCCGAACAAAATTTTGGCCTTAATTGGGATCAATTTGCAAGAAAAACCTGATAAACGCTAAAAATTCCAATTTTTACCCAAATTCTGGTTAGATTATGTAAGGATCTTTCTAGATGTGTGTAGCGGGTCCTAATTGACTCTTTTGGTGGCTGAATGTGGTCAAAAGACTTGAATCATGCCTTGATTTCATTCACTTTAAAGAAAGGGACTCTTTTGAAAAGATTTGTGAAATTAAGGGTCCAAGTGCAACTGTCTTTATTGGAAAACTAGCTGAGACTGTCAAATATGTTTTAATGATGCTTGTGGTATAATTTCATGACTTTTGGATGCTTAAATGAACAGTTATGCCTGTTACTTGCTGTGTAAGTCATATTTGACGTTGTGGTTGACTTTGTTTGGCTTTTAAGTTGACAAGTGGCTGAATTGACTGTTTTATCAGGCTGTTTAAGTGTGTGGCATCCAAATCATGAAAATGAGTTTTAGCATGCATCTGTGAACTAAAATGCCTTGGAGGGCAGACATTGAGCATGCATCTGTGTTTTGATTTGCATATACCCTTGGAGGGGTAAAACTGTAATTTTGCCTTGGAGGGCAAGTAACTGTGTATACCCTTGGAGGGGTAAAGCTGTGAGTATGCCTTGGAGGGCAAGTATCTGTGTTTGATTTGCATATACCCTTGGAGAGGTAAAATGGTAAAAAGTGCCCTGGAGAGGCAATTGATTGACAACTGAGTAAACATTACTTGTGGATGAGAAATTATATTGTATAATTTGATCTGTATGAAAAGGACACACTAGGCTGGCTAGGAATGCGTCCGGGACGTAGCTGCCTAGCAACTAGTGAGGAGACATTCCAGTCTGGGACGGGTGATCCTAAGGTTCTAACTTGTGCGCGCACCGGGGGACGCCTTGGGATGTTAGGTAAATTCCTGTTAGCCTTGTTTGGGCGGACTTTTCCATAGTGGTAAATGGTAAGTCGGTTATTGTCCTGTTTCATTAGATTGTTTTTAAATTGATGGTAATGGTTTAACCAATTGTACAGGTCCTGGAGAGACTTGGTGTTTGGCATGGCTGAAAAGGGCATGTAGTGGTAAACGTGCATATTTTTGAAAAGAAAATGACTTTTCATCTGTTTACAGGTTTTCAGCATGATCATATATCCTGAACTGTGTAAGTGGAAATATCTTGTGATTGATGTATTGATTGCATTCTGAAAGTGGAAATATCTTGTAATCGATGTTAAATAAGTTTAAATTATCTGTAAGATGGGAAGGAAGTATTTTTTCTGTATTCTTAGAAATGCAGCTGAACCACTAATTAGTTGTTTATAAAACTGGTAATCTACGTTACTGGGATTTTATATCTCAGTACGTTAGTGTGTTCAGATGCCCAGGTACATACTACTGCTGGAGATTGAGGTAGAGCTCCTGGAGGTTCCCCTTATGGGTACTTCCAAATCCTGAAGGCAGTCAACATCCTTTTCTTTTTCCCTTCAGTTGAGAATGCCCCGGGGACTTAGAAAGGGTGTAATGGACAGATAGCAGGGAGCTGACTCTTATTTTGGTAATGACCTAGATGTCACTCTAGTATGGACTTTAGTACTAACTATTTTGGGCCTGCGTGCCACTGACTACGATACTTGTGCCTATATGTATATATGAATTGTATGCAGTAGACTAGCCTTTTAAACTGCTTAGGATATGTATGGAGGATTAGTACCTCGTTTCCACCCGACCTTATTTGTGTATGAATTTTGGGAGTGCGCGAGAGTATCAAACATGTAACTTCTAGTTTCTTAGGTTAAATAACCAACCGAGAGTAATCGATCCTTGGGGAAACACTTAACTTTTATTACTCCCATATGAAAAGAAAAGAAAAAAATTGGACCGAGATTTTGAAAGTTAAGTTAAATAACCTAATTCCGCAAATAAAATCAATAAAGAAACTAGGACGTTACACTTAGCCTTGCGGCAACCATGGATGTCCCATAACCTCAAACTACATGGACTTTGATCCCTCTTCAGGGTACGTAGGTACTAGGTCCTCACCTAGGAAAAATCAACCAAGGTTGAGAACCAATCCGGTCCTTATTATTAACTATAGATTCTATCCCGTTAGAAATGAATCTAACATACACAAATTTGTTTTTATTGTTTACTCTTGTCTTATATGCTTTGTATTTTGTATTCTAAGTGTAAGCTTGTGATTTTAGAACAATTTTTTCATTTCATTCCTGACTGTGCTGCCAACCTTCGAGCGAGGGGAGAGTCTAGTAGACAGAAAGTCAGTTGGTCATCTAGAGGATGTATAGGTGGCATTGTTCTAGCAAGGCTGATTCTCATTCTCCCTCTCCTTCCTGAGAGAGGGATCCCGTGATGCTAACCATTGAAGAGAGGATGAATCAACGAGGGATGCCAAGTGTCATCAGCTGAAGGGGAAGGATATCGTTATTCATTCTCTAAAAGAGAGGTTCATTCCTCCTCGTCAATCTGGGATTAATATTTCTAAGTCTTTCGAGGAACCACCCTGTCCTGCACATATGCCCTTAAAGGAGGCCTGCAGGTGATAATACCATTATTTACCCTTGTATCTTTTGGCATTTGACAAGCTTTTGTTGAGTTTAAAGAGTCATTATGCATGATTTAATGTTATTCAAGGGGACTTAAGGACTTAAATCACAATCTTGCTAATTCCATGTTTTTATTGAATAAATTGTGATAATTCTCTAGTTTTATTAACTTGAGGGCCTCACAATTGTTTTGGTTGATTTGCAGGTCAACTAGCTTGAGGAATAGCAAGGATTCAAGTGCTAGAGGTCGAGAAAGAAGCTGGAAAGCGAAGCCGGTACAAGATTTGAGGCTTAGAGGCATTTTTGGGCCTATTCTACTGTTCCACCCGCTGCCAGCGGGTAGCCTTGCAAGCTGCCAGCGGGTGGACTTCAGTTTCAGAGCAAAACGTGCGTTTCGAGTAATCCACCCGCTGCCAGCGGGTAGATGACCCGCTGCCAGCGGGTACACCAGTTCTGCACGACTTTCTCGCGATTTTAAGAGCTGAAACGGATGGTGGGCCCACTTTCTCAATGTTTTACCACAAGGGGAACATACTAGGTCGGATTGGAGGGAATATTCTGAGGTTTTAGAGGCCCTTAACCTAATCAAGAGGGAGACCCACGATTTTACATTCATTCATCACCTAAGCTCTCAAATTCTCTCAAGTCTCTCCACATTTTCCAGCCACACTCACCACACTCTCTTCATCTTCTCCACTCTCCACACCTATTCAGACCAAATTCCAGCAACCTCCATCATCATCCATGGCTAAGCAAGGGTTGGAGGAGCTTGGTGAAGCATTTCTCCCATCCATGAGTGGCTAAACTTCTTGTGCTTTGGAGGAGGATGATTAGGGCTTGAGCTATGGCATCCAATAGGGAGTTTTTCTTGTTTTCCTACTACTTCTCTTTATGGATTCATGTTTATCTTGTTGATATTGATGAGTTTGTATTGATTGTGGCTCCATGGTTGTGGAACTCAACTAGGTTGTAGTTGGACATTAGGAATTTAAATAGACTAGTGATTTGTATTTTGATTCTCCCATTGTGAGTTTTGATTACATTGGATTTGGTTGAATCTTATTGTAATTTTTAATTCATTGTGGAAGTCACTCTAATGACAATGGTAATTGTTGAGTTGAATTCTAGTTTATGTTAAATTCCTCATTTGCTTCATTGATGGTATTTGATTAGGCTTGTTAATTGTCCGGTTGGTTAATTGCATCCTCTAATTAAATTACCTAGGTTTAGTGGTCACTAAACTACTTTAGGAAATGACCCTTCATTGATTAACTCCATACTTTTTGATAGCAAGGATAGCCCAAAGCATTCTCCAACAAAGCATATTCATCTCATTTCATTCACCTCAATTTACTTTAGCTTTAAAAATATTGAAAACCCCAAAAAGTGTTAGTTCTAGTTTCAATTAGTTGCATTTAATTCCATTTAGTTTCATTGCACACCAAGTGTTTGTTAAATTGCCTCAAAGACACCCCATTTGTGTTAATTAAGCATATTTGTCCATCGAGTCCATAGGCTCCGCGAGAGAGAATCGACCTAGGTTGTGCCACTAGCTGCACTTTCTAGTATAAATTTTATTGGTGCCGGCCTCGCGACAAGGCCGCGTCCCACCAATTTGGCGCCGTTGCCGGGGAGCCATTTTGGTTCTTTGTGCAATTGTGCTAGATTCTCACAAATTGGGTTGTTTTCGCGTGATTTCTTTGGGAATCACATAGTTAGATTGTGTTTTGTGTTTTAAGTTGCTGGTTTTTGTTAAATTTTTCATAGCTGTCCTATTTTCTTTTGGCAAGAAATTACTTAGTTTAATTGCATTTAATTGTGTTTTTATTTGTGTTTATTGTTTCTAGGTAGTTTATAGTTGATTTAGCATTTATTTTTAGGCTTGAATAGTCATTTTGAAGCATTTTCAGTTGGATTTTTGCTGTTTTTTCGAATCTGCCCTGTTTTTCTGCTTTAACAGTGCAGAATTGCTTCTGTTTCTGTCTTACCCGCTGGCAGCGGATGAACCTACCCGCTGGCAGCGGGTGAAGCAGTGAACTGCACTGTTTTTCATTCTGTGTTGCTTTGTTTCTGGTTTTCTGGTCTGTTTTATTTCTTCCACTGTTTTTCTGTGTGTTTTCTTCTTTTTGTTGGTTGTTTAGTGTATGCTAAGAAGTTCTAGAGGAGACTTAATTCCATTAGATTTAGAAATTGAAAGAACTCTTAGGAAAATAAGAAAACTCAAAAAAGAAGTAATTGAGGCTAACCAAGAAAGGGAAAGAGAACTAGCAATAGAAGAAATGGCCGAAGAGGATAACGGGGATAATCGGATGGACAATAGGGAAAGGAATGAAGGAGGTAATAATGTGGTAGATCAACCTAAAAAGTCCATTAAACAATTGAATCAATTTGATGATAATTTTGAATCTTTGGTTGGTGCTACTCCTACTTTTACTACTGATTTTGAAATTAAAGGTTCTCTTGTGCACTCACTTCCAAAATTTCATGGTCTTCCAGGTGAGAATCCGTATACACATATAAGCTCTCTCCACATGCATTGCATGACGATGAAGCCCGTGGGGGCTAAACTTGAAGAAGTCATGTGGAAGGTTTTCCATCTCACTCTGGAAGGGAAAGCAAAGGTTTGGTATATGAGTTTGCCAAGGTACACCCCAGATGCTTACCAAACATGGGATAATTTGAAGAAGCACTTTATTGAAAAATATTATCCTTCAAACAAAGTCGCCGCAGCAAGAAAAGAGATTGCATCTTCAAGGCAAGAAGAGGGTGAAACATTCTATGGATATTGGACACGTGTTCAGGATATGGTAGCAAAATGTCCAAACCATCAAATGCCACTGGAGCACCTAGTCCAAGCTTTTGTCTATGGGTTAACTGATGAAGATGCAAAAATGCTCAATGCAGCTGCTAATGGGTCCATAGAAGACATGCCCCCTGATGAAGCAATGGAGTTGATCAAGAAGCTCGCCTTGAGTAGGCAAAACATTACCACGAGGGATACTCGAGCACTAAAAGAGATTTCTCCAGCAGATCGAGATCCATTGTTGGTGAAAGTGGTACATGAACTGTCTGCACTGACCAAGAGGGTGGATGGACTGAGCATCCAATCTCCAAGATCACCCACTCAACAGCTAGCTATGGTAGGCGCTAGTTGTACATTCTGCGATTCCCCTATGCACATATCAGCAGATTGCCCTGGTCAATATGAAGATGTGAATGCAATGTATCAAGCACGGCCTGGGCAATACCAACAAAGGGACCCTTACTCCAATACATACAATCCTGGTTGGAGAGATCACCCTAACTTCAGATATGGGAATAGCGGTAATCAGAATACTCAAGGGTTTAGCAGTGGGCAAAGTCAAGGGAACTACCCTTCTAGAGGAGGAAATTCTTATGGTGGTCAATACTCAAATTTTCAAGGGGCTTCACCTAGCCAAGCACCAAAACAGAACACCACCAATGCCATGGTTCCCATTAGTCAAGGTGCGCCGTCTTCAAGCAATGATGAGCTTAAACAGCTTCTAGTGAAAGGGTTCTCTGATATTGGTGCAAAATTTGACCAAGAGCGGAGTATCACTGATGATAAAATCAAGGCCGTCGCCTCACACGTTGACTCATGCTTCACTAATATCATGAACAAGTTTGAACAAATGGAAGTAAAGCATGACAACCTGAACTCATTTGTCACTCAGCTGTCTAACAAGAAGAGTGATGAACAAGCAAGATCAAGCGGAGCGACACCTTCTAACACCGTGATCAATCCCAAGTCACTGAATGCCATAAGCCTTAGAAGCGGCAGAAAAGTCAGATTTGAAGACAAGGAAGGTGATGAACAAATTGAAGAAATTGTTTGTGAAAGTCCTCCTCTGTCACCACTCAAGCTTTCTGAGAGCTCCAAAGAGACTAGACTGCGGGAAAAAGTTGAAGAAAAGAAGAAGGAGCAACAAGGAGAACCAAAAGAAAAAGAGGAACAAAAGGAGAAGGAAGAAGCAAATAACAAAGCCATCTCCACCCAAAAAGGTAAGGAGGTAAGTATAAGTGATCTTCCCTTTCCTAATTCATATTTGCTAAGTAAGAAAGTCAAGGAAGTTAAAACTGATGAAGAGGCACTGAATTTATTTACCAAGTTAGAAGTTAATATTCCTTTGTTAGAGTTGGTAAGAAAAGTGCCTAAATATGCAAAAGTTTTGAAGGAGCTTTGTACAAACAAGAGAAGATTTAGACCAAATGAGAGAGTTCAAGTGAGCTCTAATGTTTCTGCTCTTTTCAAACCCCAAATCCCGGTCAAGTGTCAAGACCCGGGGTCTTTCACAATCCCTTGTACTATTGGTAAGGTTACTATAGGGGGTGCATTACTTGATCTAGGGGCTGCTATAAATGTCATGCCTAAATCTGTTTATCAGGTCCTAGGTGTTAAAACACTTCAACCCACTACAGTAATCTTACAATTAGCTGATAGGTCCATTAGGCGACCTGATGGGATTATAGAGGACCTTTTGGTCCAAGTGAAAGACTTGCTCATTCCAGCTGATTTTTATGTTCTTGATATGGCTGCGGAAGTGCCTCAGGATTCCACTCTCATTTTAGGTCGCCCCTTCTTGAGGACTGCTAACACTGTGATTAGCATGAAAGAAGGAACGATCTCTATGGAAGTGGGAGATCATAAAGTTAATTTTAATATGTATGAGGCCATGAAGCATCCATATGAGGACTATTCTTTACTTGGGGTTAGTGCAATAGATATAATCATGGAAGATGAACATGTAGGTTATAAGCTTGATGATGATAATTCTGAATCTACTGTTGATGCATTTTCTGATGGTTATTTTTCATTCACTGAACTTTTGCATGCTGATGATGACACTCTTGCTTCATTCTCTTCTTTATATTCTTTTCCATCTACTTGCTCTTGTGGAGGTGATCCCTCGTGTCTTAACTGCATGTCAGTTGATTGTACACGTGGTGCCCCACAATCTGATACATTTTCTGTGACTAGTTATTCTTTGGATTCTCTTTCTTCTTTGAGCAGTTATGATGGCCCTTTGGGAAAGTTGTTCATTGAATTTTCAGGTGAGTCAAGCAATGAAACAGGGAAGGTGATTCAAAACAAAGTTCAATACATTCTGCCATGTGAAGACCCTCTTTCTGCTTCTCCACCTTCTCACCTATTCCAAGGGCAACATAGTAAAAGAAAGGAAATCACGGTTGAAGCTGAGTCAACCGAAGAAGGGAACATACTACCAAGGTTTGAATGCATGGAAGTTGAGGCAAGTGGTAAAAATGAAATTTTAAAGGGAAGTACTCTTGCCACTTTAGATGTGCAAAAATTAGTTCCTTCTGTAATTCAACCTCCCACTCTAGAGCTCAAAGAGCTCCCTTCAAATCTAAAGTATGTTTTCTTAGAGTCAAATAACCAATTACCAGTGATCATTGCTAATGGGTTATCTGACGAGAATGAAGGGAAGCTCTTAAACCTTTTGAGAAAACATAAAAGAGCAATAGGGTGGACTTTAGCAGATATACCAGGGATTAGTCCTACAATTTGTACACATAGAATTCTGCTAGAGGAGGGGTCGCAGCCCAAGCGGCAACCCCAAAGGAGGTTGAATCCTTTGATTTTAGATGTGGTCAAGAAAGAGGTCACTAAGCTTTTGAGTGCGGGTATTATATACCCAATTTCTGATAGTAAATGGGTTAGCCCTGTGCAGGTTGTTCCAAAGAAGAGTGGGATCACAATAGTGAAAAATGAGAAGGATGAGTTGATTCCCACTAGAGTCCAGAATTCGTGGCGCATGTGTATTGACTATAGAAAATTAAATGTCGCCACTAGAAAGGACCATTTCCCTTTACCCTTTATTGACCAGATGCTTGAGAGGCTTGCTGGCAAGTCTTACTACTGTTTCCTTGATGGCTTCTCTGGTTATTTTCAGGTACCCATAGCTCCGGAGGACCAAGAAAAGACCACTTTTACTTGCCCCTTTGGTACATTTGCATATAGGAGAATGCCTTTCGGTTTGTGTAATGCTCCTGGTACATTTCAGCGTTGTATGATGTCTATTTTTTCTGATTTTCTTGAACAATGCATGGATGTATTTATGGATGATTTTACAGTTTATGGAGAGTCATTTGATGCATGTTTAGACAGCTTGGATAAAATTCTTGCTAGATGTTCTAAAAAGGGTCTTGTGCTAAATTATGAAAAGTGCCATTTTATGGTTGATCAAGGAATTGTTTTAGGGCATTTAATTTCTGAAAAAGGGATTGAAGTGGATAAAGCAAAAATAGAAGTAATCTCCTCCCTCCCATACCCCACATGTGTTAAGGAGATTAGATCATTTTTGGGTCATGCAGGGTTCTATAGGAGGTTCATTAAAGATTTTAGCAAAATTGCATATCCATTATCTCAACTACTTCAAAAAGATGCAGAGTTTGATTTTAATGAAGCATGTAGGTCTGCTTTTGATGAACTGAAATCTAGACTTGTCTCTCCCCCAATACTTTCTGCTCCTAATTGGCAATTACATTTTGAGATTTCATGTGATGCTTCTAATTTTGCTGTTGGAGCCATGCTAGGGCAAAAGGAGAACAGGGTTTCTAGAGTGATTGCATATGCCTCCAAGACACTAGACCCGGCACAAATTAATTATACCACCACTGAAAAGGAATTGTTTGCCGTTGTCTTTGCTCTGGAGAAATTTAGACCTTACTTGCTTAATTCCAAGGTTGTAGTTTTTTCTGACCATGCTGCAGTGAAGTATCTTTTCTCCAAACCTCATTCCAAGCCCAGACTACTCAGATGGGCCCTTCTCTTGCAAGAATTTGACATAGAGATTAAGGATAGACCAGGAGCTGAAAACCATGTAGCTGACCATTTGAGTCGCTTACCTGAGGACACAAAGGGAGTGGACTCTTCTAACTCTACTTTTGATGCTTTTCCAGATTCTTTGTTGTGTACCATAGCTCGTCATGAGCCTTGGTATGCTCATATAGTGAATTTTCTCATTAGTGGAGTGACACCCCCTTCTATGTCTACTTTTCAGGTACAAAAGCTAAAGGGAGATGCCAAATTCTATGCCTGGGATGCGCCTCATCTTTGGAGACTATGTGCTGATCAAGTCATTCGAAGGTGCATACCAGAGGAAGAACAAGAGAGCATATTAACTGCCTGTCATACCTTGGCTTGTGGGGGGCATTTTGGTGGAAAGAAAACCTCTAGGAAAGTCTTAGACTGTGGGTTTTATTGGCCAACTTTAGTTAAGGATTCTGTCAATTTTTGTACAACTTGTGATAAGTGCCAACGTTTTGGGGGTTTGGGATGGAAACAAGAAATGCCACAACAACCTATACTATTTTGTGAAGTTTTTGATGTTTGGGGCATAGATTTTATGGGACCTTTTCCCCCATCAAATGGGTTTACTTATATTTTATTGGCAGTTGACTATGTTTCTAAGTGGATAGAGGCCGTACCCACTAGGAAGGATGATGCTCAAACTGTAGCTAAATTTGTCAAGTCTAATATTTTGTGTAGGTTTGGAATCCCTAGAGCCATCATTAGTGATCAGGGCACCCACTTTTGTAATAGGCTTTTCAATAGCCTATTAGCTAAGCATGGTGTCCGACATAAAGTTTCCACACCTTACCACCCACAAACCAATGGTCAGGCAGAGGTGTCTAACAGGGAAGTTAAGAAGATTCTTGAAAGGGTTGTGCAACCCTCCCGAAAGGATTGGAGTTCCCGACTTGAAGAAGCTCTTTGGGCATATCGCACAGCCTACAAAACTCCAATAGGCATGTCTCCTTATCGCCTAGTCTTCGGTAAAGCTTGTCATTTGCCGGTCGAATTAGAGCATAAGGCATATTGGGCGGTGCGAAAATGCAACTTAGATATGGAAGCTGCAGGAGAAGAAAGAAAACTCCAATTGCAAGAACTTGATGAAATGAGGGCTGAAGCATATGAAAATGCCAGGTTGTACAAGGAGAAGACAAAGAAAATTCATGACAAAGGCATTCTTAGAAAATGTTTTAGTGTTGGGGATAAAGTTTTAAAATTCAAAGCAAGATTCAAGTTCAAGCAAGGAATGATGAAAACACGTTGGGATGGACCATTCACAGTGACCAAGGTCTTTCCTTATGGAGCGGTGGAGATAATGGAAGATTCAACCGGTGCCGTGCACTTGGTCAATGGTCACTTGCTGAAATTGTTCAAGGAAAACTCCAAGCCCCCATGAGGGGCCAGGTCATCTCTTTCCTTTTCTCATCTTGCGTTTAATTTGTTGCCATTATGGATTGCTTGAGATGAGTGTGGGGGAAGAGATATTCCAGTAGGTAGTAGATTGTGGTTTTGTTCTTTGTGGTTTAATTATGCTTTTGTGTATTTTGTTGCTTTTAGTTTGTGCTTTGTGTGTTTGTGTAGTTGTGTGGTTAGGCACTCCCTTGGTTGTTGAATGCATGAATTTTGATGTATGAGGTTTGTTTTTTTTTTTTTATGGATGGAAGCCAGCAAATTAGGTTCTAGGAGTAGGATTAGATGGATTTTTATGTTTATAGGAGTCTCTGGTTGGATACAGGAGTGAATGGAGTGGAGAAATGAAGTTAGAGGTCAAAATGTTCACTTTCAAGCACGCCTCTGTAGCACCCGCTGCCAGCGGGTAACCTCTGCCCGCTGCCAGCGAGAGCTACAGAGGCTCACACCTGTTCCTCCCCTGTTTTTTTCCCCTGTTTCAATTCGCCTCTGACTTACCCGCTGCCAGCGGGTGGTCTTTCACCCGCTGCCAGCGGGTGGTCTTTCACCCGCTGCCAGCGGGTGGTCTTTCACCCGCTGCCAGCGGGTGAGTCTGGACACGTAAAAAAAAATTAATTAAAATTATTAATTACTATTATTGTATTTATGTTATTTTATTTAATTTTTAATTTTGAATTTCAAAAAAATTATTTTTCTGAAACCCTAACCCCCCCCTTTTCCCTCTCTTTCTTCACTTTTCATCACTCTATTTTCCTTCTCTCTCTCTTTCCTCTCTTCTTCATCCCTACAACCCAAACCTCCATAGCCACACATTCCAAGCTTTCACCCCCATCACTCAACCCACCAAACTCGAACCCCCCCTTCCCAGCCACCAAACCGTAAACCCCCAAAACCAAGCCACCAAAAACGTGACCCCTAAACCAAACCATTCTCTCTCTCTCAATCCCAACCGTGAGCCCCTTTCTTCATCCTCCACCATCCCAATCCCTTCACCCATACCCACCTACACCAAAACCGTGACCCAACCACCCCTCCCTCTTCCAACCTTCCCCAAAATCGAACCTACCCCCCCCCCCTTCACCAAACGTAACCCACCCCCTTCCAACCTTCCCCCAAGAAAATCGAACCCCCCCTTCCCAGCCACAACACCCAAACCCCCAAACCCTCATCCCTTCACCAAACCACTTCCAGCCCCATTTTTCCATTTACTAGAGGTACATTTTTTTTTTTCCCTCTTGCATAATTTTATTATTTTTATTTTTAGTATTTCTTTTTGTCTCTTTTAAATATTTCTATTATTTTATTTTATAAATTTTATTATTGTTATTATTATTATTATTATTATTTTTTTCAGTAGAGTGATTATTATTTAGGTTAGTTATATATATATATTTATATATATATCTATATCCTGGCTGTGCGAAATTGGACTGATAATACTTTGACCTAGGTATAGATAATTAGATTGCAAATAATTTTTATCTTGATTTAGTAGATAGGGTAATTGCTTTTTGTTTGGCACTAGCTTTTGCTTACGTCGACGTCATTTTTCACTTTTGTGTAGTTGGTTTTAATTTAGGCTAATTATTTCATAATTTTAGAAAATCAGTCTAGATTAATTGCATACCGCAAGTTCACTTTTCAACTGAGCCCCCACATTAGTCATAGTTCATTTGGTTGTCTTTTCATTTTCCATAGTTTTAATTGTTTCTTTAGTTTAATTAGTTTTTCTTTTTCTCTAATTAGTTTTATTTGGTTGGGCGTCTAGGTTGGTTAGTGTAGTCTTGCTGGTTTCTTTGTTGACTGATTCTTCTTTTTAAATTGCTTGTGTTTTTTCTTGTTTTTATTTGTTTGTGTTGATTAGCAAGCATGTCCGGCGAAGAGTTGACTTTTGAAGAAATACAAGAGGAGGTTGAGAATAGATCCCTCCACCAAGAATTTCATTTTCCTGAGACAGAAGGCAACACATTCTTTGATCAATTATGCGCCGCCAACCTCCAATTTCTCAATCGGGTACAGGTACCTGACAATGAGCAATTTGTGCAACATTTCTACATTAATGCCAAGCTCAAGCGCAGCATCAACAACCCGACTTACCGCGGCACGAGGGTTACCACATTCACATTGGCTGGCATCCGGCAATTTTTTGGACTGCCTATTGTGCAGAATTGTGCTTACAAGAGCCAACAGTCAGCTTTTAACAGTGGTGATGCTCCTTTTCCGCGCGCTGAAATTAGAGAGATGCTCATTCAGGACAATTCCGATTGGGATGCTAAGTATGGAGGATCTCAGATCTATTTGCAACGCTCTTCCCTGTGCCCGGCTGCTAGAGCATGGCTGCTTTTTATATGTCACAACATTCTTCCTTCAAGCCATGGTACTGATATACCCTCTCAACAAGCACACCTTATTTACTTATTCATGAAGAATGAGAGAGTTGATGTAGCCGGGCTGATTTTTGACTCGCTCAAGAAGGCTTCAGTGAAGGGAGTGAAGGGCCAAATTCTATTATTTCCACATCTCATCTCTCAGATGTACAAGAGAGCAGGTGTTCCGCAGCTTGATTCTGATTTAGAGTTCGATCCTGCCAACACCAGAGATTACAGTAGATTGGGATTTGGAAGACCTCCAGTTATTAGACCTCCCGCGCCAGCCAGGAATGTCAGGCGGCGCCGTGATGAAGCCTCTTCGAGTCGGACCCCTTCGCAAGCTTCAGAGCCAATGATGCAGACCTCTGACCAGAAGCTAGATCTCCTGATCTCTGAGCAGCGTGCCCTTAGGGATGACGTCCACACTCTTCGGGATGACATCCACACTTTGCAGGCTAGCTTCACATCCTTTCAGGTCGAGGTCCGGGACAATTTTAGAGAGCTGCGAGAGGGCCGTGATGGAGCTCGGTTCTGAGCCAACTGCTTGCTAGTTTTATCTGCTTTTATTTCTTTTGTGTTTTATTTGATTTTTCTGCTGCTTTTCCTTCTTACTCATGAATTCTATTTGTGCTGGTTATTACTTTTGCTGTTGAGCTACTGATGGCTCATTTAACTTCTGGAACATTATAATTTCATGCATTCTTCGCTGTGTCGCTGTTTAGCTTGCCTTGCTCGCCCCTTTTCTCCTCTTTTTGCAATTAACTGATTGTTTTTATGCTTGTGGACCCTCGTGCTTGCGCATCCTTTTCCTATCTTTCTGCATTGAGGACAATGCTTGTTGTAAGTGTGGGGGAGAAGTTTCTGAAGAATGATTGCTTCTTGAATTGCTGAATGGGCAGGTTACCTTGTGATTATTGCAAATATTGACATAAGATTTATATTCCTATTTCATTATTGTGAATTTAGTTTTTCAGCTTCTATTCTTGTGGATGCGAATATAAATGTAAATGCACAGGTTTTAAGTCCTTTTGTTCATGGATATTATCAACTGAGTAGATTCATTTTTCGTTTTTGTTGAAGACTTTTGGGATTAATGATGTTAATCAGGAATTCCATAATCACTTTTTGATATCTACTCAAATGTTTTGAAATTTTTGGGAACCACACTTAACTTTTGTGCCTGTTTAAGCATTTTAGGAAATGCTTTCAAGTAGTGTGTCAGGAGCCCGCAGAATGCAAAATCAATTCAAGATTAAGAAACAATTTTTCAAGAGATTGGTGCTCTCTAATTCTCAACTTAAGCAAGACATTAATGTGAGTAATTAATTAGGCATGCATTGGTCGATGTGAGAGTAACCTAGCCTTGTTGGAAGATTTTGAGCCAAACACTTCTATTTTTCTTGCATATACTTGTGTGTTGTCTGCTTACTTGTTTACTTTCTAGAACTTGATTGAAATCTTGTTGAAGCTTGACATGCGTTAGTTAAATAAAAATGATTGAGGCGTTTGTTTCACTCACCTATATCCCATACACAAACCACTTCTTTTGCTACCCTTAGTCACCCCTTTTGAGCTTAATTCTTGCTTTTCTAGACATTTTGCACTATGACTTTTAATTAAATGTTTGACTTTAGGTTTCCTAGTTTCTGACCACTCATCTTCCTGGGTTGAAATTGTCTAATTGATCCAATCAAGCAAAAAGCTTGAAAAGAAAGAATAAATAAATAAATAAATGAATTATACATTTATTTATTTAGAAAAAAATTTAAAAAGAAAAAAAAAAGGAAATACAAAAGAAAGAAAAGCAATAAAAAAAGAAAAGAAAAGAGATGATGAATAAAAGAGTTGCAACCGAAAGTAATAAGGATCTTAGACAAATTTCTTGGTTGTTGGAAGATGATTGTTTGGTTAGACTTTTTTTTGGAACCCAAGCAATCATTTAATTGGGAGTCAATTCAAAATGTTTCGTTTTGCATAATTTCTTTCTTTGTAAACACTTTTCACCATGACCATGCATCCATCATTACAAGCCATTAAGACCTCATGATTTGTTGAGCTAACGCATCTTAGTGGAGATCTAGATCTCTCTCAAGCCTATGGTAAAGTGATAAGTAAGTAAGATTAGAGAGAAAATATCCAACATTAGTGAGTAGAGCGAAACACTTGAGTCATCGGTCATTTGCATGTTCTAGTTGATAGCTATGCATAGTTGTTTTGCTTTTGTTGCATGAACCAAGAACATGGTTTCTTGCTTAGTTGTTTTGCATCTTGATTTGGTTGGTTATTTTGTTGCTTCCTACATAACCCTTGACTGCATTTTTGACTGATTGCTTTGCTCAGGAGTGCAAAGGTCTAAGTGTGGGGGAGTTGATAATACCATTATTTACCCTTGTATCTTTTGGCATTTGACAAGCTTTTGTTGAGTTTAAAGAGTCATTATGCATGATTTAATGTTATTCAAGGGGACTTAAGGACTTAAATCACAATCTTGCTAATTCCATGTTTTTATTGAATAAATTGTGATAATTCTCTAGTTTTATTAACTTGAGGGCCTCACAATTGTTTTGGTTGATTTGTAGGTCAACTAGCTTGAGGAATAGCAAGGATTCAAGTGCTAGAGGTCGAGAAAGAAGCTGGAAAGCGAAGCCGGTACAAGATTTGAGGCTTAGAGGCATTTTTGGGCCTATTCTACTGTTCCACCCGCTGCCAGCGGGTAGCCTTGCAAGCTGCCAGCGGGTGGACTTCAGTTTCAGAGCAAAACGTGCGTTTCGAGTAATCCACCCGCTGCCAGCGGGTAGATGACCCGCTGCCAGCGGGTACACCAGTTCTGCACGACTTTCTCGCGATTTTAAGAGCTGAAACGGATGGTGGGCCCACTTTCTCAATGTTTTACCACAAGGGGAACATACTAGGTCGGATTGGAGGGAATATTCTGAGGTTTTAGAGGCCCTTAACCTAATCAAGAGGGAGACCCACGATTTTACATTCATTCATCACCTAAGCTCTCAAATTCTCTCAAGTCTCTCCACATTTTCCAGCCACACTCACCACACTCTCTTCATCTTCTCCACTCTCCACACCTATTCAGACCAAATTCCAGCAACCTCCATCATCATCCATGGCTAAGCAAGGGTTGGAGGAGCTTGGTGAAGCATTTCTCCCATCCATGAGTGGCTAAACTTCTTGTGCTTTGGAGGAGGATGATTAGGGCTTGAGCTATGGCATCCAATAGGGAGTTTTTCTTGTTTTCCTACTACTTCTCTTTATGGATTCATGTTTATCTTGTTGATATTGATGAGTTTGTATTGATTGTGGCTCCATGGTTGTGGAACTCAACTAGGTTGTAGTTGGACATTAGGAATTTAAATAGACTAGTGATTTGTATTTTGATTCTCCCATTGTGAGTTTTGATTACATTGGATTTGGTTGAATCTTATTGTAATTTTTAATTCATTGTGGAAGTCACTCTAATGACAATGGTAATTGTTGAGTTGAATTCTAGTTTATGTTAAATTCCTCATTTGCTTCATTGATGGTATTTGATTAGGCTTGTTAATTGTCCGGTTGGTTAATTGCATCCTCTAATTAAATTACCTAGGTTTAGTGGTCACTAAACTACTTTAGGAAATGACCCTTCATTGATTAACTCCATACTTTTTGATAGCAAGGATAGCCCAAAGCATTCTCCAACAAAGCATATTCATCTCATTTCATTCACCTCAATTTACTTTAGCTTTAAAAATATTGAAAACCCCAAAAAGTGTTAGTTCTAGTTTCAATTAGTTGCATTTAATTCCATTTAGTTTCATTGCACACCAAGTGTTTGTTAAATTGCCTCAAAGACACCCCATTTGTGTTAATTAAGCATATTTGTCCATCGAGTCCATAGGCTCCGCGAGAGAGAATCGACCTAGGTTGTGCCACTAGCTGCACTTTCTAGTATAAATTTTATTGGTGCCGGCCTCGCGACAAGGCCGCGTCCCACCAGCAGGCGACGAGGCAGCATTGATTTGAAGGCCCCTCCTGCTAAGAGAAGCCGAGGTGTTGTTAGGAAGATTGATGTTATTGCCGGGGGGAGTCCCATGGCGAGGTTGGCCGACATTCTTCCCTTTCTTCTGAAGCCGTAGTGGATTTTGTTGTAGGTCCTTTTGGTAATAGTTCGCTAGGTCAATCGAATTTGGATTTTCAAACATCCGTGGAAGAGTTTATGCCTCCTCAAGGTTATGACTGTGAGCGAATGTTGTGCAAGCTATGACTTCAAGATCACCGTCCTTCTTATCTTGAGATGGGTTGTTCCCGATATTGATTTTGTTGACACCCGATTTTGTCTGGCCCAAAAAATGTTTAGAAAGATCAATAAATAAAGAAAACCAAGAAAATATAGAAAATAGGAAAAAACAAATAAGAGGAAAAATTAGGGCTCAAGGGTCGTGACCCCCATCAGCAAAATTAGGATGGGTGATGATGGACAACTGTTTCAGAGAATGATTATGATCTATCCTAGCCAATATAAAAGATAGTGGGTATCGCATTTTAATGACCATTTTGAATACCATTTGTAATTGTCATTTTTTCTTCAGACAATTCTAAGTTAGAATTAAGGACCGTAAGGGGTCTTAGTCTTGGGGGACTTGTCCTTACGTGAGAACCTAGCTACCTACGTACCCTTATAAAGGGATCAAAGTACATGTAGTTCGCTGTGTTAACGTCCGTAGGAGCCGTTAGGCGGGATAGTTACCTATAGGTGGCCGTGTGTAAGGTACTCCGGGCGGGTGAGCCACTCGTTGGAGGTTGCCTTAGATTGGGAGAGAGCAAGGGTCTCTCTGAGTTGCTAGGAGCTTTACTGATGGAGTTCCCCAGGACGGAGATACACTGGTTGATGATTGTGAGCACTGCTTTTTGTCCGCCCAAAAATAAGTAAGAAATAAAAATAATAAAAAAAAGGAAAATAAGAGGAAAAAATAATAAATAATAAACAAGGATAAAGAATAGAAAAGAAGAAAAGAAGAAAGAAAGAAAAAGGGGTTGGGGGACAAAACAAAAATAAGGGGTCGCGACGGATAGTACCACCCATCGTGACCCCCTAGCGATAAATGGAACCCGTCGTGACGCATTGTGGCATGCGTCACGACCCCCACTGTATTTATGACGAATCCAATCATGATCTCTAATCAAGGACCCGTCGCGACGTATAGATCCATACATCGCGACCCCCTCTCATTTATTGCGAATCAAATCAGATCCGGGATTGACACCCATCGTGACGGGAAAACCCATAAGTCGTGACCCCCAGCGCCATAAATGGCCGGATTTCTTTCCCGGAATAGCTCCCTCCGGCCTACTATAAATTAAACGCCACACTTCATGAAAAAGGACGAAAGAAGAGGGAGCCGAAAGGCTGCGAAGAAGAAATAAGAGGTAGAAAAATACTTCAAATATATCCCATTGTCTTTTTTTCTTTTTCATATTAATCCACCCATACTTTCTTGATTGCTTGGTGCTTTTTGCTTGTGTAGTTCCCTTTTCGGGATGTAATCCCTTGGTGTAGGTGTTACAACCCCATTCTTGACTTGAGCACCCAAAGATATTTTGTCTTGTCTTCTTATCCATTTTCTAAAAAAATAAGACGAAAAGGGGTCGCGACGGGTAGGTACACCCGTCACGACCCCCTCCCTGTGAAACGACAGAGGGGTCGAGATGTAATAGTTCAACCGTCGCGACCCCTACTGTGATGGTAATCAGGGGTCGCGACGTATTACACTACCCGTCGCGGCCCCCTTACTTATGGGAGACAAAATTAATTATTTCCTGCTTGGTAAATATCATTCCTTTATGTGTAACCTAGTGCCACCAAGAGACCTTTGTCTCTATAGGAGTAGTAGTCTTCACGCCATCTTGGCATGTCGCCTAATGAGCTTACACACGTGCACATTTCTGGAATTTCTATTGCTTGAATATATCGCATGGTAGATAGGTACCAAAAGGCATAAGCCTCTTTAGGTACATCACACTGGGAGTCTATCTGAGCTTTTCCTTGATGGATCCCCCTCACTCACACACTTGTATGTCATAAGGACTACGTGGGCTTTGATCCCTCTTTGAGGGTACGTAGGCCCTACGCTCTTATCCTAGGCCAAGCCCTCCCCCATCATTTTCCTCGATTGTGTATATTTTTAAAAGCCAAATAATTTCAATATTAATTTTTAAGGTAACCGTCTTCGGACGGGAGAAGAGGGGTGCCTAACACCTTCCCTTCATCTCAAGCAGACTCCCGAATCCATTTTTTTTAAATGACAATTTCTAAATTTTAAGATCTATCTTTCTTTTCCAAATTTTAATGGAAAATTTGGTGGCGACTCCTGTCGAAGGCTCCGGTCTTCACAGTTGGCAACTCCGCTGGGGACTGTTACTTAGAGAGTCAAGCCCTTTTAAAAATTAATATTCAAACTATTTGGCCTTCAATATTGGTTGTTTGAATATATTCCTGTATATTTGTGGTTTTCTTTGTTTTGCAGTGTTTCCACCTTTGAGTGGAAGGGAAGGGTACTTAGGACGCTCCAAAAATCACAAATGCGCAATTTAAATTTATATTCATCCACAAATTGGCTCCTATACCCAGAGCACGTCCAAATAGGTTAGAACAGGATACGAGAATCTTCCCTATTGGGTTTAGGCCTACAAAGGTTGACTTATCTATCCCACTTAGATTGTTACTTGCCTTAAGGGTTGATACGCACAGACTTTTCTGTGACAGGATCCTCTCTTAAGTCGAGGTCTCTACCTTTGTTAAGGGCAATCTAAGAGCATTTTTAGGGTACCTATATCCCAAACTTAACCATGCGCAAGTTGAATTTAAAGCCCACCCTTACTAGGGTCAGCCGTTTTTAAAGACTTTAAGTGCCCAACCTATAGGACACAAGGAGCAAAACCCTAGCATAGCACGCATTGCATAGCATGCATTCCATTCTTTATCCATGAAAAGTTGTTTTATTAATTATACTAAAATTTTTCCTTTTTCTTTTTAGCAAAATTCTTTATTTGTGCTTTTAAAAAAAAAGAAAAAACCTGAAATGGCATCAGAGCATATCACAGCCTTTTATTCTCCTACCAGTCTCGCCCTTACAGGGAGAATAATCAAGGTCAAGATACAAGCTAATGCAGTGGATGGGTTGATCATAATGAGGGAATGTTTACCTAGAGAAGAATTGAGGAAATTCCGAGGTCGTTATGGGGACATTCTCGATCTTTTAGATATAAAGATCGTGGAGGATGCACTACAAGCTCTTCTCCAATTATGGGACAACAAGTTAAGGGCGTTTGTGTTCCCAAACTTCATCCTATCTCTCGTACCTGAGGAATATGCTGGGTTGTTAAAAGACCTCCTCCTCCCCACAAACCAGGTGTACAGGTTTTCAGGGACTCTTCCTACACAAGGAGAGGTCGCTAGCCTACTAGGATTACCTGAAAAGAAGGCTATCATCAAAAATCATGATAAAGGGGGGGGGGGTCCTCTCTTCTAAATTCCTCTTGGAGCATATGGAAATACTGAGGAAGAGGGGAGATTGGACAAATTTTGAGAGAACCCTCGCCTTAGCAATCTATGGGTTAGTCCTTTTCCCCACCGCCCTTGATGTCGTCAACATGTCTTCCATCAGAGTCTTGTTGGTCGTGGAAAGGCACATAATTAATCTGGTGCCAGCTATCTTGGCGGAGACCTTGGAATCCCTTACTTATTTCCAAGTCGGAAAAGGGAAGAAGTTACAGTGTTGTCTTCAACTTCTAATGGTATGGTTAGCCAATCACATTTTTGGGAAAGGGTACTCTTCTGGAGGTGTCCTTGACATGGTTCATCATCCCCTTTGTGACTTCTCTCGTCGTGAGGGTCTTCAACTATACAACCCTAACTCACAAGATCCTATGGGATTAGAATGGTGGGCACATTTCCTTGTACAAATTAAGAAGAAAGATGTTCGCTGGAAACTAGTATGGTGGCTGAAGGAAGAAGTATTGTACAGCTGCGGTCAATTCCTCAATATACCTCTGGTGGGGCCAAGATTTGCAATCAATTACAACCCGTCCCTAGCACATGCAAAGTTAACATATCGTCAAGGTGTGCCCGCGGAAGAATTAGTGCGCTCATTCTTGTACTCCCTCAAGGGACCTGACTCTATACAAGGAATAGCTATCTCAAGAGCTTGAGATCACATGTTGTTCAAAGGAAAAGCTGAGTTAGGAAGCAGGGGACTTGCGCCAACTAGTGATTTCAGGGCGTGGCTAAAAGAGATGGTCAATGATAAGGTGATGGAAAGGTTTGCTCCACTAAATCTTCTATTGGGAAATGATCAGCTGAAAATTGAAAGGGCGCTAAAACGAAAAATCGACGAACGCAAGGACGCGCTAGAAAACCTTGAGGGCCAGAGGGATAGGAAGATGAAGGCCATATGAGAAGCAGAAAGAGAGTACGTCAGTGTAAGGGCAGATAGTAAAGATGTCCGCAAGAACTCTCCTCTTCTAGTTGAAAATATGAACCTCAAGGAGACAAACCACAACTTGAGAAATAAATTGATCGAGAAGGAAAAGGGAATGGGAAGAACACATGACGGCTGAACTCCAAGTTAAGGAATCCCGGGTCCAAGCACTGGAAGCCCGTGTCAGAGAACTGGAAGTCCATAACCAGGGGTTGCATGCTCAGCTAATCAATTACAATCCGGCCACTCAAGAACAATTGAGCAGGGCACTTCTACAAATACAAGCCATGAGCTTGGCAATGCAGAATCTACAAGAGAAATGTAAGGAAAGGGAAAAGGTTATAGCAGAGCTAGAAAAGGTTATAGCAGAGCTAGAAAAGGAGATAGAACCATGGAAGAAAGAAGCAGTTAGGTTGCACGAAAAGATTGAGCAAATGGCGCGCTTGATAAATATGTCTGTACCATCCTTCATTGATGCCTTCATAAAGGTCGAATGGTAGATCTATCAACCACAAGTACCGTCGGAATTAGAGGAGCTCATAATATTTGCCTGCATTTTGGTCAACCGATGGAATGCAATGTTAAGGATGTAGTATAGGTTGAATAAAAGGCCAAGATAGGTGCACGATAGGCTTGTAGCTTTCGTAGTATCTTATCAACTTTTTTCTATCATTGAATCTCGCGTTTATGAATGGGAATAAGGATGTTCTGAATGCCGCATTAATCAATAAAAGTAATATTTTATCTTATGTCCCTTATTTATATTTTGCTTTTATTTCATTCTTAATAAAAAAAGGGTTACATTAATATCAGTAACATGGCACCTAAAATCCATGCAACCAAAAAGCTTGAAAGCGCCCGTGCCCAGTTAGATGCAAGAAGGAACGCGCTGGACAAGCAAGAACTGGAATTCCTCAAACAACAAAACATAGTCATCAATGCAGAGATGGCGGAACAAAAACGTACGCATCTAAAAAAAGAGAAAGAGCTTCGTCAACAGGCCAAAAAGTACCGTTAAAAAGCCCTCGAAAATGAAGAATTGGCGTTCAATTTTTGCCGTGAATATTGTGAGATGTGCCGCTGGGAAGATTCGGCCAAACTCCAGAAGTTATACCTCGAGGAGCAGGCAGAGAAAGAAGCGGCCAAGAAGTAGATGTAGGGACGTTTTTAATTCTAAATAAAGAAAGATATAAATGGCTTCTTATAAGAAATAAATGTTAGAAGAAGCATTTTTATTTTTGTAAGAATGTTACTTCTATGAATGAATAAAGTTTCCTAATTTCTACTTAGTGTCTCTTTCCCTTAAAGTTCAAGCTGGTTGGTTATGATGATTGCATGATGAACACGATTCTCGTAGCAAACTATCAATCTTCTTCCCATATTGGGTATTCCAACTCATAGAGGGACTGAAGGGGGATTCGAGGGTGCGAAGTTATTAATATTAATAAAATAACCCAATAAAAAATGAATGAAAAGTTACTAAGAAAATCTTTTCTTTCAGGGCTCTATCAAAATTGCGCAATCAAACCACCATTACCACACTCAAACTCAGAGGTAGCGAATGGAGTCCCAAGCCGCTGAGTCCGTTGCTAAATTAGTAGAAATGGAAAAGGGCCTAGTTGAAACTAATTCTCAAGTGGCCGCACTGAATGACAAGATCGATCAGATCATGGCTTTCTTAGCCAAGAGCCATCAGGAACAGGGGAAGGTTTGAACAAAGCCTCAAAGGGAAAGAAGATCCCCCATATCATAATTCTTGAAGGCCACGAAGGGGAGTACATAGAAGAGATACCAATAGAGGAATCACCTAAGATTAATGAGTCTACGACAAATGAAGGCATCTCCATTAACGTGGCTGTGGTCCTCGCCGCCTTAAAAGCCTAACAAGAAAAGCAAAGGCAAGAAATAGAAGATGGTGAAGCAATGAAGGAACAAATTGAGAAGGAGGTAAGCCGCGCCCTTAAAATGGCCTCAACGACAAAAGACGAGGACGAGGTTGCCCTATTTAATTTCCCCAAAATACAAGTCCCACCAAAGTTCAAAATTCCTCATTTTGAGAAGTATGATGGCTTGTCTAACCCTGACCATCACGTCAAAGGGTACTGCGCCACCATGGCAACTTACAGTTCAGAACCCGCCTTTCTCCTCGCCCATTTTCACAATAGTCTAAAAGGGGCCGCATACAAATGGTTCATGAGACAAGAGAATGAGACAATGAAGTCATGGACCACCATGATAAGAGCCTTCCGTAACAACTTCAAATACAATATCCATAGCGAGATGACAAGGGAAAGTATGATAGCTCTGAAAAGAAGAACCAATGAAACCTTCCGAGAATATGCCTCTAGATGGAAAGAGGCCTCAGTTGAAGTCCGACCTCCAATGAGTAAAAGAGAAACTTGCCACTACTTTGTCAAAGCATTAGGCGATCCGACCTACAATGTCTTGGTCATATTGCCATATCAAGATTTTGCTGACCTAGTCACCATTGGAGAAGATATCGATGCCAGGAGTTGAGAGGCACCTTCGCCCAAAAAGAATTACACTCCAAATTATGGGAAAAAGAAAGAAGAAAGTACAAACTTTGTACAAAATACCCCCAAAGCCTTCTTAGTTAATTTCGTAGGAAATCAGGGGACTTCCCAGCAAAATCAAGCACAGAAAAACAACAGCAGGGTGAATAACAGGAATAGGGAATTGCCGGAGCTAGGTCTCACCAGAACAGAAAATTTTTGAGTACCTAAAGGGGCAACATATGATGTGTGCCCGGCCTGGAAAGACATGGGAACCACCATACCCACCATGGTACAAGCCAGAATTATCCTGTGTATATCACCAAGGCACCAAAGCTCATTCTATCGACACTTGCAACCATTTCAAGACGCATGTCTTACAAATGATAGATGTCGGATGGATCAATCTTCCGAATATCACTAAAAAACCCTTGCCATAGCACGGGGCAAATGCTATGGAGGAAGAAGAACCTGCAAGCAAAAGATTTAACGCAGACATCCTTTACTCTTGAGCAGATTTACGTAGCACTTGCCGAAGTAGGCCACGTACCACACCTAAAGGAATACCATACACATTGTTGCCATTATCACCAAACTGACAAACATTCTACGAACGAATGTGAACCTTGGAGAAGGCAGATTCATAAATACATGGGTTTAGGGATTATAACCATAAAGAAGGGCAAGTTTAAAACCCAAATGTGCGCAGCTTCCAATGAGGAGAAAAAGGCATTGCCATTCACTCTCAATTTCCCAAAGACAAAGCTTCCTACACAAGTTCCTTTCGTTCCCAAATCCTCACCCCTTTTCACTATAAAAAAACCTAGTCCGCTGGATGAGGCGCATCCCCAGACAACCATCTATCCACCAGGACCCACGCCTTACGCCTCTAATAAGGCAGTCCCTTAGAGGTACCAAGCAACTATAGATGTTGGAGGAGAGAAAGTAGAAATCAGAAAAGTGCTCACAAACGCCAACATCACCCAGGGATAGGGATTCACTAGAAGTGGGAGATTACACGCAAAGAACCTGTCAGGGACACCCAAGGAAACTCTCGATGTAGAAAAAGAAAAAATAGTCTTGAAAATCGCCAGGAAAAAGAGGAGGTGCTCTTCGAGAAAGAATTTCTAAGCGTAGTCAAGAGAAGTGACTACGACATTGTGGAGCAACTAAGAAAAACACCATCCAGGATCTCGATGCTCGCCCTCATGTTGAACTCTGACGAACACCGTCAGGCCCTCCTAAAAGCAATAGCGGACACACATGTCTCAAAGGAAATCACGCCTGAAAACATGGTAAGTCTAGTTGATGCAGCCAAACATGTGTCTATTCTTTCCTTCTTAGAAGATGAAATCTGTCCAGGCACGAAGGCCTTACACATCACAGTGAGATGTTATGGCTTCACGATAGCAAAAGTCCTCATTGAGGGGGGTCCGCCCTCAATGTTCTGCCTGTTGCTACCTTCCAACAACTCCCGATGGAGTCAACACGCATCGATGCCAGCAATATGATTGTTCGGGCCTTTGACGAAACTAGAAGAGAAGCCATGGGAGGAGTTACCCTCCCTATTGAAATATGACCTTTCACCTTTCACCTTTCACATCCCTTTTCCAACTTATGGAGGTAGATGCGGCCTATACCATGCTGCTAGGAAGACCTTGGATCCAAGAGGCCAAAGCCGTGCCATCTACTCTTCACCAAAGGATCAAATTCCTCAAAGAAGGGAGGATCATCATTGTCAAGGGAGAATAAAGCATGCTAATAAGCCATCCCTACCCGTGCCTTTCATTGATAGTACCGAGGAAGCTTTGGAACCTTCCTTCCAAGGTTTGGAAATGGAAGAAAAACATAGAGAGGCCTTCCAGATTAACATCGTAGCTACAAAAATTATGGCAAGGCAAGGCTATCAACAAGGACGTGGTTTAGGCCCCACCTTGGCCGGAGTGCCTAGATGCATTGAACCAAAGGAGCGAGAGGCTCTGTTTGGGTTAGGCTACACCAAAGCGACGCGCAACAAGGGCGGTCAAGAGAGATGCCTCCCTCTGACTCAGTTGTTCGTACTAGCCAAAACAACCACGATGGACGACCAAATCCTAGCCATCAAGGAGGAAGAAGCTAGTGACAACGACCCTCTCATATGGCGTGCACAGGAGGGAGCTAGCCTAGGGAATTGGGAAGCTGACTGGGTCTTAACAATTCATAGTTCCAAGTAAAGCATGAATTGTAATTGGCCTAAAGCTGAGCTCTAAGCTTAGACCAAAGAATAATGAATTTACGAGCTTATCTATTGTTATTCATCAACTTTGCAATAAAATGGCTTGCATATTTTACCAAATTTTGTTCATGAGTGCTTTTTCTTGTCCCCTTTCCGTCTCTCCTCTTAATTCTTATTTTCCTTTGCCCTCAGGGAATTAGAATTCTCCGAGATCCCGCCCAATGTGGCGATTCCTGGTTTTTATGAATCCCAGGGTAATGAACATATGTAAAACGAGTATGACTCTGATGATGAAGAGATCCCTCCTGTCTTTGCTAAAATGGTCAAATCAGATGAAAAAGGGGTGGTTCCCCACCAAGAAATAATCGAGCTCATAAACCTAGGGACTGAGAAGGATAGAAAAGAAGTAAAGATTGTCGATAATCTAGAAAGAGAAGATTTGATCTTGTTATTAAAAGAGTACATAGACATATTTGCATGGTCATACCAAGATATGCCTGGACTTGACCCAGGGATTGCATCTCATAAAATACCGACTTTCCCTCATATGGAACCAAAGAAACAAAAGGTAAGATGCATGAAGCCTGATATGTCCCTCAAAATAAAAGAAGAAGTACAAAGATAGTGGGACACTGATTTTCTGGAAGTATCGATCTACCCAAAATGGATGGCCAACATAGTCCCTGTCCCTAAGAAAGATGGGAAAGTCCGAATGTGATGCGAGCAGGGAAAGCACAGATGGAGGCAAGAATTTACCTCCCGAAGCAGTTGCATTATTAAAAGCAAGAAGAGTCAAGAAAATCAAATTAAAGCCGCCAGATAATAGTAAAAACGTAATTTACACATTTTGGGCCGAAAGTGGAACTGCACAACATGTTTTGGGCTTGAAAACATTAATTTGGAGAGCTTGGACCATGTACTATCCATTCGTGCTTTCCCTGCTCGCATCAGAATGTGCGTCGATTATAGGGACCTTAATAAAGCTTCCCCTAAGGATGATTTCCTACTTCCACATATCGATGTCCTGGTCGATAACACCGCTGGAAGATTTCGCTATTCATTCATGGATGGATATTCGGGATACAATCAAATACCTATGCCTCCTGAGGAAAAAATTAAAACCACTTTTATCACGCAATGGGGAACGTATTGTTATAAGGTTATGCCATTTGGGCTAAAAAATGCAGGGGCAACTTACCAACGAGCCATGGTGGTACTATTCCATGACATGATCCACAAAGAGGTAGAGGTTTATGTGGATGATATGGTGGCTAAATCTGTAGAGAGAGAAAGTCATGTCAAAGTCTTGAGAAAGCTGTTTGACAGACTTCGAAAGTTCAAGCTAAGACTCAATCCCAACAAATGTGTTTTTGGAGCCCAATTGGGAAAGCTCCTTGGATTTATCGTAAGCCGAAAGGGAATTGAGGTTGACCCTGATAAGATCAGGGCCATCAGAGATATGCCACCCCCTACTATGGAGAAGCAGGTACGAAGTTTCTTGGGTAAGGTGAACTACATTGCCCGCTTCATATGCAATTTGATGGCTACATGTACTCCTCTTTTCAAACTTCTCGAAAAGAATCAATCTCTAGAGTGGAATGCAGAATGTAAGTTAGCATTCAATACGGTGAAAGAATACCTTACCAGCCCACCAGTGTTGGTGCCTCCCACACAAGGGAGACCCTTACTATTATACTTAATTGTTTTAGAGGAGTCAATGGGGGCCATCTTAGGGCAGCACGACCCTGTGACAAAAAAGGAACAGGCAATATATTACTTGAGCAAGAAGTTTGGACCGAATGAATCTCGATACTCTTTAATCAAGAAGACTTGCTCTGCACTCATATGGACGGTACGACATTTAAGACACTATATGCTCTATTATGAGACTTTCCTCATATCACGAATGGATCCCGTAAAATACATCTTTGAAAGCCCGCACGTGTCAAGGCGAGTCTCTAAATGGCAAGTGCTATTGGCAGAATATGATATCAAGCACGTCACCCAAAAATCTGTCAAAGGAAGTGCTATAGCAGACTATCTAGCCATCAACCCCCTGGATGAAGAGCACGCCTTAGATTACCAATTTCCAAACGAATGGTTAAACGCTATAGAAGAAGAACCCCACTCGAAGGCCTGGGAAATGTTCTTTGATGGCGTAGTTAATGTATTTGGAAACGGGATCGGAGTTGTCCTCATTTCTCCTGATGGTAAACAATTCCCGATCGCAGTCAAGCTTGATTTTGAATGCACCAACAATATGGTGGAATATGAAGCCTGTATCTGTGGATTGCAAGCCGCCGTAAGATTGAGAATTAAAGAAATAGAGGTCTTCGGGGATTCTGCACTAATAATTTACCAAACTAAAGGAGAATGGAAGACCAAAGATCCCATGTTGGTCCCTTATCAGAAATTCCTTACAGAGCTAACTAACCAATTTGAGTCCATAGAATTTCACCATTTACCACGATGCAAGAACTCGTTCGCTGACGCTCTGGCCACCCTAGCAGTAATGCTTGACATTAATTGTGGGGTCCACTTCCAACCCATTAGGGTGGAATATAGAAGCACTGAAGTCCATTGCTCGACAACTGGCCATGGGTTTCTTCCTTAGCGGAAACACGTTATACAAGAAAATACCAGATGGAGTATTGCTCCATTGTGTTGAAGCAGCCGAAGCCAACCAAATTTTGACCAAGGTGCATGAAGGGGTATGTGGGACTCACTCCAATGGACATACCTTGGCGTGTCAGATCCAAAGAATAGGGTACTTTTAGATGACACTTGAAAGTGATTGTATTGAATACGTTCGCAAATGCTACAAATGCCTGGTTTGCGCAAATAGAATAAATGCCCTATGCTCCACAGCACCACTACTCCTTGGCCTTTCTCTGTGTGGCGAATTGACATCAATGGCACCATAAATCCTAAGGCGTCAAATGGCCACCGCTTCATCCTAGTGGCCATTGATTATTTCACCAAACGGATAGAAGCAATCTCTTATTCCAAAATAACACAAAAGACGTTCGTGAGCTTCCTGAAAAACATTATCTGCAGATACGGAGCCCAGAAAGGATGATTACTGATAATAGAACTAATCTGAATGGGTCCGAAGTGCAAAAGGTTTGCGAAGAATTCGGGATAGCTCACCACAATTCGGCACCGTATTGCCCCCAGATGAATGGCGCTGTTGAAGTAGCCAACAAAAGCATGAAAAAAATAATCGAAAAGATGGAGACTACATACAAGGACTGGCATGAGATATTGCCCTTCGCTTTGCTCGGGTATCGCACCACTGCCCGCTCATCGACGGGAGTTATCCCTTTTTCACTCACATATGGCATGGAAGCTGTTTTGCCTATAGAAATACAAATTCGTTCTCTACGAGTCATCCCATAAGCCAACCTCGATGAGGATCAATGGGTACAGAGCCGTTACGATCAAATTAGTTTGATTGATGAAAAGTGCTTAAGAGCGATGGGCCATGGACAGTTATATCAAGCAAGAATGTCTTGGGCTTTTAACAAAAAGGTACAACCCCGATCATTTAAGGAAGGAGATTTGGTGATAAAGAAGATATTACTAAACCAAAACGACCCTAGAGGAAAATGGACTCCGACATATGAAGGACCATTCTGGGTCAAACTTCTACGCTTAAAAGTCTACTCATTGGGGAGGATACTCGACTTGCATATGTTTGGTACCCCAGTAAAATACCACGGGATCACAAGGCACTTTCCTAGAGAAAGTCACCACTAGTTTCTGGTGATTCTTAATATTCAAAATGTACCAGCTTTGACTCATAATATTGAAATGATAATTATTCTTCCAATAAATCTCTCTACTCCTTTTTCCCAAGCCATGCGAGTCTCATATTATTGTATTGTTGATTTAGAACAGTAGATAGAAAAAAACATGCGTTAATCCTGCAATTCTTTTCTTTGCTCATGAACGATTGATTGATTTAGATGACAGGTAAACAACTCAATATCTCAGGTCACTCCCAAAATCTGGAAATTATACGGGAGAGCTGGCTGATCCTAGCAAGGGCTGGGCTAGGACGGTAACTCATTGTATTAAGAAGCTCTCAAAGCATTCAGAGAGGCCAATCATCTTTGCCAAGGTAATATTCCCTTAAAAGGTATCTTACATTTTTTCCTTGGGATCACGATCTAAGTATCCCAAGATTTGGATATTCATGACCTTGCTTATGAAAATTGCCCTTTACTAGAAAGTTAGTAAGACTCTGCTAGTTTGAATTCTTAGAAATTCAACCAGATCCCACCAGTGAGTGTTTTGGGATCTCGCACCCACTTTTAAAGTTAAAATCCTGCCAATGAGTGTTTTTGGGGTTCGATGCCTATCATTGGTTCCCACCGACAAATGTTCGGGAGATCCGACCAGCTCTCACCATTAAGTTTTTCGAGATCATGTGCCGTTTTTTAACTGAATCCTACTGATAAGTGTATTGGGATTCGACATCCTATCCCACCATTGAGTGTTTAGGGATTTAATGCCCATCTTTTAATTGGGTCCCACTGACAAATGTTCAGGAGATCCGACCAGATCTCACCATTAAGTGTTTCGAGATTAGACGTTGTTTTTTAAAGTGAACCCCACCGATAAGTGTTTTGGGATTCGACATCCTATCCCACTCTTAAGTATTTTGGGATCGGATACAGGAATCAAGATCCCACCAATGAGTGTTTAGGGATTTAACGCCCATCTCTTAATTGGATCTTACCAACAAATGTTTTGGAGATCCGAACAGACCCCGCCAGTGAGTGTTTCGGGATCTAGCACCTACCTTTAGAGTCAAGTCCCACCCATAGGTGCGCTGGATTTCGCACTTTATCCCACCGATAAGTGTTTTGGGATCAAATATGAAGGACCAGTTCCCATCAGCGAGTATTCAGGGACCTGACACTTACTCCATTAATGGACGAATTCTACCAGAAAGTTTTCTGGGGCCCAATAGAATGAGTATTGAATTCCCCACAAAGCAAAAATCGAGGGATTTTTAGGTACCTGTTGCGACCCATAGGGACAAGAGATTGTGACTGGTGACACAGGTCGCGATGTACAGGGTATACACGTTGCGACGGGTGTAGGCGTTGCGAGCCACGACGTAATAAATGATAAGCGTCGCGACGAGAGGTATTTTTCGTCGCGACCCCCCCAACGGAGCAGTCAAACGATCGAGAGTTGACCAAAAAGGCGTCGCGACGGAAACACGTGGTGCTTCGCATTTGGCTCTGGTGGACGGCCTCATAAATGAGATCGTCACGACGGGTACCTCACCTGTCGCGACCCCTATGGCCGAAAATGCTATTTAAAGAAAAACAAAAACGCTTTGGGGGTCACGACTCCTCTTTCCTCTCAAACTTTCTTACTTCCTCGTGAAATTAATCCGGCCAAAAGGAGATTCTTGAATCTCACTCCATTCCCCCTGATCCAGATTTCTTCTTGGCTCCCAGATCTTCTAGGTATGTGAAATAACACATGGGGGTCGCGACAGTCTCCCTTACACGTCGCGACCCCCTTCTTCTTCATCTTCTGGGTTGTGATGCTTTGGTACACACGTTACGACCCTCTGGCTTCCAGTTCGCGACGGGCATGAGCACACGTTGCGACCGAAATCTTTCATAGGATCATTTTTTTGGGTAATTAGTTTTATTTTCTAGCACTAACCCAAAACCTATTCTTTTAGGAAAATGGTTCGCTCGAAGAGATTCCGCACAACTGCCTCTTCATCATCTCAGCCACCGGTGGATCCTGATCGCTACCGGGTCGCTATATAGGCTAGATCACTGAACCCGGAGCAAATCATGGAGAGGCTGGAGATAAGCCCTTCTTTCACAGACGACATAGAGTTCTATGGCCTGCAGGACCTGTTGCAGGTGGCAAACAAGAGGAACGTCCCCTTGGTGTAGCAATACCATGTAGCATACGCCAGCACTCGTTTTAGATCATTCATACTGAGGGAGAGTGCCCTTCCAGAGGTGACGCCTCAGCACTTCGCCGAGATGTACAACCTGAGGATGGAGCCCAACTGTGTCTTCGCATAAACCCTTGTAGGGTCATACCCAAAGGAAGACATCGCAGCAGCCCTCATCTGCCCACGAAGGGACACATGGAAATCCAAGAGTGGGCTCAAGAGGAGGGGCACCCACCATATGTCTAAGAATTAGCAGAACTTTCTCGCTAGCAACGTTCTCCCTTTAAAGCACAAGGAATCTCTGAGCAAGAGACTGAGGGTCCTCATCTACCTCATAATGAAGAGAGCCCCACTTTTTTTTCCCACTATCTTGTGTGAGGAATTTCACAGCAATGCCAATGATTTCGAGTTGGAGCCAGGGCCCAAGTATGCACCCAATGAAATCAGCTTCCCACACTTCCTCACTGCATTCTGCAAACGCTACCAGGTCACTCGCCGGGCGTTAGACTACTAGGAGCCCGCCACTGCTTACTGCATGAAGGTGGATCAAAACATGGAAGATTTCCCTCCACCCAACGAATTAGAGTGGGAAGATATTCTTTGAGACAACCCCGAGCCCCAGCCAGAGCCGCAACAGGATCAGCCCCAGGGGCAAGACATCCCCGCAGGACCAGAGGCATGACGTATCGAGGCTCTGACTCAGGAGATTCAAGAGCAGAGGAGAGAGATCCAGGAGCAGAGAATATGCAGCAACAGCTAGAGATAAGGGAGTTGCGAGAGGATGTGCACGGGCTACAAGGAGGAATGCGATCGTTGTTGAGGCATTTTCACCTATTTGAAGATGTTGTCCCTAGGCCATTACCCGCGGTACCCTCAGATAGTGAAGGAGAAGGCGGCGGGGATGAGTAGAGGAGAACCATCTAGAGGCCTTAGGAATTATTTTTCTTTATAGTTTTGTTTGCTTTTGTACCCCAAAAATTATGATATATATGACAAAATTCAGTTTCTTTTCTTATCTTTACTTGTTCCTTTAGCTCCAAAGAAAAACTAAAGAGGGGACTCTGTTAGCACCGCCTTTTGTCCGCCCAAAAATAAGTAAGAAATTAAAAAAAAATAAGAGGAAAAAATAATAAATAATAAACAAGGATAAAGAGTAAAGAAGAAGAAAAGATGAAAGAAAGAAAAAGGGGTTGGGGGACAAAACAAAAATAAGGGGTCGCAACAGATAGTACCACCCATTGCGACCCCCTAGCGATAAACAGAACCCGCCGTGACGCATTGTCGCATGTGTCGCGACCCCTACTGTATTTATGACGAATTCAATCAGGATCTCCAATGAAGGACCCGTCGCGACGCATAGGTCCATACATCGCGACCCCCTCGCATTTATTGTGAATCAAATCAGATCCGGGATTGATACCCATCGCGACGGGAAAACCCATCCGTCGCAACCCCCAGCGCCATAAATGGCCGAATTTCTTTCCTGGAATAGCTCCCTCCGGCCTACTATAAATTAAACGCCACACTTCATGAAAAGGGACGAAAGAAGAGGGAAACAAAAGGCTGCGAAGAAGAAATAAGAGGTAGAAAAATACTTCAAATATATCCCATTGTCTTTTTTTCTTTTTCATATTAATCCAGCCATACTTTCTTGATTGCTTGGTGCTTTTTGCTTGTGTAGTTCCTTTTTCGGGTTATAACCCCTTGGTATATGTGATACAACCCCATTCTTGACTTGAGCACCCAAAGATATTCTGTCTTGTCTTCTTATTCCTTTTCTGGAAAAAAAAAATGAAAAGGGGTCCTTCCCTGTGAAACGACAGAGGGGTCAAGACGTAATAGATCAACCTTCGCGACCCCCACTGTCACGGTAATCAGGGGTCGCGACGTATTGCACTACCCTTCGTGACCCCCTTACTTCTGGGAGACAAAATTAATTATTTCCTACTTGGTAAATATCATTCCTTTATGTGTAACCTAGTGCCACCAAGAGACCTTTGTCTCTATAGGAGTACTAGTCTTCACGCCATCTGGGCATGTCGCCTGATGAGCTTACACACGTGCACATTTCTGGAATTTCTATTGCTTGAATATATAGCATGGTAGATAGATACCAAAAGGATTAAGCCTCTTTAGGTACATCACACTGAGAGTCTATCTAATCTTTTCCTTGATGGTTCCCCCTCACTCACACACTTGTATGTCACAGCAACTACGTGGGCTTTGATCCCTCTTTGACGGTACGTAGGCCCTAGGCTCTTATCCTAGTTCAAGCCCTCCCTCATCATTTTCCTTGATTGTGTATATTTTAAAAGGCCAAATAATTTCAATATTAATTTTTAGGGTAAGCATCTTCGGACGGGAGAAGAGTTGTGCCTAACACCTTCCCTTCATCTCAAGCAGACTCCCAAATCTAAACTTTTTTTTTAAATGTAAGAATTTCTAAATTTTAAGATCTATCTTTCTTTTCCAAATTTTAATGGAAAATGTGGTGGTGACTCCCGTCGAAGGCTCCGGTCTTCACAATGATGGAGCTTTTGAGGTGATGGACCCAACTCTAAGATTAAGAAGGCGGTGTATCGTATTAGGAGTGTCGAGTCTTACTTCCATGTGTTCGGAGTCTATCTGTCTGTTGAGTACCCCGGGTGAGGGCCTTTTTATACTAAGTGCGTAGGAGGACGTGTTCGACCCACGTTCTCGCTCAACGTGGGTCGACCCATGACGTTCGAGGGCCTCCCATGTCTCTGGTGCAAGAGCTTAAGAGTGGAGACATGGGTACCAGCCACGTATGAAGCGAATGGGTGGTGCCACGTGTCGCTAGCGTGAGCTCTTGCAGCCCTTCTAGAAGGCTAGTGCCACGTGTCCAAAGAGGGGTGGGTATATTCCGTAGTTACATAAGTCCCCCAAGTCCACGGGTGTCAGGCGCTCGTGGACTTAAGTTTCTTTTAGCAAGCTAGTTAAGGAAAATTTCTCGCTAGATGTCTTTAGCCAAACGAGCCCGTTCGCTAGTTAGTCTGACTATTTTGGTCGGTCGTCTGGTTGAAGGGGTTTCACGTGTTTCTTCCTGATTTCCTTTGAAGGAGTAGGATTTTAAGAGTGCCATGCGTCCTGATCTGGACAGCTGGCTGCTTGGCTTCCCTAGCAAGTGTGTTTGAGCCGTCTCTATAGGAAGGTATGCGACTTTCCGAGGAGGAGTCATCATTGTATAGAGATTAATTTCTGACGATGCCCTCTGTTAGATATGCAGAGGAAACCCAAAGGTCAGGAGTACTTTGGATATCGAAATGTTTTTCCTGAACAGGCTCACCCGCTGGCTATAGCTAGAGGGACTTTGTGAGGAGCTGCCTTTTGGAGAAGCGTGTTGCCGTTGCCACCACGTGTCATGGTCTGACTGGTTTCCATAGCTTCGGGTGACTTGCAGTTGTTTTTCTTCGTTTAATGCTGGTGCATTTTCAAGGATTGCCATCATTAGCCTTGGTTATGGACTTTCCATAAAGGCCCGTTTATCTCTTCGAGAGACTCTTGAATTCTCAGGGGCTTTTTGGTCTTTGTTCCTCCAGTTTTCGGCTGATGGATCTGGGCCGCACCTTCTTTCCACGTGCTCGGTTGAGACAGGCGATTGTAGCCAATGATGAGTGCACTGGATAATGATTTTTCCGTTGTGAGATTTAAGGGAGGCAGAGATTTTTCGAATTGTCGCGCCTTTGTGCTTCTTATAAATACCCTGCATTTGGAAGTTTTTTGTATTACCTTCTTCGTCTTCAACAATTTCTCCGTTTCAGAGCTTTCCTCTCTAGTTCTCATACCCTTCTCCTTTGTAAAAGTTCTCATCTTCCTTTGTAAAGCTTCAACATGGCTGGTGATGATGACAGTCTTTTTCCTTTCGACTTTACTGATTTGGGGGATCTATCCCCTCCTCCTCTTACCCGTGCTCGAGATAGCAGCCAAAGGGGAAAAATCTAGGTAGGACCTTTCCCCTAGTCAAGGAAGAATCATCGAAGTTTCTGCAGAAGCGACCTGTGGCAGTGGAAAAGTTTTCTGGAGGCATACTTCGTCTTCCCCTGACAAGGTGCGTCGACAAGAGGATTTGAAAGGGAAAATGAGGAGGAAAGATAGGAAAGGAGATTCAAAGGGAGACAGTAGCGATTCCAAGGGGAGAGAGAAGAGGGAGTTTGGGACTATTGGGGAACCAAAGAATAAAGAAGGGGTTCAAGAAGCCATCTGGTGCGGGTTCGAGGCCTTCGTCTCAGGTTTCTCAGTGGAAATCAGATACGGCGGATGCTAGGGTGGTGGCTTTGGTAGAGGGTACTTTTCCTCCTTCTGTGCCTATCCGTCAATAACCTATGAAGGTGGTTTTGTTGTCTCGCTCCGTGACTCTGGATTTTGCTGGAGGTGTTGAGGGGCCCGCGAGCAAGAAGGCTCAGATTGAGCGAGCGATTGAGAAACCTGTGAGTGACCCTTCTGCGGGGGAGAAGTCCATTGCAGATGAGACAATGGCTGAGGTTCCAGCTGGGGGAGCCAGAGCTAGTGAAGCGGCTGAAAAATCCGGGACCCTCGTTGTTGGAGAGAATGTAGTGGTGAGTCAAACGATCGCAATGGAGGATATTTGTTCGGGCTTAGATGTTGACCCGTTCAAGTTTGTCGAGCTGCCGGAGGGGGAGCCTCCTTTTGACCTGGTAGCTTTGGGCAGGCATTTTCCGGTGGATATGGTCGAGAGGGCTGCTAGGGGGCTGGATACTAATCCCCTGACTATTGCCATTCGCGCCTTTGGCAGCGTTGCCAAAGGGTTGGCTGAATTTCATCAGGCTGGAACTGTGTGGGAGAAGCAAGTGGTAAGCATTCCCTTTTTCATTCGTTCTTGACTTAAGGTTTTTGGGTTGCTGACATTTTCTCATTTCGTGCAGCACGACGTCCGTCTTCATTGAGACCAGCTTCTTGGGTTTATAGCTTCTAGAGGCAGCTCAGAAGAGTTTGGAGGATGTGAGCGAACAGGTGTCTGCGAAGGAGGTGGAGTGTGAGAACTAGAGTCGTGAGGTAAAGTCCTTGACTCATGAGGTGGTTCGCCTCAAAGCCGAGAGTGCTCAGCCTTCCGAGGTTAGGCTTTTGCAATCAGAGTTGGAGAAGACTCGCAAGGAGCTTGCCATCCGTCGAGAGGACATGGAGAAGCGCCGACATGAATTGCACTATCTTCGTGAGGCTTTGAAGAGTGCCGAGGCTCACGCCAGCAAGAATCTTGCGAGGTGGCTAGAGGTTGAAAGCAGGGTGGTCGACGTTGCTGACCATCAAGGAGAGATGCTGGCACAGAGAATGTATGCGATGTTGCTAGCGATCGAGCAGCTTGAGCGTCTTCATGGGGAGTGGTTCCCTGCCGAGTGGGTGGCTTCCGTGCATCCTTCTCTGGAGCTTCTTGATGGTGAACTTAGAGACTTGCTAGAGACTGATCCTCCCTTGAACATAGACTCTCTCTGCCATTTGGATCGCCCGCTGGACCATCAAGTTCTTTCCATTGTCGGTGGGCGTGCTCCAGTGATTGGAGTTACTTCTCAGCAGTTGGCTGAAGTTGTCCAGATGAGGCCGTCGGGAGATGTTGGAATTGTCAAGCCTGGGGAGGCCGCAGCTAACATAGATCTTGGGAGTGCCCAAGAGTAGGTTTCGGTAGGGTTTTAGGTTTTGTTCCTTGTAATAGGCGGACGCCTTCCCCTTTTCTTACATTAATGAGAATTAATGTTAAAGTTGCAATCTCTTGAATTGTCTCTCTTTTCACTTCTAGGCAAAAGGATTTCGCGTGAGTACACTCTTATGAATTGCTTGTCTTTTCACTTCTGGGTAAAAAGATTTCTGCATGAGTATCGTGTGTGATCAAGAAGGTCGCATGTTTTCGCTAGCGTGTTTCATGTGAACGTTCGTTCTGTGTTTTCGTGCCCGAGAGGCTTTTTTAGATGTTGCCATGCATCGGGGGAATCTTAACTTGGCCTTAGTGGCTCTTAAGCATTTTCTTTGGGTGGTCAGCCCTATGCCCATCCTTGGAACTTTTTGCGAGTTGACTTTGCGAACATTTTTGGTATAGGCTATGTCTTTTTCAAGAAAAAGGAAAGTTTTGATTAATGGTAAACAAAATGATTACATTTGAATAGCCTTAGTTAGGCTGGCAATAATAATTGAAATAAACGGAGACATGTGAAATTTAACCGAGAAGTATTTCGGGTGTGCAAAGTTTGTTCAGAGTTTAGGCGGAGGCCTGGTCCGGGCGGGCGGAGTCTTGGGGATTTGCTTCTAACTCTTTACCCTTAGAGGGTTCCTTGCGTGGCTCTTTGGGACCAGGGCGAGCGACCTTGATGGTCTTGGTTAGGCTTACCGCGTAGCAGGCTCGCACTAGTTTTAGGTCTGCCATGATTTCTCCGACCCCGTGTGGTGTCGGGAATTTCATAATAAGCTGTGCGGTGGACACTATAGCTTTGAGTTTGTTCAGGGACGGTCGCCCGAGGATGGCGTTGTACGCCGAAGCTGCTGAGACGATGATGAAATCCACGTCAAGGCTCGTTACCTTTGGTAAAGTGCCCATAGTTGTGCGGGCTGATATGATTCCTTCTGCAGGAACTTGAGCTTTAGAGAATCCCATGAGCGTGCCGGGGAAGGGGTTCATGTTAGCCTCGTTTAACCCAAGCTTCTTGAAAGTGTCGAAATAGAGGACATCCGCTGAGGATCCTTGGTCTATTAGGATTCACTTGACTTCGTAGTTGGCAATGACCGCGGTCACTACCATTGGGTCGTCATGAACTGGCCCTTTGAGGTTCGTGAGGTCGAACGTGATGGGATCTCCTTTTCGTTCTTCACCTTTTCTCTTATATTTTGGGACAAAGTCGAGGGCGAGTATAGAGCGTTCTACCATTTTCTTGTTTTGCAGTTGTGAGGTGGTTCCCTTCTGTAACCCGCTGGCAATGACGCTGATAACCCCGCGGGTAGGTGATTGGTCTTCGATGTCACTTGGGCGTTCCGTATTGGCTCTGCCTTCCTCCTTAATGTACTTGCCCAACTATCCTTTGCAGATCAGATCCTCAATCTAATCTTTTAAGTGGATACATTCATTAGTTTCGTGCTCGTAGTCCTTGTGGAATTGGGAATACTTGGATTTATCCACTGGTATCCCAATCTTCCGCCTCTTCATCTATGGGGGAAATTGAGCATGTCTGAATGATAAATTTCCTCAAGGACCCCGACATGTGATTTGTTAAGCGGAGTGTAGTTGGTGAACCATCCTCTGGGAGGCATTCGAGGTTGTGGCGACAAGCGCTTTCTGTTGTTTTTCTCTTTGGGACTTTGGTTGTCCGTCGCTGTCTTCTGCTTCTTTTTCTCAGATCGCTCCAGGTCGGTCCTGCTTAATAGGAATTTCCTCATTTTATCCTTGGCAATCTGGGCGTTCTCCTCTTGGATGAACCATTCTGCTCTGTCCATTAGCTCCTGCAGGGTAGAGACAAGGCATTTATTGAGTTCCCCGTAGAACTGCGAGCATTGGAGGCTTTGCTTGATGACAAAGATTGCAACGACGTCTTGGAGGCCCCTAACTTTAAGTGAGAGCTTAGTGAATCGAGCTAAGAAAGCTTGTAAAGTTTCTCCTTCTTTCTGGTGGAAGCCGATGAAGGAATCCTCGTTCTTCTGGTACTTTTTACTGCTGGCGAAGTGGGTGAGGAACTTTTGTGCCAATTGTTCGAAGGTGTGAATTGAGTTCGTGGGCAGTAGTGAAAACCATCTTAAAGCCGCTTCCTTTAAGGTCGAGGAGAAGACTCGGGATTGCTGGCCGTCTGTCATGCCGAGTATTGACATGGCTAAGTTGAAAGTGTTGATATGGTCTCGTGGATCAGTTTCTCCTCCATAAGGCTCTATATGGAAGGAAATTTTGAAACCCATGGGCACAAGTTCATTCATGACTTGTTGTAGGGGCGTATGGGTTGTAGGCTCCTGCCCAAGACATATGCAAGTAAGACCATGGCAGGTGGTTCAGGACAGGTGGTCGCGGGTAATTCGTGGGCAGGCATACTGCTTGTCCGGTGACCATCGTTGGACCAGGTGGAATTGATGGCTGGAGAGTTGGTGCTGTTAGTGATAGCCGGGCGAACTCCATTGGTATGGTTTCGAATTGTATTGCGGGTAGGCCGATAGGGCCGCTGGAAGGGCCCACGGATGCGTTGTATGGTGCTACCAGTATTTGGACGCCCGTATTTGCTTGAGGCGGTTGTTATCCTCTTCCCACTGTTGTTGATGTATGGCTATTATCTCTGCCTCAAGTCGAGCTAGCTCCATCTCATGCGAGGTCCTCGCTGGTTCTGTTAGCTCGTGGTTGCTAGTTGGAGGGCATGGGTTATGCGGCATGCCATAAGGATGCTGGGGGCATGTTTCCTCCTTGGTTGCTGGCGTCTGGACAACGGTTTCTGTGATAGTTACTTATGCTGTCGAGGTGTTCTGCAGTTGGTTCGTATTTGAGACTCCTACTTCAGGTGTGGTAACGTCAGTCGTTCCCTGCCTATTACTTGTGCTACGCCTTGGAGCGCTTGCAACGGTCGTGGCCGTAGGAACATTTAAGTCGGTCATTTTCAAATTTTTCCTGTAGGTAAAATTTAGAACATGGGTTTCTGAGTGTTAAATATATACTCCTACTCCCCGAAAAAGAAATGCCGTTTAGCGGTAGAGTGCTCAAGGCATTGTGGTCTGAGAAAGACAATGGTGGGCGCCAATGTAACTGTCATTTTTGGTTCAGACAATTCTAAGTTAGAATTAAGGACCGCAAGGGGTCTTAGGCTTGGGGGACTTGTCCTTAGGTGAGAACCTAGGTGCCTTCGTACCCTTATGAAGGGATCAAAGTCCACGTAGTTCGCTGTGTTAACGTCCGTAGGAGCCGTTAGGCGGGATTGTTACCTGTAGGTGACTGTGTGCGGCTAGGATGTGTGTAGGGTACTCCTGGCGGGCGAGCCACTTGTTGGAGGTTGCCTTAGACTGAGAGAGAGCAAGGATCTCTCTGAGCTACTAGGAGCTTTACTGATGGAGATCCCTAGGACGGAGATACACTAGTTGATGATGGAGCTTATGAGGTGATGGACCCAGCTCTAAGATTAAGAAGGCGGTGTATCGTATTGGGAGTGTCGAGTCTTAATTTCGTGTGTTTGGAGTCTATCTGTTCGTTGAGTCCCCTGGGTGAGGGCCTTTTTATACTAAGTGCGTAGGAGGACGTGGTCGACCCACGTTCCTGCTCGACGTGCGTCGACCCATGATGTTCGAGGGCCTCCCATGTCTTTGGTGCGAGAGCTTAAGAGGGGGGACGTGGGTATCAGCCATGTATGAAGCGAATGGGTGGTGCCACGTGTCGTTAGCGTGAGCTCCTACAGCCCTTCTAGAAGGCTAGTGCCACGTGTCCTAAGGGGGGAATATTCCGTAGTTACACCATTCAATCAACCGATCGAACTCTTGGAGTACCGATTTAATTGATAGAAACTCATCTCACACATAAATTCCACCTATTATTCAGACCGCATTGAAGCAAATGGGGAATAATCGATCACATGGGTTCAATCAACATACACCATGCCATTTAAGTGTTCGAATATAAACTCTACTAAGATTAATTATACGCACACATCAGAAAAGGAATTCATTGTCGAAATAAGATCAAGATTATTCCTACTACAATTTAGCTATTTTATGGTACGGGTCAAAGTACACTCACCATCTACCCTTATGGATCCAATCCCTACTATCACCATGAAACAAATCCATAAGTAGAAAAGTAAAATGTGCAACATTAAAATAAAAATGAGATTTTCCTTATTAAAATCACTGGCTCAAGATCATCGCTCATCCTCTTCAAAGGAGAAGAGATTTAGCCAAGCATATGGGGGGAGCTATGGATATCCCCACAATACTAACGATGGAAGAATTAAAATAAAATAAAAGAATAAAAAGTACAAATCAGAAAATCTAAAGAATAATGTAGTATAGCCTCCACAAATCTAAGAAAAGAAAAAGCTCTCTACCCTAGAAATGAGACCTTCTATTTATAGCCTTAAGTCTCTAGGTCAAGGTCTTCAAATTATGCCTCCAAATGGGCCAAAACGTTAAGCCCTTTTAGCCTTACCACAGAGTTTTCTCTCTCTGTGTAGACACCTCATTTTGTCTGGGCCTAGGCTACCAAAACCTTAGGAAATAATAAGAGAAAATGGCCTAAATTTTTATTGAGTAAGAGATAAAAACGACCCAGCGTAAGGAAGTTGAAAGAGGTTTGAGTCTAGAATAGAGACCGATGAAATTAAGAAACAAATGGAAACTTTTCAAAAACTAGAAATCTGGCAGTGTGTAAAAATTCGATCACTGTAGCTTCATTTCAAGTCATTAGGCTCCAAAACCTATTCCATTGCGTAGAGAACGAAAAAAAGATGAAAATCGATATAAAGTTTGTGAAAAAGGACACCAGACGAGAAAGTTATAAACATTTGAAGTTTTCGGGCCATCGCTAAAATTTTGGCCGCAGCCACGCCTAAGGTGGCCAGTGGCCACAAAGATTTGGCCATGACCGTAAATGCCACCACCGATGACGGTCGTGGCATACCAAGTTTGGCTGCGGCTGTCCACCTCTTAGGGGCAAAATTTACCATTTTGCCTCTCCCTTCCATCCCTGTAATAGGGTGCGATTTCCCTTCATTGGGCACTAATTTTGAGAGTTCAAGAGAGAGAGAGAAACTCTCTAATTTTAGAGAGAGAAAAGGTCCCTAGCTAGGTGAGTGACTCAGGGTCAGTGGATGCGGTTCGGAGTGGCTTGGTGATCAGGTAAGGGTTTTAATTATTTAATTTAGCATTTCTTTCTTGTTTTTAATTGTTTTAATTGCATTAAATCATGTAGAAAATTAGGAATTTATCGCTTCCTGCATTATAGGTGCTAGAGAACCCCTATGTTCATCTATGCACATCGTGCTAGCTGGACGGATTATATTTGTTGAGCATGACCAGATTGCATACATACATCTGATTTAATTATTTAATTTAACATTCCTTTCTTGTTTTTAATTGTTTTAATTGCATTAAATCACGTAGAAAATTAGGAATTTATCACTTTCTGCATTAGAGGTGCCAGAGAATCCCTATATCATCTGTGCACGTTGTGCTAGCTGAATGGATTATGTCTGTTGAGCATGGCCAGGGTTGTATACATTCATTTGCATCATTATTGCTTCGTAGATAGGTGTCCTATAGGCCAACATGCCTCTGTGAGCACAACACTTGTGCACTTTTGAGCCTCATATGCTTGGCGCGCGCATCGATCTTGTTCCTTTGAGCACATCTTTGGTGCAACGTCTGGGTCCCATGTATCTAGCAAGGTTATTCTTCAAGAGGTACGCATTCTTAATTATTTAATTTTACATCTTTGTTTGATTTCATTACATTTAAAGCATTTAAAAATTAGGATTTTACTGTCTTTCTTTAGAAAAGCGCCAGAGAGCCACTATGCTTTTCTGTGCGTGTCATGCTAGTTAGACGGATTAGATCTGTTGAGCACGATCAAGACTGCATACTTGCATCTGCATCATCACTGCTTGGTAGATAAGTGCCCTCTGACTACCATGCCTCAGTGAGAGCATCACTAATGCGCCATCTAAGCCTCATATGCTTGACGTGCGCATCCACACACACATACACACCTACATGAGCATACACTACAAACTACATGGACTCTGATCCCTCTTTGAGGGTACGTAGGTGATAAGTCCCTATTTTATATAATATTTTCTATCGTATTTTAGGGTTCTTATTATATTTTATTGACTTAATTGCATTAATTATGATAAATTTGGTTGAAGGGTAATTACATGAAAATAATACAGAAAATGGCTAAATTGTTATATTTATTTGATTAGTATTTAATTATAAATTTTGGGATGATTTATTTTAAATTGGACTTATTATTTTTGCTTTGTAGGTTATCTTAAAAGTATTGAAGAGAAGAAGAAAAAGCCAAGAAAGAAAGGAATGTAGTCCAACACTTAGAAGCCCAAGATCCAAATTCATCACCCATGATCCAAACCTTCTCAGCTTACCCAATGGCCCATTGTGTTCCATTCACATCATGCCATGTTGAAGAAATTCCTAATTTCTGGGTCCTAGGCGGCCACTTTTTCCAATTTTCCCTCTCTCAGTTTGTTGGACACCGCACATAAACTTTCCCCCCAATTTTTGGTTGCTCTGTTTCGGCGCCTCCCTCCATCCCAATTCTCTCTCCAACATCACTTCCAATCCTTTCTTCTTCTTTCCGTTCATCATTCCATCATCATCTTTATCACACACCCTTACATTTTCCCCTTCTTTATTCACACCACACAATCACCAAACTCTTCCATTTTTCTCATTCCATTAACACCTCTACACTTCATCTCTACCATATCATCACATTACCTCTTCCACCTCTTCCCTTGAACCCATTCCATCATTACCCATTTTTCATCAAGTGTCAGTTTGTGTTTGGCACAGGCTCTTCTTCTCCAAAAGAGGGTGTTCACCATTTCATCATCATCTCATTTTTATGTTTAACATCATGGTTGAAGTGAAGGAGTTCTCCAATTCTTTATCCATGAGTGGCTAGTAATTTTTCTTCTCAGAGATGGAGATTAGGGCTTGAGGTTCCTATTCTACAAAGGGGAGTTATTTTGTCTCAATACTTAATTTTATATTGTATATTTTATTCTAGTTCTAGGATTATCTTCATGCAATTTACAATCTTAGATTCTGGATACATTGTCTATGCATATTGAGTAACTATGATTTAAATTGGGTTTGATAACTTGATGATTGTATAGAAATATTGTCTTTACAATGCAATTAGAAAGTATTTTTTATCATGTTCATGACTAGAGGATATAATCTTGTATGCTTGTATTTGATTGTCTCAATTGAGCAATTTTTAGAAGAGTAACAAGTTGTTTTTGTCTAATTATAATCATAAACTAAGTGGTTCTTAATTGTGTCTTTTGGAGTAATTGCTAGTTATGGTAGTAGGAGTAATTATTAAGAAAGAACACAAGACACAAGTCGTACCTTGAGGTTTTCCCTTAAAACTTGGTGAAAAATGAACTCTCATATTCAATTGAACTAGGATAGCTATAATTCCATTTCCAAGAGCATTTCTAATATCAATTCCAACTATTTTCATTTAATCCATTCAAGAAAAATACCAAAAATAGCAATTTAGGTTCTCTTTAGTTTACTTTCATTGCTTTTGTCATTTAGTAGATAGCCCTAAAAACCCAAAACATCACTTTAGTTTGTTAATTGCATGTTTTTTATACTTAGTTTAACCTAGGATCTTGCATAAAGGATCCTTGAGTGAATACGATCCGAATTGTGCTATTGTATTGCATTTTAATTTGGTTAATTTGGTCAATCTTGCGACGGGTTGTGATCAAATTTTGGCACCCTTGCCGGGGAGCCAATTTATTTGGTTCTTTGGTTAGCTAAGTGTCAATCTCTCTTGTGTTGCCTATTAGATTTGTTTTTCTTGTTTTAGGCTTGTGTGCATTTTTTTTTCAATTTTCCTTTGAGTTTATTTAATAAAAAAACTAAAACCAATAAATTTTTTTTTCTTATTACCTTTGTTTATTTTTTTTAGTGCATTGCATATATAGATATAGCTCATGCTTTACACTTCTCAAGTGTAAAGATTTTTTTGACTCTTTGGGAATAGTTTTGTTCATTAAGGTTCATTGAATTTTGATTGTTGCTTTCGAATGTTATTCTGACTGTTTATGAACCAAAGTTTTGAAATTTTACCATTTGATCCAGAAATTGAAAGAACTTTGAGGAAGTTAAGGAAAGAAAAGAAGTAATGAGGCATTAGTAGCAATAGTGTAATTCAAGAAACTAGTATATCTAGTGAGTCTGGTGTGTCTAGTCATTTTGAATCTAGTTTAGAATTTTACATTGATTTACCTTTCACTATGGATGATCAAGATATAACTAGGGATCATAATGAACGAAATAATGATAATGGGAAAGATAGTGAAACAGAAGCATAAAATAATGGGCAAAATGTGAGAAGAAGCATTATGGTAATGACTACTTTTGATGCTAATTTTATTCCTATTAATGTTGTTTGTCCTAATTTTGATGTGAATTTTGAATTGAAAGGTCCTCTTGTTAACGCTTTACCAAAATTTTGTGGTTTGGCAGGTGAAGACCCTTACAACCATTTGAACTCCTTGTACAAAGTATGCGTAAGGATTGATACATCAGACTTCCTCGTCATGTGGCAAATGCATACAACTCATGGGCAAATTTGAAGAGGGCTTTCTTAGAAATGTACTTCCTTGCATCCAGAACTTTTGCATTTAGAAAAGAAATTTATTTAGTAAGGCATATGGATCAAGAGACATTTTATGAGTATCGGAATAGATTTCAAGATTCGCTATCAAAGTGTCCTCATCGTCAAATCCCAGAGGAACAATTGGTCCAATACTTCTATGATGGACCCTTGAATCATGATAAAAGTGTACTTGATGCTGCATTTGGAGGTTCTTTGATTGACAAAACAGCTTAAGAAGCATGGGTGTTGATTGAGAAGATGGCTACAAATAGCCAACAGTATAGTTGTCGGGACACAAGATCTATGAGTGCATTGAGTGATTCTTCAAGCCAATAAGGAGAAATTACTCTCTTTCCTCACAAGTGGAGACATTAATTGCTCAATTGGACAACTTGAATATGCAACATCCAACTTCTCAAGCAATTGTGGCCTTAAGTTGTGAATTTGGTGCTTCAGTTATGCATATCTCTAGTGTTTGTCCACACCATTTTGAGGAGGTGTCAGCTATGTATCAAGGAAATCCCAATACATCTCAGAGATGAGACCCTTACTCCAATACATATAATGAAGGGTGGAGACATAATCCCAAATTTAGTTGGAGAGATGGAGACAATAGAGGCCAAAATAGATTTCAGCAGAGTGGTGGGGCAGGAACTTGTCAAGACAATTCTCTTTCTATTCCCAAAAATGATGAGACCAAGGATTGATGACTCAGATCAGTCAAATGGGTAATATGATAGAAGATGATAAAACAGCTACTAATTCTCAACTCTCCACTACCTGTAAAGAGTTTGAGGAACTATGGGTAAAGAATAACAACGTCACTTCTTTTGTCACTCAACCGTCCAACAATATGTGTGAGCAGCAAGCAAAGAGTGGTGGTTTAATATCCTCCAACACGATCATCAACCCTAAATCCTTGAATTCCATCACTCTTAGAAGTGGCAAAAAGGTGAAGTTTCCTAGTGAAGATGATGACCAAACTGAAGTTGTAGTTGAGGATGTATCAGTGATTCCTAACACATTAAAGAAATCGGAGAGTTTGAAAGAAAAGGAGCTGCTTGTCAAAATGAATCCCACACTTTCCCAACAAGAGTCAGAGCTACAATGTAATGATAATGATCATTCACATGAAAAAATAGAGCATACTTCATATTTTCATGCAGGTTCTGCAAAGTCCAATGGAAGCAAACAACCTGAACAAGGAAAAGCATAAGATAAAAGAGCCTCAAATAATAAAGGTAAGGAGGAGGTATGTATTCAAGATATCGCTTTTTCTCACTCTTATCTTTCAAGCAAGAAAAATGCATTATGATAAGCAAGATAAAGAGATTTAGAATTGTTTAGCAAACTTGAGGTCAATATTCCCCTATTAGAACTAATAAAAAAGGTGCCGCCTAAATATGCTAAATTTCTTAAGGACCTTTGCACACATAAAGAAAATTTAGGCCCAATGAAAGAGTGCAGATTAGTTCTAATGTGTTAGCATTTTTCAATCCTCAAATTCCTATTAAATGCCAAGACCCTAGATCTTTCACTATCCCTTGCACCATAAGTAAGGCAACCATAAATAGAGCTTTGTTAGATTTAGGGGCTGCTATCAATGTCAAGCCTAAGTCCATGTATGCATCACTATGTATAAAAACTCTTAAGCCAATTAGTGTAGTGTTGCAATTAGCTGATAGGACAATAAGGGACCCTCACGGAATTTTAGAGGACATACTTGTTTAAGTAAAGGATTTAGTATTCCCTGCTAATTTTTATGTACTTGATATGACTAATGAAGTGTCACATGATACTACATTGATCCTTGGTAGTCCTTTCTTGAGTACTGCTAATACTATGATTAGCATGAAAGAAGGTGTCATCACTATGGAGGCAGGGGACCAGAAAATTTATTTTAACATGTATGAGGCTATGAAACATCCTTATGAAGATTATTCTTTATTAATGTTATTGATTGTATCATTGATGAGGCTAGAGATGAACATGAATTGAATGTGCATGCTAACATTGATTTGCATGATCTTGATATATATGGATTTGATAAGTCTTCTTCTTTTTCTTCACCTTGTTCTTTTTGTTCTTGTGGAGATGACTTGATATGCATGATTTGTCAAGAAAGTAATTGCTATCTTTCCACTCCACAAGATCTTACTTTTTCTTCGTTAGCAAGTGATGATAGTTCCGAGAAAGGTTTGCTTTGTGATTGTGCAAATATTCAAGCTTTGATGGAAGCTGAATCGGTGATTGGAAGTGACACTTTGAGTACACAAGAAGATAAAACTGACCACCTTCTAGCCACTTCACCTTCTCCTACGCTTCAACAACATCAAAAGCAACCAAAAAATGAAAATTAGAAGCCACTTGCTAATTTTTCTAAATCTGTGTTTTCTCCTCAAACCTTAAGATACTTACATGATCTTATTTCTGATTATGATGCAGATTCGAAGGAGAACCCCAAGCATGTTCCTGCCATAGATCAACCTAGAGTTTATTCAACACCTGGGAAGACCAAAGAGCAAGTTGTGCCACATGAGTTAAATCAGTGCACCCAAGCTGAAACTCAAGAAGGGAGTACTCTTTGATCCCTAGAACTCACTCATTTAATTCCCTCTATTGTTCAACCTCCTGACCTTGAATTGAAACTTTTGCCCTCTAATCTAAAGTATGTTTTTCTAAAAAGTAATGAGAAACTTCCTGTGATCACTTCTAATGCATTGTCTTTAGATGAAGAGGATAGGTTAGTTGGTGTGCTCAAAAAGCACATAGGAGCTATAGGTTGGACATTAGCTGATATACCAGGGATTAATCCATCTATTTGTACCCATAGGATACTACTTAATGAGGAGTCTAAACCTATTAGAAAACCTCAAAGGAGATTGAAACCACTTATTCTAAATGTTGTGAAAAAGGAGGTCACTAAACTCCTAAGTGCTGGAATTATATATCCTATATTAGATAGTGAGTGGGTTAGTCCAGTCCAAGTAGTTCCTAAGAAGAGTGGTATCACTGTGGTTAAAAATGAGCATAATGAATTAATTCTAACTAGGGTACAAAATGCTTGGAGAGTTTGCATTGATTATATGAAACTGAATGCATCAACTAGAAAAGACCACTTTCCCCTTCCCTTTATTGACCAAATGTTAGAAAGACTTGCAGGGAAGTCCCATTATTGTTTTCTTGATGTTTTTTCAAGATACTTTCATATTCCTATAGCTCCGGAAGATCAAGAAAAGACCACCTTTACTTGCCCCTTTGGTACATTTGCATATAGGCGAATGCCATTTGATTTTTGTAATGCTCCTGGTACATTTCAATGTTGTATAATATCTATTTTTTTATTTCCTTGAACAATGCATGGATTTATTTATGGATGATTTTACATTTTATGGATAATCATTTGATTCATGTTTAGACAGCTTAGATAAAATTCTTGCTAGGTGTTTTGAAAAAGGGTTTGTGCTACATTATGAAAAGTGTCTTTTTATTGTTGATCAAGGAATTGTTTTGCCATATCCCACTACACTTAAAGAGCTTAGATCTTTCTTTGGACATGTTGCCTTTTGTAGAAGATTTATCAAGAATTTTAGTAAAATAGTTTTTTGCCATTATCTCATTTGCTACAAAAAGATGTGGAATTTATTTTTTATGATAATTGTAAGCATGCATTTAATGAACTCAAGCAAAGGCTCATATCTCCTTCTATTCTGACTTCTCCCAATTGGAACTTACCATTTGAGATTTCATGTGATGCTTCTAATAGTGCAGTAGGAGCTATGCTTGGTCAAATGGATGGTAAGATTTCTAGGGTTATTGCTTATTCCTCCAAAACTTTGGATACCGCCCAAGTGAACTACACAACCACTGAAAATGAGTTATTTGCCATTGTTTTTGCTTTAGATAAGTTCAAGCCATATTTGATTAACTCGAAGGTTGTTACTTTCACAGATCATGCTGCATTTAAATATCTTTTCAGGAAGCCCTAGTCCAAACCAAGGCTATTGAGATGGATGCTACTTATACAAGAGTTTGATGTTGAGATCAAAGATAGAGCTGGAGCAGAGAACCTTGTAGTTGATCACTTAAGTAGACTTCCAAATCAATCAAAGGGAGTAGATGATTCCGATTTTATTTGTGGTAATTTTCCAGATGCTGCTTGCTTTTCTTTAGTTATTAAAGAGTCATGGTTTGCAAACATAGTCAATTACTTGGTCACAAATTTGATTTCATATTCTATGTCTCCTTTTCAAGTGCAGAAGCTGAAGAGAGAAGCTCAACACTATATATGGGATGCTCCTCCCTTATGGAGGATGTGCAGTGACCAAGTGATCGGAAAATGTGTTCCAGAAGATGAATTTCAGTCCATACTCTTAGCTTGCCATTCTATGGTTTGTGGTGGACACTTTAATGCTAGGAAAACCTCTATGAAAGTTTTAGATGCTGGTTTTTATGGGCCCTCTTTATTTAATGATGCATATAACTTCTATAAATCTTGTGATAAGTGTCAAAGGTTTGGGGGTGATCGCACCCAAAATCAACCTAACTTTAGTGTCCAAATAGAATAAATTATAGATAAAAATATATGATTTTGCACCAAAAAGGTTGAATATTTTGACATAAGGAGTGGAGCCAAAAATATGATAAAATGCCCATAAAATGCACTATTTATTGATATTCTTGATTATCTGTAAAATATAGATCGAATAGGTGCGTTTGATGTTTGTTGAGTGATGCAGGCTTAACAGGGATCAATGGGAAGATATATTCCAAGTACAAGGATTGGAATGAAAGCTAGAACTCATAGCAAGACCCAGAAAGAAAACATAGCAAGAAAGGAGCGGAACCATAGTGCAGAGCTTGCTGCATCGAGTAGAACAGAGCAACACAGCTCGCTATGGTAAGCCATATTACTCGCCACAGCGAGTACTTCAGCTTACAAGGCATGCTGATGTGGACAAGCGACCAGTGATGAATTTTAAAGGAGTTCTAGACAAATAAGGAGTTGGATATGGTTTTAAATTGGTTTGAATTTAAATATTAAATCTCATACCAATTAATACTTATCTCCATCCTATTCCTAATCAAATTGGAGGTCCCGAAAGTATTATAAATAGGCGTCTCACAAGGTGGCAAAGGCATCCATCAATTTAGTGATTCTCACATATTAGTATAGATTAGGTTGGACAGAATATGAGCAGCTAAGTTCTTCTTAGGTTTTCAAGAAGAACTAGTGTAGGCATGAATCGATGGCTCTTCATTAGGGTTTATTAATTTCATTATGCTTTTGTATTTATCCTTTCCAACTTTACGATTGTTTTTGCTATGTTCCGTATGTCATATATTGCTACATTCAACCATGAACGAATGTGTATAAATATGCTAGATTCTTCATAACGAATTAGTAAAGATTTGATTTATATGGAAAAGCACTTAGGTCTTCTGGTTTCTGGAATTAAATACAATTCTATTCTTCGGGTTCTTGATTGCTTGTATCTCTTATCGTGATAATATTAGATTAAATTGATTGACCCGGTCGAGTATTAATTTGTTTAATAGTATCATAAAATCTCTTGATTCATGTTATTGATGTTCCCGGTCGGGGATAACATGAATATTTAGATAGGCTTTCATAATACATGACTTTAATGAATAGGATAAAATTCGAATGAATTAATCATACCTGAATATTTTCTGATTGGCTATGATTGCTGAGATAAATTCTTCTTGGGATCCTATTTTATTTTATTTTACACCCATCAACTCCCTACTCATTCTGCAAATACCTACTTGCTTTGAGATACTAAGCAATTATAGGTTAATACGAAGATTCCACGTCAGATTCGACCCTTGGGTTGGCCAAGTGCTACTCTGAGGTTTTATTTGATCGCGGCCATGACGACCGGATGAAACTTCAATTCAGAGCAATTCGGATTTAGACGATTAAATTGGCGCCGTTGCCGGGGAATCATCAGATTGATCTAAGGTTGCTTACATATCTCAAACAAGTAACTATTTGCTTTTAATTTTCTTTTTCTTTTCTCTAAAAAAAAATTCTTTTTTTCTTTCTCAGGTTTTTCCCTTTCAATTTTTCCAAAAAAAAATTCTTGATATACGTTTCCTTCTTCACCTTAATTTCCCTTCTTTTTCTTTATAAAAATTTTTTTATTTAACTTTTATAATTTTCTTTTTTTTTCTTTTCGTCCTTTATTTTTCCTTCAAAAAAAATATTCAGGTTGTCAAAAATTTTCTTCTTGAGATAATAAAATTTTATGGATAGTTATTTCCACCCTATCTATGGATATGGAGCTTATTACTACCCCTATTGTTATGAAGAAATTCCGACCATGCATCAGCAAAGGTCCAAACATGAAACGAGTAGTTTCAGCAAATTCCCTGAAGAATTATATTGGAGTATAAGTAATCCCTGTGGAAGCCCTAATTTCCTTGGGAGACCATCAAACCCAATAAACCCTTTTGGCCAAACCCTATCGCCCTCAATCACAAATGACTTGGCTAAACTCAAGGATGTGCTCATCCATGGGGTCAAGGCCATGAAAGTTGCATTTGCATAATAATGAATAGAAACCAATAGGCAACTAGAAAACCTTAGGGTACAATTCGAAGAACGGTTCCTCCTGATAGAAAAACGGATAACAAAAAATAACGAGAAGATAGAGGATTTAGCCATCTAAGTCTTGAAAATATATAAAGACCCATTACAAGTATCCTTTTCCTTATCCCCTTACAACCATGATAATAAACCACCTAGTAATATAGGAATAGATAAGCGGCTTCCCACTCTGCAAGAATTTTCCCTTTTATCTTCCTCGGTGCTTAATGATAATGGGAAAAGTATTGCGTCTATAGGTGTGAAACTTCGATAGGAAAGGATATAGAATAAAAGGGCATTGAACTTCCAGTCATTCCACCTCTTCCCGAGCATAAAAAGAAAACCATCCGGTTTAAACTTCAAGAAGAGGAGGGACTCTAGGGAGCTAGAAGAACAGAAAATCACTATCCACCCACGCTCACTAGTCCTTCGCTTGAAAGGAAAATAGAACAACCTGAGATCTTAAAAGAAACACCTCTTGCCCTTCCATAAAAATTAATATTCCTTCTTTTACCCATAAGACAAATAATGTTTGTGATATAGGTATAGAGAATTAAAGTCCTAAAATTGAAACCACCTTAGATCTAGGTGAAGTAGATTTAGCAATAGGGATGGCCGAAGGGCAAGATAAACATAGAATAGGGAATACTGAATGTTCCCCAAAAAGCAGGTTTCTCCTACTGTTTCGAATATTCAAGGAGAACATGCGCATTGGTAAGTCAAAGGGGAATACTAAAAGTTCCCTAAATAACAGGTTCCCCATAATTTATAAAATATTCAAAAAGAACCTGCAACTTGGAAAGGTGAAAGGGAACACTGAAAGTTCCCTAGAGCATAGGTACCTACTACCGCTCCGACTTTTCAAGGAGAATTTGAAGTCGGATTGACCATCTGGATGCTTATTTTATCACCTTATCCTTAATTTTGGTAGCCCTCTAAGATAAGTGTGGGGAACGAAACCTCCCAGTAGTAGTAATTTTTAAGTTTTGTTAGTTTTTCCATTGATAAGTCTTTTGTTCCTTTTTATTTTATTTTATTTTCTGTATTATAACCTGAATGACTATGTATAATTAAATGATGAATGTTGTCTAACTAAAGGCTACTGATGGCCAATATTTTGGTCACGTTCGGTAGCCAAATGGAAAAGGAAAAGGAGAGTAAAAAGTGGGTGGGGCCAACTGAGCCCATCCACTTTTTACTTTTTGGTTTCCTGTACAGAAATCCAAAGAAAATAAAGAATATATATATATAAATATATATGTATATATAATGTCTATTATACCCTTTAATTTGACACAATCATAACTTTCTTTTCTTTTTATTATTTTAATATAAGGGGTAAAGTAGTAATTTTAATACATTCTCATTCCATTTCCATTCCTAAACTCTTACTAACAAACACAGTAAATGCATTCCCTTTCCCTTTCCCTTTTCCTTTCTGCATAAAGAACGTGACCTTTGTTTGCTATGAATGCTTCTGTACGCAGGCGTCCAATCCCTTAAACAGAGACTAACAGGTAAAGGAAGGGATCGGCAAAATGAACCCCCACACATGACATGCTTGATTAAGTGTGGTAGTCTTTGGTTTTCCTAAATACATGCACTTGTAGCAATATATGAATAAACATTGACAACATATACTTTCTTCAGTCATAGTCCATTTAGGGCAAGGTAAGTATTTCTTCCCACAATTACCCGATTTGTTGTGGGTAAAATATTAACTGTCAAATAAGTGTTGGGGGCGGGGAAGAATTAATTAACCAAATAATTTTGTTTAAAAGTTTTGCAATTTGATAATTTTGTTTATTTTCATTTTTTTCCGAATTTTCTCGATTTTATTTTTCAAATTTTGAATTTTTAAACTCTATGATTGAGCCATCGATATTTCACGCCGCAATATCTCTCTTTAATGCATATTCTTATGACTGCTGCAATTGTCTTGTCTTGATAAGTTCCCTTCCGTCTGAAAACTTCTTCTTCTTGAAGCATAGAAGACAATGCTTCTTTTAAGTGTGTGTGTGGGGGGGGGGGATCACTAGAAATTTTAAGACTTTAGGGTCCTGCTAATTATTTCATTCCAGAAAATAAATAGTTGGGTGAATTTTTCAAAAATAAATATCTTAGGAATCAAACCTAGCATGTAGCAATTACAAATTTTTTTCAATAATGAACTAATATGCTTTTCTTAAAATATATTTTTCAAAAATCAATGAGCCACATTTAGGCTTTCCAAACTAAACTTAGGAAATTTAGAATTAGAAAGTTTTTGATTTAGTAAGACTTTTAGGGCGTTAACCCAATTAGAAATTTTTTTATACTATGTAAGATAGCTTGAGCAAATTAACACAGGCATGAGACAGTTGGAAGGATTTTTGAAACACCAATCTGAGTGACCTAATCCTGTTGGAAGGATAAGCCTAAACAGTGTTCTACACATATACATCTATTGAGTTTTTTAAATGCTTAACTTGTTGTCTTCTAGAACTTGTAGTGGGTCTTAATTGAGGCTGACTAGCATGCAAGAACTTGGGAAGATTGAGGCATTCGTATCTTGTACCAGTGCCCAAACACAAGCCTATATATATATATATATATATATATATATATATATATATATATATATATATATATATATATGCATACCCCTATCACCGTGTTATGAGCCTTACATAAGCAGATTCTCCTAGCGTATTTTATTAATATTGATTGTTTGATTGTCTAGGTCAAAAGCTTCTTGTCCTCCCAGTAATGTAAAAAACTTTAGGGGATTCGGTAAACCAAATGGGTTAATCGAAAAGTAAAAAATAAATAAATAAGGTACAAAAGTACCAAAGCACAAGGGTACAATAATAAAAAAGGTACAAAAGTACCAAAGAGCAAGGGCACAAAGTAAACGCAAGGGCATGTATAAGGTCGAAGGATGAGAAGTAAAACCTTTGTTTTCAAACAATCAGGACTTAGTATTTATGCAAAAGAGGCTTATGCTCTTTATTTCTTTAAACAATAAAAATATATAGCCTCCATCAGCAATGTTACAAGCCCAAAAGACCTCTTGACTAGGGACTTGTGTGCAACAGAACAGCGGAGATAGAGATCCTCTTCTAGCGTAGGGTAAGAAACAGGTAAGTATGTTATGAGTGAAATCTTACCCCAATATATTGGTGAGGCAATGAGCGTATTGATAAATTGGTCATATATATTCTTGAAGAAATTCTCATGCAAGATTAATTGGCCGAAGTTATCCTAGGATCAAAATTTACTTGACTACTTGCATGGTAGATTCTTATTCCTAATTCAGAGCACCAACCCTCTAAGTTAGCTTGATCTTGAATGCTCTAGATATAGATATTATTTGTCTAGGAGTACCAAGGTTGAAGTGTGGGGGTTTGATCGCACCCAAAATCATCCTAACTTTAGTGTGCTAAATAGTATAAATTATAGATAAAAACATATAATTTTGCACCAAAAAGGTTGAATATTTTGAAATAAGGAGTGGAGCCAAAAATATGATAAAATACCTATAAAATGCACTATTTATTGATATTCTTGATTATCCATAAATATAGATCGAATAGGTGCGTTGGATGTTTTTTGAGTGCTGCAAACTTAACAGGGATCAATGGGAAGCTATATTCCAAGTACAAGGACCAGAATGAAAGCTAGAACTCATAGCAAGATCCAGAAAGATAACAGAGCAAGAAAGGAGCGGAACCATAGTGCAAAGCTCACTACAGCGAGCAGAGCAACACAGCTCGCTTTGGCTAGCCATATTACTCATCCATAGCGAGTACTTTAGCTTACAAGACATGATGACGTGGACAAGCGACCAGTGATGAATTTTAAAGGACTTTAAGACAAATAAGGAGTTGGAGATAGTTTTAAATTGGTTTGAATTTAAATATTAAATCCCATACCAATTAATAATTATCTCCATCGTATTCCTAATCAAATTAGAGGTCTCATAAGTATTATAAATAGACGTCTCACAAGGTGTCAAATGCATCCATGAATTTAGTGATTCCCACATATTAGTATAGATTAGGTTGGAGAGAATATGAAAGGCTAAGTTCTTCGGTTTCCAAGCTAAGCATATGCATCTTATTGAATTGCTTATAGCACCTTATTCTATTAAGCTTGGTTTACCAATATTATTTACATGAAATGGAGTGTCATGTTTACCTTGCACAAAAAAAAGAGATCAATAAAAAAAAGCAAAAGCAAAAAAAGAAAAAGAAGATATTTAAAGAAAAAAAAAGAATGAAAAGGGGACACTTCCATTGGATTTTTATGGTTACCAAGCATGTTATATTAAAATGTCTTTAATGTATTGCATTAGTGCTATGTTTAATTCTCTCTTACCTCTTTTTGTATGCTTACAGCTTGTTAGTTTCTTTATCCATTCCATGTGGCCATCTCCCATCATTAGAACCCTCTTAAGCCCCCTTGATTCATGAGTCTAGTTGCTACTTAGTGGTGGAGAAAGTAGAATTTTTACAAGCTCATTAGTTTAGGTGGATTTGAGCGAAAGTACCCATATTTGTGAGATGAGAGAAACACTTCATCCTTGAGTGCTCTCCTATGTTCATTCCCATCAATTCAATTGCTTACTTTGACTGATCTTTTCATTGGTTCATTCTATCACTATGCGAGCTTCAAGATAAAATTTGATAGCTCTGTTGCATTCTCTTCTCAAACATGTTAGTCCCTCATTTATTTTTAATGTTATTCTTAGATTGTTTGCACTTGATTGTTTTTGCCTAGGAGTGAGCACATCACTGATGCACCATCTGAGCCTCATAAGCTTGACGCGCGCATCCTCACACAGACGCCTGAATGAGCATACACTACGAACTACATGGATTTTGATCCCTCTTTGAGGGTACATAGGCACCAGGCTCTCATCTTGATTCGAGCCCAACCCTGCATTTGCTTGATAGAACCCCTGAACATTCAAAAGCCAAATCAAATTGAATTAGGGTAACCGTTTACGAACAGAGGACGAAGGGTGCCTAACACCTTCCCCTTGGCTCAAATAGACTCTCGAGCCTAAAATTTTGGTTACAGCTCGGTTTTCTTGACTTTTAATGTATTTTTAAATTATTTACCTATTCTTAGAAATTAGTTTTCTAATGCATTAAAAGAGCACTTTTTTTAATTATTTTAAACTATTTTCACACTCCATTTTCCATTGCATTTTCAAATACCATCACCCCCTTTCCAAGTTTCAAGGATTTAAAAGGAAAACTTGGTGGTGACTGCCTGTCACTAACTGGGGACCCCGACTCCCTTGCCACACTGTGTACCTCCCTATACGTTGTAAGCGAGCCAGTGATTTATGTTCTGCTTCCATTAACTTTTCAAGTTCCTGAGTTGACTTGGCTTTATTTTTCTTCCTTTCCATCTGGTCACTCCTTGTTTGTTCTTGATAAAAGGTCCATGAGAAGTCCCTGAAACACACAGAACTTTGCATCAAAGCTCGACAAATAAACATCCTCAAGAAACTAGATAAAATATGCATTAAAAAACTCATTTGAGCAAGCTTTTATTTTAGCACCTGTAGCTGTCATTTTTGGTTCAGATCATTCTAAGTTAAAAATAAGGACTGCAAGGGGTCGTAACCTTGGGGGACTTGTCCTTACGTGGAAACCTAGGTGCCTACATACCCTTAGGAAGGTATCAAAGTCCACGTAGTTCACCGTGTTAACATCCATGAGAGCCGTTTAGGCAAGGTGATTACCTGTGGGGGGCCGTGTGCGGCTAGGACGTGTGTAAGGTACTCCGGGTGAGCGAGCCACTCGTTGGAGGTTGCCTTGGGTTGTGAGAGAGCAAGGGTCTCTCAGAGCTGCTAGGAGCTTTGCTGATGGAGATCTCCGAGGCGAAGGTGTGTTAGTCGATGGTGGAGCTTGGGATGCAGTGGACCAAGCTCCAAGATTGATGAGGAGGTGTACTGTATTTGGGAGGCTAAGACTAGCTTCTGTGTACTCAAAGTTTGTTTACTTCGTTCCTTTGAGTCCCCCGGGTGAGGTCCCTTTTATACCAAGTGTGGGGGAGGACATGGTCGTCCCACGATCCTACTCGACGTTGGTCGTCCCACGAACCTGAAGGCTTCCCACATCTCTTGGACGGGAGCTTAGGTGGAGAAACGTGGATACTGGCCACGTAAAAGGTGAATGTATGGTGCCATGTGTCACTGACTTGAGCTCCTGCAGCTCTTCTAGAAGCTCAGTGCCACGTGTCCCTAGGGGGAATATTCCGTAGTTACACCACCCATCATCAAAAGCAAGGCATTAATTCATACAAAATGATCAATTAATCCCCATAAAATTAATGATATTTTGGGTGCGATCAATTCCCCCGCACTTAGACCTTTGCACTCCTGGGCAAGAGGTGTTTGCCAAATAAAGTAAATACTTTTATTTTTTTAAGCAAATATTGTCATATGAATATGGTTGTGCAACTTGAATCGACTATCGCTCTTTCTTTGGAATACTATTATGTTGACCATTATTTCCCATTTATTTTCTTTTTGTCATACTTTTATATTTTTCTTCCTTTCATTTTCTTTTCTTCACGTGAGTGTGGTGGCGAGCAGATGGTAGCTCGCTGTGGCGAGCGGAATCAGAAATAAAAAAAATTTGAAAAATAAAGAAGAAGATGGAAAGTAGGAAGAAGAGTGGGAGGAAGAAGATAAAAAAATTGAAAAAGAGATTCAAAATAAAAACAAATACCTGTTCGTTGAAGATGTAACCAACCTTTGGTTCAATCTGATGATTCCCCGGGAACGGCGCCAATTTGATCGCTTTATTTTTCATAACTTCGAATTCATCGAATCAAGATTTCAACTGGTCGTCACGGTTGTGATCAAATAAAAACCTTAAGCAGCACAGGGTGCAACCCAAGGGTGATACGAGCATAGGAGACAATGGTAGAGCTAGAATAATCATGGAGTCTTTGAAGGAGCTCATAGAAGAGATTTGGACAAATCAAATAGTAATCAAGCCTTCAAATATTACTGAAAACGTCATTTACACTATATGGACTGAAGATCGAGTTGTTCAACATATTTTAGGCTTGGAAACATCAATTTGCAGGGCTTGGACCAAGTACTATAGATGTGAAGACTCTTTTAAGCCTAAATCATCATATTTTGGGCCTAAAATGCTTATTTTAATTTGGGTTAATTATTTGTGCGAAAATCGTTATATTTAGGTTTTATTATTTAAAGCCAATTAGTGATTTAAAACAATAATTTCATATTTAATGTTTTAATTAGTTTGGACTTGATGTTTAAAGGTCCAATAGGGTTTATTTTATTTTGGGTTTAAGTATGAGTTGTTAGAAAGATTGAAAGACCCATTAGTTTCTTTTAGGGTTTTATTTGTTAGGGTTTTCACTTGGAGTATAAATACTCCTTTATTTTCTATTGTAAGGGACATGTTGAATGAATTTTGATTGAGTGTGTTTTCTACTTGAAAACTTCTATGTGTGTGTGCAAGTGAGGATGGATTTCTTTGCTTGTTGCATCAAGAGATTGAATCTACTTATTAAAGGTTAGTTTATCTTTGTGGTGTTTATTCATTCTCTTTCTTTTAGCTCTATTATCTGCGTTTCTAAGAACCGGTTTCTCAGAGGTTCAGTAGGGCGAGTGTTTATTCTAAGGTTTTGCTTGATTCAAAGCGTGTGTTGGCGTTTTAGTCTCGATCATAGGCTGGGGTTCCGCATCAAAGGGTCGAATCTCTCATGGAATTTTCGTATGAACCTGCAATTGGTTAGTATCTCAAACCAAGTAGGTTTTTGCAGAATGAGTAGGGAGTTGATGGGTGTAGAATATTATAAAATAGGATCCCAAGAAGAATAGAACCAGGCAATCATGCCCAATCAGAAAGTATTCGGGTATGATTAATTCATTCGAAATTTATCCTATTCATGATAATCATGCATTATGAAAGCCTATCTAATTATGAATGTTGTCCCCAGCCAGGAACATCAATAACATGCATCAAGAGATTTTATGATATTATTAAACAACTAATGCCCGACCGGGTAAATCAATTTAATCTAATATTATCACAATAAGAGATGCAAGCAATCAAGAATCCAAGGAGTAGAATTATATTGAATTCCATAAGTCAGAAGTCATGAATACTTTTCCATATAAATCAAACCTTTACTAATTCAGTATGAAGGATGTAGGACGTTGTACACGTTCATTCATGGTTGAATGTAGCAAGATAATGACATACAAAATATAGTAAATATATTCATAACCTCAGAAAGGATAAATACAAACAGAATGAAATTAATAAACCTTAATGAAGAGCCATCGGCTCATGCCTACACTAGTTCTTCTTGGAAACCCAAGAAGAACTTAGCCGCTCATATTCTCTCTACACTCTAATCTATATGTGGAATCTCTAGATCTCCCAATGGGATGGAATGTCTTTGCAACCTTGTGAAGCCTTTACTTATAATGCTCCCGAGACCTCCAATCTGAGTAGGAATAAGATGGAGATAAGTATTAATTGGTATGGGATTTAATATTTAAATTTAAACCAATTTAAAACCATCTCCAACTCTTTATTTATCCAGAAGTCCTTTAAAATTCGTCACTTGATCACTTGTCCATGTCATCTACCTTGCAAGCTTGTGGGGCTCGCTGTGGCGAGTGATTTTGCTCGCCATACCGAGCTAGGATGCTTTGCTCGATGTGGCGAGCTGTTCTACTCACTGCAGCGAGCTCTACACTCTAGTTCTGCTCCTTTCATGCTCTATTTTCTTCTGGGTTATGCTAGAGTTCTAGCTTTCATTTCGATCCTTGTACTTGAAATATATCTTCCCATTGATCCCTATTAAGCCTGCAACACTCAACAAACATCAAACGCACCTATTCAATATAGTTTTTATGGATAATTAGAAATATCAACAAATAGGGCTTTTTATGGGCATTTTATCATATTTCTAGTCCTATTCCTTTTGTCAAGATATTCAACCTTTCTGGGGTAAAATCACATATATTTTTCTATAATTTGTGCTATTTAATACCCTAAATTTATGTTGATTTTGGGTGTGATCAATCTATTTTGAGTTGATTAACCCAGACTTGCAACCACTCAGTCTATTTAATCCAATCATAAATCCTGAATAAGTCAACCGATATGATTCAAAACCTTGACCAGAGGTTGATAAACTGTAGACTTCCAAAAATAGCTTCCCTAAAACTAAGAGCACATAGCTCAAGCAAATTACATAGAAGACTCTAGGGATAATCTAAAGAACTTAGCCTATCATGTTCTAAGAACTAAGAGGCTAAGGAGGGAAGAGAGTATGAGATACTAAACTATGATTTTTTTACTCCTATTTATAGGCGTTGCTAGAAAATCCTAATCTAATTGCAAAAAGGAAAGATAATATTATTTTCCTATTTTAAACTAAATTACAAATTCGAATACGAACTGTGATCTTACCCTGCCTTGCTGACTAAATGGCATTTGAAATTTTCTTTCAAATCCTACCTTTCAGGTTGATGTTGTGCATTTCATCTTCTTAATTCTTCCCCTATTGTACTTACTATTTTTTTAGAGCAGTCCTTCCTCAAATTTCAAGTGGCTAAACTTCCCTGGTTTGACCTGAAATCATCACAAAGTATTTGTGAAAACATTTGTTTTAATCCAAAATAATAACAATTATCTAGAAATCAAAGTTTTTTCACAAAATAAGCGTTAAATACATGTTTTTACCACTTTGTACATGTTGAACTAGATGAACACATAATGATGTCAAATCCCATAATATTACTAATAATATTATGCAAAATGACACCAATTAAGGTGTTACATTTTTGGGTCATCAAAACTCCCACACTTAAACCTTTACACTTCTGGGCAAAGAAACCAGTCAAGGACATAGTCATGGTCTATAAAGAAAGGATAAATTCTCTTAAACCTAATCAGGATGAGTTTAGCAACTAATTAATTAAAGAGATTCTTATAAAACCAACCCTAGCAGAAAATAGGCATGCAAGGTATTCAATCAACAATTGATAATTTGATCAATGTATAAAGTGTTTAGCTCCCCTCACTAAGTTGGGTTATTTTTCACTCTTATCCTACTTATATTACATTCTTACCATAAGCTTGTAGTAGGTCTATATATCTCCACTACGTATGCATAAGTATAACAGATCAAGAGGACTTTATGGGCTTGTAACGTTTGGATGGAGACTCTATATATTTCACTGTTTAAGAAAGAAAAAATAACAAAAATCTCCCACATCAAAACTTAGGTTCTAATTGACTACCTAAAAACTAAGATGTTTTTCACTTCATCATTCAACCTTTTCAATATTTATGCGCTCGTAATCTTATTTTTCACTTTTTTTGTAACATATTATTTTGTTTATTTTTTATTTTTTTGAATAAGCCTTTTTGGCTTATTGAATCTGTTGGACCTTTCTACAACTGGGACGATGAAGAGATAGTTATATGGACAAATAAACAGTCAATAATAATAATTATGCATAACATATAGGCTTGTGTTTGGGCTTAGATTACGAGAACTGAATGCCTTTATCATCTCTGTCATACATATGCATGTAAAGCCATGACTAAGACCTAAGGACAATTTCTAGAAGAAAGTATATATAACAGTTAACACTTGTAACTGTCATTTTTGGTTCAGACAATTCTAAGTTAGAATTAAGGACCGCAAGGGGTCTTAACCTTGGGGAACTTATCCTTAGGTGAGAACCTAGTTGCCTACGTACCCTTATAAAGGGATCAAAGTCCACGTAGCTCGTTGTGTTAACGTCCGTAGGAGCAATTAGGCGAGATAGTTACCTGTAGGTGGCTGTGTATGGCTAGGACGTGTGTAAGGTACTTCGGGTGGGCGAGCCACTCGTTGGAGGTTGCCTTAGACTGAGAGAGTGCAAGGGTCTCTCTGAGCTGCTAGGAGCTTTGCTGATGGAGATCCCCAGGACGGAGTTACATTGTTGATGATGGAGCTTATGAGGTGATGGACCCAGCTCTAAGATTAAGAAGGTGGTGTATCGTATTGGGAGTGTCGAGTCTTACTTCCGTGTGTTCGAAGTCTATCTGTCCGTTGAGTCCCTCGGGTGAGGGCCTTTTTATACTAAGTGCGTAGGAGGACGTGGTCAACCCACATTCCTGCTCGACGTGGGTTGACCCATGACGTTTGAGGGCCTCCCATGTCTCTAGTGCGAGAGCTTAAGAGGGGAGACATGGGTACCAGCCACGTATGAAGCGAATGGGTGGTGCCACATGTTGCTAGCGTGAGCTTCTGCAGCCCTTCTAGAGGCTAGTACCACGTGTCCCAAGGGAGAATATTCCGTAGTTACATAAATCCCCCAAGTCCCGGGGTGTCAGGCGCTCGTGCACTTAAGTTTCATTTAGCAAGCTACTTAAGGAAAATTTCTCACTAGATGTCTTTGGCCAAACGAGCACGTCTACAAGTTAGTCTGGCTATCGTGGTCGGTTGTTCGGTTGAAGGGGTTTCAGGTGTTTGTTCCTGATTTCCTTTGAAGGAGTAGGATGTTAAGTGTGTCACGTGTCCTGATATAGACGGTTGGCTGCTTGGCTTCCCTAGCAAGTTTCTTTGAGCCATCTTTACAAGAAGGTACACGTCTTTCCGAGGAAGAGTCATCATTGTATAGAGAGGAATTTCCGAAGATGCCCTCTGTTAGATATGCAGAGGAAACCCAAAGGTCAGGGGTACTTTGGATATCAGAATGTTTTTCCTAAACGGGCTCGCCCGCTGGCTGTGGCTAGAGGGGACTTTGTGAGGAGCTGCCTTTTGGAGAAGCGGGCTACCGTAGCCACCATGTGTCATGGTCTAACTGGATTTCATAGCTTCGGGTGACTTGCAGCCATTTTTCTTCATTTAATGCTGGTGCATTTCTGAGGATTGCCATCATTAGCCTTGGTTATGGATTTTCCATAAAGGCCCTTTGATCTCTTCGAGAGACTCTTGGGTTCTCGGGGGCTTTTTGGTCTTTGTTCCTCTGGTTTTCGGCTGATGGATCTAGGCCGCTCCTTCTTTCCACGTGCTTGGTTGAGATAGGCGGTTGCAACCAATGATGATTGCACTGGATAATGATTTTTTCGTTGAGGGATTCGAGGGAGGCAAAGATTTTTTGAATCATCGCATCTTTATGCTTCTTATAAATACCCTGCATTTGGAAGTTTTTTGTTTTACCTTCTTTGTCTTCAACGATTTCTCCGTTTCAGAGCTTTCCTCTCTGGTTCTCATACCCTTCTCCTCTGTAAAATTTCTCATCTTCCTTTGTAGAGCTTCATCAGGGCTGGTGATGACGAGAGTCTTTTTCCTTTCTACTTCACCGATTTAAGGGATCTATCGCCTCCTCCTCCTCCTCTTCTTAGCCGTGCTTGGGATAGCAGCCAGAGTAAGGGGAAGAAATTTGGGCAGGACCTCTCCCCTAGTCGAGGAAGAATTGCTAGAGTTTTTGCCGGAGCGACCAGTGGCAGTGGAAAAGTTGTCTGGAGGCATACTTCGTCTTCCCCTAACAAGGTGCGTCGACAAGAGGATCTCAAAGGGAAAATGATGAGGAAAGATGGGAGAGGAGAGTCAAAGGGAGATGGTTGAGGTTCCAAGGGGAGAGAGAAGAGGGACGTTGTGACTACTGGGGACCCCAAGAATAAAGAAAGGGGGTTCAAGAAGCCATCTGGTACGGGTTCGAGGCCTTCGTCTCAGGTTTCTCAGCGGAAATCAGATACAAAGGATGCTAGGGCGGTGGCTTCGATGGAGGGTACTTTTCTTCCTCCTGTGCCTATCCGTCAATCACCTATGAAGGTAGTTTTGTCGTCCCGCTCCGCGACTCCGGATTTTGCTGGAGGAGTTGAAGGGCCCGCGAGCAAGAAGGCTTGGATTGAGCGGGCGATTGAGAAACCTATGGGTGACCCTTCTGCAAGTGAGAAGGCCATTGCAGATGAGACAATGGCTAAGGTTCCAACTGGGGGAGCTGAAGCTGGTGAAGCGGCTGAAAAAGTCGGGACCCTCGCTGTTGGAGGGAATGTAGTGGTGAGTCAAATGACTGCCACGAAGGATATTTCTTCGGGGTTAGATGTTGATGTAGTGGTAAGTCAAATGACTGCCACGACAGATATTTCTTCGAGGTTAGATGTTGACCCGTTCGAGCCTGTCGAGTTGCCGGAGGGGGAGCCTCCTTTCGACCTTGTAGCTTTGGGCAGGCGTTTTCCGGTGGATATGGTCGAGAGGGCTGCTAGAGGGCTTGATACTAATCCCCTGACTATTGCCATCCGCACCTTTGGCAGCATTGCCAAAGCGTTGGTCGACTTCCATCAAGCTGGAACTGTGTGGGAGAAGCAAGTGGTAAGCATTCTCTTTTTTATTTGTTCTTGACTTAAGGTTTTTGGGTTGTTGACATTTTCTCGTTTCGTGCAGCATGACGTTCGGCTTCATCGAGACCAGCTTCTTGGGTTTCTGGCTTCTAGAGGTTCAGCTCTAGAGGCTGCTCAGAAGAGTTTGGAGGATGTGAGCGGACAGCTCTCTGCCAAGGAGATAGAGTGTGAGGACCAGAGTCGTGAGATAAGGTCCTTGACTCATGAGGTGGCTCACCTCAAAGCTGAGAGTGCTCAGCCATCCGAGGTTAGGCTTCTGCAATCAGAGTTGGAGAAGACTTGGAAGGAGCTTGCCATCCATCAAGAGGACGCAAAGAAGCACCGACAGGAATTGCACTCTCTTCGTGAGGCTTTGAAGAGTGTCGAGGCTCGCGCCAGTGAGAATCTTGCGGGCTGGCTAGAGGTTGAAAGCAGGGTGGTCGACATTGCTGACCATCAAGGAGAGATGTTGGCGTAGAGAATGTGTGGGATGTTGCTAGTGGTCGAGCAGCTCGAGCGTCTTCGTGGAGAGAGGTTCCCTGCTGAGTGGATGGCTTCCCTGCATCCTTCTCTGGAGCTTCTTGATGGTGAACTTAGAGGCCGGCTAGAAACTGATCCTCCCTTGAACTTAGACAATCTCCGCCATTTGGATCGCCCACTGGACCATCGAGTTCCTTCCATCGTCAGCGGGCGTGCTCCAAAGATTGGACCTACTTCTCAGCAGTTGGCCGAAGTTGTCCAGAGTTGGCCGTCGGGAGATGTTGGCAATGTCAAGCCTGTGGAGGCCGTAGCTAATGGAGATCTTGGGAGTGCCCAACAGTAGGTTTCTGTAGGGTTTTAAGTTTTGTTCCTTGTAATAGGCGGACGCCTTCCCCTTTTGTTACATTAACGATAATTAATGTTAAAGGTGCAATCTCTTGAACTGAATCTCTTTTCACTTCTAGGCAAAAAGGTTTCGCGTGAGTACAATCTTATGAATTGCTTGTCTTTTCACTTCTGGGTAAAAAGATTTCTGCATGAGTACCGTGTGATCAAGACAGTCGCATGTTTTCTCTAGTGTGCTTCATTGGAACATTTGTTTCATGTTTCCGCGCCCAAGAGGCTTTTTTAGATGTTAGACGTGCGTCGGGGAAATCTTAGCTTGGCCTTGGTGGCTCTTAAGCATTTTCTTTGGGTGGTCGGCCCTACGCCTATCCTTGGGACTTTTTCAAAATTGACTTCGCGGACATTTTTGGTATAGGCTATGTCTTTTTCAAGAAAAAGGAAAGTTTCGATTAATGGTAAACAAAATAATTACATTCAAATAGCCTTAGTCAGGCTGAAAATAATAATTCCTAACTTGAAATAAACGGAGACATGTGAAATTCAACCGAGAAGTTTTTCGGGTATGCAAAGTTCGTTCAGAGATTAGGCGGAGGCCTGGTCCAGGCGGGCGGAATCTGGGGATTTGCTCCTGACTCTTTTCCCTTGGAGGGTTCCTCGCGTGATTCTTTGGGACCTGGGCGGGCGACGTTGATGGTCTTGGTTAGGCTTGCCGAGTAGCAGGCTCGCGCTAGTTTTTGGTCCGCCATGATTTCTCCGAGCACGTGTGGTGTCAGGAATTTCATAGTAAGCTGTGCGGTGAACACTTAGCTTTGACTTTGTTTAGGGACGGACTCCCGAGGATGGCGTTGTACGCCGAAGGTACTGAGACGATGATGAAATCCATATCAAGGCTTGCTACCTTTAGTAAAGTGCCCATAGTTGTGCGGGCTAATATAATTCATTCTGCAGGAACTTGAGCTTCAGAGAACCCTATGAGTGTGCAGGGGAAGGGCTTCATGTTAGCCTCGTTTAACGCGAGCTTCTTAAAAGTGTCGAAATAAAGGACATCCGTTGAGGATCCTTGGTCTATTAGGACTCGCTTGACTTCGTAGTTGGCAATGACTGCGGTCACTACAATTTGGTCGTCATAAACTGGCCCTTCGAGGTTCGTGAGGTCGAACGTGATGGGGTCTCCTTTTTGTTCTTCACCTTTTTTCCTATGTTTTGGGAAATAGTCAAGGGCAAGTATAGAGCATTCTACCCTTTTCTTGTTTTGCGGTTGTGAGGTGGTTCCCTTCTGTAATCCGCCTGCAATGACGCTGATAACCCCGCGGGTAGGTGCTTGGTCTTCGGTGTCCCTTGGACGTTCTGTATTGGCTCTGCCTTCCTCCTTAATGTACCTGCCCAACTATCCTTTGCGGATCAGATCCTCGATCTGATCTTTTAAGTTGATACAGTCGTTAGTCTTGTGCCCGTAGTCCTTGTGGAATTGGCAATACTTGAATTTATCCACTGGTTTCCCAGTCTTCCGCCTCTTCATCTGTGGGGGGAAATTGAGCATGTCTGAATGATAAATTTCCTCAAGGACCCCGACATGTGATTTTTTTAGGGGAGTGTAGTTGGTGAATCGTCCTCTGGGACGCGTTCGAGGGCGTCGCGGCAAGCGCTTTCTGTTGTTTTTCTCTTGGGGACTTTGGTTGCCCGTCGCTGTCTTCTCCTTCTTTTTCTCGGATCGCTCCAGGTCGATCCTGCTTATTAGGAATTTCCTCATTTTATCCTTGGCAATCTGAGCGTTTTCTTCCTGCATGAACCATTAGCTCCTGCAGGGTAGAGACAAGGCATCTATTGAGCTCCCCGTAGAACTACGAGCATCGGAGGCCTTGTTTAATGACAAAGATTGCAATGACATCTTAGAGGCCCCTGACTTGGAGTGAGAGCTTAGTGAATCGAGCTAAGAATGCTTGTAAAGTTTCTCCTTCTTCGTGGTGGAGGCCGATGAAAGAATCCTCGTTCTTCTGGTACTCTTTACTGCTGGCGAACTGGGTGAGCAACTTTTTTGCCAACTATTCTAAGTTGTGAATCTAGTTTGTGGGCAGTAGTGAAAACCATCTTAAAGTCGCTTCCTTCAAGGTCGAGGAGAAGACTCGGCATTGCTGGCTGTTTGTCATGCTGAGTAATGACATGGCTGAGTAATGACATGGTTAAGTTGAAAGTGTTGATGTGGTCTCGTGGATCAGTTTCTCCTCCATAAGGTTCTATATGGAAGGGCATTTTCAAACCAATGGCCACATGTTCGTTCATGACTTGCTGGGTGAAGGGGTGCCTCCCTTTTCCTTGGAAGTCGAAGCCGGGCCAATGATATTGTCCTGGGTGAGTGGATATGCCGTAGAGGCATACGGGTTGTAGGCTCCTGCCCAAGGCATATGCAGGTAAGACCCTGGCGGGTAGTTTGAGACAGGTGGTCGCAGGTAATCCGTGGGCGGGCGTACTACTTGTCCGGCAACCATCGTTGGCCCAGGTGGAATTGATGGCGGGGAAGCTGGTGCTGTTAGTGATAGCCGGGCGAACTCCATTGGTAGGGTTCCAAATTGTATTACGCGTAGACCGGTAAGGCCGCTGGAAGGGCCCGCGAATCCGTTGTATGCTACCAGTATTTGGACGCCCGTATTTGCTTGAGGGCGGTTCCTATCTGCTTCCCACTGTTGTTGATGTATGGCTGCTATCATTGCCTCAAGTCGAGTTAGCTCCATCTCACGCGAGGTCCTCGCTGGTTCTATTAGCTCTTGGTTGCTAGTTGGAGGGCATGGGTTATGCAGCATGCCATAGGGATGGTGAGGGCATGTTTCCTCCTTTGTTGCTAGCGTCTGGACAATGGTTTCTGTGATAGTTACTTGTTCTGTCAAGGCATTCTGTAGTTGGTTCATGTTTGAGACTCTTGCTTCCGTTGTGGCAACGTCAATCGTTCCCATCCTATTCCTTGTGCTACGCCTTGGAGCGCTTGCATCGGTCGTGGCCGTAGGAACATTTGAGTTGGTCATTTTCAGATTTTTCTTGTAGGTAAAATTTAGAACATGGGTTTCTGAGTGTTAAGTAGATACTCCTACTGCCCAAAAAAGAAATGGCGTTTAGTGGCAGAGTGCTCAAGGCATTGTGGTCTGAGGAAGACCGCGGTGGGCGCCAATGTAACTGTCATTTTTGGTTCAGACAATTCTAAGTTAAAATTAAGGACTGCAAGAGGTCTTAACCTTGGGTGACTTTTCCTTAGGTGAGAACCTAGGTGCCTACGTACCATTATGAAGGGATCAGAGTCCACGTAGTTCGCTGTGTTAACGTTCGTAGGAGCCGTTAGGCGGGATAGTTACCTGTAGGTGGCCGTGTGCGGCTAGGACGTGTGTAAGGTACTTTGGGCGGGCGAGCCACTCGTTGGAGGTTGCCTTAGACTGGGAGAGAGCAAGGGTTTCTCTGAGCTGCTAAGAGCTTTGCTGATGGAGATCCTCAAGACGGAGATACACTGGTTGATGATGGAGCTTATGAGGTGATGGACCCAACTCTAAGATTAAGAAGGCGGTGTATCGTAATGGGAGTGTCGAGTCTTACTTCTGTGTGTTTGGAGTCTATCTATCTGTTGAGTCTCCCAGTTCAGGGCCTTTTTATACTAAGTGCGTAGGAGGACGTGGTCAACCCACGTTCCATCTCGACGTGGGTCGACCCATGACGTTCGAGGGCCTCCCATGTCTCTGGTGCGAGATCTTAAGAGGGGAGATGTGGGTACCAGCTACGTATGAAGCAAATGGGTTGAGCCACGTGTCGCTAGCGTGAGCTCCTGCAACCCTTCTAGAAGCTAGTGCCACATGTCCCAAGTGGGGAATATTCTGTAGTTGCAGATATGAAGAATAGAAACATGGTGTTTAAGCTCAAATACCTTTCAACTAGGTATAGACTCTCTCATTGACAACTATGTACTGACTGCCTATATTGCATAGCTAAGTTGCTAGGTTTGTAGGTTAAAGAAAGCAATCTAATTAAAAAGTTGCTTTTTATTCTAAAAAGTATTTTTAAAAATTTAAACTCCCTAAATATTCCTGACAATTGTCTTTTCCTAATTTTTTAATCAAGCAAGAAAAAATTTAAATGTGGATTTTAATTTAAACTTGATGGAATTGGAGAAAAAGAAAGGATTAGAGAGGAAGTTCAGGGTTAATTTCTAAACCAGATTAATTAATTAAAATAAACATATTTTAAAAATTACATTAAATGGGTAAAAGCACAAAAATCAACAAAATTAGGCAAAATAAATATTCTTCTTGTGCTTGATCCTCCCCCACGCATAATCATTGCATTGTCCTCAATGCTTGGACAATACTCAAAGTATGGAGGGGATCAATAGAAATTGTAAACTAAAAAATTTAAAAGTCGACAAAAAAATCTAAGCTACCTAGGGTTTAATCTAAGAAACGTGAGTTATGGCAACCTGGGGAAAAAGGGGTTAACTTATCAAAATTTAAAACGAAAACAGAATAAGGCAAAATAAATTATAGGAAATAAAATTTTTGCAATTTTCTTAATAAAAACTATTTCGCCACGGTGAGTAAAAAGATACAGAAAAATGAAAAGGTAAAAATAAAAATCGATCAAAATAGAATTTAATAGTAAATTAGCTACTATCCTACTGGTTTGAGTTTCCTCCCCCACACTACCCTAAGACTACAACCAAAATTAAGGATAGGCAAGCGAAGAAACTACCTAGACCCTCAAGGGGGCTTAAAATTCTATCGAAAGTAGCCTGGGTTGCTTAGAATCGATTGCAGAACATACATGAATCTTTAAAATTTTTCTGCGATCCTATAAGGTGCCTAAGAACACCTGTGGTACCGCCATTTTTGGGACACCTGTCTTCTCCTTTTCAGTTTGACACTAGTCCTCAATTTGTCTTTCTGGGAACTTTTGAAAGCTCAAAATTTCTTCCCTTTCTGTTTCTCTTTTGCCTTAAGAGTTCTAGGGTACTGAACGAAAGGCGGGGTGTAGTGCAACTTGGTCCTTTCCTTAGATTTTCCCTGTCCCTTTTCAGTTGAGCGTTCAGCAGTATGCCCCAGGGGTGGTCCCTTATTAGTTCCTGCAGAATTTTCAAAAGCACCTTTCCCAGCAGGGTTGTTAGTCAGAGGAATATCACTTGTATTACTAGTAAGGATATATAATTTGTTAACAATTAGTAAAAAGTTATTATAAAGAGGATAGTTAGACAATTCTGAAGAGAGAGACGGTGATACAACATTAACAGTTATAGGGGGTCAGTAGGCATCCCAAAATCGTTTATTGTGTCATCAACAAACATGTCTATCCTATTAACACCCAACAAAGAATAGTCCTCATTTGGATGCTTCATTGCCTCATACATATTAAAATTTTCTTTCATGTCTCCTACCTCCATTGAGATGGTGCCTTCTTTCATTAAAACATGGTATTAGCAATCCTTAACAGAGGCCTACCTAGAATAAGGGTTTAGTCATGCGGAAATTCAGCAGCCATGTCCAAAACATAGAAGTCTGCGGGTATTAACAGCCCTTTGACTTAGACTAACACATCCACAATAATCCTTTCCGATTTTCTTATAGACCTATCAGCTAGTTGCAAGACCACCGTGGTGGGTTGCAAGGTCTTGAGAACTAAAGATCTGTAAAATGACTTAAGCATTACTTTTATAGCAACCACTAGGTCCATGAGGGCTCCTCCAATAGCTACCTTCCCAATAGGGCAAGGGATTTTGGTAAAGGGCTCAAGGTGTTGACATTTGACTGGTGTCTGGGTTTTAAAGAAGATGGACACATTAGAACTAATCTGTACCTTCTGATTTGGTTTCAACTTCCTTTTATGGGTACATAGTTCTTTTAAATATTTAGCTTATAGGGGTGCATTCTTAATTGAATCCACAAGAGGTAAATTTACTTACAATTTACTTAAGAGATTAACAATATCCTTAGCAGTTAAGTATGAACCTTTTTAGACATTAAACAAGAATTAGGGAAAGGAATATCATGAATGTTTACTTTCTCACCTGTTGTGCTAGTGCATCTTACCTAGTTGGTTTCTCCCTTGCTTGTAGAAGGATTATGTTTTTGCATTCTTTCAGTAGGTGCTCCTTCATCCGTTTTAGGCTATCAACTATCTTTGTAGGAGGGATATTGTCACAGATTATCATCTCATCTACCTCCTCATCGTCTTCCTCTTTGGTGAACACTATCATTTTTTTTATTTCGAAAGGAAATAGCATTTAGATATGGGGTAGGTGCTTCCTTGACCAATTCTTTCGCAGGTATCTCTTTAGCAGCATCAGCTCCCGGTATCTCCTTTCCGCATCTCAAGCTAATAGTGTTTAGCGCCTTCGGGTTCACCGCAATGTTTGAAGAAATGTTGTTTAGCTTGACTTGCATCTCACCTATGCTATTGGTTAGTTTCGTAATATAAGCATTCAAATTATCATGCTTAGTTTCCAAGTTTGCAGTAAAAGCGATAAGTTGGCCTTTGAAACTTCCCATTACTATTGTGACTATTGTTTCCAATGATTGGGCTGAGGAGGCTTCGTCAATTGGAACTATCGCGAAGGAAGGGTACATACCTGACTTTTTCTAAAACATAGCCGGGATTCCTTCCGCCTGGGTAGGGTAGTTATGGGTCAAGTGCATGGAGAAGTTACAGTAGCCACAGCTGCAGCAACCATAGAAAGGTCTGGTGCTTGAGAGTTTCACGTTACTGAGCTATCCAATTTCTCGTATAAGAACGCTATCTTTGTAACCATTTGTGTTGGCAAGGGGTCTCTCCCAACTATCTCTATTTCCTTGATAGGCCTGGCATCCTTTACAAACATATGTTGTTGGTTGGGAACAAATCTTTTTATAAGCACCCAGGCCTTTTGCAGGCTTAAGATCCTATATCAACCCTCTAGCATAAGCGGATAGCATATCACCTTCTTCGGGCAGGAGCCCATAGAAGAAAAATAATGAGTTGCTCATTCGGATACTGGTGATTGGGACACTTAGCGAGTAAGTCCTGGAATTGGCACCAGTACATGTAAGATGTCTCATGCGGATGTTGCTTGACAAATGCAATCTCCTTCCCAAAGCCTGCGACCTGGATGGATGAGAAATACTGGTCAAGGAATGCTCCTCGCAGATTCGCCCGAGATTGATATGCATCTTTCGAATATCTCAAAAGATTCATGTACTAGTGCTTAGCTTTTCCTTCCAGTGTTAGGTAAAAGATCCTCCAATTACCTCTTCAATCTTTGCTCCGACCGGCTTCAAAGTCATACAATATATGCTCAAGTAGGTATGTGGTTTCTCACCTGCAAGACTATGAAATTTAGGCAAAGAATGAATTAGAGGGCCTTTGATTTTGAAATCATTCTCAAAAGCAAGACAAGCAGCAGTTAATTGCTCATAGTTAAAACTGGATTGAGTTAATTCCCTGATTGTTGGTCTCCTAGGTTTATTTACTAATCTTTCTCCCTCTTGTTCATTATTACCGGTTCTAGGTCTAGGTATATCAGCCATTTTAATTTTCGAGGGGATCAGACTACCCTTTATTTTTTTTATTAAACGAAAGGACTAAAAGTAAATAAAAAGCAAAACTAAAAGAAAAAACAAAATAAAAGAAAATAAAAGAAAAATTAAAAGGAAAAATAAATAAAATAAGAAAAAGGAAAATCATATACGCTTGTCGCAGCAAACCACAGCAAGCGAGAGAAAATCTACTCATCGCGACGAGTCTCGGTGAATTCCGCAGTGAATAGTGGCTTGAATACTCCATGTTATTATCACTAGGTCAAGTCCCGATATGACTAGAATAGTTACCACAGAATTGACAAGGTTCCCCGGCAACGACGCAACTTTGATGTGCGACATAAACACATGTTTACACCCTTAACTTGTTGTAAAGTTAAGATCAAATGAAAATCTAAGTTAGTGTAGTATAGTGCACAACCAAGGGTCAAATCTCTCGCGAAACCTTTAGTAGCTCCGCAGTAACTATGCTTGAAAAGTCGAATCGAAATGAATATTCAGGAAGTATTTTTGAAAGCATTTAAAAATTATTAACTTAGGAAAAATAAGCTATCCTTCGGGGTCTATGTAATTTTCTATCCTTGCTAAATATATATATATATATTGGATAGTTAGTTTTGGAAAACACTTTATCGGACATTTTCATCTGAAAGTTGTCCTGACCACCACCTAAGGACTTAGGTACGCATCTAAATGACAAATGTCGCACCCGCATTAAGATAGTGTTAATGAATTAGAGGAACACACTTATTTAAGAAAAACCAAATTATATTTATACCAAAATAAGAAAGGAGTGTATTTAATTCGAGTTGGTCTACCCGAACCTGCAACCGCTAAGTCCATTTAACGTAATCATGAATTTGGAACCAGTCAACTTATATGTTTTAGAACCATGACTGGAGGTAAAAAATGTAAAAGATCCAAAACTAACTTCCCTAAAACTAAAAGGGCATAGCTCTAGCGAATTACATAGAAGAACCTAGGATAATATAAAGAACTTAGCCACTCATGTTCTAAGAACAAAGAGGCTAAGGGAAGAAGAGAGAATGAGATGATAAACTAAGACTTTCTGCCTCCTATTTATAGGTGTCTTACAGAATCCTAATCTAATTACAAAAAGGAAGTGATCGCACCCAAAATCAACCTAACTTTAGGGTGTAAAATGAGAAATTAATTATATAAATATGCATGGGTTTACACCAAATAGGTTGAATATCTCAACATAAGTAATGGAATAATGATAAAATCCCCAATAAAAGGCATCAATTCTTGATATTCTTGATTATCCACAAAACATGTTGAATACTGGATAGATGCATTTGATGTTTGTTGAGTGCTGCAGGCTTAACAGGGATCAATGGGTGAAGACATTCCAAGTGTGGGACCAGAATGAGAGCTAGAACTAGTAGCAGGGCAAAAAGAAGAAGGTCAAAATGTACAAGTACAGAGCAGTTCGTTATAGCAAGCCAGAAGTGACTCGCCACAACGAGTAGAAAGCAGTTTGCCACAGCGAGCATAGAAGCACTTGCCACAGCGAGTGCTTGATGACGTGGCACGTGACACAAACAGTAACTTAATGGACAAATTTAAGAGATATCCCAATCATTCGAAGATTCAGATAAGCATTCAAACGGAATCAAATTCAAAAGTTAAATTAAGAATGGCTTATCTGCAATATCTTATCACAATCCTAGTCAAATTGGGATCTCTGAAGCATTATAAATAGAAAGCTCCATGAAGTTGAAAAGGGATCTCAGTCTTCACTACCATTCCTTTAGTAAAGAATATCTTGTGATCATGAGTGGCTACTTCTCTTGGGGTTTCCAAGAAGAACCGATGTAAGCATGAGCCGTTGGGTTGAAATTAGGGATTAGTTATTTCATTTGGTCTTCTCTATTCATCCATCTTGATTCGTATGATTGTATTAGATTAGTTTTGTATATCATTATTTTACTATATTCTTCCAATGATTGAACTTGTACATAGTTACTAGATTCTTCATAGCGAATTAGTGAGTATTGATTATATGGAATGGTATTATGGGATTCTAAGTTCATGTTGTGACTTAGAATCCAATATAATTATATTCATCAAATTCATGTTTAGTATGCATCTCTTATCGCGATATTATTTGTTGAATTAATCTTGTCTCGGTCAGGAGTTCATTTAATTAAGTAATATCATAAAATCTAGTAATATATGATATTGGTGTTCCCGGTCAGGGATAAAATTGTTACATAGATAGGCTTTTATAATGTATGACTATCTTGAATAGGGTGAACTTCGAATGAAAATAATTAATCTTGAAAATCTTTAGAATGACTAGGATTGCTGAAATCATTCTTCTTGCAACCTATTAGATATAATAACTTGACCTTTGCTATAATCATAACCACCCTGTAATCTGCGAATACCTGCTATTACTTGAGATTTACTAACTAACTATAGAATTGACTTGACGATTTTGCGAGAGATTCGACCCTTGGGTTGTGTGTTGTGCTACTTCCTTAGGTTTTATTTGATCCCAATTGTGACAACCGGTCGGAATCGTTCGAAGCAATTCGAGTGAGCGATCAAATTGGCACCGTTGCCGGGGAGTCATCTTTCAATCTAAAGGTTGGTTACTTACATCTCCAGCAAGATAGGTACTTGCTTTTAGTTTTTCTTTCAATTCTTGTCTTTGTTTATCGTTCCTTTTCTTTTCTTCTTCTTCTCGTCAAGACGCAGAATTGCTAGGCAGCTTGCTGCCAGCATTCGCCATGGCAAGCTCCACAAACTCTATTGACTCCTCGCCACCATCTCGCCACAGAGAATGAAAAGTTTTTATTCTTCTTTCTTTTCACATTTCCCTTCTTTTTTCTAAAAAAATTATAATTTTTTTCCTTTCTTTTCGTCTTTTATTTTTCTTTCAAAAAAATATATATATTCAGGTTGTAAAAAATTTCTTTTCAAGGTAATGATAAGATTTTATTGATAGATATTTCCACCCTATCTTTGAATATGGGGCTAATGACTACCTCTAGTATTCTGAAAGAGTTCCAACCATGCACCAACAAAGGTCCAAACATCAAATGGATAGTCTCGACGAAATTAAACAGCTACTTCTCAAATGATTTATGGATATATCCGTTAAATTCGATGAGGATCGAGCTGAAGAGGATAGGCGAATACATGCTTTCTGGGAAGACAAGATTTCACGCCTCTCTAGCCTAAGTGAAAGGCAAAGACAATTAGAAGAGAATCAGACTTGTGTCGAAACAAAAATCATGCAACTCGCCTATTCCATAAATGCTGCAACTTCCATAGGGAACACGGAAGATAAAGGTGTTACGTTTCCAATTTTCTCGCCTCCTCCTAAGCGTTAAAAGAAAACCATAAGGTTTAAACTTCAAGAAGAGGAGGAGACCGAGGAAACTGAAAAAGCACCATACGGCGAGGTTACCATAGGAGGAAACCTGGAGGCAAAGAAGGACCATTGTCCATCTTGCTAACCATTCCTTCACCCGAAGAGAAAATGGGACAACCTGAGTCCCAAAAAGAACACCCCTTGCCCCTTCCATAAAAATTAATATCCCCTCTTTCACCTTTAAAAAAATGATGTTTGTGATATAGGTATAGAGGATAGCAGCCTTAAAAATTGCAGCCATCTTAGATCAAGGTGAAGTAGATCTAGAAATAGGGATGACCGAAGGGCAAGATAAACATAGGTTGGGGAATAGTGAATTTTCCCAGAAAAGCAAGTTTCTCCTACTGTTCTGAATATCCAAGGAGAACCTGCGCATTGGTAGGTCAAAGGGGAATACTGAAAGTTTCCTAAACAACAAGTTCCCCATAATTTATAGAATATTCAAGGAGAACCTACGACTTGGAAAGATAAAAGGGAATCCCGAATGTTCCTCGGAGCGTAGGTACCTACTACCACTATGACTTTTCAAGGAGAATCTAAAGCCGGATTGACCATCTGGCTATTTCTCACATCACCTTATCCTTAAATTTTGGTAGTCTTCTTAGGATAAGTGTGGGGGAGGAAAGCTCCCAGTAGTTGTAGTTTTTAAATTTTGTTTAACATTTTCTTAGTATGCAATTGAGTCTTTTGTTTCTTTGATAAATTGTCTAACACTGCTATTTAAACTATTGTGTGAGTTACTGATGGCTCATTAAACTTGTGTGAATATATTTCATTACAGGTATTTTAACCCCCACAACGGGACAGAAAAAGGGAAAGTATGAAATATGTATGGGGGATTGACTAAAGCCAAGAAAACTTGGCACAAACTAATCCTGCAGGATTTTATTGAACCTAACATATTTTTGCAGGAAGGGATTGACCCCTAGCTAGGCTTTTGATTTTCATTGAAACACCTTGAGAAGCAAGTGTGGAGGGGAACCGTATAGAATTCAATTAACTTTTATAATGCATATATTATATTTGATATTTTTGTCACGACCCCCGTTTAGAGGACCGTGACTGGCACAGACACAGGGAATATCCCTATGCCTGTAAGCCTTATCACCTAATTGACAGAATATCTATTATTGAAAATACATCCACATGCAGTATAATATCATGGCTACACCGCAATGGTGGCCTATCCTAGGCAAGCAAATCCACGGCCAGTGCCGCTTCAGGATATAGATATAGGAAAACACACATAATATATATAACCTGTGTACTGGCTACACATCCGAAGATGCTGCCTATCCTATTCACATGCAACAGATATATGTAAATATATATATTTTGAAAGAAAATTTTCCCTGTAACGCAGTAAAATAAATCCTGATCTTTAAGGTGTGTGAAGCTGACAGTTCTAGATTTAGTAATACAATCTAATTGGGTACGTCTATCCTTTACTTTATGATACAATGATAAAGTAAATTAAATTACAAATTACACTTTATTCACCCACATGAACAAGTTGTGGGTCTTGGAAAATGTTGCTCAACCCTCGCTCCACTGAGACTTCTTTCACCTGTACTTAACCTGTCTCTGTGTAGTAAAAATGAGGTGTGAGTCTTAACCATGCGACTCAGTGAGGACTCTTCCATCCCCGGCGCAAGGCGGGTACCTTACCGCTGAGACTGGGAATCATACACAACGACATGCACAAACAACTAGTTACTGTGAGTTAGCATGCATTCTTGGTGATCACAAAATAACAGAAATTTCACCCAAACACTCACATGCATTTAACATATATAAGCATGCAGCAATTTATTCCACGTCATCAATCAGCAAGTAACATGTAACACATAGTGCCGGCTTTTACCTACCGGTCCTCTCACGTTCAACACGTTTGAATCAACAAAACGTGTGGTGACGTAGTCCTGTACGTTACCACTATGCTGCACAATCAACATTTATATGCAACCACAGACAATTTTTATATACACACAGATGCTAAACATACATCTACTTAATCTCCCCAACCCTGGGATATCTACTAGCCACTACATGGCTATTTCTACTTCAAACCCGTGCACTCGGGCTACTGGCCACCACGTGGCAAAACATACTTAACCCATTCACTTGGGTACTGGTCACCTCGTGACAATTATGTTAATCAAACACAATCAATTTCTATCTATCAAACAACTGACGCATAGCCACCACGTGGCACGTCCTGACCCCTTGCTGCGGGGCAATAGCTTGAGCCCACTCGTACATTACCCAACCAGGCCACATGGCGAGCACGGCACGACGTCTCGAAGCATGGCCACTAACACACCCTAGACCAACTCCACAAGATGGTTTCTCTTTTACTAGGTTAGGCTCACGGTTCACCCGTAGGTTCCTCTCGTGTCTCCTTACCTTAGTCTCACATATTAATAGGATTCTTTGTATCTTTCCCAAAGGATCAACAATTCTTCTCCTTATTAATATGTACAAGTATCGTCAACAAGATATAATTCATATACCCGTCCAGATGCACTCTCTCAGCCTCAAGCTATCGTCATAGCAATATAAAACCTTTCTGACCCTATTGCCAGGATAGGGCAATGACCATCGTCATGGTGATTATAAAACTGAGGTCTCAAGTGCCATCTGACGTTGTTCTAGTCGATGTCTCACATCGCTAGCATAATCAAATCCGAAACCCACCAATAACTCCCTTTGCATGATTATAATTTAAGTCACCGGCGTGACGAGTTTTCAAATTAAATGTTTAGTCCTTCCGTACAAGGACTCTTGCCACCGTCGTGGAAAAAGATTTAATAAAATACTCATCATCCCTCCGGAGTGTATGAGTTGGATTTGTAACACACCAATCATAGCAAACAGTTGTACTCTACTCCTATGTTTTCCTATCCAAGTTACTTTCCACAACCTATTGCTAGTTCTTTCATTCTTTTAGCCTTCTATACCTCTAGCTAACACATACCAGACAAGCAGAGAATGTACATACTCATGTAATCCACATAAGCATACAACCCTAGGAGCAGAGATGAAAGAACCCTCACCTTGGCCAACCTTCCATGCAATCCTCTCATGTAGCTTTAGTCTCCTCGGAGTTCCTGTTGCACTCTACCGTGTGTCGTTGTTCCTATAAGAACAAGATTTACTGCATTAAGGTTATTACTTAGCTTAACTTGTAATTTATCTCTCCATTACTCTCACGTGTAGTCCCTGGTTGCCACAGAGTCAAGCTCTTGGTCTTATCGGACTTCTCTATCCCGACTTATGCGTATCCTTCCTCGGACACTTGACTTACTCGCGTATAACACTCTACTTGAGTGTTTCACATACTTGGATTTGAGTACTAGACCTCTATCTAACTTGTATTCGCATCTAAGAAAGCTTATCTAGCTTGGTTGGATGGAATCCTAATTTTAGGAAGGTCTAAACATTTTAAATCAACTTGTGTTCCTACTTGGGTTCTAAGAAATCTAGTTTCTAAACCTCAATATACCTCCAATTTATCCCACTTAAGGTTGCCTAAATGTTGTGACAGTTTAAGGTTGAAATTCAAGAAGTTGGACTTAGTTTACTCTGTAAGTTTCTATTCTTGAGGGACAAGAAGACATTTGGAATGATTTAATCCTCAAAAAGTGAATTAATTCTCAAAAACATGTTTAAGAGTGTTCTAGGGTGTTTAGGATTGAAGAGAGGGGGTTTGGAGGTCTCAATTCGCCCTAAAAATGGGCTTGGGGCAAGCCAGGCAGGGACCGGACGCTGCAGCGCCAAGGGGCTGCCTTGGTAGCCCTTGGCCAACCAGCAAGTGGGCGCTGCAGCGCCGGCTCGCAGCACAGCAGCGTTTTTGCTGTGTTGTGGCTGGTTTCGGCCACCTTTTCGGCCATCTTACGATCCGGCTTCGATTCCAGTTTTCCAAGGTCTTGTTCTCGTACATATATACTATATTTAGGAAGTCCTACAACTCAAATCCAACTCCAATTCGTCGCTGAATCGTTGATTGTTCGAAATTGAGAAAAATAGGTTTTATAAACCCCAAACTCTTACAACTTCGAATCCGGCCAAATCCAACGATCTAGCCTTGATTCCTAAGCCCGATGAGTGTTCAAGAACACTTTAGAAACATTATTATACCCTCGTATCCGCCCAAATTCGGATTCTCAACTCAATTCCAAAAATGAAGAAAAATGAAGAAAATGGGGACTTGGAGAGAATGGGGTGTTATACCAACCTTAACTCGAGAGATTGAGACAAGGAAGATGAGGAGGATGATCTCCGGCTCGCCGGATGCCGGTGAGATTCCCTCCGGATCTCCTCCCACCTCCATGCCCTAGCTCTCCCTCTCTCTCTTCTCCCTCTCTCTCCTTTCCTTCTCTTTTTCTTCTTTAATTCTCCTTCTTCCCCGTAGCCCCCTCCCTCTCTCTTTTTCTCTTTTATTTTCTTTTCCTTTCTTTTCTTTAATAATTAATATATATTAATAATAATAATAAAATATGAAAATAGTATAAAATTAATTAATTAATTAACTAATAACTATATAAACAATGGCTAATAATATTTTAATTTAGTTCCCACTCCTATTTATTTTAGGTTCTAATTTCTTAGGTCCTAAATTAATCCCAAAAATTTATTTTCTACTTCTTTCTTTCATCTTTTATTTTATTTGAAATTTCGAAAAATTTTCTCGGTTCCTTTCCGGTTTCCCTTAACTTTCATAATTTTCCAATATTCTTTTTAAGGTTTTAATTCCTAGCCCCAGAATAAATCCTTCTTTAATCCTCAAATTTTTTTTAAAAATAAATCATTCTTAAATCCTCGAAATTTTTCTGGAGTATTACAATTTTAGATGGAAATTGCAACTGATAGGGTTAACCTTTCAGACGAAAAGGCTAAAAAGCTCTTTCTGCCTCACTTGCTGCCAGCTATTCGCTGCAGCGAGCAACGCAACACAGAAAAGGGTTCTTTGCACCCTTTGCTGTGGCAAGACAACATGGACTCGCCGCAGGAAGTAACCCACCAGTAACCTAGGGGTACCTGGGCACCAAATGCCCTAAGAGGACCAGGTTTGCAAACCCTCATCCCTTACACTTGAACTTTTAAATTTAAAAATTATTTGCCTAAATAAGTGTCGGGGAAGGAGAAAAATAGTAGTTGGCATGTTTTATGAGTCACGATGTTTTTAATAATTTCCTTTTGAGTTCGATAGAGTCAACCCTTCCCCAAAAATACCCGATTTTCTGAGGATAAAATATTAACTGCAAAATAAGTGTGGGGGGAAGGCATTTTACTTTAAAAATTTTGATTCCGCCTAATCAATTATTTTTGTTTTTATTTTTTGTTTTCGTATTTTTAAACTTTCATTTTGATCGATTTTTATTTTTATTTTAATCCCTACGAACCCATCGTCACATTAAGCCACTCGTAACCCAATAAATAAATAAATAAATGGTTGTGTTTTTATGCCTGCTAAGTACCCCTCTGGTTTAAAACTTCTTGTTCTCAAAGCATTGAGGACAATGCTTGTTTTAAGTGTGGAGGGGAAATCATTTCGTGAGTAGAAGTTTTAAGCCTACAGGTCTTGCTAATCATTTGTGTCCTAGAAATTTGCGTCAAATTTTTCTATTGAAATATCTTAGGAAACGAACACAGCATGTAGCACTTAGAATAAGTTTTCAAATTTTAACTAAGATGCTTTTCTTAAAAGATATTTTTCAAAAATCAACAAACCCCACTTAGGATATTCTTGTTTGCTTGAACAAATTTAAACATGCCTGGAGGATATTAGAAGAGTCATTGAAAGATCAATGTGAGTGATCTAACCCTGTTTGAAGGATTAAGCCCAAACATTGATCTCCATGTTCATATCAATTTAGTGTTTTAACTACTTAAAATATTTTCTTCTAGAACTTGCAGTGGGTCTTTATTGAGGCTGACCAGCCACACAAGAACCTGGGAAGTTTAAGGCATTCGTTCTGTAACCCCATGCCCAAACACAAGCCCAAAAAGTTTATCCCTAGTCACCCCCTTTTAGCCTAAATAGATGAGTCCAAGGGTAAGGAAGAATCCAAGGTAATGTCGAATTAATTATTTAAATTCCAACCTCCCGTCATGTTTTTAAAGAATCTAATAAGTCCGAAAAGGGCTTATTATAAAATTAAAATAAAGAGATATGCAAAGTAAAAGAAAAGTATAGAAAAATCCAAAAAGCATATAGTTAGAGATTCTCAAGTTCTTATAAAAGGTTGAAGGTTGGAATCACGTATATCTAGGGAAATACAATGGAGAATTCCAAATTATCCTTGAACTTGCAATTTTTCTTTCTTTGAATCAAGATAAAATATTTGGCCTCCATCAACAATGGTACAAGCCTAAAAAGATCTCTTGACAAGGGACTTGTGTGCAACAACAGTGGAGATAGAGACCCTCTTCAAGCCTATGGTAAGAAACAGGTAAGTATGTTATAACTAAAATCTTACCCCAATAATATGGTGAAGCTTTGAGTGAATTGATAAAATTGGTCCTAAGTGATTCTAAAATATTCTCCATGCATGATTAATTGGCCGAAGTGATCCTAGGATCAAAATTTACTTGAATACCTGCATAGTAAATCTTTATTTCTGATTGGGAGCACTAACCCTTTAAGTTAGCTTGATCTTGTATGCTCTAGGCTAAGATCTTCTTTGTTCAGGAGTACAAAGGTTCAAGTGTGGGGGGTTTGATCGCACCCAAAATCAACCATACTGTAGGGTGTAAAATGAGAAATTAATTATATAAATATACATGGATTTACACCAAATAGGTTGAATATCTCAACACAAGAAATAGAATATAAATATGATAAAATTTCCAATAAAAGGCATCAATTTTTTATATTCTTGAATATCCGCAAGACATGTTGAATATTGGATAGGTGCGTTTGATGTTTGTTGAGTGCTGCAAACTTAATTGGGATCAATGGGTGAAGACATTCCAAGTGTGGGACCGGAATAAGAGCTGGAACTAGTAGCAGGGCAGAAAGAAGAAGGCCAAAATGTACAAGCACAAAGCAGTTCGCTGCAATAAGCCAGAAGTGACTCGCCACAGCGAGTAGAAAGCAATTCGCCACGGCGAGTAGAGAAGCACTCGCCACAGCGAGTGAGTGATGACGTGGCACGTGACGCAGGCAGCAACTTAATGGACGAATTTAAGAGATATCCTATTCATTCAAAGATTCAGATAAACATTCAAACGAAGTCAAATTCAAAATTTAAATTATGAATGGCTTATCTGCAATCTCTTATCACATCCCTAGTCAAATTGGGGTCTCTGAAGCATTATAAATAGAAAGCTCCATGAAGTTGAAAAGGGATCTCAGTCTTCATAACCATACCTTTTGCAAAAGATATCTTGTGATCATAAGTGGCTAGTTCTCTTGGGGTTTCCAAGAAGAACCGATGTAAGCATAAGCCGTTGGGTTCAAATTAGGGATTACTCTACAAAAAAAGCTTCCATTTCTGATGGAATATGTCCTGTCCGAATTTCGTCCGAATTCCATCATAAATCCGTCATAGACGCTCGTGAAAAATGGAGGTAAAACCAAAATAACGTTTGTGACGGACTTTAAACGAATAATTCTCTGTCAGAAAACTTTCTGTTAGAAATGTGTGGGACTTTAAACGGATAATTCTCTGTCAGAAAACTTTCCGTTAGAAATGTGTGGGACTTTAAACAGATAATTCTCTGTCAGAAAACTTTCCGTTAGAAATGTGTGACGGAATACAATACCGTCACAAAAGCTGCCACAAAACAATGACGGGTCTCAAACCCGTTAGAATTCCGCCGCAACTTTGTAACGGGCGTTCCTGTTGTCATATATTCGTCGAAAATCTCGGACAGACAGTAATATCGTCACAAAGGCGTCGAAAATGGCCGTCCGGAATTTGTGACGGCATCATTGTCCGTCACAAATCTGTCAGATCCTAATCTTTGTTATTTTTTTGGAATAATGCTAGGAGCGTGATTACCACGGGTTATTTTTATAACAAAAGTACTTACAACCAATGTTGTAAGAACCGGACCGGACGGTCCGACCGGTTCAACCGTCAACTGAATACAAAGGCGAGTTGGTTGGACCAAAAAACTATTTTTCTAGTTGGACCGGATTTAACCGGGGTCCAACCGGTCAACCGGGTTGGACCGTCCAACTAGTGGTCCAACCGGTCCAATTTTATTTTTTAAAAAAAAAATAAAAAAATAAAAATGAAAAATAACATAAAAAAAGAAATTAGAGAAATCTTAAAAATTAAAATTAGAAAAGTCTTGAAAATTAAAATTTAAAAGTCATGATTATCAAGAATTTCATATTTGGTTTGATTAAATTCTTTCAGAGTTTGACAAGTCTTGAAAATTAAAACTTTGAGAAGTCATGTAATTTAAAACTTCAAAATTATGTATATTGAAACCTAAAATTTGAGTGATGTCATTTTATATATTAAGAATAATTAATAATTATTATTTATTGCATCATCCGGTTCGACTAACGGTTTGACCGATTAAACGGATCACACCATGACCCGAACACTTGTCCGAGTCTTTGTCCGGTTCGGTTCTTACAACATTGCTTACAACTTGTTTATAGCAGCTTATTCTTTGCCCAAAGGTGTTTATTTAATTTTTCAATAATAATACTAATAAATCTTTGTAATTAACTTTTTCATTTAAATAAAATTAACAAATATTTAGTTAATAAAAATAATAATCATAAATAAAAATTCATTAATTTGAATTAGTTATTTATTTTGTTAATATTTTATTAAATTAATAATTAAAATTTTGTATTTATTTAATAAAAAGTAAAAATACAAAATTAATTATACCTTTTATCTATTTAATAACATTAATAACACCATAAATTGTTTCTATGCTATTTATAAAATTACTTTTCAGCTCAATTTACTAAACACAAATTGTTTCTCTCTCACAGCACTTTTTTTCAATATTCATTTAAGAAAAAACAGTTAGAGTACTAGTTTGGAATTGATTGGTTTGACTTATCAAAGGCTTTGTTCTTTATCTTTATGGTTAAAGGATGGTTTTCACACTCGATCAAAAAAAAGGATGGTTTTCACAATTACATTTTTGAACTGCATATATTAATAATAAATAGTACTCCACCTTGCATAGGCATTAATAATCATCATAAGGAAACCTTACACTTAAATTTGGATGTGACATGTGTCTCAATGTCCAAAGTAGCCTTGTTTATATGGTTCTTTAAAAAAGAAAAATTGGCTTGCATTTGCTAATGTATTTAAATTATGTCTAATTATGTCTTAAGTTTGCTTAATATACAATGTAGCTCTTGCTACAATTTAATTTCTGAGTTATGAGAATATTTGTTTAAATGTGCTAAGCTATGTCATATTAGTTAATTTATGAAGTTCAATATTAAATTGTAGGCTGAATATACAAGACTTAAGATGGCTAGATCATCTCAAGCATCTGTTGAAGATAATATTGATGAAACATATGACGACAATGCCATTTGGGTACAAGCTGTAGGTGGCAAAGATAAGAAAGGTCGTATCTGTGGGGCAGGCTCAGAGACATGTGCTATTTTAACTTCTTCGAGCAAAGCATCCAAATCCTCATCAGTTCCCCTTGATTTTGAAAAGGAACTACAACATTTATCTCAACAAAATGATGAACAAAAGACTGTCATGCAAATGGAAATTAATAAAAGAGATAAAGTCATCACACGCCAAGAAAAGCAAATATATTGATGTAATCGTTGCATAAAACGTCAGGAGAATATGATGAAGAGTATCATGGCTAAGTTGGAAGTGAGGGTACGTTTGGTAAAGAATCCAAACAGTACAATCGTGGTGTTTCACGATTCCCAAAAAAAATTTACATTATATTTTATACATACCAAACACACTTTTTATCATACTTTTTCTCTCTCCTAATATTTCTCTCTATCTCTTTCCTCACTTTTCTCTACAGTACTTTCTTTTATTCTACAATACTTTCTTTACAGTACTTTACATCCGTGCATTTATACCAAGCGTACCCTGAGGATACAAATGAAAGTGAAGAAGATATGAGTGATGAAGATGAAGAGGATAATGAAGACTCAGGCATTGGGGAAAATATTTGAAACTATGTTTCTATGTTGGAGGTGGTGAAACTATGTTTCTATGCTATTTGAACTAACATTAGATTATATTTTGAAGTGTATAAACTATAACACTTACTTTATTTTGGTGTGTATATTTTGAAGGAGTTTATATGTTAATCGAAAGTGATAATGACTAGTTTATATATATGTTGTTGTGCTGAAAGATTAAATCAGGCTGAACAGGTGTTAAGAAAATGGGTTGAGACAGAATTTGTCAGATTATATCTCACAAATTTGTCAAAAACCTGTTAGAAATTTGTGACGGAGCTTTTCGTCAGACATTCATGCGTCAACCATTTGTGACGGATAAAAGGCGTCAGAACCTTCTGATGCTTCATTCGTCGAAAACTATGACGGCAGGTTCGTCAGAACTTATGACGGTAGGTTCGTCAGAACTTATGACGACAGTAATCCGTCAGAAAATCCCGGCGCCACGTATCCGTTAGAAATTTCTACGGATCTTTAATGTCAGAAATTTCGCATGGAGGTCAAAACGACATGTTTACCACTGATCCAAAATCAGATCCGGTTCAAACCCAAATCGAAAAAGAAATTTCGCATGGAGGACTCTGTCACAAACTTTTGATGGACATTTGTGCGTCAGAAATTTATGACTACTTTATTCCGTTAGAAATTTTGGACGGACATAAAAAATCCGTCAGAATCATTTTGCGACGACCCTTACTCGGACAGAATGGCTACCGGTCGAAACTCTGTCAGAAATGGACGTTTTTGACGGAATGGTCTATATTTCTGACAAAATTTGCCGTCAGAAATGCTTGTTTTTTTTTTGTAGTGTTAGTTATTTCATTATGTCTTTTGTATTCATCCTTCTTGATTCATATAATTGTATTTTCTTAGTTTCGTATATCATTATCTTACTAGATTCATCTATGATTGAACATGTACGTAGTTACTAGATTTTTCATAGCGAATTAGTGAGTATTGATTATATGGAATAGTATTCTGGGATTCTAAGTTCATGTTGTGACTTCGAATCCAATATAATTATATTTATCAAATTCATGTTTAGTATGCATCTCTTATCGTGATAGTATTTGTTGAATTAATCTTGTCCCGGTCGAGAGTTAATATAATTAAGTAATATCATAAATCCAGTAATATGCTATTGGTGTTCCCGGTCGGGGATAACATTGTTACATAAATAGGCTTTTGTAATGCATGACTACCTTAAATAGAGTGAACTTCGAATGAAAATAATTAATCTTGAATATCTTTAGAATGGCTAGGATTGCTCAAATCATTCTTCTTGGAACCTTTTGGATATTATATCTTGATCTTTGCTATAATCAAAACCACCCTGCAATCTGCAAATACCTACTTTTACTTGAGATTTACTAACTAACTGTAGGATTGACTTGACGTTTCTGCGAGCGATTTGAACCTTGGGTTGTACCCTATGCTACTTCCTTAGGTTTTATTGATCTCGATCGTGACAATCATTCAGAACCGTTTGAAGTAGTTCGAGTGAGCGATCAAGAAGAAATCACTATTTTCCTGTTTTAAATTAAATTACAAAGTCGTATTTGAACTGGGATCTTATCTGGACTTCCTAGGACGGTGCTAACTGGATCTAAATTCGTTATTTGAAATTTTACCTTGCTCGGTGGCAAGTAACACATGATTTGGCAAAACTTGTGCGTTTCATCTTCTCTTTTCTGCACCTGTTGCATTTCCTATCATTTCACCAAGGTCCTTCCTCGAATCCCACGTGGCTTAACTTGCTTGGTTTGACCTGAAATCAATCCAAAGTATTCGCGATAACACTTGGTTTAAAATAAATAATAACAATTATCTAGAAATCATAGTTTTATCACAATATATTCCCTAAATGCGTGTTTTTATCACTTTATGCATGTTAACCTAGAAGTACACAGAATGATGCTAAATCCTATAATATTACTAATTATTTATCAATAATATTATGCAAAATGACATCAATTAGAGTTTTACATTTTGGTGTCATCAGATGGTCAAGGTGAAAAAGGTACGAAAAGGATTCAGAATGTTTGGTCAGATGCCCAACTTTTCTCATTGAGTGCTCAGTAGTATGCCCCAAGGATGGTTCCTTATTAGTTCCTGCAGGATTATCAAAAGCACCTTTCCCAGCAGGGTTGTTAGTTAGAGGAATATCATTACTAGTAAGGATATCTAATCTATTAACAGCTAGTAAAGAGTGATTACTACGAAGAAGATAGTTAGACAATTCTGAAGAGAGAGAAGGCGACACAGAATTAACAGTTATAGGGAAGTCATTAGGCAATAATCGTTTACTACGTCATCAACAAGCATGTCTATCCTATTAACACCCAACAGAGAATAGTCCTCATTTGGATACTGATTACTTGTTTTTTCTGCAACTTCGAATTGCTTCGATCTAAGGTTTCAACCGGTCGTCATGGTTGTGATCAAATAAAAACCTCAAGCAGCAAAGGGTGCAACCCAAGGGTCGAATCTCTCGTGAAATCTTCGTATGAACCTACAATTGGTTAGTATCTTAAGCAAATAGGTACTTGCAGAATGAGTTGGGAGTTGATGGGTGTAGAATATTATAAAATAGGATCCTAAGAAGAATAGAGCTCAGTTATCATAGCCAATCAGAAGATATTCAGGTATGATTAATTCATTCGAAATTTATCATATTCATAAAAGTCATGCATTATGAAAGCCTATCTAAATATTCATGTTATCCCTGACCGGGAACAACAATAACATGCATCAAGAGATTCTATGATATTATTATTGAAACGTCAACACCTGCGACCAAGTCTTTGGTTTTATTATTTTATTGTTTTATTTATTTATTAATTTACTTAGTCAAAAGCATGTGCTCTGTTTCGGTGCTTCCTAATTTTTAGGTAGAGATAAGTGGGATATCATATGTTTTAGTTATTCCTAGCTTTTAGGTAACAGAACGTGTCAAATTCGCTTAACGTTCATTCTCTGTACTGCCTATATAAAGGCTTCAATTTATATTGAATTAATCATCCACTTCCAGATTAATATTCCTCTATTTTTCTGCGTCAGTTCTGTGAATTTTGTTCATCAATCTTGCTCTGCTTCTCTGCGTGTATTATGCTGTGTGTGTATTGTGTTGCAAGTGTTCGTGAGGTTGGTTCAACAATTATTAAACAAACTAATGCCCGACCAGGTCAATCAATTTAATCTAATATTATGACAATAAGAGATACAAGCAATCAAGAACCCAAACAATATAATTGTATTGAATTCCGAAAGTTAGAAAACCTAAGTACCCTTTTGTATAAATCAAGTCTTTACTAATTCGTTATGAGGAATCTAGCATATTCATACACGTTCGTTCATGGTTGAATGTAGAAAGATAATGATATACGAAACGTAGCAAATACAATCTTAAACTCAGAGAGAATAAATACAAGAAGCAGAATGAAATTAATAAACCCTAATGAAGAGTCATCGACTCATGCCTACGCTAGTTCTTCTTGGAAATCCAAGAAGAACTTAGCTGCTCATTTTCTCTCTACAGTCTATTCTATATGTGGAATCTCTGAATGCCTTTGTCACCTTGTGACATATCTATTTATATTGCTCTCGGGACCTCCAATCTGAGTAGGAATATAGGATGGAGATAAGTATTAATTGGTATGGGATTTAATATTTTAATTCAAACTAATTTGAAAGCATCCCCAACTCCTTTAATGACTGAGATCCTCATTAAATTTGCTCATTTTTTTATTTCGAAGAGAAATAGCACTTAGATATGGGGGAAGGTGCTTCCCATGCTTCTTTCTCTCTTTTGTTTTTGCACTTACTCATCTTATTTTCCATATAGCAATTTGTAACTGTCATTTTTGGTTCAGACAATTCAAAGTTAGAATTAAGGACCGCAAGGGGTCTTAACCTTGGGGGACTTGTCCTTAGGTGACAACCTAGGTGGCTATGTACCCTTCTGAAGGGATCAAAGTCCACGTAGTTCACCGTGTTAATGTCCATAAGGGTCGTTAGGCAAGATAGTTACCTGTAGGTGGCCGTGTGCGACTAGGACGTATGTAAGGTACTCCGGGCGGGCGAGCCACTCGTTTGAGGTTTCCTTAGACTGGGAGAGAGCAAGAGTCTCTCTAAGTTGCTAGGAGCTTCGTTGATGGAGATCCCCAGGACGGAGATGCACTAGTTGATGAAGGAGCTTATGAGGTGATGGACCAAGCTCCAAGATTAAGGAGGTGGTGTGTCGATATTCAGAGTGTTTTCTCTTGGTTCGTGTGTTCGGAGTTTTTCCGTGTTCATCCCTGAGTCCCCTGGGTGAGGGCCTTTTTATACTAAATGTATAGGAGGACGTGGTCGACCCACGTTCCTGCTCGTTGTGGGTCGACCCATGACGTTCGAGGGCCTCCCATGTTTCCAGTACGAGAGCTTTAGAGGGGAGACGTGGGTACCGGCCACATATGAAGTGAATGAGTGGTGCCACGTGTCACTAGCGTGAGCTCTTGCAGCCCTTCTAGAAGGCTAGTGCCACGTGTCCCAATGGAGAATATTCCGTTGTTACACAATCGATTATGATGTGGGTATTAGACTCGATGAGGAGATAATTGCACGTTAGCTGAAGAAATATGGTAAAATTATTTTTTTTTTTTACTAAATTAGAGGATTTTTGTCAAATTTGCCTAGTATCTTAAATTTTCAATTTACAAACAATTTTATCCTTTACCCAAGTATGTTTGAATAATTAAACATTAATGCAAATGAGATTCTTTTCATTACCTTTAATTCTGTTTGTAATGCCAAATTATATATTTAGCTATAAATTTTCATCACTTTAATAATCATAATAACACCATTTATTTTGTAGTGTCACTATCTTATTTCGAAATCATATAAAACCCGTTTAGTTGGTAGATTTATTTTGAATGAATGAGAATGGGAATAGGTGTTGGAATAATATGACTACGTTTTTTTTGTTGCCCTCTCGATCGCCGAGGCACTACCTCGACTAATCCAGACTCGACCTGCATCGCGCACCTCACTATAGTGGGAGAGTCTCCCAACGGAGATAGCTGTATTTACAAGATCTCGAACTCGAGACGATGCTTACGCAATACCAAACCGCTTACCACTTGAACCAACAATAGATATGACCATTTTGCCATTATAAAAAAGAAAGGGATTGAGAATGAGATTGAAATTAGAATTGAAATGTAGTAGATATGACCATTTTTCCATTATGATTAAAAATTAGGTTAAAGGTTCACTTTGATCTTCTATGTTTCACCCAAGTTTTAAATTAGTCCTTTATGTTTCAAAAGTATTAAATTGGTCCTTTATCTTTCCTAGAATTTCTAAATTGATACTTTCGTCTAAGCCCGTCAATTTCTTAAGTTAACTGTTGACATGGCGTGCCGAGGTGGACACATAATCTTTCCTACATGTATCAAATAGCTGACGTGACCTTAGACACACCAAAAACACCCAAACGACGTCGTTTAAGCCAAAAATAAAACCATGCTAAGATGACCAATATGAAACTCTAATGAAACATAAAAGACTAAGATAAAACTTTAATGAAACATAAAGGATCAATATAGAACTTCAATGAAACATAAAGAACCAATATAGAAGAAACATAAAAGACCAATATAGAACTTTAATGAAACCTGAAGGACAAATATAAAACTTTTAGAAAACATAAAGGACCAATATAAAACTTTTGAAAGATAAAAGACCAATTTAGAACTTGGATGAAATATATAGGACCAAAATACACATTTAACCTAAAAATTATCTAAAAATAAAAAATAACCATATGCATCTTCTCCGTTAGTCTACATCTTTCCTTTCAACCACCATTTTTTTGAATTACAAAGGATAGCTGCACGTTGGCTTAAGAAATATTATATTATACCCAAAGTCTAACACATAGCATCATTTCTAACAAATATCCTTTCTAAACAGACAAAAGGTCAAACTGATAATTCTAAACTCTAAATTTGTGAAGGATTAAGACTGTCTGGGACAAAATTTAGCCCAAAGTTTAAATATAATCATGATAAACTTTAGATGCAACCATTGGAGTCTTTATGTGATGATGTGTCGTCTGATTTCTTGGCATAGAATCGCCTATACATGGAATCGACTTCAGTGAGATAGTAGGCGCCAAGGGGTAAGCAGCTGGTGTCCTTGCTCGTCACAAAATCCTTTGCCCCATAACGATGCTCCATGAGCTTCAGGTTTTCAACGAATTTTTCTGGAGGAATCTGCATATACAAATTGATCCATTTTGTTACAAGTCAAATTGAAGGTTCACTCTTAACAATCATGTTACTATGGTTGTTAAGAAACTCTAGTTCGAGTCTCTTCTATTTTTTCAGGTCAGGAGTCAGAATCAACGCATTCAATGTTATCAAAACCGAACCTACAATTCGACCAATTGAACTAGTAACTGGCTAGTTACATGGTCCCGTTTCTCCCCAAGAAATGAATGACCAATTGGACTGATCTGACACTGTAAAACCCAGAATAACCAGAAAAAAATTGAGAATCTGAGGATTTTTTTTTTCTTATTTACGTTTCTTGATGTTTGGATCTAAATATTAGGTTGGATTAGAGACTAAATATGTATAGTGGATTAGACCCCACCTAGTGTGAACCTCATGCATTGGGCCGCCCTTGATAGATATATTATTAATAAATATTTATTTATTATCATTTTTTATATTTATAACATCATTTAGTTCCACAACCGATTACCTATAGATTTTTTGGTTCAATGATTGCATTTAGTCATTTACTGTATCCGCTAGATTTAGTTATAGCAGAACAATAATACTATAAGTCTGGTCTACGCTTGGTTTCTAGCTTTAGATGACAAGTCTGATGTCACAATTATTATGTGAATTACAAATGGTCAAAAGAGGCATACCTCAAGTCTCTGATTCAATTTACCAGAAACATTCATCACTGTTGCTATGTTTGAAATACTAAAAGGATGATGACCTTCTTGAATACGGAATGAGAACAATGTAGCTGTTAAACCACTTCCATATGAAAACATAACTACCCTCTTGCCTGACTGCAAATGAAAAGAAGAAAAACTAATGAGCAGTTTTAAATCAGTCTAGCCAGACAAAAGACGCAGTCATTAGGAAAACATGTAAATTAAATAGAAGTGTACAACTATACCAGTGAGCTATGCTTATTGTGAAGGAGAGATGCAAATGCTGCATAAAGAGATGCAGTGTACATATTACCAACTTGTTTTGGGATTAATGTGGTGAGTTGCACTTTCTCATCATATAAATGCTTTGCAGCTTGCTGGTTTGCCTAAAAATTCACAAGGAGTCAATGACCACTGAATTCCATAACTAGAAATCATATTAATCAATTAACTTCATTCAAATCTGATAGAAAACCCAACTAACTCAGGGAATCCTCCATCAAAAGTTAGCCCATCAAGTATCCCATACTACTCAATATGGGATTTGGGTAGCCCATAGTACCCTAGGTACTATATCCCACACTATCCCCATCCCCATCAAAATCCATCCAGATTAGCTACCTTTTCAAGTTCACGGCTCTGATAGCTCTCTTCACCGGATAAAGATTTGAATGGTTCTAGGGTTTCTCTGGCAGCTTCATCAACAAAACTGATATAAATAGCAAATGCAGGGGAATTAAAAAACTCATAAATGATGAGCTGAAAATGTAATTCAAAACCATCGAGTTTCCTGACAATTCATTAACTCAAGTTTTCAGTCAGTTATTTGCACTTAGTCGACAAATGCCTTAGAGAACAAAATGTCATCTAATGTTGCATATTCATGAGAAAAAACCTTGTAAGCCCTGAAGAATTTTTATGTTTCCATGATTCTTATCTCCTAAGAAATGCCAAGAATCTTGGGAGGAAATGAAAAACTAGTATATTCAAATGAAATCTCATGTGTAAACAACTTATTGGCTTATTACTGCAATAAAGATCCAAAAGGTAATGCAACAATTATTATCCAGTCCAAAGAACTGGATGGATTTAAAAAGTTTGGCACCTTGTATTAGAAATGCATCCAAATATAGGATATGGCTAAAGCAAAAGATAAAACACCTGGAATTTCTCAGGAAGTCATTGAAGTACAGCCGACCAAAACTTTTTTGTACAAGCTGCAATGCATAAAGTAAAACAGAAGGAATAAACAAATATTTTGCTCTATATTTTTAATCTATATTTATCTATATACCTATATGTAACATCAATTACGGCTCTAATTACCTTGTTATATGGAGAATGAAACACAAAATAATCAGAATCTGAGATTGAAAATGGCCGCCCCTCCAATTTTTCAAATCTGTACACAAGATTACTCAGTTTTGTAGAGGGAGGAACAAGAATAAGAAGAAAATAACCCTTTGACATAAGACACAAGGAAAGGCTTCCCCACTTAAAGAATATGCTTACTTCTCACAAAAATGCTTGTAGCAGGAATCAAGTGCCATGAGATAACATGTCTGTGAGAGCTTTCCATCCACAACCTGTGGTAGAGAATACAATTTTAAAAGGAATGAAAGGAAAATTCATACATATATGTAAAATATCAGTTATTCAAAAAGAGATAAACCATGTGAACAAGACTGTTCCTAGTTCAATGGAGTTATTTAAACACCATATACACTACTCTAGAGAAGATTTAGAGACCTACAGTTGTGAAGGCCATCTATGTGAAGTTTAGGTTAGAAAACACCCAGAGTGCAAATTTGACACACAAGAGGAGAGAAAAAATGGTTCTAGCCAAATTGGACAATGACCAGCAATATATATATATATACACATATATACATGTGTGTGTGTGTGTGTGTTTGAAAAGAGTTTGTAAAAGGCAATAAGACAAGGCTCCAAGAGGCCTCAATTTGTCTTTCAGGTTGATGCAAGGGGCTTTTATCAAGGTGCTTCTCTGGCGGCACCTTTCTGGTGGATGCAAGGCTCTCACTTCAGGCTCAGGCACCTTGCATATACTAGGTTAACTTTACATATATATATAAATATATATATATATATATATATGCTCTTTAGTATTTTAAAGATAAGTATTTAAAGCATAGGGCAAACCCCCCAGAACAAATCATAAGTATAACTATCTAATGAGTATTTTGAAACAAGATAGGTATTTAAAGCATAGGAAAAACCATAAAACCCAGCTCAATATCTAATATGCAATAGGGAAAGTGGTCATTCATTTAAATGATTTATGTTTGGGCTGCTAGTCACTCATTATATAAAACAAGATACTATTCTATCACTTGATGATTTCAATTCACTGTTTTACATGATTATTATGCTTGAATAGTTAACCTACATGTCAAATATCATCACAATAGTTCATTTTTATTTAATTTATACAGCATATTTTCAATTTTTCCCCCATTTTAGCACCTTGCTTCACTCGGGCAAGAGCATTCTGGTGCCTCTTGACTCGAGGCACTAGGGGGTCTAGCACCTTAAGGAAACCTTTCACATTTGACTATCTTGGTTTGATTAGAGTTTAAAAGAAACATCTTCTATAGAGATCCTTCTTGCTTAATTCAAACCATAGAAAGATGAAACTTAAATTTGACAATCTGCTAAAGTAGTAAAGGACCATGCTTGACAATACCTATAACTTTCAAATTTACCACAAATAAAAAATAAATAGAGAAAGGAGGTGACAAAGCATTACTGGGTATTCACTTGCAAGGTTTGGCTTGTAAAAATCATAGGCATGAGACATATAACTGCCTCTGAATTTGCTTTCAAAAGCAATTGGAGCATCTGGCCCTATAAGGATGGCAATTGCAGCTGCTCCACCAGTGGGACGGGCTGGTCCTTCTGCATAAACCTGAAACCAGAAAGTTCCACTTGAACATACTGTGTCTATATATATATGTTACAGACTTACAGAATACAGACATACACTGCATCTGGTGCAGTGTTTCTTGCAAAATTTCCAATAATTCTGGGAAGTTTACTTTGTACCATCAGTGAGCTATAGGAAGTCCAACTTAATTATACAGTCACAGATTATTTAGCTCAGTATGGTATCAGCAACTCTAATGCAGGCCTTACTTGTTCCTTTAATCTAAATCTAACATTTTGTAACCCTTAAATTATGTTTGGATTGGTAAGAGTAAATGATATGAAAAGAAGTATATACTATATTTAATTTAAATAAAAAAAATTGGAAATAAAAATTTCACTTCCCTTCCCCACCATTCTCGTCAATCCAAAGACACCCTAAAAAGCACAATACAAAGGTCATCTTCTCAAAATAGAATTAATGGAATGTCATTTAATTTTTATTCAAGTGTTTAAAAATTTGAGTTTTAATAGCTTGACCACATAATGAGTAAAAAAAGAACGTGTTGGCGTCGCTTAATTAATTCATATAGCCGACCCTACCTAGTGGGAAAAGGATTTGATTGTTGTCATTGTTGTTAATCATGATTCCATTTTCTTAAAAACAGTTAAAATATCAAAAGAAAAATATTTTTTAAGTCAATTATGCATATAAAACAAGAAATCCTGGAAGGCATTTCTAGCAAAAAATGACTTGCTTTCACCACTAATGCCTAAAAATGAGGACTCACCACAAACCACCATTACAATCCATTGACCTCAGAGTTCACCACTAATGCATAAAGGACACATACCCTGTATATATTTTGCCATACCTAAGGTGTACATGTACAAGGTATGTACCAGTATGGGCATGTCTCACATTTAGCTGTACCATTGTGTCAGAGATATTAATAGAGGAGGATGCTCACCGCCCCACCTTGCCCCATTGCAATCCCTATTAGGTTTTTGTCATATCTATCAAAATGTTGCTAGATAGAGTTACTTAATTTGCATATGTAAATAATCACTAAAAAATGATAGAATAGAATTGGTAAGAGGCTCTGACACAAAAAAAAAAAAAGATTACTTCTTCTATAAACTTTTTAAAAAGATAAAAGTTTATTAATCTTATTTCCTTTAACTTTTGATTGTAATTCATTCCATCTGTGGTGAGTGAAAGAAGGATGGATAAAAATAAAAGATGCTAGGAGCTCATACCGCACTGTCTGTACAAACAACAAGTCCATAGCGCCCATCCCATGATGTACTTTCCACCCAATTCACACAATTGAACAAAGCTGCTGTTCCACCATAGCATGCATTTGTTGAATCAACACCTTCAATGTCCGTATTACCGCTCTCCTGATTGTTACATGAGTTCATATATAGTGGAGATAAAATAAAATACAAACACAGAAAAATATTTCTCTTTTCTTTTTCGTCCTTTTGATTCTTCTATGAGTTTAGAATTTAGACAATCAAGAACTTTTGAGAATTAAATATGATGAGAGAGAAGAGGTTCTTTTTGTAATTTTATATAAGTTTTCAGTTTGGAGAAAGCAAAAGTATTTAAAAAAAGTAATTCACAAACAGAAATAGCACCAGTAACAAGGGCTTAATATACTTTCACTATCAAGCATCTTTCTTATTTGACAAAAACTAGCATATCATTCATCTTGGGATATTTTTTTAATTGAAAAAAGTATCTTGACATTTTTTTTTATAATGAAGTCTAGGATCAAATGTAATTATGTATACACTAAATGACATTTCAATTTTCAAACATCAACAACCATTTTATGATTTGGATTTTTTGTATACTTCAAGTTGCCATGCGTTTCAAATTGAATCCACTCTAATCTCAAGAAAGCCTATGATTTTATAGAATGAGGTTCTTCAATTCCTCAGGGATGTGGTTTCTGTGGTAAAACCAATACAAAGAAAATAATACCTCAAAAACTTGCATTAGGAAGGTCTTAATGGATTTGCTTTTGTCAATTACAGTCTCACTGCCAACTTCCAAGCGTCCAATTTGCTTCGGATCAATTTTGAATTTTTCAAGAAGTGAAGTAACGACTGTCAAGCTAGTATTCAAAGCAAAAGAACAAATCAGAATAAAGGGAAAAAAATGCAGGAAAGCTGTTGCAGATCTGCGGATGCATTCTACAAGTCCACAATAACAACAGGCATTGTATATCAAGTAAATTGGTTTGAAATATGTACCCAAATAACAGTATTACCACAAGGAAATAATAAAATACGTGCAGTTATTAGGTGTTTGCTATCAAGTTCTTTAATACAAACATGATACATGGGGATTTTTTTTTGAAAAAAAAAAGATCAACAGAAAAGTTGGAGTAACACCTATCGAGAAAAGTTAGTTGAAACACGTCTTAGATGGCTTGATCATATACAAAGAAGGCCATTAGAGGTTCTTATACGTAGAGTTGACTAAATGGTATATAGCTCAATAACTAGAGGTAGTGAAAGACCAAAGAAAACAATAAGAGAAACTATTAGGAAGGATTTAAATATTAATAACTAACTGTAGAAATGAGCAAAAACAGAACACGTTGACATCGCTTGATCTATTTAGACGACTCCAACTAGGTGGGAAAAGGCTTTGATATTGTTAAAAAAAAAAATCAATAGTGAGATATTGAACTGTAAAAAATGCCCACGTCTTATAGTTTCATTGGAAACACCTAAACAACTTTACCAAAAACTTGTCCGGAACATAAATTTTAATAGTCATGGAAATGAAACTGCTCAAAATAAACACAACCACCAGCTCCGGGAAGTTACATAGTTTTCTCCATGAACTCTACTTTTGATGTCAAACAAAATGTAAAAATTAAAATTTCAGTAAGAAAAGATTAATAAGAAAAGGAAGCTTCAATACCGGATTCTTTTGAGTTATTTTTATAATAAATAATTTTAACCAGGTCTGTTCCTAACTCGGTCACTTCCTTAACATAAAAAAGTAAAAAACCGCATGCTTTTGAAACAGAAATTTTAACATTTAAAGTAAAACGCTTAGCTATAGGCCTATACCTATATAGCAATTAGCAATGCCCAAACTTAGGAAGAAGACAGAACAGCCACCTCGACTTTAGACGTATCTAGTGTATTCTGAGCCAATTGTAACTGACCTCATTGAGATAACATCTTCCACCTCTGTGCAAAATGCCATGCACTCTTGTCCAAGCCCAATAGTATATTTTCCTTTGCTTGCGCCATCATGAACCTCCAATGCTTCCTGTAGACGCACATCACCAGGAAAACACAAATTCGCAATAAAAACTTAAGGGGAATTAAAGAAATGAATGATCCATTATAAGAAAAAAAAAAATTCGCCCAAAACAAATCTGCACGGAGCAAGAAATTATTGAGCTGAAACAGATCAATCGACTTCAAGGTGAAATAAGGAAATAATCAAATAAATAACAAAAGCAGAATAAAAGAAAAAGAATAGAGAGAAAAGATGTGTGAACCTGCCGCACGCAAGTAAGAGGGAAATAGATGTCCATGGCAAGGATTCCAACATTTTTAGGAGAAGAAGCCATAGAAATTGTGGTTTTTGAGCGTTTCTGGAGTCTCCGGGAAGTTGTGGAATAAAAAGGAAGATTTTCGCTGGGTGAAGCAACAGAAGAAGAAGGAAGAGGCACCGGCGAGAGTGGGGAGGAAGAAGGAAGAAGGCGTCGTTGTAAGAGTGGAAAAGAAATGCTGTTTTAAGTTAATTTAATTATAGAAAGAAAGCGAGTATCCAAGTAGGAAAAGCCAGAATACTGTTAGTTCGAAAAGGTCGGAACTGGATCTGGACTTGGAATGTAGGACCACCAATTCACTGTATTTGCACCGAATTTTAATAAGGGTAATGTTATATGGCCACGACAACTCTCTCAATTTAGATTTGTATATTAAAATATTTGGGTAAAGTACCTTCCCGCCCCCAAACTTTGTTGCAATGTTCATTCTTACCCCTAAACTTTTCTTTGATTCATGCTTACTCCTAAACTTTCAATTTTGTTCATGCCTACCCTTTTTACTAACACCGTTAACTTTTTTGACAGAATTTGCTGACATGGACGATGAATGTTTATTTCTTTTGCCACGTCATTCTCCACCTCACATTTAACTTTTTACTTTTATTAAAAAATTAACCTAATCCAAATAAAAAAACATTTTAAGGTAAAAGTTTGGTTTTTTTTGGATTAGGTTACTTTTTTTTAATAAAAGTAAAAAGTTAAATGTGAGGTGGACAATGACGTGGCAAAAGAGATGCGCATTCATCGTCCACGTCAGTAAATTTCGTCAAACAAGTTAACGGTGTTAACAAAAAGGGCATACATGAACAAAATTGAAAGTTTGGGGGTAGGCATGAACCAAAAAAAAGTTTGGGGGCAGAAATAAACATTATAACAAAGTTTGAGGACAACAAGAGTACTTTACCCAAAATATTTTTTTATATTTAAGATATCCTCATAACATTACCTTTTAAATAATATATGATTTAAAACCCACTAAAATCAATTAAACTATTATTGTTGTGTGTGAATAAATTAGAATATCATACCAACGGCATCAATTAATCTAATTATTTTAATAATATTTTATTTTTGAGATTTACTCTAATAATATTTTAATTTAATAATATATATTATATATCCCATAAAAAATAATATATATTATATAATAAAATTTTGATTTTATTCTCTATTTTTTTATGTAGTAATAATAAATTTCTATACAATGGCTTCAAATATTGTTGTTTTATCATAAAATTAAGTATAAAGTGTATTTCATATTAATAAATATGATTTTCAGAGTTTTTTTTCAAACATAGAAAATAGACCAACCAATTGAAATCCACTCAAACTTGTTTGGATCGGTTTGATTAGAACTCCTAAGAACGGATAATTTGAAGTATTAATAAATTTTCTATTTTCTTTTCTAGTATTGATAAATTTTTATTTAATGGATTCATGTCTTGTTCTACCATAAAATTAAGAATAAATAAGTATACTTTCATATTAATATATAAAATTTTAGAGTTTTTTTCTCTAAACATAAAAAATGGACCAACTGAACCGATTTAAATCCTTTTAAACTAGTTTGAATCGATTTAATTGAAACTTTTAAGAAGACATCATTTAAAGAGTTTTTCCATTACGATGAGATCTATATAATTGGATAAATTCTCCAAATTAAACAAAACCAATAAACACCCTCCATCTCATTAAAAAATATCCATTGGATACGGAAATAGATCCTCTACATTAATTCTCTACATTTTTTGGTGGACTTATGAGAGAGATAGAGATAATAAAAAATTTCTCTTTCTTAATTCTTCTCTCTCTTAATTTTCTTTCTCTCTATCTCTCCATCTCTCTCATAACTCCACAAAAAATGTAAAGGATTACTTTAGAGGATCCGCTTCCATTGGATACTGGACAAATAGTAGTTAAATGTATCATTTATTGGTTTTAGGTGGGTGTGTAGATATTATATTCATCCGATATGATTAATGAATGACAAATTGGAGACTCTGTTAAATATTTGAATAATATATATTATAAAATATAATTATATTATGTATACTTATAATATTATTGAAATTGTTATTTTTAACTTATTATCTAATAACATATATAAAAGAATGTACATATAGTTAAAAGGATAATTTATTTGAATATACTTTTTTTAAAAATTAATTATTAAATTACAATATCATAAATTTAATTTCCCAACATACTACACCTACAAATTTTTTTTTAAAACTTTATCTATCCTACATATCAGTGCCTAGAGGTGTCAATATGGGCCTGGCCCTATATAGGGTCGGGCCGACATATTTTGGGCCCGTTTTAAAAATGGGTCGGCCCAGCCCGGCCCTAAAATAATTAAGGCCAAAGCGGGCTAGAGCTGGGCTAGCCCGTTTTTTTTTTTAAAAAAAATAATCAATTTAATTTGAGAAGCTATACTAGTAGTAGTATAGCTTTTATATAATATCTAACATCTGATTTTCTTATTAATTAATTTACAAAAATATCATTTATTGTCCTTCTATAACTACGTCTGTTACAATAAATTTATAAATAGAACAACAATAAGTGTAAAATTTTGCTCATGGTCCTGGTTTTCTTAAAAATAGGGGTGTCTAGTTAGTTCCTCTCCTTCTTCCACAAAAAAAAAAAATAGATGTTAAATTAGTTCGGCTAAAGTACTATTTTGGTCCTCAATGTTTGCATGAAGTTTAATGTTAGTCCTCAATGTTTCAAAAGTTTAATATTGGTCCTCAATGTTTTTTTTTGGTTGATTTTGGTCCTCGAGGCTGACACCGTTTAAGTTTGCCGTTAAGTGATGACATGGCAGGCTGATGTGGCACACCCTCTCTACTACGTGTCATATTTTAATGACGTGGCATGCCACATCATGCCACGTCAACGCCACCTCATCCATCTTAGCCACATCAATATCTTCAATCCTCTTCCTTCTTCTTCTTCTTCATCATCATCATCCCCACCACCACTACCCCAACATCATTATCATCACACGCACACAGCCTCCTCAAGAGAGCCAAGATCAATCCGATGGCCAAGTCGGCGACCTCATCGGTTATCGCATCGGGAGTGTTCGTTACTCGAACTCCCTTCTCTGCGCACTTGTTCAAGTCGATCTTATCCACGCCCACACCATAGCACGACACGATCTCGAGCTTCGGAAACGTTTCTATCAGATCGGCATCTGCCCCGTCGACGGAGTTCACCACGACGGCGCGAACGGAGCTGGCGAGGGCGTGGTGGTCGCTGGTGGTAATCTGGAACTTTTCCGGATCGTTCCAGAAGTGGAAGAGCTTAAAGCGTCTTTCGAGCTTGTTCTCTAAGTAAGGGAACGTTGGTTGGGGCATGAAAACGCCGATGGGTTCCATTTCTCCGATGAGGACTAGGGTTTAGGAAATTGGGAATTTCAGACGTATTTGGAATCTGGATGGTGGTGATGGCACCGGCGGTGGGGATGATGATGATGAAGAAGAAGAAGAAGAAGAAGAAGATGAAGATGATGATGTGGCTAAAATTGGATGATGTGGCGTTAACATGGCATGATGTGACATGCCATGTCATTAAAATATGACACGTAGGAGAGAGTGTGTGTCACATCAGCCTGCCACGTCATCACTTAACGGCAAACTTAAACGGTGTCAGCCACGAGGACCAAAATCGACCAAAAAAAAACATTGAGGACCAACATTAAACTTTTGAAACATTGAGGACCAACATTAAACTTCATACAAACATTGAGGACCAAAATAGTACTTTAGCCAATTAGTTCTTAAATAACTTATTGGATTTTAGTTAATAATAAAAATAAATTATAACACATCATAATAATTATTATTATTAAAAGAACAATTTTTTAAAAAAAATTAAAATTTAAAAAAGGGTCGGCCCGGCCCTAGGCCCTAATAGGGCCGGGCCGGACTAACAAAAGTTAAGCCCATATTTAAAACGCCCGACCCGGTCCTAAATAATTAGGGCCCAAAACGAGTTAGGGTCGGGCCGACCCGTTTTGACACCTCTATGAGTGCCTTCGCCATCTAAAATGGAGAAGGCACTGACAAAGTGGGGCATAGGCAAAGGCACCAATATATGTGATGGACCGTACATATTATATATATATATATATATGTATATGTATATATATGTATATATATATGTATATATATGTATGTATATGTATGTATATATATGTACATACATATACATACATATACATACATATACATATATATATATACATATATATACATATATATATATATATATTATATAATATAAATATAATAATATATATTATAATAATAAAATTAAAAATTAAGTAGGATAAAAATAAATTAAAAAATATAATATGTAATCATTTTAAATTTTTATTTATTAAAATTTCAATTAAAGATTAAGAGTTCAAAATTATCATATACTAGAAATATTAAAATAGGTTAAGTCCTACGGATTGGTCTGTTTGGCTCTATAAAATATATAAAATTAGACTAGAAAATATTTTGTTCTAATTAAAAATGAACCAGTCCAGCCCTAAAAAGAATAGGGTCGCATCGGATTAGAGCTAACTTATTTTTGTTTTTATTTTATTTTTAATATTAATATATTGAATTAATTAATGATTTCACTTCAAATTATATTAAGCATTTTGAGATCTTATTTAATTGATTTTATTATTTTAATTAATATTTGATCAATATATCATATTATTTTGAATTTTAAAAGAACATAAATATTATTATATAAATTATTTTAAATTATTTTATAATTAAAAATATTTTTTAAAAAAGAAAAAGGTCCAATCCAGGCTTAATAAATAAGATCGAATTGGACTGAAGAAATCTCAGTCCTAATATTTAAGACCGAATTGGACTGTGATAGACTTGATTTAGCCCTATTCTTTTTAGGGCTAGACTAGTCCATTTTTAATTAGGACAAAAAATTCTCTAGTATGATTTTATATATTTTATAGAACCAAGCAGACTAATTTATAGGACTTAACATATTTTAACACTTCTAGTGTACGATAATTTAGATCTCTTAATCTTTAATTGAGATTTTAATAAATTAAACATTTAAAATTATTTCATATTATATATTATTTAATTTATTTTTATCCTACTTATTTTTTAATTTAGTTATTATAATATATATTTATTATATTTATATTATATTATATATAAAAATATAATAATATACGGTCCACCACATATATTCAATATATGGGGCTTTTGCCCTACACTATGGCGAAGGCCCCACTTTGTCAGTGTCTTCTCCATTTTAGATGGCGAAAGCAATGACATGTAGGATAGATAAAGTTAAAAAAAAAATTGTAGGTGTAATATGTTGGGAAATTAAATTTATGATATAATAATTTAATAATTAATTTTTTAAAAATTATATTCAAATAAATTAGCCATAGTTGAAACTTGTCACATAGATTTTGTGCATGATTTGTTCAACCTCCACCAATTGATTATTTGATAACCTAATCCATGTGTCATCAAATACTTTTTTAAATTAATCATAAATTATGACACATTTGATTATTGGTCCGTGTCATGTCTACATGGCTTCATGAAAGACAACTCTTTACACAAACTAGCTTTTGGCCCGTGCACATGCACGAGAAATTATTAAAGTTTTTATAATAGTAATGTCAAACATTATATATCATTCATAATGAACAATGGAGACCTAACATATTTGTATCCATTTAGATGGTACTACGAAGACATATACTTATGTAATAGCCTATATGAATATTTAAATTTTAGAATTCTGACCAAGTTTACCTTATATTAATGTAGTAATGTTTTATTTGACTCTAAAATAAGTAATCTACATTTATTAGCATTATCTGCAAGAATATATTATTTTCTATATATATCAATTTTAATATTGCATCTTGTTTTCATTTTAGTCTCTAATATCTTCTTTGAAAATTAGTTATGTATTTAATAATGAATTATTAATTCAATTGAAAATTAAAAATGAAATTAATATCAGGTTTTTGACTTTTAATATGTATATTATTTAATTGAAAAAGATAATTATGGATTTCATGCCAATCGCTACTTTTAAATCTAATTTTTCTAAATCTTACATTTCAGACTTTCAACTTTTATCCTCTGATTGTTCAATTAATTTGACTATTAAAATTCATTTTTGATAAATTATGGAACATACATTATAATTTTTAATAAATTTTAAAATCTGTTTTATCTCTACCATAAAAAAAAATCTGTTTTATCTCTTACAATTTTCAGATTTAAATACGGTCCCTCAGATTTAATGCTGGATTTTTAATCAAGAAACTAATAAATTATTAAAATAAAAATAATAATTAGATTCCAAAAATGAATCCAAAATTTTAATATATTGTGATTTAATGTGATTTTATGCTAAAAAAATTGTTCCGTGCATTTAAACTTTTTTAATATTATGAAAATAAAAAGGTAATATAAATGAAGATTTAAATTTTATAATTATAACCAATTTGACGTTATATTAAAGTATAAATATTTGTTTTGACTTTAAAATAATTAATCTTCATTTATTAGCATTTTGAATGAGAATATATGATTTGATATATATAATAATTTCACTATAGATTATTTTATTTATTTCTCCATAATCTGTAACTAATAATATATGTTAATTACCTGTTGAATAATAAATAATTCATTCATAAATCAAGGATGAAATAAATTTCAGACTTTTGAGTTTAATATGTATTTTTATTGCTTAATTCACAAAGTTATTGATGGAGTCCTCTGATTTTTTTTCCATGTTTTTACATGGACTCAAATCTTAGAATTCGAACCAATATATGATTTGATTTTACCAATAAAAATAATGTCTCATTAACTTTTACATGTTTAATATTTTATTGGGGTTTTCAATTAACTACATTTAGTGCTCCTTATGAATTATATGATTGGCTAATTCTAGTTTTAACTTATATATTTATGTTATTCATTAGATTATGATCCAAATTCAATCAAAACTATGTTTTATATGATTACCATAAAATGGAGGTTTAACTGAAATAAATTAAGATTTTTTTTATAATGATTGCAATTTATTTGAGTTAGCATAAACCTACAACTGTAAATTCAATCAGAATCAAAACCCAGACAAAGCACCTTTGTAAAGCACCACCGAAAGAAGAATCGAAACTCATAAGAAATGCATCATCAGTCATCACTCATCGCCAAATTGCATAATGAATCTCTAGAGACAGCAAATTGGCTGATTGATGAAACCCATAATTATGAGCTTAACCAACAACTTGATTGTCAACCATCAAATTTACTAAGAGTAAAAGAGATGCTCATATCAAACATAAAATAATTTTTGTCGAAGAATTGAAATGTGGTCCAAAACTTCACAAGCATCCAACATACACATATTGTAGAAGTTGGGAGCATATGAAGGTGAATCTAACCCATAATGAAAACATTGTTTCTTTTAACAATGTAGCTGAGCATTTAGAGTTGGAGGTGAACGCTTGGAGGCTTCCAAGACTTTTGGAAAATTTTATTACACTGTGAATGCTAGCACTTCCCGTTTGATGCTTGTTATATAAAATGGCAAAAAGTTTCATGCTAAAGGGAAGAAGGGCGTTCCTAAACCCAAATAGGGAAATAAACAATTCAAAAGGAAAAGAAACAAAGGCTAGAAGAAGAAGCTAGACATGAAGGGGGTCAAATGCTTCGCCTGCCAGAATTTAGGCCATTTCGCATATGACTGTTCAAAACAGACTGAGGGCGAAACGGTATTAGTGAATTATGTGAATTCACATGTTTCTCGTACTGTTTTTTTACAAACTTTGTTTCTTCTTCTTGGATTATTGACTCAGAATCCATAAACCACGTAACTTAGGATCGAGGATCCTTTATTGAGTACCGTCAATTATCATATCAAAGCATATGGTTTTACGTTGGAAACAACACGACAATCGAGGTCAAATGTTTTAAGCACCTGCAAATTACTCTACATGGTGAAAAGAACTTCATACTCCATTACGTGCTTTATGCTCTTGACATCCGACGAGACTTATTTTCTGTCATATGTCTTTTAAAATTTGGGTTTGATGTGAACCTTTCATAAAAAAAAAGTTACAGACAATTTTAGCAACTTTGTCCTTTATGGTTCCGCTTTCCTGTTTACAAAGGTTCTTTGTTTTTTGATAATTATTGGTGAATGCTTTGCTATTTCTTCGAGAAATGTTGAAATAAACTCCTAGCATGCTAGACTAGGACACATTAGTCAAAATGAAATGATCAAATAAACCAAAGAACGGTTGTTAGGTGTCATTCCAAATATGGAAATGTCACTATGAGAAAATTGTCTAGCTGGTTAAGGCAACGCGAAAGCCTATAATTGGAGGTCCATTGCAATTATTCTATTGCGATATACGCGGTCTAATGAATATGAGGGAAAAACGCAGAGCGTGGTATTTTATTACCTTTATAAATGATTATTCGCGATAAGGTCAGTCTATTTGAATTCGTATATGTTTGAAGTTTTTTTTAGTGCTTCAGATGATACCTAAAAGAGGTACAAAATCAAATAGAGAATAAGATTGAAATATTATGCGTTGATCGAGGTCGTGCATATTTGTCTAAGCGATTTAGACTGCTCTGCGAAAAAAAGGGATAATTAGGCAACTAATAATCCCTGACACTCCACAATTAATAGAGCTGCTGAAAGAAGAAATAGAACTCTTCTAGACATGGTTAAGTCTATGATAACTCAAGCAAACCTGCCAATTTTCTATTGAGGTGATGCTTTATTGACAGATTCCTTCATACTTAACCATGTACCCTCAAAATCAGTCACTTCCGCACCCTCTTGAGTTATGAAAGAAACGCAAACTAGATCTAAGTATCTTAAGACCTGGGGATCGGCTGTGTATATCCATGACAATTCTCATAAGTAAGAGAAACTGGGTCCTAGAGGAAAGAAATGTATCTTTCTAAGGTACTCAGATCAACAAAGGGACATGTTTGCATAGGTGAAAACAAAGATAGAACGGTGACTGAGATAGAAAAGATGCAACGTCTTTGAGACTGAATTTCTTAGTAGAGGAGATGTTGACCGCACTGTTTCATTTTATGAGACAAAAGAATAAGACGGTGCAGAACAAATTGACATACTAAAAGCGTCTAGGTGTGTCAATCTGAGTGGGAGCGAAGAAAGGTCAACATTGAGACCTTGAACAAAGAAAGATAAGCAAATTACTCCAGTAAAGTGATAAGGAAAGTGTTCCCAGAAGACGCTTTCAAATAGAAAGCAAATCTTTCTTAGTTGTTCCAGATGAGAATATGAGCCCAGTTCTGTACGAGAATCCTTGTCAACTTCTGCCGAGGAGGGATGGGAGAAAGCAATGGAAGAAGAAATGGACTCAATAATAAAAAAAACCAAGTTTGGGTGTTGGTGATTGATCTTCGAAAAAGGCATAAAGCCACTGAGAACAAGTGGGTTCTCAAAATTAACATAAAAGTGAATGGATCAATTGATAAATATAAGGATAGATCAATGGCAAAGGGATATACATAGACTAATTCTGGCAATAGTAAATGGTTAAGACCTAGAATTACATCATACGGATGTAAGAACCGCATACCTGAATAGGGATCTGGATGAAGAAATGGTATAGCCATTAGGTCTTATGGACAAAGTAAATAAGATCAAAGTTTGTAATCCATTTATGGATTGAAACAATCATCCAGACAGTGGTATTTGAGCCAAATAATAGAGGAAGATCACTTCATCTACATTAAGCGGTTTAAGGATAATTTTGTCAATATCCTCATATGTAGATGATATACTATTGGCCGGAAATAGTCTAGGTTATGTGATGGCTGTTAAGGACTGATTATCATCAAACTTGAGATGAAAGACATGGGAGAAGCAAAGTGTAAAATTGGAGTTAAGATCCAAAGAAATCGTCCATAAAGAATCTTGTCTCTTTCACAAGAGGATTGCGTCAACAAGATTCTTGAGTGATTTAACGTGAAAGATTGCAGACCCATGAGTACCCTGTTGCTACTTGAGTCCATACAAGTGTCCTAAATCGTGATTTAGACAAAAGAAAATGGAAAGAGTTCCATATGCCAATGTAATTTGCAGTCTGATGTACACAATGATGTGTAAAAGACCAGATATCTGTAATATAATGAGACTGGTAGGTATATTCGAGTCTAACCCTAGAGAAAACATTAGAAAGTTGTGAAGAGGATCTTGAGATACTTAAAGGGCACTTCCAATTATGCACTGTGCTACGGAGGAAGTGACTCATGCCTTGTTGAGTACTTCGATATTGGCGTAGCGGAGATGAAGAAGAAAGAAGGTCATACCTTCTTACTCAACAATGGTATCATATGCTGGAGCAGCATGAAAAAAAATGTGCATTGCCTTACATGCAATATAATTGAGTTTGTGGCATGCAGTGAAGAGGTACAAGAGGCTTTATGGCTAGAGAGATTTATAGAACATCATGAAATTGGAAATGAAAGTAACAATATAGTATTTTTATCCTGTGACAATATTGTAGCCATAGCCCATACCAAAGATGCTAAGTATCACAACAAGACCAAGCATGTTGGCACCAAATATAATTTTGTTAAGAGATTATATAACAAAAAAAAGGTTGTTGTTGTACAATACACTTCAACAAATTTATGATAACAGACCCCCTGATAAAGCCAATAGGCTAAAAGTTTTTTGAAGAACATATGCAAGCCATTGGCATGCATAAAGTGTATTATACAAACATTATAAAATGTGTTTTATAATTATCTATCATCACTTTATGTGTTTGTTTAGTAGTATACAATGTCTAGTATGTCGTACAGGTTGAAAGGTTGGCTCTCTCACACGGGCAACCGCCTTTGACACTCAAGTGGAGTGTGCAAAGATGAGACATTTGTGTTCACCAGTAAAGCAGCCAAGAGTGCTGATATTGTAGAGAAGAAACACAAACTATATGTTGCCTTGACTAACGTGTAGCAAGTCAAGATGAGATCCACATAAAATAAAGTTGGATCGAAGTTTGGAATCCCACTTCCAAAATACCTATAGTCAGATAACAAACTCTTCAATGTCGACGTCGTAAATGAAAGTAGAGTTGAAGAATTTGGGCCTAGATACTGGGTGGACCTAGACTTAAGTCTGTACAGTGTTAAGATAAGAATAAAACAACATATGCTCTTATAATAAAAGAGTGACACTGTAGCATGTATTTCATACCACATGTACTAAGAGAAACGCAAGAGGTAACCAAGTGAAAGATCCCTGCTTCATTGCTGTGTGAGTCCCAGGGAAGAACAATCTTCCCAGTGATGTCCTTTGAACTTTGACAGTATCACGGAGATATGCTTCAGTGACTGCTACTTTAGCATTTTTTCTATGATCATGATTGATGCGATCTAAAGTATTATGCTAGGAAAGCGACTGATTCGTATTAATGTGTTATATGGACGAAAGGAGGATTAACTGAAATATACACATCTATGCTAGCATCTGTGACATGTCCCTTATGACATCTTGTTGTCATAAGTGTGGATACTAGACATATGTGAGGAAGGCAATCTGAATCAAACATTGATTCGAGAGGGATTAGTTTTGCCATGTGAAAGTGTATATAGTTAAATCTAGGACATCGGAGGCATATTTTAATATTTTAGCTACACGAAGGAGAAGGTAACTTGTGCTGGTCCTATAAAAGGGATTTCTAGTACAAGTACCTAAATGAAGACGTCATACCCACGCGGTCACGGCAAAGCACTAAGTATGAAATTGAGAGGAGGCAGAGAGATTCAACCCATGACATCTAATCCAACAAGTGTGAGTGGGAGATGTAAGAATATGGGCCAGTCCACCCTTGGTGGATTGGACCCAAGCCCAAAATTGATATTGGGGCAAATGTGCAAATAAAGAAAACTGTGGGTTTAGGAGTGTGATTTACTCCTTTAAGAATATTTGAAAGTGGTGGGAACAGTTATTCCCAAAATTAACGTAAAAAAAGGAGGGGGTTGGTTCATTGGATTTGACTCTCTCTTAGAACAGAGAAAACATATTGAACCGAAATCTCCTCCTCCCTCCATCTCTCTCCTTGCTCTGTTCAAAGAGTGTATTTGCTGTGAAGATCGTAGATTCGAGTTCAAGTTCGTGACCGGGTCTTCGCGTGGGTACCTGTAGACGAATCGGATTCTTCACAGGTACGCCCAAAATCTATCAGAGGAAAATGAACCTAGGTTGTTAAATGTGAGTGAGAGTGTTGCATAATTGAAACGGGGAAAATCTAGGCCTAACTAAAGAACACGTATGATATTTAGTTAGTTACAAATAGGGCGTCTTTCAAGGTTAAATATGTTAGTTGAGTTTGTTTAGGTTGTCCGGGTAGATCGAGTCGATCATCCTGGTCGGACAGACAGGATTATGACGTCACTAGGTATGCCACATAGTGGCCATTACCTTGGTTTAACCGAGGTCACACAAGTTGCCAGCTATTACTTTAAGCGTGTCTTGGAGTCAGAAAGTTCCTAGTGTGATCAACTAGGTTCGAACATAAGATAGCCTTCGGGCCAGTATTTCTCTTAGCGTAATGCGGGAGACAGAAAGTGAGTGCCTATGTGCACAAGTATGTGTTAACTATGAAACCAAATGAGGTATGTTGAGATTGATTTACATGCGGATTAATAAATATGTTAGGAGCATGAATTAGGATTTTACTTGTGAATATGATACATTGATTGCCTGATCATGTTAAAAGTCACAATATAAATCCGTTTCATGTATATGTGGTTGTGGATGCTCCCTTCCCCCAGCTGTAGTGGTACTCGCTACTACGCCAGGGATGGGGGAGCTCCTCACTGAGTCTGTTAGACTCATCCCCCTGTTTACATGTTTCAGATACAGGTGGTTCAGGCGTCGGGAACGCGTCCACTTCTTCTCAAGGAGGTGGACAACTCTGAAGACCGAACACATAGTCCACGGGGGTAGCGTATTTTGGTTTATGTAAATAAATTAGGATGTATATGTATATATGACTCCTTTTTGGATGTAGCTTTTGTACTTATACAACTGCTGTATATATATATATCGAACTCTAGTATTGTCGGCTTCATACATATTAAGGTTAGGTCTTGGTATTGGGACTTTATGCTATGATATCGCATATATCATGTATATATATATATGACTTCCGCATGCGACTATGATAGATCACACGCCTTGAGGAGTGTGATCAATATGTAAATTATATATATGTGTGATTGAATACCTGATTCTATGGAAATATGGCTTCCGCATGTGAATAGGATAAATCACACGCGTTGAGGCGTGTGATCAATATGTAAACTATATGCAAGCGTGTGATTGAATATATGTATGACTGTACACAGGATTTCTGCATGTGAATAGGATAGATCACCCGCCCAGAAGCGCGTGATCAATATGTATACTATATGTACGTGTGAATGAATATGTATATATATATAGACTGAAGCGGTGCTGAGCGAGCCGTGTATTGCAAACTGCTTAGGTCACCGGAAATGGATGACCATATGTATTATATATTGTTTGAGTTAGAAATGGATAGTTACGCACATATAAAAATGTCAATCGGGGATTAGAGGCTTGCGGGATAGGAGAAATCCTACCTCCCGTGCAGGTTACGGACGTCCGATAGAGGGTCGTGACAATTTTGACCATCCTTAATCTAAAGGTGATTTCTTTGATATTGAATTTGAGTATTGAAAACCATTAACTTTTGATTGTCAATCATATTAATAATGGTATTTTATCAAGTAGGCAATTTATTCCTTCATATGCACGCTAGAAGGAATAAATTATTTTAGTTAAATTTTTAAGAGTGTAAATTAGAACATTCAACATATTTAAAGACTCAAATTAATAGTTGAATTTAATTTATTCATTATATAAAAAAAATGATATATAGGATTTATATATATATTTGTTCCTTATTAATTTGATTGATCAATTTTTTTGGTGCTACAATATGATTGTTTGTATTAAAATAATGAATTAATAATTTAATCAATTTAATCCCTAAAATGGACGTAAAAAGAATTTTTTTTTGAGATTTAAGAGATTAAATTAGAAAAATCTGTATCTTTCACAAATCAAATTAATACTTCATTTTAATTTAATATTACGCATAAGATGTTTTGATTTTTAAAAAATAACAATATAATTAATGCTAACATTTTTTTCTTGAGAGTTAAGACATAAAATGTATCTTTCAAAAAACAAATAATTAGTAATTCAATTTAATTTAAAATTACGTATAAAATCCTTCCCACGTGGCTATTCTTCATCTAAAGGTGATTTCTTTGATGTTGAATTTGAGTATTTAAAACCATTAACTTTTAATTGTCAATCATATTAGTTAAAGGTATTATATCAAGTAGGCAATTTATTCGTTATAAAAAAATGATATAGAGCATTTATAATTATTTGTTCCTTATTAATTTGATAGATCAATAATTTTTTTGGTGTTACAATCTGATTGATTGTATTAAAATCATGAATTACACCGATATACATAGTTGACCTCAGGATAATGTAATTATAGGATATAAATTTGATATTGATAATTAAATTGATTTTTATCATTTAAGGTTGAAATTGTTAATACAAAATCTCAAAAAAATCACGTAAATCTCAAAAAAACCACTTGGGTGAAGACTGATGAACTTGGGACATGTTATAAACGCGACCAATCACATCTTCAAATAAAAAAAAATCATGATGATGTTCATAAGTCTCCAAAAAATCGGTCTTCACCAACAAAAAAAATATTGTGAGAGATTTCATTATGATGGAGAAAGTTAATATAAGAATATACCAACTAATATATTGGGATCAAGCTCCCCATATATGATTAGCTGAGCCTCAACAAAAGAAAATCCAAAATGATGAATAGAACCATCATCATCAGCAAGTGCTACTCGAGTTTGGAACATGAAATTCAGCTTAAATGCATGATTAGTGGGACGAAAAGTACATTTCTGTCACATAAAACCATTTCAAGAACATTATGTTGGCATGTTTTCGGATAGGGAGGCGTCTCCCACGAATGCACAGCCTGGACCTTTATTTTCCATGTAGTCTTAGATATGTCAATTGCGCCTACAATATCAATAAATTGATCCATGATCCACCGAATTTCTGTCCAAAAAACAAATTTGGAAAAATTCGTGAAAAAATATTAATAAAAAACACTAAAGCACAATACATTTACAACATGCATCAATTAGTTATGATGCGTTCTATTTATTTGTGTAATACTTTTTGTTTGCTTTTTCTCTTAAAATTTTGTTATTTGTCTTCAATTTGCAGATGGATACAGAATTCTATATGACTGGGAAGGATGTAGTAAGAAGCCTACACTAAGCTTTTGAATCATTCATGTGAAGAAGTTGCTTATATAATATATATATATATATATATATATATTCTCATATTTATGAAGCACCAAAAGCTTTAGGAAGAAAGGGAATCAGTAAACTGTATACTTACACACACACACTACGTACTTATGTATATAGAAGTTCAATTTTTATGTTCTTCAGTATGTCTGTTTTACAAGGCCTGTAATGTTTGTTTGAGGTACAATCTAAAGACAGATTTACATGTAACAGAAGTAAAATATGATCTAAGATTGAGCCGTGCCAATATCACTTCTCTATTTCTTCTGTCTAAGATATATATTCTCTTTACTTTTAAGAATATTTCCATTGCTTGATTATTGTTTGTACCACTTTTGATCTTCTATCAAAGTTGTCCTCTCTTGGGTCAACTATATATACAAAGAATCTCAGGTGATGTATATAGAGTAGTAATTGCAGTTACTTCACTTCTTCTCTCTCGGATTTAGGTTTGTAATATATATATTGGATATATTGGGTTCTTTGGGACTAAATAGCCACCTATGAGGGAGTCCGATCGAGTCGTGTGATGACCCGTTGGAAAGTTCACAGAGAGACAAACAAAACGAAACCAAGATGACACTCATCGGGTGTCACACGAGCCCACACTCTTGGCCCAAAGTGGGTAGGTGATGTAAACATGACGTTTTGTTCACATTTTCCAAGTCTCACATTGTTTAAATCAATGATGGGAGCTTTCTCATTCTCCTATAAATAGGGGGCATTCCTCACCTTCACACTTGCTCATTACATGTGTTGGAAAGGGGGGTCCCGTTTGGGAAACCCCACTCAGTATAATTTTTCTCTCTCTCTCTTGAGTCATCTTCCGCGCATCAGTCGTGGACACGTAGTTCTACCTCTCGTAGGTAAAGTCCTCCGTTTGGTGCGGCCCTTTTCGGAGTTCGTCTTTTGGAGATTAGCTTTGGTGGAGAAGATGCACTAGCAAGATCCGATGTTTAGCAATGGCGTCAATGTTAGTAGCTTCTGCAATACTTATGTTTTTCCTGGATTTATTTTCGGTTTTCTTTTAAGTCCCTAGGTCGAGTTGGATAATGTGGATCCAAGCCTTTCCCTACAATATATATATGGTCCAGGTTAGTAGCCCGCTGGCCGACACCAGGAGCACGCAGGAGCCGAAGCACGCCATGATAGTGCGCGTTGCCATCCACAATCACGACGACAACGTCTCCACAAGCATATCAACTGCCTGGGCTTGAGCCGCCTTTCCCTACAATATTTATATGATCTTATTTTCTTCTACCTTTTTCCTCACTTTTCATCACATGCATGTTTGCTCTTTAGGCTTTCAAGATCATTGATTACCTGGAGACTAATACTGATATTAAAATAATTACTTTGATTGATGCCTCATAGGATCCAAATGATGATTACATAGGTGCCTAATTTGGTGCATGGTTACTGTAAAGTAACGGGCGTACCTATGAAGAATCTGACTCCGACTCCGATGTCAGGTACCCACGTGCACTCCGGTCACCGATTAGGGACTCCGAGTAAGATACACAGCAAATGCACCGAAAGTGAGAATGGCAGAGAGTTAAGAGTAGAGAGTTGGTTTTTTGCTTGTCAGAATTATGTAGCAATGAATGTATCCCACTTCTCTCTATCAAGTTTCCATATAACGTAACTAGCTCAGTTTTAAATTAAATAAACTTATGGAGTAAATTACACTCCATAATCCACATTTATATCTTATTTACATATTTGCCGCAACATCAATTGGGCTTGGGTCCGATCCACCAAGGGTGGACTGGCCCATATTCTTACATCTCCCAGTCACACTTGGTGGATTAGATGTCGTGGGTTAAATCTCTCAGCCTCCTTTCAATTTCATACTTAGTGCTTTGCCGTGACCACGTGGGCATGACGTCTTCACTTAGGTACTTGTGCTAGCAATCCTTTTTATAGGACCAGTACAAGTAACCATCTCATTCGTGTAGCTAGAATTTTAAATTATGCCTCAGATGTCCTAGATTTAACTACATACACTTTCACGTGGCAAAAACTAATCCCTCTCGAATCAATGTATGATTCAGATTGCCTTCCTCATATGTCTAGTATCCACACTTATGACAACAAAATGTCATAAGGGACATGTCACATACACTAGCATAGTTGTGTATATTTCAGTTAATCTTCCTTTCGCCCAAATAACACTTTAATATGAATTAGTCGCTTTCTTAGCATAGTACTTTAGATCGCATCTATCGTGACCATAGAAGAAATGCTAAAGTAGCAGATACTAAAAGATATCTCCATGTTATTGTCAAAGTTCAAAGGACATCAATGGGAAAATTGTTCTTCCCTGGGACTCACACAGCAATGAAGCAGGGATCTTTCACTTGCTTCCCTTTTGCGGTTCTCCCAGCCCATGTGGTATGAAACACATGCTACGGCGTTACTCTTTTATTATAAGAGCATATGTCGTTTTATAATTATCATTAACACCGTACAGACTTAAGTATAGACACACTTAGTATCTAAACCCAAATTCTTCAACTCTGCTCACGTTTACGACGTCGACGTTGAAGAGTTTGTTATCTGGCTACAGGTATTTTGGAAGTGGGGTTCCAAACTTCGATCCAATTTTGTTTATGGGGATCTCATCTTGACTTGCTACACTTTAGTCAAGGCGACATGTAGTTTTGTGCTTCTTCTCTACCATATCAGCACTTTTAGCTGTTTTATTGGTGAACACAAATGTCTCATCTTTGCACACTCCCCTTGAGTGTCGAAGGCAGTTGCTCTTGTGAGAGAGCCAACCTTTCAACCTGTACGACATACTAGACATTGTATACTCCAAAAAAAATAAATACATAAAGTGATAACAGAAAATTAGAAAATCATTCTTTATTTATCAATTCTGCATATTACACTTTACGCATGTCAATGGCTTGCATATGTTCTTTAAACACTCTTTCACCTATTGGCTTTGTCAGGGGATCTGCTATCATACATTTTGTCGAAATGTATTGTACAGTTACAATCTTTTGTGCTTTATAATCCCTAACAAAACTATATTTAATATCAATGTGCTTGGTCTTGCTGTGATACTTAGGATCCTTAGTATAGGCTATGGCTGCAGTATTGTCACAGTATAATAACACTGGATTGGTACTCTCATTTCCAAATCCAAGATGTTCTATAAATCTCTTCAACCATAATGCCTCTTGTACGGCAGCAGTGCATACCACAAACTCGGCTTCCATTGAATGTAAGGCAATGCACGTTTGCTTCTTGCTGCTCCAGTATATGGCGCCGTTGTTGAGTAAGAAGGTATAACCTGAAGTTGACCTTCGTTCTTCTTCATCTCCGCCTACGTCAGCATCGGAGTACCCAACAAGGTGCAAATCACTTCCTTTATAGCACAATGCACAGTCAGATTGGAATTTGCTTACCAGTCCTACTGCATAGCAGATATCTGGTTTCCAATGCTTTTCACCGGGGTTAGATTGGAATTTGCAATGCTTTCCACTGCTTTTCACCGGGGTTAGATTGGAATTTGCTTACCAATGCTTTCCACTTCTCAAGATCCTCTTCACTGCTTTTCACCGGGGTTAGATTGGAATTTGCTTACCAGTCCTACTGCATAGCAGATATCTGGTCTTGTACACATCATTGCATACATCAGACTGCCCACTTCACTGGCATATGGAACTCTTTCCATTTTCTTCTTGTCTGATTCAGTTTTGGGACACAAGTCAAGACTCAAGGCTAATCCAGTAGCTACAGGAGTGCTCATAGGTTTGCAATCCTTCATGTTAAATCGCTTAAGAATCTTGTTGATGTAATTCTCTTGTAAAAGAGACAAGATTCTTTTTGAACGATTTCTTTGAATTTTAACTCCAAGTATGTACTCTGCTTCACTCATGTCTTTCATCTCAAAGTTCGATGAAAGCCATTCTTTTACGGTTGTTACAAAACCTAGACTATTACCGGCCAATAGTATATCGTCTACATATAAGGATAAAATAACAAAATTACCCTCAAACCGCTTGATGTAGACGCAGTGGTCTTCCTCTATCATTTGGAAGTCATATGAGGTTACTGCTTTGTGAAACCTCAAATACCACTGTCTGGACGATTGTTTTAATCCATAAATGGATCTTTTAAGTTTACAAACTTTTGACTCTTTTTCTTTTTCAATGAAACCTAATGGTTGTTCCATATAGATTTCTTCATCCAGATCACCATTCAAAAATGCGGTTTTTACATCCATCTGATGTAATTTTAGGTCTAAACTATTTACTATTGCCAAAATAAGTCTAATGGAGTTAAAACGCACAACAGGCGAGAACGTGTCATCGTAATCTATGCCTTCCTGTTGTGTGTAACCTTTTGCTACTAACCTAGCCTTATATTTGTCAATTGATCCATCAACTTTTCTTTTAATTTGAGAACTCATTTGTTCCTAATGGCTTTACGCCCTTTTGGTAGATCAACTAACACCCAAACTTTGTTCTTTTCCATTGAGTCCATGTCTTCTTCCATCGCTTTCTTCCATTCTTCCTTGGCAGGACTTGACAAGGCTTCGTGTACAGAACGAGGTTCATCATCTCCCTCTGGAGTAACTAAGAAAGATTCGCCTTCGATTTGAAAGCGTCGTTTGGGAACACTTTCCCTATTGCTCCTTATAACAGGTGCAATCTCCTTATCTTTCTTTTCTTGTTCAGGTCTTGGTGTTGACCTTTCTTGGCTCCCACTCAGATTGAAAATCCTAGACGATTCTGGTTTGTCCATTTGTTATGCACTTTCTTGTTATGGTGTCTCATAAAAGGAAACCGTGCGGTCAACATCTCCTCGATTAGGAAATTCAGTTTCAATGAATCTTGCATCTCTTGATTCTATCTTAGTCACCGTGCCATCTTCGTTTTCACTTATGAAAACGTATCCCTTTGATTGTTTTGAGTATCTGATAAATATACATTTCTTTCCCCTGGGACCCAGTTTTCCATACTTATGGGAATTGTCATGGATATACGCAGCTGACCCCAAGGGCCTTAAGATGCTTAAATCTGGTTTGCATTTCGTCCATAACTCATAGGGTGTGGAAGCGACTGATGTTGAGGGTACACGATTAAGTATGAAGGCTGCCGTTAATAAAGCATCACCCCAATATGAAATTGGTAGGTTTGCGTGGGCCATCATTGACCTAACCATGTCTAGAAGAGTTCTGTTTCTTCTTTCGGCAACTCCATTTTGTTGTGGAGTGCCAGGGATAGTCAGTTGCCTGATTATTCCTTTTTCTTCACAGAGTTGCTTAAACTGTTCAGACAAATATTCACGACCTCGATCAGTGCATAATGCTTTAACTTTATTATCCATTTGATTTTCTACCTCGTTTAGGTATCGTTTGAAGCACACAAGAGCTTCAGACTTGTGCGAAATCAAATAAATATGACCATATCGTGAATAGTCATCTATAAATGTAATGAAATACCACGCTCCGTGTCTCGCCCTCACACTCATTAGACCGCATATATCAGAATGGATTAATTGTAATGGATTTTCGGCTCTAGTTCCCTTATCGAAAGGTTTTCTTGTTGCCTTACCAGCTAGACAATTTTCACATTGTCACGACCCCCGTTTAGAGGACCATCATCGGCACAGACACATGGAATATTCCTATGCCTGTAAGCCTTATCACCTAATTGACAGAATATCAATTATTGAAAATACATCCACATGCAGTATAATACCATGGCTACACCAAAATGGTGGCCTATCCTAGGCAAGCAAATCCACGGCCAGTGCCGCTTCAGGATATATATATAGGAAAACACACATAATATATAACCTGTGTACTGGCTACACATCCGAAGATGCTGCCTATCCTATTCACATGCAACAGATATATGTATATATATATATTTTTGGAAACAAGTTTTCCCTGCATCATAATCTAACGGATCCTGATATTTAAGGTGTGTGAAGTTGGCAGTTCTAGATTTAGTGGTACAATATGATTGGGTACATCTACCCTTTACTTTATGATATAATAATAAAGTAAATTAAATTACAATTACACTTTATTCACCCACATGAACAAGTTGTGGGTCTTGGAAAAGTGTTGCTCAATCCTCGTTCCAACGAGACTTCTTCCACCTGTACTTAACCTGTCTCTGTGTAGTAAAAATGAGGTGTGAGTCTTAACCACGCGACTCAGTGAGGACTCTCCCATCCCCGGCGCAAGGTGGGTGCCATAGCGCTGGCTTTGGGAGTCATACACAACTACATGCAAAAACAACTAGTTACTGTTGTTAGCATACATTCTTGGTGATCACACAACAATAGAAATTTCACCCAAACACTCACATGCATTTAATAACTGTAAACATGCAGCAGTTTATTCCATGTCATCAATAAGCAAGTAAACATGTAACATATAGTGCCGGCTTTTACTTACCGGTCTTCTCACGTTCAGCATGTTTGAATCAAACAAGACTTTGTGATGACGTAATCCTGTACGTCACCACACCGCTGCACAATCAACAATTATATGCAAACATGGACAATTCTTTAAGTACACGTAAACACTATAACATACATCTACTTAACTTCCCCCACTTTGGGGTATTTACTAGCCACTACATGACTTTTCTACCTCGAACCTGTGCACTCGGGTTGCTGGCCACCACGTGGCAAAGCATACTTAACCCATTCACTTGGCTACTGGTCAGCTCGTGACATTTCTATTAATCAAACAATACTTAACCCATTCACTTGGGTACTAGTCACCTCGTGACAATTCTATTAATCAAACACAATCAACTTCTATCTATCAAACAACTGATACGTAGCCATCACGTGGCACGTCTTGACCCCTTGCTGCGGGGCAATAACTTGAGCCCACTCGTCCATTACACAACCAAGCCACATGGTGAGCATGGCACGACGTCTCGAAGCATGGCCACTGTCACACCCTGGACCAACTCCACATGATTATTTCTCTTCTGTAAGATTAGGCTCACGGTTCACCCGTAGGTTCCTCCCGTGTCTCCTTTTCTTGGTCTCACATATTAATAGGATTCTTTGTATCTTTCCCGAAGGATCAACAATTCCTCTCTTTATTAATATGTACAAGTATCCTCAACAGGATATAACTCATATACCCAACCAGATGCACTCTCTGAGCCTCAAGCTATCGTCATAGCAATATAAATCCTTTCTGACCCTATTACCAGGATAGGACAAAGACCATCGTCATGGTGATTATAAAACTGAGGTCTCAAGTGCCATCTGACGTTGTTCTAGTTGATGTCTCACATCGCTAGCATAATCAAATCCGAAACCCACCAATAACTCCTTTGCATGATTATAATCTAAGTCACCGTCGTGATGAGTTTTCAAAATAAAAGCTTAGACCTTCCGTACAAGGACTCTTGCCACCGTCGTGGAAAAGATTTAATAAAATGCTCATCATGCCTCCGGAGTGTATGAGTTGGATTTGTAAAACACCAATTATAGCAAACATCTATACTCTACTCCTATGTTTTCCTATCCAAGCTACTTTCCACAACCTATTTCTAGTTCTTTCATTCTTTTAGCATTCTATACCTCTAGCTAACACATACCAGACAAGCAGAGAATATACATACTCATGTAATCCACGTAAGCATACAACCCTAGGAGCAGAGATGGAAGAACCCTCACCTTGGCCAACCTTCAATGCAATCCTCTTGTAACTTTAGTCTCCTCGGAGTTCCTGTTACACTCTATTGCGTGCCGTTGTTCCTATAAGAACAACATTTACTTCATTAAGGTTATTACTTAGTTTAACTTGTTATTTATCTCTCCATTACTCTCACATGTAGTCCGTGGTTGCCACAGAGTCAAGCTCTTGGTCTTATTGGACTTCTCTATCCCAATTTATGCGTATCCTTCCTCGGACACTTGACTTAGTTTACTCGCATATAACACTCTACTTGAGTGTTTAACATACTTGGATTTGAGTATTAGACCTCTATCTACTTGTATTCGCATCTAAGGAAGCTTATCTAGCTTGGTTGGATGAAATCCTAATTTTAGGAAGGTCTAAGCATTTTAATTCAACTTGTGTTTCTACTTGGGTTCTAAGAAATTTAGTTTCTAAACCTCAATACGCCTCTAATTCATCCTACTTAAAGCTTTCTAATAATTATGAAGGAATAAAATTACCATTTTAGAATTTGGACTTCATTGTTCTGCAAGTTTCCATCCTTGAGAAGCAAGAAGGTATCTAAATTAATTCTTGATGCTTGATAGCATATCTAGAATTATTCTAGGCTGCTTAAGATTGAAAAGAAGAGGTTTAGAGCCCTCAACACCACCCTTAAAGTGTATTTGGGCAACCCGAGCAGGGACCCGATACGTTAACGTCAAGGTTCAACCTTAGTAACCTCGGGCCAGCTCTTCACGGGTCTTGTTCAGCTAATATTTCAACCATATAATTTTAATAATACCAATCCAAGCCTATTTACTCAAATCCAAGCTCAATCCTAATTATCAACAATTTCCCCAATTTATAATAATTAGAATTTTTAACACCAATTCCTTCCAAATTCGAATTTGGGCAAATCCGAGAACAGAATCTCGATTCCTACCCCAACTAATTGTTCAAGAACACTTTCTAGGTCTCAATCAACCCTCGAAACAACTCAATCGTAGGTCAATCGAAGAAATCCCTAAAAAATGGAGAAATTGAGGGTTTCGAATGAAATTGGGGTTACCAACCTTTGATTCGATCGGTGGAAGGTGTGGAAGATGTTGGAGTCGAGCTCCGGTGGTCATGGCCGGCGTCGGATGGCTCTCTCCGGCGAGTTTTCTAGCAAGTTTCCTCATTCCCCTTCTCCCTTCATCTTCTCGCCACCCCCTCTCTCAATCTTCTCTCGTCTTCTCTCTCACCCTGTTTCTCTTTCTTTTTCTTTCTTTTAATATATATATATATACCCACGGCAAACCCTTTCTAATATATTAAAATAATATATATATATATATATTAAATTATTAAAATAATAATAATATATATTTTTAATTTAATCCATCTTCCCTATTTAATTCGGATTTCCAAGTTCTTAGTTCCCGAATTTAATCCAAAAATAATTTTCTACTTCTTTTCTTTCACTTTCTACTTTCTTAAAAAAAACCCCTTTTAAATATTTAAAATAATCTTAACAAAATAAACTAATTAATAATTGAACCAATAATAACTAGTAATATTTTGATTTAGTTCCCACTCCTATTTATTTTGGGTTTCTAATTTCGTAGGTCCTAAATAATTTCCAAAAAAAAAATATTTTACTCCTTTCTTTCATCTTTTATTTTACTTGAAATTTCGAAGAATTTCGCGGTTCCTTTCCGGTTTCCCTTAACCTTCATAGTTTTCTTATATTCTTTTTAAGGTTTTAATTCCTAACCCCAGAATAAATCATTCTTAAATCCTGGAAATTTTAAATAAATCATTCTTAAATCCTGGAAATTTTAAATAAATCATTCTTTAATCCTCGAAATTTTTCTGGGGTATTACATTCTTCCCCCTTAAGAAATTCAGTCCCCGAATTTCATCTCCTTCATGGGGTTGTTGGCTTGTTGTCATCCCTTGGCTCAATTTCACCTATGGTTCCTCTCAACGTGGAAGTTTTACCGTTTTACCCTACGGTTTATCTTTCTTTCCTAGGGACTCAGGGTCTTTATCTGGTCTCTACATCTTCTTTCTGTGACCGTTTGTATTCCTAGTTTCGTAGTTAACCACCCCTCCGCAAGGTGTTAACCGACAGGCTCCATCTGTCGTCGCATCTTTCCCCGAGGATACCTAACTTTCCTAATTTCAAGTCACTTAGCACTACTAATTTTGCAATGGAGTGTTTGGCACGCACCACATGCCATGCTCCATTTTAGTTCTCCGAGGAGTTAACTATTGCCTTCTCTAGTAAGGCTTACCTTGACTCGATCTGCTTGTCCGACTAACTACCTTCATAATGACTTCTTATATTCGTCTTGGAACACGCCAAGACACTAGTTATTTGCATAGCACACTAGGTTCTATTTCTATAAACTCTATAAACTCTACTCCCTTATATCGGAGTCCCCGTACTTAAGTATCCTCTACTACCAAGCAGCTACCCTTCTGCTGGTATTCCCCCGATATCTTCTTTGTAAACGACTCCTCCAGAAAAGTCCGTTTACAGCTTATTACTCCCTCTACTCTACATCTAGACTTACCGATTACACGGCATACACTCTACGCAGGTGTTTATACTTTGTGCCCTTAGTGTACCCAACCCTTCTGAGGTTGTTACACTCACTACTGACCTGGTTTACCCTACGCGTGTCCTAACGAAGCTAAATGCCATGACACTAGCGCAACTATGTTTTACACTTATCGTTTCTCCACTAAACGGTAAAAGATCTTACATTTATGACTCATGTTTCCCTTTCTTTTCCGGACTTCTACCCTTACCCTTAGTGGTTTCCATAACCACTTCAGGTTACTCTTCATCGACATCCCATGTCTGAATGACTTAGACTCTTCTCTAACTACTACTTGTAGTCATTTCTGTTTATAATGGAAACTTTCAGTCTCCTCCTTATCATCATACTCATTATTCCGCCTCAGGCTTAGTTCGGTCTTCACATCCGAAGACCTCACTTAACACGACTATGACTGTGGATCTATACCATCCTCAGGTTAGTCCACTTAGAGTTGCACATCCTATGCTAACTCTTCTCGTTGGGTTTCCGTTGGCTTTTACCCCAACTTGGCCCACTCGGACTCCTCAACTCACTTAGATCCTGTTTTCCTACTTGGAATACTTGATCCGTTAACTCCAGCATGAACCTTTCCGGACATGCTCTACTCCCCTTGACCAAACGGGATCCACTCCCACGGTTTGACTCTTTCCTTTCTTACGGTGTGGCATATGTTCACGAACATTTACCGCCTCTTGCAAGTGTGTTACCCGTTGGGTTCCAATCGCCCCCAACGGTAGCATACCTGTTTCATCATTTTGGCTTGCATCCCCAGATGCTTACCCGACTCCATTCCCATATTCACTCTCTTCTTTTCCATTTCGTACCTACGTGGTACTCTTTCTTCGAGTATTTCTCAATACTCGTTACTCACTAAATTCTCCTTCTCGATTAACCGTCCATACGGTTAATTTCCCTTTTATGGCATCCACATGGCCACTTATACGTTTGGTTTGTCCACTCAGTCTCCACCCATACACGGGCTTCAGACTAACGGATTTACGGTTCACCAACCTGTGGAACTAGCTTACCTAGCTATGTCCACTACAATATGTGTACTATACATACACTCGGGCCAGCTCTTCACGGGTCTTGTTCAGCTAATATTTCAACCATATAATTTTAATAATACCAATCCAAGCCTATTTACTCAAATCCAAGCTCAATCTTAATTATCAACAATTTCCCCAATTTATGAATAATTAGAATTTTTAACCCCAAGTCCCTCCAAATTCGAATTTGGGCAAATCTGAGAATATAATCTCAATTCCTACCCCAACTAAGTGTTCAAGAACACTTTCTAGGTCTCAATCAACCCTCGAAGCAACTCAATCGAAGGTCAATCGAAGAAATCCCTAAAAATTGGAGAAATTGAGGGCTTCGAATGAAATTGGGGTTACCAACCTTTGATTCGATCGGTGGAAGGTGTGGAAGATGTTGGAGTCGAGCTCCGGTGGTCGTGGCCGGCGTCAGACGGCTCTCTCCGGCGAGTTTTCCGGCAAGTTTCCTCCTTCCCCTTCTCCCTTCATCTTCTTGCCACCCCCTCTCTCAATCTTCTCTCGTCTTCTTTCTCACCCTGTTTCTCTTTCTTTTTCTTTCTTTTAATATATATATATATATATATATACCCACGACAAACCCTTTTTAATATATATATATAAAATAATAATAATAATAATAAATAATTAAATTATTATAATAATAAATAAATATAATTAAAAATTAATTAATTAATAATTAAATAAATAATAACTAATATATATTTTTAATTTAATCCATCTTCCCTATTTAATTCGGGCTTCCAAGTTCTTAGGTCCCGAATTAAATCCAAAAATAATTTTCTACTTCTTTTCTTTCACTTTCTACTTTCTTAAAAAACCCCCTTTTAAATATTTAAAATAATCTTAACAAAATAAACTAATTAATAATTGAATAAATAATAACTAGTAATATTTTGATTTAGTTCCCACTCCTATTTATTTTGGGTTTCTAATTTCGTAGGTCCTAAATAATTTCCAAAAAAAAAATATTTTACTCCTTTCTTTCATCTTTTATTTTACTTGAAATTTCGAAGAATTTCGCGGTTCCTTTCCGGTTTCCCTTAACTTTCATAGTTTTCTTATATTCTTTTTAAGGTTTTAATTCTTAGCCCCGGAATAAATCATTCTTAAATCCTCGAAATTTTAAATAAATCATTCTTTAATCCTCGAAATTTTTTCGGGGTATTACACACATAGTGACATTTCCATGTTTGGAATTGTACCTAACATCCCTTCTTTGGCTAATTTAATCATTCTATTTTGATTAATGTGCCCTAGTCTAGCATGCCAAACATTAACATCAACGGGATTAGAAGAAATAGCAAAGCATTCATTATCATCAAAAGAATCACCAATGATATCCAAAATAAAGAACTTATCAAATAAGAAAGCTGAACCATAAAGAGTTTGGTTGCGTAAAATGTCAACAATTTTGTCATGAATGTTTACACAAAAACCATAACGTAAAAGACATGTAACAGATATCAAGTTCCGTCGGATGTCAGGAGCATAGAGTACATCATGGAGAATGAAGGTCTTGCCACCACGCAAGGTAAATTTATAGCTGCCAATGCCTTGAACCTCAATTCTCGCGTTGTTTCCAATGTAAAGCCACTTGCTTTGATATGGCAATCGACGGTACTCCATATAAGATCCTCGCTCCTTAGTTATGTGGTCTGTGGAGCCTGAATCAATAATCCAAGAAGAAGAAACAAGTTCTGTTAGAAAAACAGTACTAGATACATAAGAAACATGTAAATTCACATAATTCACTAATACCTTTCCGCTCTCAGTCTGTTTAGAACAGTCACGTGCGAAATGGCCCATTTTCTAGCAGGCAAAGCATTTAACCTTCTTTAGGTCTCGCTTTTTCTTCCCACCTTTGTTTCCTTTCCTCTTGAATTGCTTCTTTCCATTGTTGGGAGGAGGTCCGCCCTTCTTCCCTTTCTTTTGAAACCTTTTGCCCTTCTTGAAATTGGGCTTAGTATGGGAAGTACCGGCCTCCTCAGTGTAAAAAGCTTGCCCAGAGGCTTTGTACGCCTCTAATCTTTCATCCTCCAGCTCAAGATGCTTGGCCACATCGCTAAAAGTAAAGATGTTCTCATTGTGTGTCAGATTCGCTTTCACGTGCTCCCAACTAGTAGGGAGCGACCTGATGACAGCTTGAACTTGTTGTGCATCAGACAATACGTGTCCAGCCTCCTTGAGTTCTCTTATCATGTTCGCCATCTCTCGTAGATGCTGTTTCATGGGAGTGTTTGGCATAAACTTATAGGTATCGAACTTAATCGTTAACCTCCTCAGTTTAGTGGTAGAGGTACCACCAAACTTGTCTTTCAAAGCTATCCACATAGCTTGCGCAGTTTTGTGCTTCTCAAATTCGCACATTAAGTCATCAGCCATTGCACTCAAAAGTGAGATCCTAGCAATGCTATTCTTCTTTTTCCACGTTTGGTAAGCTTCACTGTCTCTCCTATGCTGGGCATTATTCCCAGCTTCAGGTTCGACCAAGACATTGGTCAAAGGGTCAACTGCATCTTGTTCGTCCAAGATGTATTGTACCTTTCTATGCCAAATGTCCCAATTATCCCCGTTTAGTTTTTCCCCTTTATTCAGCTCAGCTATAATGTTCTTTGTGGCCATTCTTAGTTCTGTGACAAATTGATCCCACATTATTCAACGATCTCTTTAACAGAGACGTACCAAAGAACATTTCAGTTTATATATATAGCACTTAAAATATACAATGTCATGCCCTTATATTATTCTTGACCAGAAGACAATGACATTGCAAGACCCATGATCAAGAGAATACGTTTGTATCTCCCATCACATAGATACAAGTAACAATCAGTGTATTCTATCAAGAATTAAATATAAGTGCCTTAAAAAAATGTGTCTCTTAGAAGACTCATCTTCTAAAAGCTCCCACTTATAAAAGCATATATTTAATTCATACATGTAATCATAGAACAAATAACTTCATTAAATAAAATAAATTGTTCATTAACGATGAAAAAATTTACAATGCATGAATCATGTTCAATAACATAAAATAAAAAATTACATCATAGTAAAAAAGCTCGCATGTAGTCAATCACTGCATCTCTTATTATCTTATGTCGGTGTGGTCTGTCGGCTATTCGGCATACCATTTCTATCATTAAAAACCAGTATATTTTGCTAGGAGGTCGGCCTCTAGGTTTGCCTCTAACCCTTACAGCTCTTATGTATTCCAATATGACTCTAAGGTAAAATTTAGTGTTTTCCTTATCAGTCATGTTTTTGACGTATTTGGAAAGTACGCCATTTATGTCTTTTATGTCTGTTAGTCTTGCTGCATCTCTCTCAGCTATATCCATAGCTAATGCAGGGGTTAAAGGTTGATTGACTTCTTCGCCGTCCTCTACCACAATTTCTTGGACCACTATTGGATTTAATGGATCATTGTAGTTTAACTGAGGTTCTAAGTTGAGGGGTTCAAGTAATAATGTTTCTGATGTTGGTCCGGAAATCATCGTCTCTTCCGTCAGGATCCTCCTCGGAATCTTCCTCAGGATCCTCTTCAGGATCCTCCTCGGGATCTTCCTCTAGATCTTCCTCAGGATCCTCTTCAGGATCCTCCTCGGGATCTTCCTCTGGATCTTCCTCAGGATCCTCCTCGAGATGTTCATCCATTGGTACGTATTCAGGAACTTCCTCATTCAGGTATGAAAATTCCATCGCACTATAGTCAGTGTTTTCAGTGCTACTAGAAGCCATTTGCCTCAATTTGCCCTAAAAAAATAATAATAAATTATTTTAATTTTTCTGGAATTTTTTTTCACATAAAAAAAAGGTACCAGAAAAGCACTAAAATACACATAAACAAATCCCAAATCACCCCAAACATAGTCGAATTATATGTCAAATTGAAGATCTCAATTTTACGGATTTATAGAGACAAACGACACCTCAATCGGAGGCCGCACGCTCCCTCAGGCGCCCCTAGAAGGAAAAGAAAAAGGAAAAAAAAAGAATTTTTTTTTGTGTGGCTCACGTGTCGCCGTGGAGGCCGTCGGCGGTGAAACGCCCCGCCCATCGGCCACCACACGCCGGCGGCTACACGACCACGTGGGCCACGCGGCGAACGGAGCTGCCACGTGGCATTTCTGGCCCTTTTTTTTGCAAGTCAGGCCCAAACAAATTTTTTTTTTTTTCGGGTCAGGTCCGAACCTTTTTTTTTTGAATTTTCAAAATTTGATTTTAAGCGGCGGTTTTTTGAAATGCCGCGCCAAGGAAACGGTTTTAGTGACGGTTTGTTAGCAGCAGTTTCCAAAACTGTCGCTATCCGTCATCTTCAACCTCCATTTTCTAGAATCCGGCGACTGGAAACGGTGGAGCTCACCGAAAAACTTCGGACGCCAATATCTCAGCCGTCCGAACTCTGTTTTCTACAAATTTTATGTCGATTTCGCACGATTTTTTGTGCTCTACGTAATGGTAGCAATTTCGAAACCTAAATCTTTAAGTTTCGGTAACCTAAATTTCAAATCCGAAACTTTGATTCACAATTACTCTGTCATTCGAAGTCCGTTTTGCGTAAATTTTATATTTACATTCTCGTTGTTTCACCCTTTATACAATGAGACAAATTGCAAAGCCTAACTTGTCAGTTTCAAAAAACGCAATATACTGTATATTCATACATACATACATACATACATATATATGTTTATGGAGGATGGCATACAAGCAATGTGAGAATCATGTTATTGCAAACATTATTTTCGCAGCGGAAGGAACCATGCTCTGATGCCACTGTAAAGTAACGGTCGTACCTGTGAAGAATCCGACTCCGACTCTGATGTCAGGTACCCACGTGCACTCCGGTCAACGAGTAGGGACTCCGAGTAAGATACACAGCAAATGCACCGAAAGTGAGAATGGCAGAGAGTTGAGAGTAGAGAGTTAATTTTTTGCTTGTCAGAATTATGTAGGAATGAATGTATCCCACTTCTCTCAATCACGTTTCCATATAACATAATTGGCTCAATTTTAAATTAAATAAACTTATGGAGTAAATTACACTCCATAACCCACATTTATATCTTATTTACATATTTTCCCCAACATCAATTGGGCTTGGGTCCGTTCCACCAAGGGTGCACTGGCCCATATTCTTATAGTTACATATTAATATGGGATTCGAAAATGACAACTTCACTACTTCTATGTATAGCAAAACATCATCTGTGTGTGAAATGCATTTCGGGGCTTTGTGTTTCCTTCACAAATGTGACTTCTCCTTTTGAAAAAAATTCTCCAAACACTTGCATGATGAGTTCTTCAAAAGTTCATGAAGTGAATACTGAAGCTGATCAAGATATGTACAATGATGATTCTCATCAAACTTGCATTCCCAATTAAATTTTCCTGTCATAGGGCTACAAATTATTTTTCGTGATAAAGGGCTCTATTAAATTTCATTTACTAGCATTTAATTTAGGACAACTTTAATTATAAATTGATTTCATTATTTATTACTTCATTTTAGGAAATAAGTATTTGAATTTTTTGTTTTATAAAGGCCTTTGAGGAAATAAAGAAATTTTTATTTGAATAAAGTAATCAAGTGTGTGTCGATTTCTGAACTTTTTATTTTGGAATCCTTATTTCAAAATTATCATCATTTATAAATGTAGTTAATAATTTTCATTGATCTAACTAACTAGCATTTTTTTCTAATCTATTATATTATATCTATATAAAAGTAAGAGGCATGAAGCCTCATTATGACACATCAGCTTTTTCAGCACATATTTCTCAAACTTGTGGCGTTGACTGGATGCCAACTAGGATGTGATCTGGCAAATGATATGGTCCCAATTGATTCTGATTCTTTCTCTTTTGAATCCCTCATTTTTTGGTAATTAGCTATTAAATAATCTTTTTGAATTCTTCCATGATCCCCTCCGTGATTCCCTGTATAAGATCATATCAAATCAAAACAAAATCGTCTCTCATTTATTTATTTTTTTATAGAACATCTCTCTTATTTATTAATATCAATTAACATGATAAAATTGTATTATTCCAACCAGGTTTTCTTTTATTCTTCTCTTTTCTCATCTTCTAATTTCTATGATGACTCCTCCTCTCCCTGTTGGAATAAAATTAGCCCCAAAATACCTTATGTTTTTATATGTCAATTAATTATAAATAGACTTGCTTTTATATGACTAAAGTCTGTAAACCTTTTTGGACCAAAGAATATATATATATGTAAGCCCGAGAAACATTGGGCCCTATGGTTGTTTGTGAATGATGTTTGAAGAGATCATCAAGTGTGGTAAGATAAAAAGTATCTCTATCCTATCTTTTTCCTTGTTTTATGCACATCAAGTCTAACCTAAGATTTAGGGCAGGAAAGAGTATGTTTTTGCAGGCTAAGAAAAGCATGGAACCTATCTTACCTAATCAAAGATAGACGAAATCTTCTCCTCAAAAGTTTTTCTCTCATATGCTCAAAACAGCAAGACATGATCCCTAAAAGCTGGGAGCGTATTGCAACAAGTAATGAAAGAGAAAATGGAGGATTTGAATTCAAAAGGTCCAATGGCTATCTTCCTTGAGCATCGTATTTAATACTGAAGTGAAGGTGGCAGAAGGTTCTCAACTAAGTGTTCTGAAAAACTAAGAAAGCATTAAAGAAGCCTGAGAGCTGTTTGTGTGACTCATACTGCAAAGAAATCTATACGAATCCTGTCTGTAATCAATTTGTTTTTTGGTTCTATCCTTCTATATTCCTGTGTGTAGGTATTTAACGATTGAACATTCTTAAAGTGTAAAAAGTCTGATCCTTGTAAAGGAACAAGGTTACAGAGGAGTGTTCAATCATTAAATACTCAGGGAGTCCTATTGAGGACAACGAAAAAGGGTTGGAACTTAATACATTGAGAGACTTGCGTGTAAAAGCTTGATTAAAGTTGATCCTTGCATAAGGTTACCGAGGTCTCTCCCTATATTAAGTTCTTGAAGCAATCAGTAAGTTGTTAATTTGAAAAGGTTTTGTAAGTAAGACTAAAAGCTCTTGTGCTTTCCCAAAAGAGATTTGGGTTGCTTGGTTGTAGAATTTGAATTAAAGCAATATAGTCCTTCTAACTTGTTGGTTAGAAGGGGAGAGGACGTAGCTATTTGAGCAAACTTGAATAGTGAAACTCTCCAGAAAAAAGGAGTCTGTGTCTATCTTCCTCTCACTCTACTCTCATTTTATATAAGCTACTTATAGGACTCTTAAGTCAGCGAAGAATCCTAAACCAGAAAGAAGTTGATTTTAAGAAAACAAAAACTCAACAAAACCAATTCACCCCCTCTTGGTTTATTTTCTGACTTACACTTCCCTCAAAATTTTAGAATCTGCAGGAGACAAGACGCTGCCAAATTTGTCCTCCGGCCAGCTCTCCAATTAACTCTTTCAAATCAGGTCCAGAGCTTCAATTTACTGTTCGTCTACTCACTCCATCTTCTTTGTCTTTCTCCCACTATTTCTATATAGCTAATTGTTCTTCACTTCTTCTCCTTTCCATTGAAGCCTTACTTCACAATGATAGATGAACATTCTATATTAATTAAATCTATTAGATTTTCATTGTAATGCTATCTAATGCATTAGCTTCATTGTTTCTTTTCATTTAACCGCGCACACTAACCTCAAATTTATGCGTTTCATTTTTTCCTTTGTTTATTAGGTGATTAATATAAGGATTCGTTTCCTTGGGAATTGAATATGGAATCAGGTTATGCAGAATACGATTGTGGTTCAAGCAATACATTCCTCACGCTCAATCTAGATTTTGACTTACTTTCTTCCAACTAGTATTTGAGGTTAGTGCAGTTTTCTGTGTTTGTTTTCTAAGCCGCATTTTTTTGGACTTTTATCAACAAAATCAAGCCTGGGTTGTTGCCTCCATTGCTGTCACCATATCTCTCTCCCTCGTAATTCAGCGGAGTCCGATTGAAGTTTTGATTGTGGCAAATGACAGAGAATGTAACTCATTATAAGTTCTGATCTGATTCATAAAAATTCAAGTCATTATAAATTCTTTTAGTTCTAAGTCATTATAATTTTATCCCAAATGATCGAAGTTTTTTATCTGTCAATGAGAATCTATTAGGAAAATGCCGCCCTTGCAGATAATCCATATCATTGCAAATGTTTTGAGGATATGGTCAAAATGGAGCTTCAGTTGTTCTTTTCGTTTGCTTGTCTACCCAACATCTATACTGTTTTTTATTTTGCAAAAGCCTTGGAAGGGTGGGCCACTTTCTAATACACATGTAAATTTGAAAGAATCATTAATTTATGCATTAAATTTAATTATGGTGCCCATATATTGTTGAAAATTTGAGTGCACATGTGGTGTGCAAGTACGTGTGTCAAATAAAGTCATATAATTTTTTAGAACAAAGTAAACACAAATATAAAATGTGTATATTTAATTTATAATAATAAGTAATTATTATTGTTATAAATTAAACTAAATGTTTATATATATATATAATTACATAGAAGTTTATTTTATATATATATATATATATATATATATATATATATATATATTATACAATTGTTGAAAACGTGCATGTTGAATCAATCAAGCAGTAAATCACAACTAATGCAATTTACTTTGCCTAAAAACATGGCTTTATCAATGCACATATTTTTGTCAACGGACATAGCACCGTTTCATTTTTTTTATATGTATATAAAAAACGAGGCAACAAAAATGTGTGCATAAGAGTTGAGAGTGTGTACTCTCTAATAATATTTTGGGTTCTTCCATTTGTTTGTTCTAATTTTTGAGTCTCTAAAATTCTTTTGCTGTTTTTGTTTCCTCCGGTGTGCGACATCGAGGGCGAGTTCGTTTAATCCTGTGAGAGTGCCACTATCTAATTCTTGAGGAATAGCAGAATATCTCTTAAGGACAGTGTCCTAATTGACGTGACTCGAACTGAATTTTGTGAGATTCCCAACAATCTTAAGAGATATTAAATCCATAACTATCAAAAATTACCTGGTCCTACAAGAAAGGGAAAACGGTGCTAAACCCCCTAAGCCCTCTCCTCTTGGCGCTCTCTTTTCCTCTTCCACACGCTGGCTGGGATCGAAAATTTGCAATCAAATATGAGGGCTGCCGCGGTAATGTGCTTAAGGTCTTTGGTAGGATTGTGTGACTTGGGAGTTTGGGATTATCCAAATTGGGGCTTTGAAACACTTCTGAAGTTCTCCATTGACAAGCAAAACCTTTAATTTGAAGAAGCCAAAGACTTTGAGAGAAAGAAAAAACATGAAGCACCGAGATTGGGGCGTGAGAAAGAGAGCACCGACCAAGAAGAGAAAAGATATGAAAGACGGATCGAGAGAGTGAGAAGCTGAGAAGCTAGAGAGAGGTGGAGACCACCGAGAGGAAGAAGGAACACCGCCGGCGGCTGCAATGTGAGTGGTCGACAACGAGTTTCTATTGATCCTGCTATGCGTTGTTACTCTTGTACGGCGGTGAGTAGGTAAACCGAGAGAGGGTGTGCAAGTCGAGAAGGGAGTTGGAGATTTTTATAGAGGCAACGTGAAAAAGGAAGCAGCAGCTTTCCTCTCGGTTTGAGCCGATGGAGGTGAGTTCCCTTGCACTTTAATATTTCTGTTGGCTCTCATTTATCTTTAATTTGTTTCTTGGTTGTTCGACTATTTTGGATTGCATTTTTCTCTTGTTTCGGCTCTTGTTCTCAATTTGTGTTGGTGAATAGCTACTGTTGTTTTCTTCTTGGTATGAAAATGATGATTAGATGATTAGATGGTAGTCTTTGTTTCAAAGGCTATTTCTGTTTAATGTTCACAGCGGTATCTTGTGGCTCATCTTTGTTTTTATATTTGTTTTAGACATCTAGTTGTCATGTAAGGGTGTTTCATTTTGTTTTTCTTGATTCAATGCCCAAATGGGATTTATCTTTGTTGTTTGTTGATATTGAGTATGTCAAAGTGCTGTTAATATCTTGACATTGGTCAGTATTTTCTCCCACTTTTTGAAGTGTTTGTGAGCTTCTTTTGTGCTTCTTATTTGGTAAGTGTGTCCAAATTCGGTCCATGCACTTTGAAGTTATGTTTCGAACCTTCATGAGCATTCCTTTACCTCTTCTAGTCATGAGCGTTGTCTAAATAATGGCCAAATGTTTGAGAATATGAGCTGGTTGCTTTCTTCGATTTAGAGCATGATTTAATTATGTTAAAATATATTTTGAAGTTAAAATGTGGATTCAATGATGTTCCTTTTCTTATGTGTGTGTTCGGGTATAGTTCTTACATCCTGATCAAGAATTACATATTTCATTTTGGAACTAATATTTGTGTATATGTGACCAAATATTATGAATATATAGGCATATATATATATATATGTTTTATCAATTTATAAATTGGAGATACACATCAAAGGAGATGATGACATGTATTGGTGATACCCATTTCAAAAGAGGTGATGATATGCCTAATTTAAATTTTCATTGTGCACTTGGTGCTAGTGATTGAGAAAATATTACTGTACAAAGATGTACAATAATATTAAATTTTGGTTATATAATTGAGATTGAAAAGTTCCTTAAATGAATATATGTTTTATTTTTGTTGGCTTATATTATTATATACTGGAATAATATAATGAAATATTTAAAAGTGTGGAGGTGTATTGCAAATGTTTTATCACCTTATATTAAAATGAGAAAATTAGGTTCTAAAACTGTTGATTGCATTTTTAATGCTCAACAGATTGTTGCATTTCCTTTTAGAGTGATGTTTGAAATCAATACACAATTACTAAAACTAAAAATGCAGATTTTTGAAAATATCTTTTCTTTGAAAGTTGAACATGTTCCTAAAGATGTTAAAAAATCTTCTACTTCTTTCCTTTTACTTTTGAAAATTCAAGTCAAAATTTAGTTGAAAACTTGAGAAAAAGTAAAAGAGAAAGAAAAGGAAAAATCATTTTGAGGTGATTTTTATTTTGATTGTGCAATATGACCCTACAAATTTCTTTGTACATTTAGAGAAGCATAAAGGGAATCCAATTGCAAAAACATGCCCATATCTTTGGGAGTTCGATGCAATTGATGAATTATACCATGCATGATACATCATACTGCACAGTGTAGTAAGAGGGCTAGAAGAGATGATAATCCTCCTAAGCCAAATATGAATTTGGTTAAAGGAGATGATAATAGTAGTGATGAAATCATTGTTGAAATGATATCTGTAGTCCTTCTTATAATATGAGAAAATGATTGGTAGACTCTGGGGCTATCAAGCATATTTGTGCAAACTAAAGATGTATACCTCATTTGAAGAAGGGGAAGACAAAATTATTGATATATTTGAGAGGTACCATGCATTATGGTATAATATAGTGGATTTTCCATTGTATTAGAGGATACAATGATGAAAAATGGATCTATGATTCAGAGGAGAAAAAATCCACTAGTGGCTATGTGTTTATGTTTGGTGGTGGTGCTGTCACATAGAAGTCAGCCAAGCAAAGTATTATAACTAAATCCTCAAGGGATTATGAGGTTGTTGCTTTGGACTTGGCTGGAACTGAGGCTGAGCGGTTGAAAAACTTCTTAACAAATATTCCATTAGGTGACAAACCAACTCCATCTGTGTCATTACACTGTGATAGCCAATCAGTGATAGCTACTGCTAAAAATAAGACCTTTAATGGCAAAAGCAGACACATTCAATTGGGACACAATATTGTTAGGCAGCTGCTCAAAGATCGTGTGATTTCAATTGATTTTGTGAGGTCAGAGGTAAATCTTGCGGATCTGTTTACTAAACCTCTGGGAAGAAAACATATTACTGAAACATCGAGGGGAATGAGACTTAGGCCAATTTGAAAATTAACAACGACGGCAACCCAACCTTTGTGATTGGTGTAACATCCTGAAAATTCAAAACCTAACTTTGACCGGATTTTTCTGTTTGACTATTCTGTGGTGTGTATGACTGAGCTTGTTTATGTTTGATTTTGCTCATAAATAGGATGAGAAACCTTAGTTAAAGGAAAAGAGATCTAAAAATCAGGAAAAAAGTGCCAGAGGAACCCTAACCCAAACCCTAGGGACTAAATTGAAATAAAACATTTGTCTTAGCCCTCTTTGTTTTATTGAGTTAACAAGAGTAGGGAAGACCTATTTGACCCAAGAAAAATACCCTAGGACACTCTAGAGACACCCTAGGACTTAACTAAGGGACCCCAACCTAAAGACAAGTCCTGAAGTGACACATATTCTCCAATAGAAATTCATGGACTAAAAAGATAGAAATGGAAAATTGCAAATAAGGCATCCTAACTTACTTAAAGCCCAAGAAAGCCCAATTTAACCACCCAAAGACATTCAAAACTGCTCTATTAACTACCAGCCATAAGACTTAACAGAAAATTAAAGAAATTAGCCAAGTTATACAATTTAAAAGTGAAATAAATGAGAATTAAACTTTTAATTAACCCCTTAAATGTTACCCTTTTACTTGGTAACCGAAAATACTAATTTAAAGAACTAATGAATTACCTAATTATGACTTTAACTGCAGGAAATACCTTTAGGCAGCTACACACAAGGAAGAATAACCAAAATTTAGACTTAGAGACCTATATTTAACATGCCACAATACCATATAGGAGCCACATTCCCCACTTCACTTAAACTAGTCCTACCCGAGGCTTAACCAGAAATTAAGCCATCCAAACAGCCCTTATCCACTTCCAGCACACACCATTAGGTGTCTAAATGAAAATTAGCAGCTGCTGGGAGCTGGACACCAATTCATCATTTCCTCCACACATGCTTCAAACCTCCTTAAATAGAAAGAACCCGAGAGAGAGGGATGCATCAGCTGGAGAATTGAGAGTGAAGCTAAAAGCGAAGTGAGAGTGAGTTTCAGAGAGAGCTGACGCTCGAGTTTAGCAGCTGGAAGCAAAGGAGAAAGCAGAAAATTCTAGTCACACCCACACACTCAAGGAACACCACTTTCACCAAGCTTGGCCCAAGGATTTCAGAAGCTCAACCCGTCTTTTCTTCTCTGGAAATTCAAGGTAACGTAGGGTTACCCTTCCTTATTCATCTCAAAGTCAAGAGCATCCATCAATGGCGTTGGTATAAGGCTATATGACCTTCTCTTTCGCTGCTACTATTTAAAGCCCTGTTTTGGCCAGTGTTGTTTCAATTGAGCATAACTCTCTCGATTCTTAACCAAATTGAGCGTGTAAGGTGTCAAAAGAAAGCTAAGAGGATTTAATTTAATAACCCCCAAATGCATGTTTCATCCAAGGCTGCCGTATAGCTGATCGTGGCCTTGAAAGTTACTGAAGATGTAAAAACTCTATTTTTCTGGTGTAAAGTTAAGGCAACTTAGAAAATGGATAATTGAACTTTAGAACACTAGAAATCAGAACTGATCACTAAGATAAACCTCTGATTCAGTAATGAAAGAATTTCAAATTTAAAAGCTGCAAAATTGACTTCTGATGAGCTACTGTTTTGAATTTGTTTGCTAGCAACCTGCTGTAATCCTACCTCCTAATGTCTATACTAAAGAAATGTGGCTAGTGAATCCTTGAATGCCCTGTAAACGTTAGATTGTTGGAATAGAATGTGCTAAAATAAGCTACGTGGGTTAAATAGTAAAAATGGACATATAATGTTTCTGTTGTGGTTTGAACTGGCAGGTATATTGTTGGTGCTGCTGTTTGCTGATACTTGAACTGTCACAAGAGTGTACTAAGCCTCTATGTACCTTAAAAGCATTGAATTGACCTAAGTGATTACTAATAATTGGTCAAATAGCTAAAACAATCGGAAAAGGGCCTTTCATGATTCTGTTTGATGTAAGCTTGCTGTGAACTACTGGAAATCTTATTTTTCTGATATACATGCTGCCTTATACTACCTTATGAAAATCTTGAATGTATTGAATTGCTAAAAATTTACAAAAAATACAACTTGGGAATTGAGTTGAGAGTTCATATGTTGAGAGTGGAGTCTTAACTATTTCTGTCTTAGGAATAATAGCTATCAACTGCACCCAAAGTCTAATTTTATGGTTGTTAGTAGTGTGTCTAAGTTGTGAGGAGAATAGGAAGTTGGTACTTGCTAAACTCAGTCTGTGAAAGGGAGAATGACACAAGTGTGAGCAAATGAATTTAGGGGTAATAAAGAATAGGGTCTGAACCTAAAAAAAAGAGAACCTCTAATCTGTGAAAAATGAGTAAGAAAGCGGCAGTAAGGGAATGAATAGGGGTTGAGTGAGTGGATGGAAAAGTTAGGATACCCTTAGAATAGAAAAGAGACAAGTGGAAAACCTTAGTGCACTAGGAAGTAAAAATTACAACTATAAAAGTTGGGTACTCTGGTTCTGAGTGGGTAGGCCAGCCTTCCCACTCTCCAGACTCCCAAAGGAGTATTCTTAGAAAGAAAGATAGCTCAAAGGGGCTTAGGCCAGTCTCTAAAACACCAAGACCCATTAAGTGGAAAATTTACAAAGATAGTGGTAGAATCACTCCATAACTTCCATCTCTGTACTAATATGATTGCACTCACTTGCTGTGCAAGTCATAAATGACCATAGCCTGGTGAGGGAAAGTAATTTAGTGCCTGACAGAATCCAAACAGAAAGGGGCTAATGATAGGAACCAATTGCGAAGAAATCACTGTTTTCATACCCTTGTTGAAAACTGGGTATTCTGAGTTGTTTGAAGTTAGCCATCTATTCTCTTTGACTTATTGTGATGCTAGGATGTTTCCTACAGGGTTGGAAGAGACCAGTGAGGTCTCTAGCTGTGTAGTGACACCTAAATCATTTTTCTTAAAATTAAGGGTTTTGCTACATAAACTAGACCTCTGAACTATTTTTAATTATGGGAAGTATATGAGCAAACCAGATTTAGTCTTATGAAGCTTGCTGTAAACTTTGTTTTAGCTTAAAACAATCCAGAACTGAAATTGAGTCTTAATAGGGACCATTTTGAAAGAAAAATTGGAAAGAATCTCAAGATTCTTATTTTGACTCAATTTCTGGATGTGTGTAGTGGATGCTAAATGATTAATTTGTGTGGCTGGATGAAGTTAAATTGTTTGGAATTGTCTTTATTTCAATTGTTTTGGAAAGAGGACCATTTTGATAAAGATTGAGGAAATTGAGGGTCAAAGTGTGATTTTCTTTCTTGAAAAACAAACTGAATCTGTTAAATGCATGATAAAGATGCCTCTGATGAAATTTCATGATATTTGGATTCCTGCATGAGAAGATATGCATGTTAATTGTTGCATAAGTTATATTTGACTTTGTGGTTGACTTTGTCTAACTTTGAGTTGACTAAATGCAAAGTTGACTTGTTTTAAGCAGTCTATTTAAGTGTGTGGCATCCAATTTTGGAACTGGAATTTAGCATGCATTTGTGAAACAATATGCCCTGGAGAGGTAGGTATTTTAGCATGCATCTGTGAATGAATGCATAAGCCCTGGAGAGGCAAACTGTGTGGAATAAGATGCCTTGGAGAGGAAAATGATTGGCAACTGAGTAAACATTACCTATGGAAAAATTATGTTATATTATTATGATCTGTATGAAAAGTACACACTAGGCTAGCTAGGAATGTGTTCGGGACGTAGCTGTCTAGCAACTAGTGAGGAAATAATTCAGTCCGGGACTGGTGATCCTAAGGTTCTAACTTTGTGCGCACACTGGGGGACGCCCTGTGATGTTAGGTAATTTCCTGTGCCTTATATGGGCGGACTTTACTATATTGGTAAGTCGGTTTTGACCTGTTTCATTAGATTGCTTTTGATGATGGTAATGGTTTAGCCAGTTGTACAGGTCCTGGAGAGATCTAGTATTTGACATGACTGATTAAAATATGTGATGGTAAATGTGCATACTTTCGAAAGAAAATGAGTATTTTTATGTTTAATGCCTTTTTCAGTATAATTATAAATTCTGAATCCCTGTGTGGAAATATCTTGTTATTGAAATTAAATAGTTAAGAACTGCACTTAATTATGGAATGTATTTGATCAATGTGAAGGTAGTTTTTCTCTATTCTTAGTAATGCAGTTGAACCACTAATTAGTTCTTATAAAACTGGTAATCTACGTCATTTGGATTTTATATCTTACAACGTTAGTCTATTCAAATGCCAAAGTACCTCCTGCTAATTGAGATAGAAGTGGAGCTATTGCAAGTCCCATTCTTAGGCTACTTCCAGATACAGAAGGCCATCAACATCCTCTTCTTCTTCCCCTCGGTGCACATGAACACCCCCGAGACCTAGAAAGGATGTCTGATGGATAGCTAGCGGAGGAGCTGACTTTTTGGCAGTGACTTAGGAGTCACACTTATTTTGGGATTATGAAGCTAACTATTTAGGCCTGTGTTGCACTAACTATTAAACTTATGTATGTATGTATGTATGTATGTATGTATGTATGTATGTATGCATGATGTATGCGGTAGACCTAGTTTAAATACCTTTTAGGAAATGCGTGGAGGTTAGTACCTCGCTTTATCTGAATATCCATGTATGTGCTGAAAAATGATTTTGGGAGAGCGCGAGAGTAACAAACACGCAACTTCTAGTTTCTCAGGTTTAAATAAACCAACCGAGAGTAAACGATCACTGGGGTAGAACTTAACTTTTAATACTCCCATAAGAAAAGAAAAGAAGTTACAAAAATTGATCCGGAATTTTAAGAGTTAAGTTAAATAACCTAATTCCGCAAATAAAATCAATTAAGAAACTAGGACGTTACAATTGGTGATCCCATGAATAAGGTTCAATGGGAAGAACAAGTCGTCTGTTAATTCTGGTAGCACTAAATATTATGTCCCTTCCTATGGTGTGAGATTGTACTATACTGCATTTTGGTGAGGCTGTGCAAAGGCACTTAATGATTTCATATTCCTAAGGGATCGTGTATAAGTGCAGATACACTTAAATGAAATCACCTCTACGAATGTGGAGTGGGGCCGCTCATATGAGATTCTGGCAAAATCTCTAGAGCATTTGTTATGGAACAGGCACGCGCAAGGCCTTTGTAACGGGCAAAAACGTCGTTAACAGCAGAAATGTGGGGGTATAATCTGACTCTTGATGCCTCTAGTATACAACAAGAGTTGTTGGTTCATAGAAGCCGGCTTCACTAACATCTCTCTCTACGGTGTGTTATTGGTCTAGGTCTAGTTCATAGTCGGAAAGACACTAGATACAATGATTATATCCGTGAGTGAGACTCGTGATAAATGTAGTTCTTTATTTGACACATGTGGGGGATTGTTGAAAATTTGAGTGCACATGTGGTGTGCAAGTATGTGATAAAGTCATAATTTTTTAGAACAAAGGAAACCCAAATATAAAATGTGTATATTTAATTTATAATAATAAGTAATTATTATTGTTATAAATTAAATTAAATGTTTATATATATATAATTAGATAGAAGTTTATTTTATATATATATATATATATTATACAATTGTTGGAAACATGCATGTTGAATCAATCAAGTAGTAAATCACAACTAATGTGATTTACTTTGCCTAAAAACATGGCTTTATCAATGCACATGTTTTTTTCAACGGACATGGCACCATTTCATTTTATTTATATATATATATATATAAGATACGAGGCAACAAAAATGTGTGTGCATAAGAATTGAGAGTGTGTACTCTCTAATAATATTTTGGGTTCTTCCATTTGTGTGTTCTAATTTTTGAGTCTCTAAAATTTTGTTGTTGTTCTTGTTTCCTTCGGTGTGCGACATCGAGGATGAGTTCGTTTAATCCTGTGAGAGTGCCGCTATCTAATTCTTGAGGAATATCAGAATATCTCTTAAGGACAGTGTCCTAATCGACGCGACTCGAACTTATCTTTGTGAGAATCCCCAACATATATTCCTTGACTACTGCCAATTACTTTCCAGGTTGTGCCATCTGTAATAAACAACTGTATAACAACATTGTATCTGATACTGTCCGGAAAGGGACTGAAATCTTGTGGACCAGTTAGTTTTGTTTTCATATGCTTTGAAAAAATTCATTTGATAATTTAGTGTTTTATGTGCTTAGTCTTATTATTTGAAGTCATGTCAGTATTGTTAGCCATTTTATTGATGGTGTGCAATGTTATCTTCAAGACTTATATATTTCACTGAATATTTTTAAATTTTGTAGTAATAAGTTTCATAAAAGGAGTGATTCAGACATCGCGTGGGCAACAAAAAAGTACTTAAATAAATAGCTTTTCATATTCTTTTTAAAAAACATAACTTAGTAAGAAAAATAACTTACTTCTAGAAATGTTATAAAATATTTATTATAATTTTAGAATGTTAAAACATGATAAAGTGTCATAAAACAAGGAAGGTTACTTTAAACATTTTACAACACAATAGCATTAGTGTCTTAATTTTCTATTAAGTTAAACGTATCTTTTATGTCCTTAAACTTTACAGTAGTTTTTAATTTCTTTTCTAAACTTTATTTACCGTCAATTTTACCCCAAAAGTTTCAATTTACAATCGATTTCGTCCCCAAAGTTTACATTTCATCCTAACATCTAACGTCCAAATTAATAATGTCAAATTATGAAAGCACACATAATATTGCTATGTTTGGTAGAAATGCACGAATGGGAAGGGAAGGGATGTAAAGTACTGTAAAGTAAAGGAGCAAAGCCTAAAAACCCTACATAAATCTACTCTTGGGCATTCCTAAGATCTACATTGGTTTTGACCCCTGCCGGCCCGACATTGCCAGCATCTCCCGACGACCTTCCCTGAACTGCCTTAGCCAGCTGCTGAGAAGTAGCTCCAATCTCAAGAGCACGCCCGCCAATAACAGAAAGAGCTTGATGGTCCAGCGGGCGGTCAACCAATTGCGGTGATAAGCAACGTTCCAAGGAGGGTCAGTCTCCAGCCATCCTCTGAGCTCGCCATCAAGAAGCTCCAAGGAAGATGCAAGGAGGTCACCCATTCAGCTGGAAACCTCTCCGCACGAAGTCGCTCAAGTTGCTTGATCGCCAGAAGCATGCCATACATTCTCTACGCTAACAACTCTCCCTGGAGATCAGCAACGTCGGCCACCTTGCTTTCAGCCTCCAGCCAGCTGGCAAGGTTAGCACTAGCCCGAGCCTCGACACCCTCCAAAGCTTCACAAAGAGAGTGCAACTCATGCCGATGTTTCTCGGCGTCCTCCTGACGGGAGGCAAGCTCCTTGCGAGTCTTCTCCAACTCTGATCGCAGAAGCTTAACCTCGGAAGGCTGCGCTCCTTCGGCCCTAAGACGGGCCACCTTTAGAGTCAAGGAATTTACCTCACGGCCTTGGTCCTCGCACTCCGACTCCTTCGCGGACAGCCGTCCGTGGATGTCCACCAACTTTTCCCTAGTGGCCTCTAGAGCTGAGCTCATAGCGGTCACTATTCCAAGAAGCCGGTCCCTATCATGACGGGCGTCATTCTGCGAAAAACAAAAATGTCAGCAAACGAGAAAAAACCCACGGTAAAAACGGCAAAAAGCATCAGGACAAAACAAAAATACTTACCACATGTTTCTCCCACACAGTTCCAGCCTGATGGAAGTTAGCTAGTGCTTCGGCAACCCTGCCAAAGGCACAAACAACCATATTCAAGGGACTGGTATCCAATCGTCTAGGGTCCCTCTCTCCCATATCCATGAGAAAACGCCTGCCCAAAGCCACCAGCTCAAAAGAAGGTCCTTCCTCCAACGACTCGACAGGCTCAGAAGGGCTGACGCCCAACCCCAAAGTAACATCCTCCGTGGCGATTGTTTGACTCATCACTACATTCCCTCCGCCAGAGAGGGCCCCGGCCTCTCCAGCTGCTTCACCAACTCTGGGCCCTCCAGATGGAGCCTTAGCCAATATCTCGTCTGCAGTGGCCCTTTCGCCTGCAGAAGAGTCACAAACAGGTTCCTCTACCGCCCGCTGAGCTTTCTTGCTGGCAGGTTCATCAGCTCCAATAGCCAAACTTGGAGCCGCGGTGCAAGTCGACAAAATCACCTACATTGGTGATTGAAGGACAGGCACAGGAGGGGGAAAAGTACCCTCCACCGAAGTCACCACCCTCACATTCGCTGAGTCTAACTTCCGTTGAAAAACCTAAGACGACAGCCTTGAACCCGCACCGGAAGGCCTCTTGAACCCTCCTTCTTTATTCTTGGGATTTGCCGCCACGATGACTTCCCTCCTTTCCCTCCCCCAGGGACCACCGTCGTCTCCTCTCCCATCTTTCCTCCTTGTTTTCTGCTTGGAATCTTCTTGTCGGCGGACTCTATCAAGAGATGGAGGGGCAGGCAGCCGAACATCTCTTCCACCTCCACCAGGCACCACAGTTGAGGCTTCCACAACAGCTCCCAGAGAAAGCTCCTGCCCAGACTTCTTCCCCCTACTCAGGCTTCCGTCCCGAGTACGGCTAAGAGGAGGAGGAGGAGAAGAAGGTAGATCCCCTAGGTCAGTAAAATCGAAAGGGAAAAAGCTATCATCTTCACCGGCCATGGTAATCAATGAAAAAAAATCTTTTCACAAAGAAGAATATTAGAGGAGAGAAAACAGGTGCGAAAACCAGAGAAAGGCTCCGATGAGGCAAAGAAGTAGCAGAATCATGAAGAAGAGAAGGTAAAGCAACAAACTGTCAAACACAGGGTATTTATAGGGAGCACAAAGGGGCAACGATTCGAAAATCTCCGCCCCCTCGAATCCCGCAACGGATAAAACAATTATCTAATGCATCCATCGTAGGCTGCAGCCACCTGCCCTCGCTGAACACATGGAGGAAAGGAAGGCCTAGATCCGCCATCCGGGAACCAGAGGAACAAGAACCAAAAAGCACTGAGAAACCCAAGAGTCACACAAAGACATCAAAGGGCCTTTACGGAAAATCCGTAACCAAGGCTAATGACGACAACTCTCGAAAACACACCTGCATTAAATGAAGGAAAATGGCTGCAAGTTGCCTGAAGTCATAAAGTCAATTAGGCCATGACATGTGGCGGTGACAACAGCTCGCTCCTTCAAAAGGCAGCTCCTCGCAAAATCTTTAGCCAGCCACTGGCCGCAGATGAGCCTGCTCATGGAGAAGCATCCCGAATGACCAAAAGGCCCCTGACCTTTGAGTTTCCTCCACACTCCCCCAGAGGGTACTTCCGAAAATTCTCCTCCACGCAATGACTCCTCCTCCTCCTCGAAAAGACGCGTACTTTCTGTAGAGATGACTCGAAAACTTGCTGAGGAAGTCAAGCGGTTAGCCACCCAAATCAAGACGTGTGGCATCTTCGACATCTCTGCTCTTAAAATAGATCCAGAGATACATGAAGCCTCACAAAAGGAACGACTGACCAAGATGGCCAGACCCACTTGTGGACGGGCTCGTTGGACAAGAGGCAACAAGCAAGAAATTTTTCTAAGTAGCTTGCTGAAAAGCAACTTAAGTCCACAGGCGCCTGACACCTGTAGACTTGGAGGACTTATGTAACTACGAAATATTTCCCCTAGGGACACGTGGCATTAGGCTTCTAGAAACTCTGTAGTATCCTGCGCCAGTGACACGTGGCACCACTCATTCATCCCCTACATGGCCGGTACCCACGTCTCTCCTCCTAGGCTCCCATCCCAGAGATGTGGAAAGCCTCCAGGCATTATCGGACGACCCACATCCAGCAACAACTCTCCCGCATTAGGTATAAAAGGCCCACACCCGGGGGACTCAGGGACTGGATCATAAGAGATCACACAGTGCACATTATCTCAGAACTAGAGACAAGTAACACAGACTCTGATTACGTTAAAGCCAGACTTCGCTTCTCTTACACGATACATCCCTCCGTCAACTCAAGAGCTTAGCCCACGGCACTACCAAGCTCCGGCCATCACCCGGCGAATCTCCGCCTCAGAGATTCCTCCAAACAGAGCTCCTGACATCTCTAAGAGACTCTTGCTCTCTCGTAATCTAAGGCAACCTCCTATGAGTGGCTCGCCCGCCCGGAGTACCTTACACATGTCTTAGGCGCACACGGCCCCAAACAGGTAACCACCTTGCCTAATGGCTCCTATAGACGTCATGATGACAAACTACATGGACTTTGATCCCTTCCTAAGGGTACATAGGCACCTAGGTTCCTACCTAAGGACAAGTCACCCAAGGTTACGACCCCTTGCGGTCCTTATTTACAAATTAAAATTGTCTGAACCAAAAACGACTCTTACAGTTCTGTATAAACAAGCGATATTATTTCAAGTGTTGTGTTGACATTAATATGAAGAACTAACATTGTTTTGATTATTGTGTAGGAAAACGTTTTTGAGAATATTAAGTAGTCTGTATCATGTACATTAAGTGAATATTAGTTACATTTTTCATTTGTTTGCATCATATATATATATAGTTTTAACTTATTTATAACATCAACACATTTGGTTATACATCTGAACTATCAAAATCATGGCATTTGTTCAATATCAGTTGAGCCATATTGTTCTTTTGTACTATGTAATGTTTTTTTTTGTACTAATGTTATTAATATGTTAAGTCTAACAGATGTTCATAATTTTTTATTTTAATTATAGAATAGTCTATTGTCATATCTCGTGCATCACATAGGTTACAATATAATATATTAATAATGTGCATTGACTAGTGTAACTATGGAATATTCCGCCTTGGGACACGTGGCAGTAAGCTTCTAGAAGCCTAGCGGTAGCACACGCTAGCAGCACGTGGCACCACCCTTCTGTTACCTACGTGGCCCTTGCCCACGTCACCTTGTGGGGATACCCACTCAGCCAGACGTGGGAACTACCTGAGCATCATGGGGCGACCCACGTCGCACGAGATCGTGGGACGAGCACGACCTCGCCACACTCAGTATAAATAAATCCTCACCTGGGGGACTAGAGATACGCAAGTTCAAGGACAATCATACTAGACCTAAGACATCCCAAATACTGTTTGAAAGTAGCACTCATTGCCCTTCTAGCAGGCAACCTGAGCTCCGCCGTAGGCTCCGCCAGGTTCCACCACCGACTAGCTCATCTCTATCCCCGGAGCATACCACTAACAGGGCTTCCAGCAGCCTTCAGAGGCCCGAGCTGTCTCCTGCTAAGGCAAACCTCCTAAGAGCGATTTGCCCGCCCGGAGTACATTAGGCGCGTCTTAGCTACACACGGCCCAATACAGGTAACTACCTTTCCTAACAGCTCCTATAGACGTCACCATGACGAACTACGTGGACTTTGATACCTTCTGAAGGGTACGTAGGCATCTAGGTGCATCACCTAAGGACAAGTCCCCTAAGATTAAGACCCCTTGTGGTCCTTAATTCCAAATCACAATTGTCTAAACCAGAAAGATAGTTACAGTGGCACCCACCGCGGTCTTACTCAGACCACAATGTCTTGCGCACTCTGCTGCTAAACGACATTTCTTTTTCGGGGAGTAGGAATATACACCCAACACTCAGAAACCTGTATTTTTTTTTCTGGTATACAGGATACACTGCAAGATAATCGACTCGAACGCCTCTACAGCCACGACCGACGCAAGCGCTCTAAGACGCAGCAGAAGGAACAGGTAGGGAATAACCGAAGCGGTCACGACCGAAGCAAGCGGTTCAAATGCGAATCAACCCCAAAGTGCCTCAATGACGCAGGTAGCCGTTACAGAAACCGTGGTCCAGAACCCGACATCGAAAGAGGAAGCCTGCCCCCAGCACCCTTATGGCAAGCCGCATGTTCCTTGCCCCACAGTCGGCAGTCAAGAAACAACGAAGCCAACAAGGAACCCGCGAGAGGTAGAGCTCGCCCGCCTTGAGGCAAAAATAGCAGCCCTATGCCAATAACAATGGGAGGAGAACAAGAGTCTCCCCCAAGCAAACGCAGGAGCCCAACTACCACTAATGCCACACGGCGCGGCGGTAGGGGCCTCCAGCGACCCTACCAACCTACCCGCAATACAGTTCGGGACCTTACCAATGGAATTCGCACGACTGTTGCTAATGACACCAGCGCCCCCAGCGGTAATCCCACCTGGACCAGCAATGATCGCCGGACAAGCAACGCGGCCCGTTACGAGCTATCCGCGACCACCCGTCGTAAACTACCCACCGGGATCCTACCTCCACATGCCCTGGGCAGGAACCAACAACCCGTACGTTGCGTGCGGTGCGAATGCTTACAAGTGGCCCGATTTTGACTTTCCAGGGAAAGGGGAGACATCATTTTGCCTAACAAATCATGAACGAGCACGTGCCCATGGGCTTCAAGATGCCCTTCAACATAGAACCTTACGGCGGAGAAACTGATCCACGGGATCACCTTAACACCTTCAACTCGGCTATGTCGATATTAGGTATGATGGACGGGCCAACAATGCCGAGTCTTCTCATTGACCCTGAAAGAGGCAGCCCTAAGGTGGTTCTCGCTGTTACCCCACCAATTCGATCCATAGCTTCGAACAATTGGCGCAAAACTTCGTTACATAGTTTGCCAGTAGTAAGGAATACCAAAAGAACGAGGACTCCTTCATTGGTTTCCACCAAGAAGAAGGAGAAACCCTGCAAGCCTTTTTGGCCTGCTTCACAAAACTCTCGCTCTAGGTCTGAGGCCTCCAAGACGCCGTCGCAATCTTTGTCATCAAAAAAGGTCTTCGATGCTCGCAGTTTTACGGGGAACTCAACAGTTGCCCCGTCCCCACCTTATAGGAGCTGATGGACCGTGCAGAATGGTTCATCCAAGAAGAAAACGCGCAAATCGCCAAAGACAAGATGAGGAATTTCCTGATAAGCAGGTCCGACATGGAACGAGCAGAAAGGAAGAAAGAAAATGCGGTAGCAGAAAGCCAAACTCCCAAGGAGAAAAACAACAGAAAGCGATCACCCCCTCGACCACGAACGCCTCCAAGAGGGCGATTCACAAGCTACACTCCCCTCAACAAATCCCACTTTGGGGTCCTTGAAGAAATCTATCACTCGGACATGCTCAGTTTCCCTGCTCAGGTCAAGAGACGAAAAACGGGAAAACCAGTAGACAAGTCCAAGTACTCCCAATTCCAGAAGGATTACGGACACGAAACCAATGACTGCATCCACCTAAAGGATCAGCTAGAAGACCTGATCCACAAGGGACAACTAGGCAGATACATCAAGGAGGAGAGCAGAGCTAACATAGAGCACTCGCGAGAAGCCAACGACTAGACACCTACTTGTGGAGTCATCAACGTCATTGCAGGCGGCCTGCAAAGAGGAACTTCCTCGCTACCACTGAACAAGAAAAGTGTGGAACGCTCCATACTCGCCCTCAACGATGCCCCGAAGCACAAGAAAAGGAGCGAGCCCAAAGGCGATCCCATCACATTCGATCTCACTAACCTAGAGGGACCAGTCCATGACGACCCCATGGTGGTAACTGCTATAATAGCCAACTACGAAGTCAAGAGAGTCTTGATCGACGAAGGGTCCTCGGTAGACGTCCTCAACTTCAATACTTTCAAGAAACTCGGGCTGAACGAGGCCAGCATAAGGCCATTCCCAGGCACACTCATAAGGTTCTCAGGAGCCCAGGTTCTCGCTGAAGGAATCATCGCTGCCCGAACAACCATGGGCACCCTGCCAAAGGTGGCGAGCCTCGATGTAGACTTCAGCATCGTCTCTGCACCATCGGCACACAATGCCATCTTAGGGCGACCGTCCCTAAACAAACTCAGGGTTGTAGTGTCCACCGCACAGCTCACAATGAAATTCCCAACACCCCACGGGGTTGGAGAAATCATGGTGGACCAGAAACTGGCGCGAGCATGCTATGCAGCAAGCCTAACCAAGACCGTCAAGGTCGCCCACCTTGGTCCCTGAGAAACACGCGAAGAGCCCTGCGAGGGTAAAGAGCCAGGAGAAAAGAAGTAGGAGTCCGCCCGCCCGAACCAAATCTTTGCCTAAACTCTGAACACACTTTGCGCTCTCATACCACCCTTTGGTCAATTCACGTATGTCTCTTTATTTCGAATTTAGGATTCAGTTCAGCCTAACTAAGGCTCGCCTGACCTAGGAAACTCGAATGTAATCATCTTGTTTACTTTTAGCCTGACTAAGGTTAGCCCAATAGAGGCTGCACGAATGTAACCATTTTGTCTCTTAATTAATCGAAGTATTCCTTTTCCCTTTTTTTTTGAATTGTTTCTTGCCTTTCTAGGGTAGAAAACCACCCTTCTTCCATTTTTTTTTGAAATCCTTTGCCCTTCTTGGAATTGGACTTTTTCTGGGAAGTACTTGCGGCCTCAGTGTAATAGGCTTGCCCAGAGGATTTGTAAGCCTCCAAGCGTTCATCTTCCAGCTCCAAGTGCTTGGCTACATCATTAAAAGTAATGATGTTCTCGTTGTGGGTCAAATTAACCTTCATGTGCTCACAACTCCCAAGGAGCGATTTGATAACTGCTTGCAGTTGCTATTCATCAGATAGTATATGTCCAGCCTCTTTCAGTTCCCTGATCATGTTGGCCATCTCTCTTAGATGTTGTTTAATTGGAGTGTTAGGCTTGAGTTTGTAGGTATCAAACTTAATCGTCAACCTTCTCAGTTTGGAGGTGGAGGTACCATCAAACTTGTCTTTCAAAGCTATCCACATAGCTTGTGCGGTTTTGTGACTCTGAAACTCGCACATCAGATCGTCAACCATGGCACTCAACAGGGTCATTCTTGCTATGCTATTCTTCCTTTTCCAGACTTGGTAAGCTTCTTGGTCCCTCCTGTGTTGGGCCGTATTCCCAATCTCAGGTTCAACCAAGACTATGGTAAGAGGTTCAATTGCATCTTGTTCCTCTAAGATGTATTGAACTTTACAATGTCATATGTCCCAATTATCCCCATTAAGCTTATCCCCTTTGTTTAGCTCAGTTATTATGTTCTTTGTTGCCATTCTTAGTTCTGTGACAAATTTATCCCACATTTTTCAACGATCTCTCTAACAGAGACACGCATTAAAGAACATTTCAGTTTAGTTATATATAGTACATGTAATTGCCATTTGTCCTCAAAAGTCATATTTGTAATTACAACACATAAATCATACAATGTCATGCCCTTATATTATTCTTTATTAGAAAACAATGACATTGCAAGATCCATGATCAAGAGCATACGTTTGTATCTCCCATCACATAGATACAAGCAATAATCATTATATTTTATCAAGAATTATATATAAGTGCTTTAATAAAAAATATTATCTCTCTTAAAAGACTCGTCTTCTAAAAGCTCCCACTTATAAAAAGCATCTCAATATTTATATACACGCATATAATTTTCTAAATGAGTAATAATCAACATCATTAAAGAAAAATAAAGTTCATAAAGCAAAAATTACATGCATGAAAAAAGAAAAAAAAAAAGGAAACATGTTCAACGATAACATCCAGAAATAACCAATTACAAATGAGAATTTAAGTACTTATAATGATCAGATTGAGTGAAGGAGTCGCTTATAATGAGTTCTTGATCTAACTCATGGGACCCACCGAAAATAAATTTGCGGATGTAGGTGCAGAGTCCGTCACGTCTGTCACTTCTTGCTCAAGAAGTTTCTCAGGGTACTCCTCTGGGTCCTCATCTTGAGGAATATACTACTCTGGAATATCTTCCTCCTCAGGCTCATCCAAAGGTATATGGAATGGAATATCATCCAAGAATGAGTTTTCCACAGAGGTATAAGTTGTGATTTCTGTACTGCTTAAAGCCTCTTGCTTCATTGTTTTCCTAGAAAACAAAAATAAATAAATTATTCTGACATTCGTTCTAATTTCTTATTTCTTTTCGCATAAAAGAATTAAAAGAAAATAAGCACAATATCAAGAAATTACCAAAAAGGACCCAATAACACTTCCAAAATATATTAAAAAATATATCAAATTAAAGATTTTAATTTTTTGAATTTTTTAGAGATAAACGACACCTCAATCAGAGCCTCTACGCGCCTGCACACGCCCCAAAATTTTTTTTTGTGTTGTTGGTACCCCATGCGCCACCGTGGGTACCACCGGCGACGACACGGGTCGTCGTGCTGGCTTCCACACGCTCGCAAGAGTCCGGCGATGTAGCCACGCGCCGGTTGGAGGTGCCACGTGGCCCTTCTGTCACTATTTACTTATTTATTATTTTAACTTAATTTAATTAATTAATTAATTAATTTATATATCATATTTGCCAGTGGTTATTTTGTGACAGTTCACAAAGTGCTGCAAATCTGATGCAGTAGTTTCTCAAGCGTCGTTGTAACTGTCATCTTCTTCTTTAACCTCTGACTTTCCAGATTCCGGCGACGGAGACGTCGAACTTTGCCAGAAAATTTCGACCTTCAATATCTCAACCGTTCGGATTCCGTTTCTTGCAAATTTTATGGCGTTTTTATAGCATTTTTTATGCTCTACATGTTGTGATCAGTTTTGAAGCCCAAAAGACTCGATTTCACTGAACCCAGATTTCGAACCCGAAAGTTTGATCCTACATAATTCTATGGTTTGGAGTCCATTTCATGTAAAATTTATGTCATTTTCTTAGGCTTTTCATCCTCTATATAATGATATCATAAATTTCGAAGTGTATTAGCATGATTTTACAAGTCGTTAATTTCAAAATTTTCAAGTTTAGTCCTGTAGCTACACTCTATCATGTGTTGTGCTACCGGGATCCGAATCAAAACAAATATATATGTATCCAAATCAAATATACATGTATTTGATTCTTATAGTCGAATAAAAACAGTGAATTCACACATATTTGTTTCATGCTTTATGAATAAGTTACTGAAGAATAAACACACATATGTTTAACAAATTTCATCACATGTACTGTAACTTTTCATGCATTCATCTACGCAGCGGAAATTATTAAACCTGCCTCTGATAAAAATGTAGGAATTCGAGCGTACCTTGCAGTCGAAAACAGGAAGCCATGCGGATCTAGTTACTGATGAACACGAATCGGGTACACCGCAAATGCACACTTGAGAGAGACAAGAAGATGGAGGAAGAAGAGTTCTCACTTTGTTGGAATTTCTCTGTGTTTCACTTGATCAGCTTTTTCTTCTTACCAAAAATGAGGAACCACCCTTTAATCACATTATTCCAAAATAACTGTTCCTTCCAGTAATTTGAATTTAATTATTAAAGGAGTAAATTACACTCCTAAACCCACACTTTTTCTTATTTGCACATTTGACCCAATACCAATTGAGCTTGGCTCCAATCCACTAAGGGTGGACTAGCCCATATACTTACATTTGGAATTGGATTCCTTCAATAAATGATGTTCTTCCAAGGAAATAAAAAAGTAATAGAGGAAAAGGAACAAAGGAATGCCTATTTCTACATACTAACATACTGATAAAAGTTATGACAATTATTTAAAACATGATTAATGGAAATATTTAAATATTGCTTTAATTGATTCCTTTTTTCTTATGAGGTTTTACCAATTTTGACTCCTATGTATATTCATACATGGATATAATCTTCCCAATTATGAGGCACTTTATCCCGTAAATCTGATAAAATCACACCATACTACTAATTTTATGTATAGGAGAGCCAAGAACATTGATCCATGAACGCTATAGAACAACATCTCAAGTTGTCCAGAATCAAGTTAGGAGCTTTAATGTTTACATTTTTAAGATATGTATGTCTTGGTTTGGAAGTAAAAGTGCAGCTTTATGGGATCAATAGTTTAAAAATAAAAATATTTATGTTTTCTTAGGGAGTGTTTGGTATTGTTGTGGTTTTCAATTTTCAGTTATATTTTAGAAAAAAAAGATTGAAAACTTGTTTCGCTGAGTAAGTTTTATTTCCAATTTTGACTTAATATCAAAACATAAAATAGCATATAAGAAACCACAAAATTGTGGTTTCCACAAATTTCATTTCAGTTTTCTTTTTCAACCACCACCCACCACCACCACTCACCATGACCACCCACCACCTGCCACCACCACCACCCACGTCCACCACCACCAGCAACCACCACCCACCATCACGACCATCCACCACCAGCACCAGCACCATGTACCACTTGCCACCACTACCAACCACGTCTACCACCACCACCATCCACCACCATGCACCATCGCCCACACTCACTATCCACCACTCACCACAACCCGCCACCATCACACCCACCACCAACCACCACCACGTACCATCACCACGTAGACCCACCACCAACACCATGCACCACCAACCACGTCCACCACCACCACCCACCACCAACCACACCCACCACCGCCATCCAGCAACCCTCACCACACACCATCGCCCACCGCCATCACACACCACTACCCCCCACCACCATCACACCCACCACCAACCACCACCACGTACCACCACCATACACACCCACCACCAAGACCATGCCCCACGTGCCACCACTACCAACCATATTCACCACCACCACTTACCACCAACCACGCTCACCACCACCACCATGCACCATCACCCACTGCCACTACTCACCACTACCTGCCACCACCATCACACCCACCACCACGTACCACCACCACCAACCATCACCATCTGCCAACCACCACCATGTACCACCACCACTCACCACTCACCATGCACCATCACCCACCACCACCCACCACTAATCGCCGGCCAACTACCACCGCCACCAACACCCACCACCCACCATGAATGTGCATGAATTTTCTTACTCCTAAAACATCTACGTAAGTATATTTTGAACTTCCATAAATATTTATTTTCTGTTATTTTATTAATATAGAAAACTGAAGATATAAAATAGAACATAGAAAAACAGACCACAGATTTCAGTTTTCAAAATACAGAAATCTAAAAACTTGCAATAATACCAAACACCCCGTTAATTTCTTGATTTTACTTTCCTTTTTCCCTCTCTCCTTTTTTTTCCTAATTGGACTCTTTGATTTCTCTTCCTATCTAATAAAGCCTTTTCTATTTAAAAAATGTTCTTTACTTTTGTTATTTAGTTTAAAATACATTTGTTTATATCAGTAGTTTTACAGTTAGCTCTAATCTCTATTTCTTGAGAAATTTTAATGTAGTTCCTTAGATAATAAACTCATTACTCAAGCATTGTTTTTTGCATCATTAAGGGAAAATGAGTTGTTTGATGATAATGATCTACTCTGATTTTTTTTTTTGGATTTGTGATTCTTTTACATTTTTTTACTCTTTAAGGTGCCCTAATTAGCTTCCTGTCAAGTTGTTTATTGAATAAAAGTCAATTGTATATTTATTGACAATGTTCACATAGATGAAAAAAATACTATTTAATTTGTTTGACTTGAGATCTGCTTCATTTGTTTCTTTTGACTTCTTTCTAAATAGTGATTGATATTTGATCACATTTGTAAAATGTTAATGTAGAAGGGAAGTTAAAGTTCGGCAAAAAAGAAACGAAAGTTAAAAGGAAAAACAAGATGCTACATAACAATTCACTTATTGGATTTTTTTTAACACCATTTGGGTTCAAACTTAACGGTACACTTTTTCTATTATTATGACTCATTCCTCATAAGATAATAAACTATAGGCAAAAGCACCTTTCCTGCCCCTAACGTTTGGGGTTCTGTCAGTTTCGCCCCTAACATTTTTTATTGTCAATTGTACCCCTAACGTTTTACGTTTATACCAATGTCACCCTTTTAACTAACACCGTCAAATATTTAACAGTTTTTGCTGACGTGACATCCTAAGTGGCAAAAGTATCTGACTGGTCAAATTTTTTTCCACATCAGATTTCTACTCATCATTTTCCCCATCAATGCTATGTGGTTTTGCTTCTTCTTCCCCTATCTCTGTCTTTCTTCTTCTTCTTCTTCTCCAATCCGAGGAAATCTCCAGGTTCCATTTCGTCTTTCTCTTCTCCTTCTTCTTCAAAGCGTCGCTGTGCTGCGAAGATAACTCCAACCTAATACCGGACCTCATCGAGATTCTAATGTCCCTCCATCTCAAAACCCTAAAAGAAGAAATGGCAACATTGGGAGGAAGAACTCGAAATGTCCTCATCGTGGCCGTCGATAAAGACCACAGCATCGAATCCATCCACTTCCTCCAAAACGCACTCAAATTCTTGCTAGAACGCTCCACTTCCAACAACCGATCAAAACAACGTCGAGTATTGGACCGTAAATTGATGGTTTGACTATGTTTAGAAATTGGCTGTGATTCAATACCTGTTCTATGAGGAAGGACGCCTCTTCAGGTGTACTCTGATTTCGTGACGAGTTTCCGTGATAGACTCAGATACTAACTGGGCAGTGTTATAGTAGTAAGTTTAACACCTATGAAACAGAGCATGCAAGAAAATTTTTTTTGTATGAAAGCATGAAAGAAATTAACTATATATTCAGTGCAAATATGGTTATGAAATTAAGTGCATTGAAATATTTTCATTTTTTCTTGGATAAGATTTGATGTTACCTAAGAGGCTAAGATCAAAATTCTTGTGCAGGAAATTCAAGTGGGGATGGTGTAACACCATGATACTTAACATCATCTAAATGATGTTATGTAACATCTATCATGAATTTGGAATAAATCAAGTGAAAAAGTGTCAAAACTTGATGGAACTATAAAATTCTGGATGTTGGTATTGTTCCTTTGGTAAATTAACCAACTTTGTACATCCATAATTTATTCTGTAAAGCTCCAAAAATTTTGAAATTTTTATGACATATACGGGAATATGATATCTAGATGACTACCAAATTTCAGCTGAAAATTCGAACGTTTGGTCTCTTAAACACTAGCAAAACAGTAGTCATTTGAAATGGCTTGACAGCAGACCCCAAATGGGGAAAAACTTACCAAAACAATATCAAATGAGCTCCTAACAACATGAAACTTTTCAGATCCTTTGAAAAGGATCTTATGTTTCCACATATAAAATTATAGTCATTAAATCCTTCATTTGATACCTCAACATCTATGTGAAAGTATGAAAATCAGAAAAATTTTCTGCATAATTCCCTGAATTTCAGGTCTGCCAAAAGAGTACCAATAAAACTCCGAAATTAATGAAATTTGGCAATCATAAACTTTCATATATCTAGTTTTAGTTTGCCAATGTTCATCATTTTTGGGGCTCATTAAATATGATTTTCACATTTTCCTTTGTCCCTCACAATGAATTCCAAAATTTCATCCTTTGGGTGTCAACATGCCAAAATTTGAGATTGGCATATTCAAACCATGTTTATTCCTTATATGACCTTCTAATACATAATAAAACTTGTCCAAACAACCAAATTGAAAATTCTAATATAGTTAGATGAACTTTTGCAAACCTCTTGGGAATGCTACTATTCAAGCCTAAGCATTTACATATCTTGCTAGATGCATCAATTACTTCACATTTCACACCATTAACACATCTCCTATAGGTCAAATAGTATCATTCCATACCCATTTAGTCCTAACATTGCCTAGTTACCAAAATCATACCTCAAGTTCCTTCAAAGTAACCACTTTCTAGTGAGTTGGTTACCAAGGGAACTTGATTCATATATCTAGCTACCATAGTTAGCATTAGTATAATTTACATTAAGTTTACATATAAGTCACCTACATCTACATCTTGCTCAAAAGTATACATTAGTAACATCAAAATGAGCAAATCCTCTTTCTACTTATATGATTTTCCTAAGTTATACATCAAGAAGATTATGGAACCACATCTTTTTGCCTTCCTTTACTTGCTTCACCTGAAAATGTTTGTAGAATTTCTTGTTGAGACATAAAGTCTCAGTAGCTAACTCCACATTCCAAAAACACTATGGCATGTATGGGAAAATAAAACATACAAGAGTATCTCAAACACAATTCATGTTTCATCCTAAAATCATCATGCAAATATTTGAGTTATGACCAAAACTCATCAAATAAGATACAAGGGTAAGACTTAGCTCATCCAAACCCTTCATTACATCATACTCCTCACATGAGTTAGGGTAGGACTTAGCTCATCCAAACCCTTCATTGCATCATACACCTCACATGAGTTAGGGTAGGACTTAGCTCATCCAAACCCTTCTAAACAATATTCATGTTACATAACCTAGGGTAGGACTTAGCTCATCCAAACCCTTCATAATATCATACATCGTAAGCATATAGAATATCAAGTATGCATACCACAAACACACACATAGCATATAACGAATGGAAAGTAGCTACCTTACACTTAAGCTTCTCTTTCTCTTAGCTTTTCTTGGCAATGGCAAGATTTCCTTCCCACTTTATCTTTAGGTTGGCTCACTTGACAAAAACAAGTCCCTAAATTCACATGGAATTTATTATCAATCTTTATCATAATTTTGACCATTACTTTCCTTGTCTTGACATAATGGTTTATAAGTGGGTTAGTTCATGAAGCTAGCATATTTCAACTCTTTTGAGGTAAGAAGGACTTCATATGACTTATCTAATCATGGATGTGTCCCTTAAAAACTCATATTTCTCAATTTTTCCATAAACCTTATCTTTTCATATTTGTCATATTTGAAGGCTTTTTGGAGAATCTAATTAAAGAATAACATATTTGGATATTGAAGGACTTGTTCAAATATTTAAGGAACTTGTAAGAACCTATATTTTATTCATCAAAATTTTCCTCTTAAACCCTAATTTTATTACATTCAAGTTTAACCCCATAGCCATGCTTTTTCCTTGAGATATACATGTAGTTTTTCATGGCTAACATACCTCTTCTTCCCTTTGCTATTGCTTCTCCAAATTAGTGCTTCACTATGCACGAATTTGTCCTTCAAAATCTGAGTTTGGGGCTGAAAATTAGATGAAGACACAGCTCTTTAGGAGTAGAGTAACTTTACTAACTATGAAGAGATGAAGAAGTGAAGTTTTCTTACCCTTTTTGGCTTTTATTTCCCTTCTTCTTCTCCAAAGCTTCTACAACTTCTTGCTCTTTCTTTTCCAGCCAAAAATGGCGTGAGAATGCTGAATGGAGAAGAAAGAATGAGCTTCTTGACTTATTAGGCCTAAATTTGTCAAAAATTACAATTTTGCCATTACAAATGGCCATTTTGTCCTTAAACCATATTTCTTTCTTTCTTAAATTCAAAACTTCTAATTAAATTTCCATATAAGTAAATTTGGGTATGAGGAAAATCCTCAACGGCTCTAAATAACATAAGTATGCTCACAATAATTTCTATCGGGTAAAAATTATGATTTTACCCTTAATTTCCACCTTTAATAAAAAATTTTGTAGAACCATTTTTAAAACATTTCAAGGTCATAAATGGATTCCTTGAGGTCCATATCATCTTAAAATGATCTCATTTTGCTTTACTTTACCCTAATCCTTAATTTATCATTTTCTTTGATTATAGAATTTAGGTCATGACGGATGGGCCCTTGTGCGGAACTCAGATATCCACCATATTCAGAAAGCAATGGAACCTGCAGATTTCTTGGGATTGAAGAAGAAGAAGAAGAAAGACGGAGACAGGGGAAGAAGAAGCAAAAGACACAATATTGATGGGGAAAATGATGAGTAGGAAATCTGAGGTGGAAAAAAATTTGCCCATTCAGAGATTTTTGCCACTTAGGATGCCATGTCAGCAAAAACTGTTAAATATTTGATGGTGTTAGTGAAAAGGGCGACATTCGTAGAAATGTAAAACGTTAGGGGTATAATTGACAGCAAAAAAAAGGTTAGGGGCGAAACTAACAGGATCCCCAACATTGGGGACAGGAAATGTGCTTTTGCCTAAACTATATAAGTAATCTATTATAATGTATTATAATATATAAAAGTAAGAGGCATGTAATCACCTACAGTCACGTCAGCTTTTATAACCTTTGCATTTCTGTTACATATATTCTAATCATCGCCAAATGAGATCTTACATGGACATTGACATGGAATATGAATTTAAATGTGCATCATTAAATAGAAAATCACTTAAATCTTGGATTTTGGGGTGAAAATTCGCAGGTCAACTAATCATCCCTAAAATCTTGGACTTTGAGGTGAATCTTGCCAAGTCAACTAATCATCTTCCATTATCTATTAATTTTGAATCAAATTCAAAACCCAATTGTAACGTCCCAACATAAATCTTTATGCACACTAAATTTCAATCCGCCATCGTTATTTATTCACTTTAGTCCTTTATTATAATATAGATTTCAAATTTCGTATTCTGTTGGAATTAAGGATCAATCATAATATTTTGAATTCAAATCTCATAGAACCCTCAAATATTGCTGAATGATGATAAATACTTGTAGGTCAACTATCTAAGTTAATTAAAATCATATAATTTGAATTTAATTAAGAATGGTGACGTGATATTTTAGATGATCATCTTGTGGAATCGTTATCACTTATCACCCTTGTACAATATAATCTTGAATCCATTCACTACCAGGAAGCCATTTTTTAACATCCTCTCATCAGTTCCTGAATTCATTCTCAACCACTAAGCCATTTTTGTTTACTACTTTTCAGGTTTTAAAGGTCCGACCAGTGATCACTTGGGATAAGAAGCTGTGACATTTTTACTTGAGTCACTTGGTCAGTTTAGTTGCTATTTATTTTACATCGTAGTTACTTTAATATCTTTATAATATCATTCAAACATCTTTTCAGGACGTAGCAGTTGTAATGATGTGCTTCCTATATATATATATGTGTGTGTGTTTGTGTGTGTTGGAGATGATTGGACCAATGAAGATGCCTTTAAGGTAATGTGAAGACCGCGCTTTCGGCGGGCTTCGAGGAGTCGCCACCAAGTTTTTTCACTAAACTTGGAAAAGAAAAATAAGTTCAAAAGCTGATAAAAACAGGTTTAAAAAATGATTGAGTTCGGGAGTCTGTTTGAGATGAGGGGAAGGTGTTAGGCACCCCTCTTCCCCCGTCTGAAGACGGTTATCCCAAAATTAATAATTAACATGTTTTGGCCTTAAAATAAATAAGCAGACGTGGAAAAGAAGAAAAGGCGGACTTGACCTAGGATGAGAGCCTAGGGCCTACGTACCCTCCAAGAGGGATGAAAGTCCACATAGCTCGTGAAGGCATGCATGTGTGTGGGTGTGGGGATGCTCACCAAGCAAAAGCTCAGGTGGCATCCCAGTGCAATGTACCTAAAAGAGCATAGGCTCCTCGGCACCTATCTACGATGCATTTAGGCAAAAAATAGACAAACAAGAAAACGTGCATGTGTGATTCTCACCAGGCGGCGCACCCAAGTGGCGTGTAAGATCCAAAGTCCCTAAAGAGGCAAAGACCCCTTGAAAACATGGGGTTCAGTTACATTAAAAAGGAGGTTATAATCAAGAAGACAGACCCGGGCAGAAGAATCAGGCTTCTGCCCATAATAAAAAGGGGGGTTCGCGACCCTAAGCCTTTGTGCAAATGGGGGTCGTGACCCAAAAGCTGGGGGGTCGCGACCCATGAACTTAAAATGACAGAGAAGAAGCAGAATTTAGTAAAGAAAATGGTGCTTAACAAACATTGGTCGCGACCCTTAACAGCAAAAAGTCAGAAACAGATAAAGACGAGCTCTAAATCTCAAATATGAGATCTTTAGGGGAACGTAGTGAACCCTTGGAGTGGCACAAGGCCTCACTCCAATCCCATTAATTTGAAAGAAGTTTAGAGGGGGGATGACCTATGCTATTTTAGATATGGGTATGATGGGAGCACACAGGTGTGGTTACTTACCAAGTCAAGTTCGCTTAGTGATTCGGCAGCGTCTCGGGATCTCCGAAATTTCTCCTCTGAAGTGATGGGATTTACTATTTATAGTGAACTCCAAGGTTCATATAAAAGGAAAACTGAATCTGGGCATTAATGAGCTAGGGGTGGCGATCCCCAATCCATGGGGTCGCAACCCCTCTTAATTTGGTAATCAATGTAGGAGAAAATTGCGGAAATTGAGATTTTTGGGTAGAGGGAGAACCAGAGAAAAAGCGGGAGAAAATTTTTTTTTTTTTTTGAATTTTCAAGGTTAGGTCGTGACCCTTAAACAGGGGGGTCGCAACCCCTTCTTTCCGGAGCCTTTTTCTTGCCCTCCCGGTGTTCGATTTGTGCAAAGTTTATGTCCGTTTTCAAGGACTTTTCATCCTCTACGCGGTGGAATAATGTGTAAGGCCCATCCGACTTAAGATAAAACCTCAGTTATTGAATCTTCGATGACAGCTAGATTTTAATTTTAAAGGACCTTCGTCCCTCAACCAAACTTCTTCTCGAGCACATTTCTCTTCCGCCCAACACCCGACTCGCACAAATCTTATGTCTGTTTTCAAGGATTTTTCGTCCTCTATGCAACGGAACAAGTGTTAAACCCAAAAGAATTTAGATAAAACTGTAGTGATCGAATCTTCGTCTACTACCAAAATTTCACCCTCAAATGATTCTTATTTCGTCTTTTTCTTTAACACTGAACCAGACTTATCTTCTCTAGGTTCTTTCCACCTCACAATCCTTGGGATTATGAGTTCACTCTACTTGTGAGACTATTCATTCATTAATCTTAAAAAGTTCAGACAAAATGGGGTGTCTACAGATTTCCCTCTTTACTTGCTTTTCTCCTGAATGCTTCACTGAGAAAGGTGAGCATAGCTAGCAAGGAGAGCGAGGAAACAAGTAAAGACAAAAATAGACTTCCATTTTGTTCGGGGGTCAAAAGAGTGTAAAAGCAATCAATAAAAAAGGCCTAGAATAATGCAAGCATAGCCCTAAGAAATCTAACACACATCTCAGAAAACAAAAACCTACTTGGTCAACAACGCTATGGTTCTTCATCATTCTTATCTTCAACGTCCAACACGCCCACTTGAGGGTGGTTATGATGTGTTCAGCTTATGGGATCCGGCTGAGGCATAATGCCCAGCAAATATGGGCACCTTTCTACTTGCAAGAAGTCATAGCATTGTTGGTTGGGGAATGACTAATTGGTGCTTAAACACTAAGAAAATCTACCCAATTATGCACCCTGAAAACCAAAATTAAACATGAAAAACAATCATATATCTCTTATAAGGGTGGAGAACAATGGAAATACTAGTATTCCCTAGTTAGGAGCAAGAGAAATGACACAGAATGAACAAAAGACAAATAGAGTCCCGAGACTTATGGATATACAAGGGATAACAATGAAATCTTGAGATGGCACTTCGTGCAAGAGAGGACACTTTTGAAAACGGGTTCCCTGTTTACCCAGTATGGGCTGGGCTTTCATAGGTAGAAAACACTTTTGGAAATAAGTTCCCCGCTTCCCAGTCTGGGCTGGACTTCACAGGTGATTAGAAAGATTCTCCGGCTTCCTAGCTTGCTCGGACTTCGCAAGTGACTAAAAAGATTTCCCTACTTTCCAGCTTGCTTGGACTTCGCAGGTGAATAAAAAGATTTCCCATGCTTCCCAACTTGTTTGGACTTCACAGGTGATTAGAAAGATTCCCCTGCTTCCTAGCTTGCCTGGACTTCGCAGGTGATTAAAAAGATTTCTCCTGCTTCCTGGCTTGCCTGAACTTCACAGGTGATTAAAAACATTTTCAACCATTCCAACTTACTTAGGATTGGCAAGTCTTAAAAATATGCCCAAAATGTTTTCCCTGCTTCTCCAACTTGCTTGGGTTTAACAAGTTGTAAAACAATGTACTTGCCTGCTCCTCCAACTGGCTTGGGTTTAGCAGGTCTTAAAAATATGCCAAATATGTCTTGCCTTCTTCTCCAACTTGCTTGGGTTGAGCAGATCTAAAAAATATGCCAAATATGTTTTGCCTGCTTCTCCAACTTGCTTGGGTTTAGCAGGTCTTAACAATATGTCAAAGATGTTTTGGCTACTTCTCCAACTTGCTTGGGTTTGGCAGGTCTTAAAAATATGTTAAATATCTCTTGCTTGCTCCTCCAATTTGCTTGGGTTCACTAGGTCTTAAAAAAATGCCAAATATGTTTTGTCTGCTTCTCCAACTTGCTTGGCTTTGGCATGGTTTAAAATATGCCAAATATGTGTTTCCTGCTTATCCAACTTGCTTGGGTTTAGCAGGTCTTAAAAAATATGTCAAATATGTCTTGCCCGCTTCTCTAACTTGCTTGGGTTTAGTAGGTCTTAAAAATATGCCAAATATGTTTTGCCTGCTTCACCAACTTGTTTGGGTTTAGCAAGGCTTAAAAAGATGCCAAATATGTTTAGCCTGCTTCTCCAACTTGCTTGGGTTTAGCTGGTCTTAAAAAATGTACTTGCCCGCTCCTCCAACTTGCTCGGGTTTAGTAGGTCTTAAAACAATGTACTTGCCTGCTCCTTCAACTTTCTTGGGTATAGCAGGTCTTAAAAATATGCCAAATATGTTTGCCTATTTCTCCAACTTGCTTGGGTTTAACAGGTCTTAAAACCATGTAAAACATGCGCAGATCATTCGAATGCTTATACAAAAGAAATCACGGAAATGCCTGTAAAATATCCTGTAGCTATAAATGCAATAATCCAGCAAAAATGTGAATATTATAAATGTAAGAATCATGGGTATCATGAAAATATTGGTGCACATGCAAAGACAATGACGATACGGACATGAAACATGTGAGAACTTGAGCAAGGCTATGCCAACATGGTCATTTTCTTTTCTTACTAACAAAAAGGATAATGACAATTCCCTGATTGTCAAATGGAGGAAAAGTGTTTTGGGGATGTTCATACCCCAATACTTAAATGGGAGAACGATTCCCCTGTATATTGGAGGAATGGATGCTTTGAGATTGATTCCTAGAGAGAATGATTCTTCAGTCCACATACAGGAGAGTTGAGGAAAATTCAGGGTACTAAAGACCAGATACATCTAGGAGAATGCTTTAGGACCCTAAAATCATGACACTAGACCTAAAGAGGAAGATCCCCAAGTCTAGGAATAGGGGAGTTAGAACAGAACTTGGGGCATAAGGATCCCAAGATTAGAAGTCTGTCCTGGGATCCTTCACTCTCAAAAATAGGACGATTCCCCAGTCAATGAGCGGGAATCACAACTACATTCGAAAAAAGGGGATTCCTCAACCAAGAGATTGAGACAGGATGATTGTTTGTAAAAATTACTGTCCTTATAAGAAAAGCACAAACAAATGAAGGCCAACGTTATTCGATCACATCTTAATCTTTGAAAATCAAGTGATGAGGGTTAAAGATGCTTTAGCTTTGACCATGTCGAGTAGGTAAAGCCCTGATCTTATCTCGATTTTGAATATTGGATACTGATCAAGCATTGGGTATTGACTATCGAATGAAGAAATACATCAGTACTTTGGTTTCAATGATAAGAAACCCAATCGAAAAATAGCATTGTAGAAGTAACTTGCTTCCAATTCTCAAAATCTAGCATCGTTTCCCCCTCATTCTTTAATTTTCAAAGATTTACATGCAGATGTGATGTACAAACTTAATCCATATCAGAATGAGATCACCAAAGAATTTAAAATGCCCATGCTTAAAATGATAGTCCAATAAAGAACGGCTTGTCAACCTTTTCTTGGAAATATTGCAAAATGTCTATACAATACACATGTGGAAAAGGAGAAATCCATTAGAAGAATGAACTCCTATTAAGAAATAACTGTCATGGTGTTTGAAATGAGTCATCCTAAGTGATAACATTGACCACCTGACTGATAATAACAAGATGCAATAGATATGCATATAGAATCTCCAATGAATGATCACAATGGGATGAAAGTGGGACTTTTCTGGGCTATGGATTTTTGGCTACAATTGATTATTGGGGTTTACTGGGGAGAAAATGGATTCTCCAATTTTTTGAAAAAGTGGGTAAGAGGCCTGGGGGATAGAGAGTTTCCCCAGCTTTATTTGGGGTAAAATTTGGATAGGGATCAAGGGATTCATTTTTCTCACAAGATATTGGCTTAGTGCTTCCCAGGGGAAATTTATTTCTCATCTTTGATTGTCGATTTCTAGATATTTCTCGTATTTTATTTTATTTGGCCCTAAATTTGGCATTTGAATTAGCTATACCTCAATGAGGACTTTGTAGGCTTATAACGTGGCCTTAGGGTTATCAAGCTCATGAAATGAAAGTATAATAGGCTCAAGTTTGTAACCCTTACTCCCAACCTTCTTTTGATAAACTTCCGCTCCTATTTATCAACTCGGTGTATACCAGGGTTCATTTGTCAAAAGGACTCTAAAAGGGTTGTAACGTGGCCAGATGGGTGTAAGATGTGGGCTCATGAAATGAAAGGAAAAAGGCCCAAAGTTTATTGTGGGAACATAATGGTAATTCTTTGAACTGAAACTACTTTAAACCCATGAGCATTGCCTTTGGAGGCTAACAAGGTCTTTTCATTGATTGGCGGGTAATGAACACTTGTCCTTATGGGGTAAGTGCCCAAACCTTGACCCACTACGAGAATCCTTGTTGACTCATAGGATCTAATTCTTTCCTTTTCACTTCTTTTTTTCTTTCTCCTATTTTTTACTTCACTGTCATCATTTGAAATTTCTTCGCTTTTCTCTTTTTCTTCTTTTCTTTTTTTTTTATTATTTTTTTAAGATCCCTTTTAAGCAAGACTCTTATCATAGAATAAATTTGTATGTGAGACATCCTCATTATTCCCCAGGATTTTTTATTTTAGGTATGTTTGAAAGGTATTTGCTTGCAAGCTCAAAGTGGCTAACAATGGACAATGGTGTTTGGATAAGCGAAAGAAACTGTTCCTTTTGACAATTGATTCCCTGGCATAGACAAAGTTGAAACACTACCCCTCCTCAGGTGAGTATTGATTAGGTTTAGATTTCGAAAACTCCATTACTGGCCCAAATGGGGTGACTAGGGATAATCTCCATTACTTTTTGGGAAACCAAGAAATGCCTCATAGATATAGCCTACTCATTTGCTTTTATTAAGGGCTCTTTCTTTATTTGTTATTTCTTTTTATTCGAAAAACATGGCTAAGTCTGGGGTATGCAGGGCAAGTGGCCATTATTAAGAGACTCATGACTATGCATATGTGTGGTATCTTCTTTTACCAATCCAATTAATTGCCAATGTCACATCAAATTAGATGGGAGTTTTGAACATTGGAATGCCCGAGAAGCACATGAATAAGAATGAGAAGAGCTAGAATGAAGAACATGGAGCAAATAAATGACGTCTATATATAGAAAAGATGTTTCATTTTATTCCCAAAATAAGCTTGACAAAGTACATTCGAAAAATATAATAAGGCATTTCAAACTATTTTGATGTCATAGACTCTTACATTTCTTAATCGAGCACTTCACATTTTACCTTCTTTGTACATCAACCCTCAAACTCTAAAGTTGGGGTGATCTATTCGAAACTTCCTTCCTGAATCTGGTTGTTCCTCATTACTATCTGAACCTTGGCTTGAAAAATGCGACATGTCTCAATCGAATCACCAGGTGTATCAATGGTGCCATGGGTCTTGGGGTTATCATCCCTTGATTTGAAAACTTCCTGAACTGCTCTAGTTGAGATACTTCAAAACCCATTGGATTTCTGGCCCCCCTTTTCCTCTTTCTGCTACTACTAGGCCCCTGATCAGCCAATGCCTTAATATGCTGGACATCCTCTTGTCGGGTACTCTTAGCTTGGGTCACAACTCTGTTACAGGTATACAGGCGGGGCTCAGATTGGTAAATGGCGGTGCATGGTGTTGGTGGTGAAGGGAAACAATTTGAGAGAATAGTAGGGATGTTTAAAGTGAAGGTTCAATGGATTTTTGGCATTTTGACAGTGGCAAGAGATATGGAACATTTATGGGGGAGGGCAAGGTTTTCGCGGGCAAGGCTGATGTGTTTAGGGTAATGGGCATAGACTGGTTAAGATGGTTGGCAAGGGATGTTGGGTCATCGAGAAACTTCTTTCCTCGGACCGTGCTGAGTTGAGCTCCAATGAGAGGGGCCATGTGCCCTTCTCAAATTTTGAAATCTATATCTTCCCCCATAGTTATCATTTGGGAGAAGTCCTCGAAAGAAATGACAAACATTAGGTCGTAACAGGGATCTTTGAGGGATTTCAAGAAATACTGACATTCCTCCTTATCAGTCATAGGTGGTTGAACATCTATCGCGGTTTGCTTCCATATCCGAGCATACTCGCGAAACGATTCCCCGACTTCTCAGCACACATTCTACATCGATTCACGAGTGAGTTCCATCTTGTTATGCTTAAACTGTTTCAGGAATTTTTGGACCATATCTTGCCAAGACCTCAAGCTTTCTTTACCAAGGCGGAAGTACCATTGGAATGCGAACCTGGTGAGGCTGAAATGGAAATGTGTGAGAAAAAGCTTCTCATTTCGTCCCCACTTCCCCATGGTCAAGCAATAAGCTTTAAGATGAAACTCCGGGTTGGTAGTTCCATCATACTTGACAAAATCCGAAATTTTAAATCTAGTGGGGACCTCTACTTGAGGGAATACGTAAAGATCCTCCAAATCCCAATCCTTTGGGAGTTTTGCAAGCTTTCCACTCGATTCCCCAGATTTCCACTCAGGGGTTCTTTCTTCTTCCACTGATTTGCCTAGTCCATCCATGAACACAAAAGGCCAATAATAAAGTCAAAGAAGGATAACTAGCGACTCTGACGAGAGGGCAATGATTTACTACCTGCAAAAGGAAAAAGGTTTAAAGTCAAATATTATTCATATAATTTGATTCCTTTTGGTAGTTGGTGTTAGACTCAGCATCCAGATCCCCTTGATTCTCTGAGTAAACAAAAAGGTCATACAGAGAAATCAAGGTTGATGACTATGTTATAGAAACAAAGGCTTCTCACACTAGCATCATTTCAATGGCCCTTTTGTTGCTGAAATTGCTTGATTAAATGTTGATTAGATCATTGGAATATTCCAGATGTTATATATGCTTCTAGCGTATGAGACAACAATCAAAACAGAAAATGACTTCATTTTATTGATAATCCAATTGTAGTACACGAATTTTTCTTTATTACAATGGGATTCTTGGAAAGGGAAAACTTCCTATCTCTATTGACAATGAAAGTAAGATACTGGGGGCCTAAAACAGTGCTAATTGCCATAGAAGTTTTATCACCTCCGAATTGTCCTATGCTCTTGAGCTTTCTGGCTCGTTCTCAACTTGGGCTTTCCCATTTGTCATGACCATGATTTGTAATATGATTTTCCAAAGTCATTAATTTGGCCATCAAATCCTAGAGGCGAGATTGTTTTTCTGCAAGATGGAGGCGGTATATTTCGTTCTCTTTGCAGAGCTATAATGCATTTGGGTTAGTTCATCCTTGAGCCCTTGTGTTGCCCCCCTTAGACCCAAATTTTCTTCCTTTAATTGGAGGATCTCCTCCTTTAATTCTAGGTTCTTCTCCTTTAACTCTAGGTCGTCAAGGGGACCTCAAGATGAGATCCCCTTGACGACCTCCTGATGATTTCCTTCTTAATCACGGGCCCTTGTATTTTAATTTGACCAGCATCCAACAAGGCCCACACGTTCTTCATGAATTGTTCGCATGATTCGATTGAATGCCCCGGGTGCCCAATGATAGATACAAATTAAATCTGCCCAGAACCATGATGGGAATGATGCTGTCCGCATCTTTCCTGGCTTCAGACACATGAGTCCTTGGCTACACAGGTCCTTGAAGAGTTCAGACTTCGTCATCCCAAAGTTGGGCAAATGCAGGTCGTGATAATTCCCGATTCGCTTTCCTTTATCGGAGGTGTTGTATTGGATATCTCTTCTCTGAATTGGTGAGTTGTTGGTGGACGAGCAAAAGGCCATTGTTTGATTGGATGATGTAGCCATGACCATTGTCATTTACCAATAGAGATCACATTTTGAATAACATAATAGGAATCTTTAAATGAGCAAAAGAATGTAAGGCGGGTATCTACATCGTGGATACAAGAGTATCGTAATGAATTCTTTTTAAGTGCAACAGTGTAGTTTAGAAAAACAGTTGTCCCCCTTGTTGATGGAAAAGCATCGTAATGAGGTTTTATGATTTGAAAAAGGTATGAAAGGAATTGGTTTTCCCACAAATATTAGGTGTAGCTTTTTGAAAATTATGCACTAAAAAGTATTCATTATAGATACAAAGATATCTTAATGAACATTTCTTTCATGAAATTAGCGGTTACATTTCCAATCACTATGAGGATGATTCCTTGGATCCCTCATGGAATAGTGTTATGGGCCCAAATTTGCCTCTAAGCTCCAATTCTTGCACCGGCTTCACTTTCCAGCTTCTTTCTCGACCTCTAGCACTTGAATCCTTGCTATTCCTCAAGCTAGTTAACCTACAAATCAACCAAAAACAATTGTGAGGCTCTCAAGTTAATAAAACTAGAGAATTATCACAATTTATTCCATAAAAACATGGAATTAGCAAGATTGTGATTTAAGTCCTTAAGTGCCCTTGAATAAAATTAAAACATGCATAATGACTCTTTAAACTCAACAAAAGCTTGTCAAATGCCAAAAGATACAAGGGTAAAAATCGGTATTATCACTTGACCTAGGATGGGAGCCTAGGGCCTATGTAGCCTCCAAGAGGGATCAAAGTCCACGTAGTTTGTGAAGGCATACATGTGTGTGGGTGTGGGGATGCTCACCAAGCAAAGGCCTAGGTGGCATCCTTGTGCAATGTACCTAAAAGAGCACAGGCTCCTCGACACCTATCTACCATGCATTTAGGCAAACAATAGACAAACAAGAAAACGCGCGTATGTGATGCTCACCAGGCAGTGCACCTAGGTAGCGTGTAAGATCCAATGTCCCTAAAGAGGCAAAGACCCCTTGGAAACATGGGTTTAAGTTACTTAGAAAAAGGCATTTCTAATAAAGAAGACAGAACCGGGCAGAAGAATTAGGCCTTTTGCCCAGAATGAAAAAAGGGGGTCGCGACCCTAAATCTTTGTGCGAATGGGGGTCGTGACCCATGAACTTAAAACGACAAAGAAGAAGCAGAATTCAATAAAAATATGGTGCTCAACAAACATGGTTCGTGACCCCTACAGTAGCGGGTCGCGACCCTTAACAACAAAAAGTCAGAAATAGACGAAGACGAGCTCTAAATCTCATATATGAGAACTTGAGGGGAACGTAGTCAACCCTTAGAGTGGCACAAGGCCTCACTCCTATCCCATTAATCTAAATGAAGTTTGGAGGGGGGGATGACCTATGCTATTTCAGAGATGGGTATAATGGGAGCTCGCAGGTGTGGTTACTTACAAAGTCAAGTTCGCTCGGTGATTCAGCAACCTCTCGGTATCTCCAAAATTTCTCCTATGAAAAGTGATGGCATTCACTATTTATAGTGAACTCTAAGGGTCATATTAAAGGAAAACTGAATCTGGGCAATAATGAGCTAGGGCTAGCGACGCCTAATCCATGGGGTCGGGACCCGACCCCTCTTGATTCGATAATCAATGCAGGAGGAAATCGCGTAAATCGCAATTTTCGAGAGGGGTGGCGACCCCTAAACCCTAATTTATGGGTAGAGGAAGAACCAGAGAAAAAGCGCAAGAAATTCTTTTTTTTTAATTTTCAAGGTGGGGTCGTGACCTCTTTTTTTCTGAGCCTTTTTCTTACCCTCCCAGTGTTCGATTGGTGCAAACTTTATGTTCTTTTTTAAGGATATTTTGTCCTCTACACGATGGAACAAGTGTCAGGCCCATCTGACTTAAGATGAAACCTCGTCAATTGAATCTTTGATGACTGCCAGATCTTAATTTTAAAAGACCTTCTTCCCTCAACCAAGCTTCTTCCCGGGCCCATTTCTCTTTCGCCCGATACCCAATTCGTACAAATCTTATATCCGTTTTCAAGGATTTTTCGTCCTCTACACAACGGAACAAGTCTCAAAGCCAAAAGACTTTAGATGAAACTTCAATGATTAAATCTTCATGTACTACCAAAATTCCACCCTCAAATAACTCTTTTTTCGTCTTTTGCTTTGACACTGAACCAGACTTATCTTCTCTAGGTTCTTTCCACCTCAAAATCTTTGGGATTGTGGGTTCACTCTACTTGCGACCCTATTCATTTATTAATCTTAAAAAGTCCGAACAAACTGGGGTGTCTACAGTTAACATTTGATTTGTTGCACTTTTATGGCCCTAATGTGTTTTTCTTTTCATCTTTAGATTTCCCTGATCCAAAGAATTGTAACAGGTTTCGAGAGAGGGAAATATAGGTTATGGCATTTTAGTTGCTTTTGCACCCAAAGAAAGCAATGCAGTTTACTCTCTGCACGATCCATTAGAGGTATTTTTCAATTCTAATAAACATAGCTTGTTTCAATTTTTTTTTAAAGCTTAAGTTCAAATTGTATAAATCCTTACAAAGTTTTGTGGATTTTCTTGGGCAGTAAGTCTACTGCTATCAACTGGCACTAGAAAAAACTGCACACCATAAAAAATGTTGGACATGAAGGAAAATAAAAGAAAATAATACAAGGTCAAAATGAGGCTTAAACACCTATATTGATAACTCTCCCCGAAATCTTAAATTACTCCATTAGTATTATTTGGCCTTAACTTGTGCCCTAATTTCTAACTGCACGTCATGGAATTTCTCAAGTCAATTGCGGCTTGAAAGTTAAGCCTCCTTAAAACATACTCCTCTTTTGTCGATGCTCCTATTAGGTTAATGGAAAGCCAACTTGTGCAGACTTTAACCTTCTTAAGGGTTTGGTAGGGAGTTTTGAAGACATTGTGGTGGGGTGGTTATTAATGGAGTGGTGTGGGGTGGAATGGTTTAAACAAATCATTTCATTGATTGGGAGTTTAAAAAAATAAAAAGGGTGGTAGACAATATTACTTGGTAATACGGGACCTGGCACCCGGAACCCACTTGACTCGGCCGACCTCGCATGGGCTATCAACTCATGCCTTCTAGAGACCTAACCTCCATAACCGCTTTTCCCGCTTTGAGTGTAACAAACCTCATTCACCTTAAGCCTATATAAAGGGGATCCAAGCCTTCCCAAGACACATACATATACATACACATTCTCTCTAATCTCAATTCTCTTGGAGCCATGTCTAAGAAAACTACGTGGACTCTGATCTCTCTCATGGGTATGTAGGCATCGAAGTTGTCTCCAACTTGAGTCCTTCCTATCCCAATCTCCCTCCGAGAGCTTTCTCCTTCTCATTTCAGTGACCCGTTTATTTATCGGAATATTAGTGGCGCCCACCGTGGTCTTACTCCAACCACTACATTCACGTTTTCCCAGCATCAATTTTTTTCGACGAAAATTTTTTCTCCACATGAAGGAAAAGTGTTTAGCAATTTGCAAGCACAATACATATCAATTAGATAAGTCATTCTCTATTGATTAAATTTCATCATCTTGTTTGTTCACACACATAAACTACTGCAACCCAAAATGTATTATTCTTGATCAATATTCTCCAAAAATCCCTCGAAGAATTTTTCAAAGATTTCCAAAACAAAGAGGATACATCTTTGATTAATTCCTACCATATTTTCGATTTCTTGATTATTTTTTTGAAAGGCATCATCTCTCTCACGGTTGCTATCAAAACCCATCACCTCCTACATTCTATTTCTCATTCATCACACACATTTGATGGTGTGAAAGGAGAGGTACAGGATGACAGCCATGGCATGCCACAAGTCCAAAGTTATCGCCCCATTCAAGAAAACAGAGAACCCAATAGCTTCCACTAGCATATGTCTCGTACAAAGCATCTTCACCACCATGGCTTCTACAAGAATGGTATTCTTGGTGGTAAAGATTGCAATCACTTATTGCAAGAATCTTGTGTGTACTGTCCATGACAATCTCTTGTGGCTCGCCCCACCTCGGGCGCAACCACCACTCACCGCTTCCTATTTCCTATAGTCTGCGCCCATCACTCTCAAATCTTACGGCATGACTCAAGTAGACCACCCTTCATCCATGAAGGATGAACAACACTCGTCAAAAGAAGATGGTTGACGGTCGACAAAGAATGGTGATTCGCGTTTGGCAAAAAAGAACGATTGACAGTCGACAAAATCGGATGATGGATGCTCAGCTTTAAATGGTGGTCGAAGGTCGGTATTTTTGAAAGGCATATGACTGGCGTTCATCCACGAAAGACGATCGGGGTTCACCCATGTAAAATGAAGATAAGCAAGCTGAATGAATTATTCAGCAACTCGGCATCGATGTCGGGCTACTGGGTTTAGTCAACAACTCGACATCGATGCTGATCAATAGGGGTCGGTTGGCAAACCCATCTGACAAATCAAGTGTTATATCATATATTCAAATATCAGGTGCGCTTTCCTAACACTCACTCTTTCATAAAAACACACAAGTCTCAAGAATAGAGTACACGTCCTCCATTTATGTTTAAATAAGGATGATGATAGATGGCTCCCACAATCTCTCTCTCTCTCACAACTTAGAAGCATGAACTCTCTTTGCTTAAAAGTAATTAAAGAATTATGGGCCCGTTCACAGATCTATTTATACACACATATATATATGTTAGATAAGTAGTATTGAATATTGGCCAAATTTGCCACGGAGTGCATGGGTCACTCTGGAAGATTCATGACTTAGCTAAAACATCACATAAGGATGCATGCTTTCAGTCTGCAAGACAAATACATGACACCGTGCACTCTTCCCGTACAAGACCCATTTTTCTCTTTAATAAATGGCAAATGTGATATTGTCTTGTATATGTAAGTCATAGATGTTGCTTTCTTCCTACTTTACAGCATGTGTATATATATATATATATGTAACTGTGATTTTTGGTTCAGAAAATTCTAAGTCAGAAATTAAGACTGCAAGGGGTCTTAAGCTTGGGGGACTTGTCCTTAGGTGATGACCTAGGTGCCTACGTACGAATGTGGAGGGATCAAAGTCCATGTAGTTCGAGGAAGAAAAGTCCATTGGATCTGTTAGGCAGGATAGTTACTTGTAGGTGGCCGTGTGCGGCTAGGACGTGTGTAAGCTACGCCAGGCGGGCGAGCCACAAGTTGGAGGTTTCCTTAGGCCAAGAGAGAGCAAGGGTCTCTCTGAGCTGCTGGGAGCTTTGCTGATGGAAATCCCCAGGATGGAGATACGCTTGTTGATGGTTGAGCTTGTGAGGTGGCAGACCAAGCTCAAAGATTTAGAAGATGGTGTATCGTATTTGGAGTGTTGAGTCTTACTTCCATGCGTTCGGAGTCTATCTTCCATGTGTTTGGAGTCTATCTTTCATGTGTTCGGAGTCTATCTTCTGTGTGTTCGAAGTCTATATGCTAAGTACCTCGGGTGAGGGCCTTCTATACTAAGTGCGAAGGAGGATGTGGTTAACCCACGACTTTGAGGACCTCCCATGTCTCTGGTGCGAGAGCTTAAGAGGGGAGACGTGGGTACCGGCCACGTATGAGGTGAACGGGTGGTGCCACGTGTCACTGGTGCGAGCTCCTGTTGCCCTTCTAGAAGGTTAGTGCCACATTTCCCAAGGGGGAAATATTCCATAGTTACATAAGTCCCCCAAGTCAACAAGTGTTGGGCGCCCATGGACTTAAGTTTCTTTTTGGAAAGCTACTTAAGGAAAATTTCCCGCTAAATGCTTTTGGCCAAACGAATTCGACTGCAAGTTAGCTTGGCTATATGGGTTGGTCTTTCGGATGAAGGGATTTTGCGTGCCGCTTCTTTCGAAGGAATAAGATGTGAAGAGTGCCACGCGTCCTGATCTAGGTGGTTGACTGCTTGGCTTTCTTAGCAAGTTTCTGGAGTCGTGTCTATAGAAAGATATGCGTCTTTCCGAGGAGGCATCATCATTGTGGACAGAGGAGGTTTCGAGAATGCCTCCGGGGGTATGCAGAGGAATCCCTAAGGTTGGGGCTATTTCGTCCATTTGGAACGTTTCTGCTTGGTTTTTGGAGAGAAACTTCTATGCTGTTCCCTGAACAACCCGCTAGCTTGGAAGAGCTCTGCTTGTTGTTCGTGCGGTTGGAGGGGACTTCGTGAGGAGTTGCCTTTTGGAGAAGTGGGCAGCCATTGACACCACGCGTCATGGTCTGACTGGTTCTTATTGCTTCGGGTGATTCACAACCGTTTTTCGTTAATTTAAGGCTGATGCATTTCCGAGGATTGCCATCATTAGCCTTGGTTATGGGTTTTCCATAAAGGCCCTTTGGGCTCTTCGAGAGACTCTTGGATTTACGGGGGCTTCTTGGTCTTTATTCCTCCAGATCTTGGCTATTGGATCTGGACTGCTCCTTGTTTCCATGTGTCCGGTTGAAACAGGTGGTTGCAACCTAGAGTGAGTGCACTGGATAATGATTTTTTCATTGCAAGATTTGAGGGAGGCAGGGACCTTTCAAATCGTCGCACCTTTAGGCTCCTTATAAATACCCTGCACTTGAAAGTTTTTGTTTTACCTTCTTCATCTTTAACGCTTCCTCTATTTCTTAGAGCTTTTCTCTCTGATTCTCATACCTTCATCCTCTATAAAATTCATCATGGCTGGAAATGATGACAGTCTATTTCCTTTCGACATCACTGATTTGGGGGATCCATCCCCCTCCTCCTCTTCTTAGCCGTAGTCGGGATAACAGCCAAAGTAAGGGGAAGAAATCAAGGCAGGACCTTTCCCCTAGTCAGGAAAAGATTGCCGGAGCCTCTACCGGAGCAACCGGTGGTGGTGGAAAGGTTGTCCGGAGGATACTTCGTCTTCTCCCGATAAGGTGCATCGACAAGAAGATCTCAAAGGGGGGATGAGGAGGAAAGATGGGAGAAGAGAGTCAAAGCGAGATGGAAAAGACTCTAAGGGGAGAGAGAAGAGGAAGGTTGTAAGTGTTGGGTACCACAAGCGTAAAGAAGGGGTTCAAGAAGCCAATTATGTGGATTTGAGGCCTTCGTCTCAGTTTTCTCAGCGGAAATCAGGTACGGCGGATGCTCGGGCGGTCACTTCGGTGGAGGGTACTCTTTCTCCTTCGGGACCTATTTGCCAATCTCGTATGAAGGTCTCGTTACGCGACTTCAGATTTTGTTGAAAGTGCTGAGGACCCGCGAGCAAGAAAGCTCGAATAAAGCAGGCGGTCGAGAGACCCGGGAGTGATTCTCCTGCTGAGGAGAGGGCCATTGTAGGTGAGACAATGGCTGAGGCCCCAACGGGGGGAGCCGGAGCTGGTGAACCGATGGCTGAGAAAACCGGAACCCTCGTTGTTGGAGGGAATGTAGTGGTGAGTCAAACGACCGCCACGGAGGATATTTCTTCGGGGTCAGATGTTGACCCGTTTGAGCCTATCGAGCTATCGGAGGGGGAGCCTCCTTTCAACCTGGTAGCTTTGGGCAGGCACTTTCCGGTGGATATGGTCGAGAGGGCCGCTAGGGGGTTGGATACCAATCCTCTGACCATTGCTATTCGTGGTTTTCACAGTGTTGCCATGGCGTTGACTGACTTCCACCAGGCTGGAACTGTGTGGGAGAAGCAAGTGTTAAGCATTCTTTTTCCCTTACTCACACTAACATCAAGGTTTTCTTATTGCTGACGTTTTCCTGTTTCGTGTAGAATGATGTCCATCTTCACCGAGATCAACTTCTTGGGTTTTTGGCTTCTAGAGGTTTAGCTCTAGAGGTTGCTCAAAAGAGCTTGGAGGATGTAAGCGGACAGCTATCTGCGAAGGAGATGGAGCGCGAGGACCAGAGTCATGAGTTAAGGTCTTTGACTCATGAGGTCGCTCACCTTAAAGTTGAGAGCACTTAGCCTTCTGAGGTTAAGCTTCTACAGTTAGAGTTGGAGAAGACTCTCAAGGAGCTTGCCATCCTTCGGGAGGATGCGGAGAAGCGCCGTCATGAGTTACATTCTCTTTGCGATGCTTTGAAGAATGTCGAGGCTCGCGCTAGTGAGAATCTTGCAGGCTGGCTGGAAGCTGAGAGCAGGGTCATTGACGTTACTGACTATCAAGGAGAGATGCTAGTGTAAAGAATGTGTGGGATGTTGCTAGTGGTCGAGCAGCTTGAGCGTCTTCGTGGGGAGAGATTCCCTACTGAGTAGGTGGCTTCCCTGCTGAGTGGGTGCCTTCCCTGCATCCTTCTCTGGAGCTTTTTGATGGTGAACTTAGACGCCGGCTAGAGATTGTTCCTCCCTTGAACTTAGACTGCTTTCGTGACTTGGCTGATCACCCGCTAGACCATGGAGTTCTCTCCATTGTTGGCGGGCGTGCTCCAGAGATTGGAGCTACTTCTCAGCAGTTGGCCGAATTCGTCCAGAGGAGGCCGTTGGGGAACGCTGGCAATGTTGAGCCCGTGGAAGCCGCAGCTAATGTAGATCTTGGGAGTACCCAAGAGTAGGTTTCTGTAGGGTTTTAGGTTTTGTTCCTTGTAATAAGCGGATGCCTTCCTATTTTGTTACATTAATGAAAATTAATGTTAAATTGCAATTTCTTGAACTGACTCTCTTTTTACTTCTGGGCAAAAAGGTTTTGCGTAAGTACAGTCTCTCGAATTGCTTGTCTTTTCACTTTTGGGCAAAAAGATCTCTGCATGAGTACCACGTGATCAAGACGGTCGCATATTTTTGCTAGCGTCTTTTATGTGAACGTTCGTTTTGTGGCTCCGCTTTTTTTGGAGCATTCACGTGCCCGAGAGGCTTTTTAGGTGTTAGCTATGCATCAGGGGAGTCTTAGCTTGGCCTTGGTAGCTCTTAAGCATTTTTCTTTGGGCGGTCGGCCATATGCCCATCCTCGATGGGACTTTTTCCCAGTTGACTTTGCGAGTATTTTCGGTATAGGCCATGTCTTTTTCAAGGAAAAGGAAAGTTTCGATTAATGATAAACAATACATTCGAATAGCCTTGGTCACACTAGAAATAGTAATTCCTAACCTGAAGTAGACGAAGACATGTGAAATTTAGCCAAGAGGTCTTTCGAGTGTGCAAAGTTCGTTCAGAGTTTATACGGAGGCCTGGTCCGAGGGGGCGGACTCTTGGGGACTTGGTCCTGACTCTTTCCCCTTGGAGGGTTACTCGCATGATTCTTTGGGACCAGGGCGAGCGACCTTGATGGTCTTTGTTAGGCTACCGTATAGCAAGCTCGCGCTAGTTTCTGGTCTGCCATGATTTCTCTGACCCCATGTGGTGTCAGGAATTTCATAGTGAGCTGTGCCGTGGACACTATAGCTTTGAGCTTGTTCAGGGACGGGCGCCTGAGGATGGTGTTGTACGCCGAAGGTGCTGAGATGATGATGAAATCTACGTCAAGGCTCGCTACCTTTGGTAAAGTACCCATAGTTGTGCGGGCTGATATGATTCCTTCTGCAGGAACTTGGTCTCCAAAGAACCCTATGAGCGTGCCGGGGAAGGACTTCATGTTAGCCTTGTGATGAACGCGGCCTTGTCGCGAGGCCGGGACCAATCAAATTAACACTAGAAAGTGCAGCTAGTGGCACAACCGAGGTCGACTCTCTCTCGCGGAGCCTATGGATTCTATGGACAAATATGCACAATTAACACAAAAAGGGATGTCTTTGAGGCAATTTAACAAACACTTAGTGTGCAAAGAAACTAAATGAAACTAGAACTAACACTTTTTGGGATTTTCAATATTTTAAAAGCTAAAGTAAATTGAGGTGAATGAAATGAGATGAGTATGCTTTGTTGGAGAATGCTTTGGGCTATCCTTGTTATAAAAAAGTGTGGAGTTAATCAATGAAAAGCCATTTCCTAAGGTAGTTTAGTGACCACTAAACCTAGGTTAATTAATTAGAGGATGCAATTAACCAACCGGACAATTAACAAGCGTAATCAAATACCATCAATGAAGCAAATGGGGAATTTAACATAGACTAGAATTCAACTCAACAATTACCATTGTCATTAGAGTGGCTTCCACAATGAATTAAAAATTACAATAAGATTCAACAAAATCCAATGTAATCAAAACCCACAATGGGAGAATTAAAATAGAAATCACAAGTCTATATAAATTCCTAATATCCAACTGCAACCAAGTTAAGTTCCACAACCATGGAACCACAATCAATACAAACCCATCAATATCAACAAGATAAAAATGAATCTATAAAGAGAAGTAGAAGAAAAACAAGAAAAACTCCCTATTGGATGCCATAGCTCAAGCCCTAATCATCCTCCTCCAAAGCACAAGAGATTTAGCCACTCATGGATGGGAGAAATGCTTCACCAAGCTCCTCCAACCCTTGCTTAGCCATGGATGATGATGGAAGTTGCTGGATATTGGTGTGGATGGGTGTAGAGAGTGAAGAAGATGAAGAGAAAATGGTGAGTGTGGCTGGAATGTAGAGAGACTTGAGAGAATGAGAGCTTGAGTGATGAATGTGTTAGAATGTCAATGGGTTTTTCTCCAAATTAGGTTAAGGGCCTCCAAAACATCAGAATATTCCTTCTAATACAACCTAAGATGCTCCCCTTGTGGTAAAATGATGAGAAAGTGGGCCCACAATCCGTTTCAGCTCTTAAAATCGCGAGAAAATTGTGTAGATCTGGTGTACCCGCTGGCAGCGGGTGGATTACTTGAAATGCGCGTTTTCCATTCTGAATGAAGTGTACCCTCTGGCAGCTTGCAAGGCTACCCACTAGCAGCGGGTAGAATAGTGCCATGGTCCCAAATTTGCCTCTAAGCTCCAATTCTCGCAACGGCTCGCTTTCCAGCTTCTTTCTCGACCTCTAGCACTTGAATCCTTGCTATTCCTCAAGTTGATTGACCTACAAATCAACCAAAACAATTGTGAGGCTCTCAAGTTAATAAAACTAGAGAATTATCGCAATTTATTCAATAAAAACATTTAATTAGCAAGATTGTTATTTAAGTCCTTAAGTGCCCTTGAATAACATTAAATCATGCATAATGACTCTTTAAACTCAACAAAAGCTTGTAAAATGCCAAAAGATACATGGGTAAATATTGGTATTATCACCTTGTCTAACCCGAGATTCTTAAAAGTGTCAAAATAGAGGACATTCGCTGCGGACCCTTGGTCTATTAGGACTCGCTTAACTTCGTAGTTGGCAATGACTGCAGTCACTACCATTCGGTCGTCATGAACTGGCCCTTCAAGATTTGTAAGGTCGAACATTATGGGGTCTCCTTTAGATTCTTCACCCTTTTTCCTATGTTTCGGGACATAGTCGAGGGCAAGTATCGAGCGTTCTACCCTTTTCTTGTCTTGCAGTTGTGAGGTGGTTCCCTTCTGCAACCGCCTACGATGACACTGATAACCCCGCGGGTAGGTGCTTGGTCACTAGTGTCCCTTGGACATTTAGTATTGGCTCTGCCTTCCTTCTTAATGTACTTGCCCAACTGTCCCTTGCAAATCATATCCACGATATGATCCTTTAAGTAAATACAGTCGTTAGTCTCATGCCCATAGTTCTTGTGGAATTGGCAATATTTGGATTTATCCACTGGTTTCCCAGTCTTCCGCCTCTTCATCTGTGGGGTGAAATTGAACATGTCTGAATGATAAATCTCCTCCAGGACTCCAACGTGCAATTTGTTGAGGGGAGTGTAGTTGGTAAATTTTCCTCTAGGAGGCATTCGAGGTCATGGCGACGAGCACTTTCTGTTGTTTTTCTCCTTGGGACTTTGGTTTTCGATCGCCGTCTTCTCCTTCTTTTTCTCGGATCGCTCCAAGTCGGTCTTGCTGATTAGGAATTTTGTCATCTTGCCCTTGGCAATTTGGGCATTCTCCTCCAAGATGAACCATTCTGCTCTGTCCATTAGCTCTTGTAGGTAGAAACAGGGCATCTTTTGAGCTCCCCGTAGAACTGCGAGCATCGGAGGCCTTGCTTGATGACAAAGATTGCAACAGCGTCTTGGAGGCCCTTGACTTGGAGCGAGAGCTTAGTGAATCGAGCTAAGAAAGCTTGCAAAGTTTCTCCTTCTTCCTGGTGGAAGCCGATGAACGAATCTTCATTCTTCTGGTATTCTTTATTGTTGGCGAATTGGGTAAGGAACTTTTGTGCCAACTATTCAAAGCTATGAATCGAGTTCGTGGGCAGTAGTGAAAACCATCTTAAAGCCGCTTCCTTCAAGGTCGAGGAGAAAACTCGGCATTCTTGGTCGTCTGCAATGCCGAGTATTGACATGGCTGAGTTGAAAGTGTTGATGTGGTCTCGTGGATCAGTTTCTCCCCCATAAGGCTCTATATGGAAGGGCATTTTAAAACCAATGGGCATATGTTCGTTCATGACTTACCGGGTGAAGGGGTGTCTCCCTTTTCCGTGGAAGTTGACGCCGGGTCAGTGGTATTTTCCTGAGTAAGTTGACATGCCGTAAGGAGCGTACGGGTTGTAGGCTCCTGCCCAAGGCATATGCAGATAAGATCCTGGCGGGTAGTTCAAGATAGGTGGTCGCAGGTAGTCCGTAGGCGGGCGTACTACTTGTCCAGCGACCATCGTTGGCCCTGGTGGGATTGACGACGGGGTAGCTAGTGCTGTTAGTGATAGCCAGACGAATTCCATTGATAGGGTTTCGAATTGTATTGCAGGTAGACCGGTAGGGCCACTGGATGCACCCGCGGATGCGTTTTGTGGATAGCATGCCACTCAATCCCTCAACTATCAATATTTTAATGCCCGTATTTGCTTGAGGGCGATTTCTATCCTCTTCCTATTGTTGTTGATGTATGGCTGCTATCTTCGCCTCGAGTAGAGCTAGCTCCATTTCACGTGAGGCCCTCGCTGGTTCCGTTAGCTCTTGATTGCTAGTTGGACGGCATGGGTTATGTGGCATGCCATAGGGATGTTGGGGACATGTTTCCTCCCTGTTTACTAGCGTCTGGACAACGGTCTCCGTCATAGTTACTTGTGCTTTCGAGGCGTTTTGCGGTTGGGTCGTGTTTGAGACTCCTGCTTCCGCTGTGGTGACGTCAATCGCTCCCTTCCTATTCCTTGTGCTACGTCTTGGAACACTTGCATCTGTCGTGGCCGCAAGGGCATTTGAGTCGGTCATTTTGAGATTTTTCCTGTAAAGAAAAGTTAAAATATGGTTTCTGAGTGTTAAGTGTATACTCCTACTTCCCGAAAAAGAAATGTCATTTAGTAGCAGCGCGCTCAAGGCATCGTAGTCTAAGAAAGACCACGGTGGGCACCAATGTAATTGTCATTTTTGGTTCAGACAATTCTAAGTCAGAAATTAGGACCGCAAGGGCACTTAACCTTGGGGGACTTGTCCTTAGGTGATGACCTAGGTGCCTACATACCCATGTGGATAGATCAAAGTCCACGTTGTTCGAGGAAAGAAAGTCCATTGGAGCCGTTAGGCAGGATAGTAACTGTAGATGGCCGTGTGCGGCTAGAACGTGTGTAAGGTACTCCAGGCGGGCGAGCCACTAGTTGGAGGTTTCCTTAGGCCGGGAGAGAGCAAGGGTCTCTCTAAGCTACTGGGAGCTTTGTTGATGGAGATCCCCAGGACGGAGATACGCTTGTTGATGGTTAAGCTTGTGAGGTGGTGGACCAAGTTCAAAGATTAAGAAGATGGTGTATTGTATTTGGAGTATTGAGTCTTACTTCCGTGTGTTCGGAGTCTATCTTCCATGTGTTCAGAGTCGATCTTCCATGTGTTTGAAGTCTATATGCTAAGTCCCTCGGGTAAGGGCCTTTTATACTAAGTGCGAAGGAGGATGTGGTCGACCCACGTTCCTACTCGTTGTGGGTCAACCCACGACGTTCGAGGACTTCCCATGTCTCTGGTGCGAGAGCTTAAGAGGGGAGACGTGGGTACCGGCCACGTACGAGGCAAACGGGTGGTGCCACGTGTCACTGGTCCGAGCTCATGTTGGCCTTCTAGAAGGCTAGTGCCATGTGTCGCATGGGGGAATATTCTATAGTTACAATATATATATATATACATATACATATATATACATATATATATATGTATATGTATATATACTATATAAAAGTAAGAGGCGTAACGCCTCATACTGCCATTTCAGCATTTTCAGCATATGCATACTTGCCAAATGTATCCTACTAAACGCCACATCATGTACAAGCTGATACATGACGTCTATGATTAATTTTGAAATTAATATTCCTTATCTAACTTAATTGCGTATCAATATTTAAATATTATATAATCTACAATCATGCATATCTTAATCATTATATAACAATTAATTCACATCTTTTGAATTCAAATTCATAATTGATACCCTGTAGCATAAAAATCGGCATTCTCTGCATATACACCCGTACTCCAACTTCCTACAAACCAAACCATTGCAATTCATCTATGAAAGTGGAAGCAAGAGCACCTTTGTAACGTCCACTCATCCTAAGGTCCATTTTAGCACAATCGTTAAGTTAAACCAATAATTAAATATAGAATAGTGGTAAGTTACTAACCCTTACCCGAGTTTATTTGAATTTTTTGTCAAATGTGTTAATTAACTAATGAGGTTTGGGTTCCCACTCGGGTTCATATTAAACTACATAGCAGAAACGTAAATACTAAGAAAACATCATACAAGTAGTTAAAGATTTATCTTATAGCTACATATATAATATAATAATAACGTATATAAGTTAGCCAAAAAAAGAGGGACTAGAGGCAACAATCCTGCCACTCAATCCCTTAATAAAGTATCAAACAAAAGTTATCATATCCTGTACAATATATATATATATGTACAAGTACAAAAGAAGTAAGACTAAGCCACACATCAAGATAAAGTCCTAACTCCTCGACTCCTGCTTTCCGCCTCCACCAGTGACATTTGATTTAACTTATACAAGCCAGTGGATTTTTATTGAGAATAATTATCTCAGTAGGGCAGTCTAATTTTAAAACACTGACTTGTACCACCGTACTTAGACGGAAAATACCATACACTCTTTCAAACTATATTCATGCATATATGCGTATAGTTGTCATAATATTTCTCAATGTAGTGCTCATGGCTTATACACTTCAAGACTTTATAATATAATGCAACATAAAGAAAGAAATGAAGTAAATGCCTATGCTCTTCTTTCATATCCGTCTTGGATATTAATCATGCCGACTCAGGGATTCACTCCTCACGTGGTAGCCTTTCCATTCTTGCCTCTTGCTAGGCTTAGGGATTCACTACTCTTGCTACGTGATAGCCTTTCCATTCTTGCCGCATACATGAGTCACTATGCCATGTGTGGGTCATTCTCACCCACTACCTTCGTACGTATAATCTAAAGTAATTCAGCTCAGAATATGGTGAGGCTATTGCTAAATATGCGATCTCTAAGGTTTGGCCAATGAAGAGTTCGCTAATTTAACAATAGTTATCATCACGGAGTTTTTAGAAAATCCGTTTATGTAAATTAGAGTGAGTCTCCGTGGAATAACCAATGACCATCCCATACAAGCCACAGATCACCCTTCTATAGCCTATATTACATTTAGGTATACATTCAAGTTAGTTTTGTGCTCTCTTGTAGCTTTGCTTGGCTACTCATGAATGCATATGTCAAGAATGTGCGACAATTTGACGTGGTTTAGTAATCAAAGCATAAATTATCCACACATAGATTTTCATGTTTCAATTCTCATACCATCAATTAGTAGACAGAAAAACAAAGAAATGGACATATGGTTTCCCCTAATCAGACTTCAGACGACAAAGTTATGAAGTACGGAAGTCCGCAGAAGAGAAAGCAAAACAGGGGCGAAGTGCTGTAGCACACTTTCGAAGTGTTGCAGCACATGTTCGAAGTGCTGTAAAACAGCGACGCAGTGCTGCAGCACATTTCTGAAGTGCTGCAGCATTTAGTCGAATAGAAGGCAAACAGCAGCAGAGTGCTGCAAAAAATTTTCAAAGTGCTGCAGCACTTTTTCCTGGGTTTGAGATGCTTGCTTCTTCAACTATTTCATCCTAATTTTCCATATCCAACCCTAATATTCATATTTTCAAGACCATAAACCCTAACTTAGGTCATCAAATATCAACCATAACATCCAAAAACATATCTTTTACCAACAAAATATCAATCAAAGCCATAGAAAATCATCCAAGATTCAAGAACACTCATGAAGCTCAAGAACACCATAAACCCTAGCATGAACCCTAAGTCATCCATTCTCATCACCAACTAGTTTTAACCATAAAAACATGTACCAAATCATCAATGACACTCTCTTGATTCATTCCACAACATTCAAATGATCACCAAATCTAGAAATCAAGCAAACCTCCTTTAATTCCTCAAGAACATGAAGAACCCTAACCCTAAGCATCACCTAATTCACATAAATTCAAATCTGACAGTTTTTAACAAGTTTCAATCGGTTAAAAACATCTATCAGGGTTCAAATAGTCTAGAGTGTAGGTTTAAATTCTCCCTTTAATTCAAAAATGTCAAGAATCAAGAAGAAGAAGAAGAAGAAAAGTCTTAAAAAGGAGAATTGGACTGCCTATCTACCTGGATTTCCTGACAGCCTTTACGAAAGATGGAGAGGTTGATGCCTAGAATAATTTCTCTGTTGGTCCCGGTTCAATCAGACAGCTTTCTCTCTCTAGCTTTCCTTCTCCCTCTCTCTCTAGCTTTCCTTCTCCCTCTCTCTCCTCAAATTTTGGTGATAGACATTAACGACTTCTCAACCTCCATTATCACCAATTTAATTAAAAGTTTATGAGTTCCTTATATTTTGGCCCCTCTAACTACTTTTTTCTTTGCATTTTAATCCATAGGTTGACATTTTTCATTAATGGCCTAAATTTTATCATACATTAAACCTACCCACATAACATCCTACTTAAAGCAATTTATCATACAAAACACATATAATCAACCAATCAAAGTCATATACAATACATTTCAAGGGTAGAGAAAATTCGAGTGTTAAAACCTTCATTTTGATATCTGATTCTATGCTCTAATGACCCTTATTTATTTATTTTTATTTCATTAGTAATTGCTAATTCTTTGTTGTATGCTGATTTTGATGGCTTGATCATTGTAAGTTTAAATTATGTAGTCTATCGATTAGTTATGTTCAAGCTTCATCATACCACTATTAATAGTGTTCTTTATATTTGCAATTGCAGGTAAATTGGGGAGTTTGTCGATTTTGATGACTTGATCAAGTCTCTGCACTATCTACAGTTGTGTGTGTGCTCTAACTTATTTTTTATTATCCTTCTATCACTATAGAAGTTGCCCTTGAAGAACTTAAGAGAGAACTTCATGCAAGGCCAACAACAAAAATAGTCAATGATTTGCTGAAGAAAGGGAACATTTTGCAGGTAGTTATAGTTTTTACTAGCTTCCCTATTGGCTTAGGTTCTTAATAACTAATTTAATGACTTTTTATTATGTTTCTTAATAATGCATTATCCATCCATCTTACGATTCTATGTGCAGGCAGTGGGTTATAATTCAATTGAGGTTGAAGACTGGGAAGTGGCTACCAGTGGAGAGGAGATGAGCAAGATGGAATCTCTTTTTCTTGGAGTTAGACAATATAGAACATTTTCATGAACAATTTACAAGGTATGCTGACAACCATTTTTAACCATTTGTAGAGAATTATGACAAAGATTTGTGCTTTGTAAAGAAAGTGATGGCATTGATGGGATCTCATAATAGGCAAGGTGCTTACCACGTATGGCTACAAATTGGCCACAAGGTGCATGATTATATAGAAAATGGAGGCTTGGTGGATTACTTTGTTTCGTAAAGATGGATAGCGATGCCTCCAACATGATAGATTCCTACATTTTATGAGAGAATTTTGAATTTCTAAACGTGAAGAAGGATCGAGGAGGAGGAGAGAAGAAATGGTGGGAAGAAGATAGACACGGGGAAAATAAAAGTAAATGGATAAATGTAGGGAAAAAAATAAAAAAGTTAATGAATAGGTGTAGGTATGGAAAATATTAAAATATGTAAAAAAAATATGTATATAAAAATAAAGATAAGTATGAGAAAATAATAGGTTAGTGCTCTTTATATTTGCATTTAAAATGTTTTTCATGGACAATAATAGGTTAGTCCTCATGCCAGCTTTCGTGTATTTTGTGTTTATTTCTTTTATGCTTTAAATTACTTGAACTTTACCCTAACATCCATTTTTAATCATTTGTTGAGAATTATGACATAGATTTGTGCTTTGTAAAGAAAGTGTTGGCATTGATGGGATCTCATAATAGGCAAGGTGCTTACCACGTATGGCTACAAATTGGTCAGAAGGTCCATGATTATGTAGAAAATGGAGGCTTAGTGGATTACTTTGTTTGGTAAAGATGGATAGTGATGCCTCCAACATGATAAATTCCTACATTTGATGAGAGAATTGTGTAACTATCGTTTTTGGTTCAGAAAATTTAAAGTTGAAAATAAGGACCGCAAGGTGTCGTAACCTTGGGGGACTTGTCCTTAGGTAGGAACCTAGGTGCCTACGTACTCTTGTGAAGGGATCAAAGTCCACGTAGTTCGTCGTGTTAATGTTCGTGAGAGCCGTTGGGCAAGGTGATTACCTGTATGGGGTCGTGTGCAGGTAGGACGTGTGTAAGGTACTCTTGGCGGGCGAGCCACTCGTTGGAGGTTGCCTTAGGTTGAGAGAGAGCAAGAGTCTCTTAGAACTGCTGGGAGCTCTGCTGATGGAGATCTCCGGGATGGAGAAATGTCTGCTAATGGCGGAGCTTGGTGATGCCGTAGGCTGAGCTCTTGGGTTAACTGCAAGATGTTTTGTATAAGGAAGGCTAAGTCTAGCTTCAGTGTATTTGGATTTTGTGTTACTTGCTGTCCTCCTAAGTCCCCCGGGTGAGGGCCTTTTATACCAGGTGTGTGAGAGGACATGGTCGACCCACGTTCCAGCTCGACGTGGGTCGTCCCATGATACTTGGAGGTTTCCCACGTCCCTGGAACGAGAGCCTAGAAGGAGAAACGTGGGTACCGGCCACGCAAAGGGTCAATGAGTGGTGCGACGTGTCATTGGCGTGAGCCATTGCAGGGCTTCTGGAAGCCCAGTGCCACGTGTCCCTCGGGGGAATATTCCGTAGTTACATAAGTCCCCCAAGTCTACGGGTGTTGGGCACCCGTGGACTTAAGGTCCTTTCAGCAAGCTACTTAGGAAAACTTCCCACTTGTTGCCTTTTGTCAAACGAGCCTGTCCTCAAGTTGGTCTATCCATCTTGGTCGGTCGTTCGGTTGAAGAGGATTCGCGTATCTCCCTGATTTCCTTTGAGAGAGTAAAGATGACGAAGATGCCATGCGTCTTGATCAGGGCGGCTGACTGCTTGCCTTCCTCAACAAGTTTTTGAGTCGTCTCTGCAGAGAGTACGCATCGTTTTTAGGAGAAGTCATCATAGTGCAGAGGGGGATTCTCAAAGGTGCTCTCTAGGGGTGTGTGGTGGAAACTCAAAGATCGGGGGCATTTTGGTCATTCCTTCTAGTTCATAACGTTTTTCTTTCTGAGCAGGCTCGTCCGCAGGCTGTGGCCGGAGGGGACTTTGCGAGGAGCTACCCTTTGAGAAAAACGGGTTATTGTTGCCACCATGTGTCATGGTCTGACTGGTCTTCGTGGCTTGGGGTAACTTCGCAGCCGTTTCTTTTCATTTCATGTAGGTGCCTTTTCGAGGGCTGCCATCATTAGCATTCATAATGGATTTTCTGTGAAGGCCCTTTCGTCCCTTTGGGTGACCCTTGGGTTCCCGGGGGCTTTTTAGTCTTTACTCCTCTGATTTCCAACTGATGGATCTGGGTTGTTCCTTGTTTCCACTTGTTCAATTGGGACAGGCGGTTACAGCCTAGGCTGAGTGCACTGGATAATGATTTATCCGTTGTGAGATTCGAGGGAGGCTGGGTTTTTTCGAATCGTCGCACCCTTGCGCTTCTTATAAATACCCTGTATTTGGAAGTTTGTTGTTTACCTTCTTCGTCTTCAACATCTCAACGACTTCTTCTGTTTTATCAGAGATTTCACCTTTCTCCTCCGTGAGACTGTCACTCTCCTTTGTCGTTCTTCTCTATAAAGCTCCACCACGGTCGGTGATGACGATAGTCTTTTTCCTTTTGACTTTATTGACCTGGGGGATTTTCCTCCTCCTCCGCTTAGCCATACTCGGGACAACAGTCAGAGTAAGGGGAAGAAGTCTTGGCAGGATCTTTCTCCCGATCGAGGAACAATTGTCGAAGCTTCTACTGGAATACTTGGTGGGAGTGGAAGAGATATCTGATTGCCCATTCTGCCTTCTCCTGATATGGTGCACCGACAAGAGGATCCCAAGGGGAAAACGAAGAGAAAAGATGGCGGAGGTTCCAAGGGGAGAGATAGGAGGGAAGTTGTATTTGTGGCGGACCCCAAGAATAAAGAAGGAGGGATCAAGAAGCCTTTAGGTGCGGGTTCGAGGTTGTTTTCTCAGACTTCTCAGGGGAAATCAGATTTAGCAGATGCGAGGGTGGTGGCCTCGGTGGAGGGTACTCTTCCTCCTCCTGTTCCTATTCGTCAATCACCTATGAAGGTGGATTTGTTGTCTCGCGCCACGGCTTTGAGTTCTGTTGGCAGTGCTGATGAGCCAGCAAGCAACAAACCTCGGCGGGCGGTCGAGGAACCTGCGGGTGACCTTTCTGCGGGGGAGAGGGCCACCGTAGATGAGACAATGACTGAGGCTCCAACTGGAGGGGCTGAAGCGGCTAGAGAGGCCGGGTCCCTCTCTGGTGGAGGGAATGTTGTGGTGAGTCAAATGACTGCCACAGAGGATGTTTCTTTGGGGTTGGATGTCGACCCTTTTGAGCTTCCGCAGGGAGAACCTTCTTTTGACCTGGTGGCTTTGGGCAGGCGCTTTCCCGTGGACATGGGAGAGAGAGCTGCTAGGGTATTAGACACCAGTCCCCTGAACATTGCTGTACACGCTTTTGGCAGTGTTGCCAAGGCATTGGTCGACTTCCACTAAGCTGGAACTGTGTGGGAGAAGCAAGTGGTAAGCGTCTCTCTTTTAGCCATTTTGGCCTGTCCTCTTCAATCGTTTTTGATTCGAGGTTTAATTTTTCCATTTTGTGCAGCATGACGCCCGCCCCGACAAAGATCGACTTCTTGGGATTTTAGCCACTAGAGGTTCAGCTCTAGAGGCTACTCAGAAGAGTTTGGAGGATGTGCATGAACGACTATCTGCGAAGGAGTTGGAACATGAGGACCAAGGTCGTGAGATAAGGTCCTTGACTCACGAGGTGGCTCGCCTTAGAGCCGAGGGTGCCCAGCCTTCCAAGGTTAAGCTTATGCGATCAGAGTTAGAGAAGTCTCGCAAGGGGCATGCCATCCGCCGGGAGGACATGGAGAACCGTCAGCATGAGTTACAGTCTCTTTGTGAAGCTTTGAAGAGTGCCGAGCCTCACACCAACGAAAATCTTGCGAGCTGGCTAGAGGCTGAAAGCAAGGTTGTCGATGTTGCCGATCATCAGGGAGAGCTGTTAGCGCGGAGGATGTACGGCATGCTACTAGTGGTTAAACAACTTGAACGCCTTCTCGGAGAGAGGTTCCCAGCTGAATGGGTGGCTTCTCTGCATCCTTCCCTGGAGCTCCTTGATGGTGAGCTTAGAGGCTGGCTGGAGACTGATCCTCCTTTGAACATCATTTTCTCCGCTACTTGGCTGACAGCCCGCTGGATCATCAAGTGCTTTCTGTTGTTGACGGAGAAGTGTTCCGAACGTGCAAAGTATGTTTAGAGCTTATATGGAGGCCTGGTCCGGGCGGGCAGACTCTTGGTTCTTTCCTCCTAACTCTTTGCCTTTAGAGGGTTCCTCGCGTGATCCTTTGGGACCAAGGCGAGCGACCTTGATGGTCTTGGTTAGGCTTGCCGCATAGTATGCTCACACTAGCTTTTGATCCGCCATGATTTCTCCAACCCCGTGTGGTGTTGGAATTTCATAGTGAGTTGTGTGGTGGACACTATAGGTTTGAGTTTGTTTAGGGACGGTCGCTCGAGGATGGCGTTGTACACTAAAGGTGCTGAGACGATGATGAAATCTACGTCAATATTTGCTACCTTTGGTAAAGTGCTCATGAGGGTGCCGGGGAAGGGCCTCAAGTTGGCCTCGTCTAGCCCGAGCTTCTTAAAGATGTCCAAATAGAGGATGTTTACCAAGGATCCTTGGTCTACTAGGACTCCTTTGACCTCGTAATTGGCAATGACTGCGGTCACCACCATTGGGTCGTCATGGATTGGTCCTTCGAGGTTCGCGAGGTCGAACGTGATAGGGTCTCCCTTGAATTCTTTGCTTCTCTTTCTATGCTTCAGGGCATAGTCGAGGGCGAGTATGGAGCCTTCCACCCTTTTCTTGTTTTGCGGTTGTGAGGTGGTTCCTTTTAGCAATCCGCCTGCGATGACGCTGACAACCCTGCGAGTAGGAGCTTGATCGCTAGCATCCCTCAGGTGTTCCATATTTGCTTTGCTCTCCTATTTGATGTACATGCCGAGCTGTCCCTTACGGATCAGGTCCTCATATGATATTTCAAGTGAATGCAGTCGTTAGTCTTATTTCGGTAGTCTTTGTGGAACTGGCAATACTTGGATTTGTCCACCGATTTTCTGATCTTCTACCTCTTTATTTGCGGGGGAAGCTAAGCAGGTTCGAGTGGTAAATTTTCTCGACGACCCTGACATGTGACTTGTTGAGAGGGGTGTAACTGGTGAACCGTCCCTTGGGAGGCGTTCGCGGTGGTGAGCGCTTTCTGTTATTCTTCTCCTTATGCCTTTGGTTGTCTGTTGTCGTCTTCTCCTTCTTCTTCTCGGATCGCTCCAGGTCGGACCTACTTATCAGGAATTTCCTCATTTTTTCCTTGGCAATCTGGGGTTCTCCTCCTGGATGAACCATTCTTCACGGTCCATTAGTTCCTGCAAGGTAGAAACAGGGCATCTGTTGAGCTCCCCGTAGAACTGCGATCACCGGAGGCCTTGTTTAATGATGAAGATTGCAACGGCGACTTGGAGGCCTTTGACTTTGAGCGAGAGTTTGGTAAAGCGAGCTAAGAAGGCTTGTAAGGTTTCCCCTTCTTCCTGGTGGAAGCCGATGAAGGAATCCTCATTGTTCTGATATTCTTTGTTGCTGGTGAACTGGGTGAGGAACTTCTGTGCCAACTACTCGAAGCTGTGGATCGAGTTTGTGGACAGTAGTGAAAACCATCTTCGAGCCGCTTCCTTCAAGGTCAAGGAGAAGACTCGGCATTGCTGACCGTCCGTCATGCCGAGTATCGACATAGCCGAGTAGAAACTGTTGATGTGGTCCCGTGGACCAGTCTCTCCGCCATAAGGCTCTATATGAAAAGGCATCTTGAAACTCATGGGCACATGTTCGTTCATGACTTGCTAGGTGAAGGGGTGCCTCCCTTTCCCTTGGAAGTCGAAGCCGGGCAAGTGATATTATCCTGAGTGAGTAGACATGCTGTAGGGGCGCACGGGTTGTAGGCTCCTAGCCAAGGCATATGCAAATAGGATCCTGGCGGATAATTCGGGATAAGCAGTCGTAAGTAGTCCGCGGGCGGTCCTACCGCTTGTCCGGCGACCATTGTTGGCCCAGGTGGGATTGATGGCGGGGGAGCTGGTGCTGTTAGTGATAGTCATGCGAACTCCATATGCAGGGTTTCGAATTGTATTGCGGGTAAGCCGATAGGGTCATTCGAAGGGCCTGTAGGTGTGTTATACGGTGCTACCGGTATTTGGATGCCCGTGTTTGCTTGGGGGCGGTTTCTATTTTCTTCCCACTGTTGTTGACCTATGGCCGTTATCTCTTCCTGGAGTCGAGCTATCTCCATCTCACGCGAGGTCCTCGCCGGTTCTGTTATCTCTTGATTACTAACTAAAAGGCATGGGTTATGCAGTGTGCCATAGGGATGCTGGGGGCATGCTTCCTCCCTGGCTACTGGTTTTTGGACAACAGTTTCTACGATAGCCACTTTTGCCGTCGAGGTGTTCTGCGACTGGGTTGTGTTTGAGCCACCTACTTCTGCTGTGGTAATTTCAACTATTCCCTGTCTACTTCTTGTGCTGTGCCTTGCAGCGCTTGCATCGGTCGTGGCTGTAGGAACATTTGAATCGGTCATTTCCAGATTTTTCCTTTATGGGAAATAAAGAATGCGGGTTTCTAAGTGTTAGGCGGATTCTCCTACTCCCCGAAAAAAGAAATGTCGCTATCAAGCAGTGTCTCCCCGACTCAAATGCCCCCACAGCCACGACTGACGCAAGCGCTCTAAGGCGCAGTGCAAGGAACAGGCAGGGAACGACCGAAGCAGGTGGTTCAAATACGACTCAACCCCAAAACACCTCAACGTTGCAGGTAGCTATCGCGGAAACCGGGGTTCAGAACCCGGCACCCGGAGAGGAAGCTTGCCCCCAACATCCTTATGGCATGCCGCATGTTCCTTGCCCTACAGTCGGCAATCAAGAAACAACGGAGCTAACGAGGAACCCGCGGGAGGTAGAGCTCGCCCGTCTTGAGGCAAAAATAGCAGTCATACGCCAACTGAAATGGGAAGAGAACAAGAACCTTGACCAAGCAAGCGCAGGCGCCCAATTACCACTTGTACCACACGGCGCGGCAGCAAGGACCTCCAGTGACACTACCAACCTACCCGCATTACAGTTCGGGAGCCTACCAATGGAATTCGCACGACTGTCGCTAATAGTGCCATCACCCCCAGCGGTAATCCCACCTGGACCAGCAATGGTCACTGGACAAGCAGTGCGTCCCACCGTTAGCTACCCGCGACCGCCAGTCCCAAACTACCCATCGAGATCCTACCTCCACATGCCTTGGGTAGGAACGTACAATCCGTACGCCCCCTGCGGCACGACTGCTTACCAGTGGCCCGGTTTCGACTTCCTGGGAAAGGGGAGACATCCTTTTATCCAACAAATCATGAACGAGCATGTGCCCATGGGCTTCAAGATGCCTTTCCACATAGAACCCTATAGCAGAGAAACTGATCCACGAGATCACATTAGCACTTTTAACTCGGCTATGTCGATATTGGGCATGACGGACGGCCAACAATGCCAAGTCTTCTCGTCGATCCTGAAAGAGGCGGCCTGAGGTGGTTCTCACTGCTACCCACCAATTCGATCCATATACAATTTATAATCATTGCTATTAACATAATTTTTATATTTATGTAAATTATACTAAAAAAAAACAATACTCGTGCAAATAATCTAGTCTTAACATATATAACAATATTATTATTTAAAGTATAATTATATATTTATATTATATTATATGAATTTGAGTTTTATTATTATTATTTTAGTCTTAAAATGAAGTTAAGAATCATACTGTAACTACGGAATATTCCCTCCTAAGGACACGTGGCACTGGGCTTCCAGAAGCCTCGCAATGGCTCACGCCAATGACACGTGGCACCACTCATTTACACCCTGCATGGCCGGTACCCACGTTTTTCCTTCTAGGCTCCCGTCCAAGGGATGTGGGAAACCTCCAAGTGTCGTGGGACGACCCACGTCGACTTGGAACGTGGGTCGACCACGTCCTCCCCCACACTTGGTATAAAAGACCCTCACGCGGGGGACTTAGGAAGACAACAAGTAACACAAACTCTGAATATACTGAAACTAGACTTAGCCTTCCGTACACAGTACATCTTCTAGTCAACCTTAGAGCTTAGCCCACGGCATCATCAAGCTCCACCATTAACAGACATATCTCCATCCTTGAGGTCTCCATCAGCAAAGACCCCAGCAGCTCTAAGAGACTCTTGCTCTCTGAGAACCTAAGGCAACCTCTAACAAGTGGCTCGCCCGCCCGGAGTACCTTACAAATGTCCTAGCCTCACACGGCCCCATACAAGTAATCACCTTGCCTAAACGGCTCTCACGGACGTTAACACGGTGAACTACGTGGACTTTGATTCCTTCACAAGGGTACGTAGGCACCTAGGTTTCCACCCAAGGACAAGTCTCCCAAGGTTAAGACCTCTTGCAGTCCTTATTTCCAACTTAAAATTATCTGAACCAAAAACGACAGTTAGACATACATTATTTATTTTTTATTTTGATATTTATAATATAATTTTTTATTTAATAATGCATGTTGTATAATAAATATTAATTTATTTATTAACCAGTAACTCAAACCCTTGACTCGAGTAAAAAAAAAAACCTTTAAAAAGATGACACTAGCAGTATCTTGTTTGATAATTGAAAGCATACTAATGTCTAAACACATAAGACAAGTGCATGAATTGTACAAATGGATAACCCTCCTTTTCTCTTGGAGAATTGAATATTAAAAGAGTTGAGAAATCTTCAGCCGATTTTACTCTAAAAAATGTTCCAAGTTTCGCAATCTAGAATAGCAATGAAAGAAACTCCTAAAGAAACTAAATTTCTATAGTTTTCTGATTCAGAGCAGTGTATCTCCATCTTTCCTTCTCCACAAAATCTGCATCAAGGAACCTAGCAACAAAAGCCCAGAGTTTATAAACATCTTCAAAATTAGCCAGAAATCCTAAAGCAGCAGTAACCACAGTTATTCCTAGTTTCTCTCTATCCTTCTTCTTGTTCACCATCACTCCTCCTTTGCCTCCTCCACCCCCCTCTTTGCTCTGTAAAACCCTTACCTTCTCTTCTGCATACTTTTCTGCAAACCATAAATGGTGTAGGAACCCATAGCTAAGAGAAATGTTGTTTCTATCAGCAAGTTTCTGTACAAGAACAGGTTCAACTTTTGCTCTTTTCCAATCAAACACATTGAATGCCAGAGCAGGCCCTCTGTCAAATCTTATTGTAGGGCCATAAATCTTGATCAGAGGAACCCCTTCCTCTGTGTTGGGATGCTTAAGCTTCAGCAATGAGTTCACTAGCCAATTTATAAGGTACCTTCCTCTGTTAGTAATCATTGTCAACCCCAAAGAGTCCACTTGATCCAAACACCTGCATTCAATATCCAAGCTTCCATTTTTACCATCTGGGGCTTTCTTTCTTTCCAGTGTCTCAATTGGATTGTGTTTTTCTTCCTCAGCAACTGCTTTTACAACATTCTTAGATTCTATACGACCAGAGAAAGAGGTCAGAGAATCCAAGCCTCGTTGTAATTTGGCTGTTGAATTTTGATCAGTACCAGAAGAATCATCCTCTGGCAGCTGAAACAGCCGCCTTTCTGGTACAAGATTCACGATTCCAGCACAGGAAGAAGAAGCTTCCAGAACAGAAATGGCCGATTTTTTAACAAAAAGACATCCAAATCCAGATGGGTTTTCCCCAAATACCTTGTAGAATGAACATATGAGAAAATCTGGTCGGAACAAAGAGAGGCCAAAGCTGTCCATGTCTTTAGGACCCAATGCACACGCATCAATCAACACGTGCCATCCATTCTCCTGCGCCACGCTCATCCACAGATAAGGATACCTCGCTCCCGTGACTCTAGAATGAAGTGGAAACACAAAAAGCCCCTTCGTCTTCTTCTTGCTCTTGTTCTTACCCTTACTACCTTCAATCATGTTCCTCAATTTCGTGGTCTGAATTCTCAGCCTCGGCCATGAAAACTCTGCCGAAACAGCCTTGGCTCCTCTTCTCTCCGAGCAGCTAATCATGGTCTCCACAGCTTCACTCTCGTAGTCATAAACTGTGAGAAGCTTGGGGCTAGATTCGAAAGGGTAGGACTCAGCCACTAGTTTGAAAGCCGATGTTCTATTTGCTGTGAACACCATGAAGTAATCTTTATCCGAAACATTCAAAAACCCCATGATTTTCTTCCTCATGGCGGACTCGAATTCTGACTCTTGCCCACCATGGATCAACAGAGTCTTGAGATTCCCAGTCTTGTAGGATATACTAAAGAAGGGAACATGGGAATATTGAGACTGTGTTGGCGTCACAATCGATGATGAAGAAGAAGCAAGTTGGGTTTTTGAAGTGTCGTGGCGTTGTAATTGGTAATAAGAGAAGAGGCCAATTCCGATGTAGTCAAGGCAAGTGTGGTTGGAGACAGAGAGATGGTAATACTCTTTGGCTCTGAGGCGATCCACTTGTTCTTCTGTGTGGGAGTATTGAGGATAGACCTTGATGAACTCAGTGAATGATTCGTGAAGAGATGGGAGGGACTCGTGGTTGGTGAATTGGGTGTTCGGGAAAATCGAGGAAGCTGTCGTTGCTGCAAAATTGTGTCGGCACTCTGAAGTAGTGCTGTTTCTGGGTTTGATTATTGCGGTAGTTTGATGGGAAGAAGACTGAGATATTGGTATGTTGAAGAAAGTGGTTGGGCAGCAACGTTGGGAGTATACTTGAAGTGCCTCATTTTTCTGGCCAAGTGAAGGCATTTTTATTAATTCGTTTTCTCCTTCGGTTGGATTTTCTTGAAGCTTTCTTTTTCTTGCGAGAAAAACATACACACACACAGAAAATTATTATTGCAGTGGTTGCTTACGGATATATGGTATTATAAATATGTGTGTCAGTATGTGGGTGGATCATGTGTTATGTGTTGAAGTATGAACTCACATTGATAAGGTCTGGTTTGTTGTTAGCTCAATAATGACTTTTTCTTCAAAATTTTGCCAAGTTGACCTTTAATGCCCATGTCCCCACTACTATGGCCTATCCAGTAAAAGCCTCCGTTGGCTCTGATGGATACTTTGGAAAGATCGAGTTTTACACATATATATATATATATACTTCGCATGTGTATGTAATCATATTTTTTTTATTTATTATAAAAATATTTTTATTATTATTATTTTTAAATGTAATAAATACTTAGATTTTTAATTTTTCTCACACCACTTAATTACCTTACTCATGATTTTTTTTTCTCTCATATCTCCTTCAATTATGTTTTATTTCATTTAAAAATTAATTTATTGTCTAAAAACTTAAGGCACATGTTAGAAGTACCAGAAATGAAGATTTGATTTATTGTCCATTAAAAAAAGTGATCAATTGAGAATAGCAATTAATTAACATACTATGTTGCCCTTAGTTTAATTAATCTTATATGGAAATTTGGCTCTTCAAATCATCCATAATGACAGGAAGCATGGGTTTCATTGTGGTATGTTCATAAATTAATATTATAATTAAAATAACTAGTTAGAGTGTTACTGTATCCTAGTTACGATGATAGTTTTTGTAAAACGCAAGAGAGCAAGGGATCGAAAATGGAAGCAATCATAACTAAAGAACGACAAACAAAATGGCCTTCGTTTAGGCCGGCATTATCGATAAGGTCAAAAAGAAAGCCTCTTTATATAATTCTCCTCAAAACTTACGCACAGTGCTTTGCTTAAGCGTTAAGTTCAAAAACTATTTTTTATTTTAAAAAGAGTAAATAAATATATGTTTTTTCAATTTAATTTTAAAAGATAAAATATCTCAAATTCATCCTTAAAAAATTAATTTTCAATTAATTTAGTTTTTTTATTAATATAATAGGGACAAAGTTAACTGGCAATATTTGTTTTTAATAAAAGGCATTAAACCTCTATTATATTATAAAATAAATCAAATATCACTTACAATAATTTAAAGTGTTTTAATATAATAATACTGAAGAATAAACCCTAAATAATTGTTGAACTAGATAAATAAAGTGTAAGCTCAACTGATCTTATTTTTTTAGCATGAAAAATCTCACAGTCTTTGGTGTTGCCAACAGAGTTGTTACTCTTATACTTCTTGTATATCATATTTGAAGTAATCTTCAAAGCTGAAATTGTCGTAGGCTCTTCCAACAAAATGACGAACGAGTGCAAATTTTTTAACATAGATGATTCATAGATTTTAGATATGATTATAACAAACCATGAATCGTCCAAAATCACTTAAATACCAAAAAAATTCACAAAGAAAAACAAATACACAAATAAAATAAAACAAGCTCCACATATAGATATGATTTGATCTAATAATGGTAGACTACACTCTCACAAGAGATGACTAAAAAACCAAAAGTAAATCTGAAAGAAAATCACCATCAAAATTGGGGGACTATATCTACTTTATTTATGAAACGACGATAACAAAGAAGAAAAATAGAGAGGTCCAACTAGATGTGCAAGAAGAAGCTGATTGAAGAACAAACACAGAGAAAAAAGAGAAAACGGCTGCTAGATTTTTTTCCCCTAACTGGCAATATTATTAATGAAGGCTGACTGACTATTTTAAATGTTGAGTTGGATTAATTCAATTAAAATAAATAAATATACATTATAACAATGTGTAATTTACAAAATAAATTAAATATTTAGAAGGTACACATAAAAAATGCAATTAGTGTATTTTAACATTATTTAATTTGTATATATGATATTTTTATTTTTATTGGATAGAATTTAATTTATCATTTAAGTATTTAACACTCAATTTGTATTCATTAATAATATTGTCGATTAATTTTCCGTGCATCATATTAATCAAAGCACTAAACTGATTATGAATAGATTTTTCAAAAATTGAATTGAGACATTTTATCTTTTAGGATCCAATTAAAAAATCATTTATCTTTAGGGACTAAATCATTAATATTAAAAATTGATTTATATTTTGGGTTCATTCATTTTATGACAAGGTTGAATGGATTAAAGAATGATTATGAAAAATTCAACTTTTTGAAAGGTTGAATAATTTTTCTCTATCTCTTTTTTTTTCTCTCTCTCTTATTTAAAATTTTCATTAAAAAAAAGAGATAAATACAAAATTTCAACAACCTCTTGAAACATTGAGTTCTATGTAAAAGAGCTCGAATGAATAATGTAATACTCTAGTGATGAAATGGCGTTGCATTGGGTGGATGGTGGGCTCAGCCATCCATGCTTAAGAGTGGAGAAAACGCCCTAACTTATTCAAAAGAACAAAGTGGATTTGACAGTCCTTAAAATGATTGCAATTCAGACCTAAAGAAGAAAAAAGAGAGTGCAATTAGTAGAAAAGTAAAGCAAAGTTGCATGCTAAATGGCCCAAGGAAGGGAGCGTGGGGAACATAGGAAGGAAACAAAGGATGCAAAATTAGTTGCGTAATCATATATTTAGAGGTGTCAAAGTGGGCTAGCCCACACGAGTTGATTTATTACGAGTTAGTCCTATCACGGGTTGGCCCACTCGAATTTAAAAAAAAATAAACGAGCTAAAAATTTCAACCTAGCTAACCCACCTAATCCACTTTTTAAATTAATTTTTTTTTTAAAATCTAACTTTTTTATACATTCTTTTTATGAACTATAAAATTTAATATAATAAAATGAAAGAAAAGATTCATCATTCATCATGCCATTTACAAATAGTTAAATACAAAACAATGAAAGTATGAAAGTATGAAATTTATTAAATATATTAAATAAATTTTTTAATATATTTAATATATGAGATATGAGAACTAAGGGCTTAGGGTTTTGTTTTACTTTTTATTAATATATTATGAAACTATATGAGAAGAGTGAAGGAGAAAAGAAGAAGTATAGTACTCAATGATCAACTTTTAGGTGTGTCTAACCATTGTATACAGACCTTCTATTTATAGGACTACAAAAGTAACCTTCAATTCATAAGTTACAAACATTAAGGAAGGCATATAATACATAATCATTATTGGCATAAATCCTAATGAATAAAAACCCTGTGGGACAAAAACCTAGTAAAGGAAAAAGACTACACCAATTATAATAATACATCCATTATAAACTGCCTCATTAAAAACCTTTACCAGGAAAACCCAGTGGGACAAAACCATGGCAAAGGAAAAAAGAGTACAACGCTATCTTCCCCTCATTGTAGCATCATTGAAGGTCTCTTGCTGGGACAATATTTTACCCATATTTAAATTTGATTGGTTTTGATAATGTTTTACCATAGGGGTACTTAATGGATGTTCCTTATCCATGTAAAATCGTTCTATGATCTTTTTAATATATGTTGATTGATGAACAAGTATTTCTCCTTCTAAATGTTCAATTTGCAGCCCAAGACAATATTTTGTCTTCCAAGATCTTTCATCTCAAACTGTTCTTTTAAGAGCTTTGCTGCTTCTGAAATACCTTTAAGAGTTCCAACTATGTTCAAATCATTAACATATACTGCGATGACAACAAATTCAGATCCTGATCTTTTTATAAATACACATGGACTAATACAATCATTGTTGTATTCTTTCTGTAGCATATACTCACTAAGACGATTATACCATATGCGCCCGGATTGTTTTAATCCATATAATGATCTTTGCAACTTAGTTGAATATATTCTTCGATCACTCAAATTATTTCTTTCAGGTATCTTAAATCCTTCAGGGATTTTCATGTATATATCATTATCCAGTGATCCATATGAGTAGATTGTAACAACATCCATTAGGCTCATATCAAGCCTTTTACAAACAGTCAAACTAATTAAATATCTAAAAGTAATTGCATCCACCATAGGAGAGTAAGTCTTCTCATAATCAATTCCAGGTCTTTGCGTAAAACCTTGTGCTAAAATCGGGCTTTGTATCGCAAAATTTCATTTTTCTCATTTCTTTTTCACACAAAGACCCATTTGTACCCGATTGGTTTTACACCATCAGGTGTTCGGACAACAGGTCCGAAAACTTCACGCTTCGCAAGTGAGTTTAACTCAGCTTGGATAGCATCTTTCCAATTTGGCCAATCTTTTCTACGTTGACATTCTTCGACGGATTTTGGTTCATGATCCTTATTTTCATTTACAAGTTCTAGCGCTATATTATATGAAAAAACGTTGTCGATAATTGTTTCAAATCGATTCCATATTTTTTTAGTATCAACATAAATGATTGAGATCTCATTATTTTCTTTACTTTCATGTACCTGAATCTCTTCTGGAGATTTTTTATCAGTTATGTCTTCCTTATCATTCAAAATACCTATTTCCTCGTCTTGGCCATTTTCTTTATTTGCTCCTTTTCTTTATCGAGAATTCTTATCTTTGGAACCAATTGGTCTACCATGCGTCAGGCGTATTTTATGTTCATTCGCAATAGTATTTTGTTGCCCTTTAGGAACCTCAATACGAATTGGAGCATTTTCAGCTGAAATATGTGACTTTGTCACTTTTTTAGGGTCAGTGAATGCATCTGGCAGTTGATTTTAATATTTTACAAATGAATTATTCTTTAAACTTCAAGTTCACATTGCTTTGTACGAGGATCAAAATGATACAATAATTGTGCATTCCATGTAATTTGTTTTTCCAGCTGTTCCTTTTCTCCCCCTAATGTTGAGAAATTATTTTCATCAAAATGACAATCGGCAAATCGTGCCGTGAACAGATCACCCATCTGGGGTTCTAGATATTTAATAATGGAAGGGGATTCATACCCGACGTATATTCCCAACCTTCTTTGAGGATCCATTTTGGTGCGTTGTGGTGGAGCAATTAGGACATAGACCGCGCACCCAAAGGTCCTTAAATGAGAAATATTTGGCTCCTGACCCAAAGCCATTTGCATAGGGGAGAACTTATTATATGTTGTTGGTCTAATGTGTATGAGTGCTGCAGCATGCATTAATAGGGAGTTTTGTTCTCATGAGTAATGGTCTAGCAATTAACTGAAGGCATTTAATGAATGATTTTGCAAGACCATTTTGTGTGTGTACATGAGCAACAGGATGCTCCATACTTATCCCAATTGACATAAAGTAATCTTTAAAAGCTTGAAATGTAAATTCACCAGCATTATCAAGACGAATTGTCTTGATAGGATAATCTGGAATTGGGCTCGCAATCTAATTATTTGAGCAAGTAATCTTGCAAAAGCCACATTAAGTGTTGACAATAGACAAACATGTGACCATCTACTAGAGACATATACTAATACCATAAAATATCGAAATGGTCCACAAGGTGGAACTACAGGTCCACATATGTCTCCATGAATGCGTTTCAGAAATGTGGGGCATCCAATCCCAACTTTTGCTGGTGATGGCCTTATAATTAATTTCCCATGAGAACAAGCAGCACAAGAAAACTCATTAGACAAACGAATCTTCTGGTTCTTTAATGGATGTTCATTTGAGTTCTCTATTATTCTTCGCATCATTATTGAACCAGGATGGCCTAACCGGTCATGCCAAATAATAAAAGTATTTGGATTAGTAAACTTCTGGTTTACTATAGCGTGCGTCTCAATCATACTAATATTTGTGTAGTACAAGCCAGAGGAAAAGTGGGTAATTTTTCCAAGATACATTTCTTACCCCCTACAATTGCAGTGATACAAAGACATTCCATATTGCCATCAGTTGTGGTCTCAATGTGATAACCATTTTGTCGAATGTGTTTGAAACTTAATAAATTTCTTTGAGACTTACTGCAAAATAATGCTTCATTTATATTCAATTTTGTTCCTCTAGGTAATAATAAGTTAGTTTTTTCACATCCTTCAATTAATTTTGTACTACTAGATATTGTGCTAACGTTTGCCTCTTTCATAAACAAAGAAGAAAAGTACTTCTTATCCTTTAATATAGTGTGTGTTGTAGCACAATCCACAAGACATATATCTTCTTTGATTTTAAATCCATCAGAAGATTGAGGAATATTCATATTCTTCATTGAAAACAAACAAAAATACATTATAAGAAACGTAGAAAATCAAAATTACAATGAAGAAACATAACTAAAACATAAGAGGGAAAAATAAAACATTGGTGAAAAACATAAGATCTGCTACATTTCATTTTTTCAATCATGATGTTCAAAGAAATCAGCAGCATCTAGATGTGTTATGTCAATGAGGCCTTCACAGTCATCTTCTTTGTAGGCAAAATTGGCTTCCACATTATTTTGCATTTTTGCTTCATCATCATCATCATTATTTTGAAGGGTTAGGTGTGCGGCAGACACGTGACCAATGGCCTTTCATGCCACAACGATAGCATATATTGTCTTTACCCTTAAAAGAGCTATTTTGAGAACCCTTATTGTTGTTCTCTTGTTTATGACCATCATGATTATGGTAATTATTTTGTCCCTTACCACGCCCACGTCCACGTCCACGGGAATTATTTCCCCTTCCAGAATTATCATATTTTGCTACATTCGCTTCAAGGAATGGAGCAGATCTAGTTGGACGGGCTTCATGATTTTTCATTAACAGCTCGTTATTTTGTTCAGCCACAAGAAGACATGAAATCAATTCAGCATATTTTTTAAAACCTTTTTCACGATATTGTTGTTGTAATAAAACATTAGATGCATGAAATGTTCAAAATGTTTTTTTCTAATAAGTCCTCATCAGTTATTTTTTCTCCACACAATTTTTAATTGAGAACTTATTTTGAAAACTACATAATTATATTCACTCACTGTCTTAAAATCTTGGAGGCGTAAATGCATCCAATCATAACGAGCTTTGGGGAGTATTACCATTTTCTGATGATCGTACATTTCTTTAAGATTTTTCCACAATTCAAGTGGATCCTTAACAGTCTAATATTATGCTTTTAGCCCTTCATGCAGATGATGATGCGGAAATATCATTGCTTTTGCCTTATCTTGGTTAGATGCCTCATTTCCAGACCCTTAGTGTCTAAGTGAATTTTAGCATCTAGTACCCATGACAAATAATTCTTCCCAAATATGTCCAGGGCTACAAACTCGAGTTTGGTAAGATTTGACATAATGCAGGATAATGAAAAATAATAATAATAATAATTAGAGATATGATGTTACAATCTTAAAATACAAAAATAAGATAAAATTAAGTGAAACAATAAACTATTAGGCCTACATAATATATAATTCATAAAACATATTAACAAAAACCTTACTAAACTATATTAACAAGTAAATGAACAATTTAAATAATATGAAATTAGGATAGTTGATAATAATAATCAAATTAAGAACTCAAACCAAATTAACAAAACTAATACAGTTTATATTAATAAGTTAGTATAAATAATCAAATAAATTATTAATTAATTAGCAACAAGAAAAATATCACAATCAATTGATAACATAGTATAAAATAAAATATAACAATAAACTAAAGCAAAGAATAATAAAATAACTATGATCAAAGAAACAATAAATAAATTAAAGCATAAAAAATGTATGAAATAAACTACGATCAAAGAATTATGTCCATTGTATAAATAAAATAACTAGATATATAAAACAAGAAGGAAAAATTTTCATAGCCATACAAAGAAGAAATCATAAATTGAAACATGAATTTATATAACTATCAAATGGATTGTTAGAAGAACTACCTTCGAGCTCTCATGCTGATAACGTATTAAGAAACTATATGAGAGGAGTGAAGGAGAAAAGAAGAAGACAAGAGAAGAAGAAGTATAGTACTCAATGATCAACTTTTAGGTGTGTCTAACCATTGCATACACACCCTATATTTATAGGGCTACAAAAGTAACCTTCAATTCATAAGTCAAACATTAAGGAAGGCATATAATACATAATCAATATTGTCATAAATCCTAATGAATTTGGGATTATAGACTCATTAATTTTTGGAGGTTTTAGGAGTGCTAAATACATCCACAAAAGCACAATACATTTACAACAAAATAAATTTTTTTAATAGTTAAGTGGGTTACGGGCCAACCCACCGAACCCACGAGCTAATCCATCTAACTCGCGGGTTAGGTGGGTCGGGTTTCTGCAATCCGTTTATTAAACGGGTTGGAATTTTGTAATCAAACCCACTAAGTTGGTGGGTTAAACGGGTCAACCTAGTGGGTTGGGCCCATTTTGATAGCTCTACATATATCTGGTCTTACTTTGTAGTGGCAATTTGTATTTTTTTTATAACATGGCAATTTGTACTTGGTTTATGAGTATACATCAAAATGACTAATTCTTTAAAGTTATATGATTTATTGTTAGAGGCAATCTTCTTATAAAATGATTTCTATTTAGATTTTTCTAGAGATCAAATTTGAAAGGTGATATTAAAGAAAATATTAACTCTATATTACTTATGCACCATTTGGGATAGACTGACAAATTTTTAGGTAAAAATTACAGAGCACTGGCTCTTTTAATGTTACACGTTCGAGCACAGTAATCATAATTAGGTAAGAATCTACATAGAGTCTCAATGATATTTGTAATCACGTAATATTTTCTCAGCCGTACACATGGCATTAGTATCACAAACACGGAAGTCTGGCCCTTTAAGAGATACGTGGCACCGCTCAAATAAATGATAGACGTGCCATTATCCCACGACTCCCTTCTATCTCTCTTAGAAGGAAGATCGACGTGGGGTGTGCTCCCTAAGCACGAACGTGGGACAACCACTACCTCCCTAACTTGCACTATAAATAGCCCTTCATCCAGAGGGTATGGACGGACACTCTTTTTCCCTAAAAATAGATACCGTGCGATGTTGGAAAATAGTCAAAATAACCAGCATATCCTTTAACTACAAGCCTTGCCTTGTGTTTTTGAATGCTCCCATCTGCATGATACTTTGTTTAAAAAACCCATTTGAGACCAATGGCATGTTTCCCAGTTGGTAAATCTACCAACTCCCATGTCTCATTTTTTTTAATTCGCTACAAGCTCTTCCTTCATTGCATCACACCACACCTCTTCTTGACTGGCTTCTTCAAAACAGCTTGGTTCAACTACAAACAAGGCATATGTGGAGGCATATATATCCCATAAAGACCTGAACTTTCTTGGAGGAGATTCATCAGAGGATGATGACGTTCTTCCGCTTGGTGATGAAGATGTTGAACTGCCATTAGTTGTTGGACCTGTGGGAGTTGTATCTACTGCTGAGTTTGGAGAAATTTCAGTAATTGGTGGTATTCCAGTTGCTAAAATTTCTTCTGACTTGTCCCAATTTTAGCTAGAGGCTTCATCAAATTCTACATTTATGCTAATAATCACTTTGCCACTTACAGGGTTATATAACCTATATGCTTTGGATTGTGAGGAATAATCAACAAAGATGCATTTTTCAGATTTGCTATCTAAGTTTGTATGATTGTTAGCATCAACCAAAGTATAGGAAATACACCCAAAAACTATCAAGTGGCTTACCCGAGGCTTTATACCTGTCCAAGCTTCAAAAGGACTGCGATTTGGAACTGCATTAGTGGGTGAAATATTGAGTAAGTATACTACTGTTATGAGTTATGACTGCTTTAGCCCAGCAATCATTTGGCAGCCCCTTTGCTTGCAGTAAACTTCTAGCCATTTCTACAATAGTGCGATTTTTTCATTCCGCTACACCGTTTTGCTCCGGAGTATAAGGGGCTGTCAAATCCTTGCGAATGTCATTATCTTCACAGAAATTATTAAATTCAGTAGATAAAAACTCACCACCCTTGTTTGTGCGAATAGTCTTTATGTACTTGCCACTTTGCTTCTTAACAAGAGCTTTGAACTTCCGAAAGTTATCAAATGCCTTTGATTTATCACTAAAAAAATACACCCAACTCATGCGGCTAAAATCATCAGTAAATAACAGAAAATATCTACTTCCACCAAGAGATATTGTACTCATTGGTCCACATAAATCAGCATGTATTAATTAAAGACAACTAGAATCTCTCTAAGATTTACCCACTAGAAATGACTTTCTACTTTGCTTCCCATAAATACACCCTTAACATACTTCTATAGACTCTATTTTAGGCAGCCCAAACACCATATCTTTTTTATTCAATAATTTCAGCCCATTAACATTTAAATGCCCATACCTCAAATGCCACAACTTGGACTCATTTTTTTGACTACTAGCAACAAGAGCATGATTTTCCAAAGCATTTGTTTCTAATGGAAACATTTTATTTGCTGTCATTTTCACATTTACTATAGTTTGTCCTGATTTCTTGTCTCTAACAATACAAGAAGAATCATCAAACAACACAGAATATCCACTACTTATCAATTTCCCAACACTTAATAGACTATGAGACAGATTAGGAACAAAAAACACATTATGGATAAGCTTGACATTACCATCATTAGTAGTAACTACAACTGTACCTTTTCCCTAAGCTTGTTGTGCCTTATTATCTCTAAGCCTTACCCGTGTTTTTTGAGACTAATCAAGCTCCTTGAATACTGATTTCAAACCAGTCATATGACTTGAACAACCGCTGTTCAAGTACCACACCACATTTGCTTTTCTTCATAAGCCATAAATAATGTCTCTTATTCTTTGTCCTCCGTAGCATAACTTGCTTGCTTTTCCTGATGCCAGCATTCTGCCTTCATATGCCCAAACTTCTTACAATGGTGATACTGGATGTTTCTTTTATCAAATTTTCCTTGATCACTTGAGCCACGATTATTCTGCTCATTTCTCCAATTTCCTCTACCTTTGCCACAACCTTGACCATGATATCCTCCTCTATTTGACGACTTCTTTGGCTCATCACTATGTGAGGTTACATCACTTTTTGCTTGAATGATTTTTCCTCCACTTTGTCAAATGACCTGTTTAATCTAGCTAAATGTGCTTGCAAAGAACCCATAAGTTCATCAAAGGAAAAAGTTCATCAAAGGAAAAAGTGGAGAGATCCTTAGATTCCTCAATGGCAGCAACAACGTGATCAAATTTAGGAGTTAAACTCCTTAAAACTTTTTCAACAACAATTTGATACAATTTCTATTACTCTAGATAGAAAATCTTGAATAGATTCATTATTCTTCATAAACAGGGTTTCAAAATTTTGACGTAAATTGAAGCTTTATCGTAATTACCTTCTTTGAACCTTGAAACTCCTTCTACAATGTCTCCCATGCTCCCTTTGATGTAGTGGCAGATGCAATCCTCGAAAATACAGTGTCATGAACAACTTGCTGGATGAAGAACATTGCCTTTGACTCCTTCTTTCTATTTTCCTTCAGCCTACTTTCCTCATCTGGGACGTATACCCATGCTCCACATGGTCCCAAAGGTCTTGAGACTTGAACAGTGTCATCATTTTGGTGCTCCAGAACTCATAAGAGTCTCCTTTAAAGATAGGAATGAGAGGCTGAGTAACATTCAAACTACCCCCATTTGCAGCCATGGAAGTTTCTCACAGGACTTTTATCGAACACTTGATATGCGCTATTGAGCCAGACTCAGATACCAGGAAATGTTGGAAAATTGTCAAAATAACATATGACAGCAAAAGTAAAATACTGATAAAAGAGAGAATACTGCACGGAGCAAGTATTTGAATAGTACTTGACTGCAATATATAATTCAGAGATGAAGTGCCTATATATAGGCTTACACTTGCAACGAAAATCCCTAATAATATGGACTATAATGGACCATTATACTAACAGAATACTGAACCAGAAAAATAGGAGAGAATTAAGAGAAAATCTACTTAAAATAATAGACTAAGTCAAACTAACAGTAAATTTAAATTAACCTTCAGCATGCGGATTCACATTTAAGACTTAAACACCTTCTCACTTCGTTACTCTTAACAACATCCAACGACCATCAGGTGCCCAGCCCGCCCGCAGCAGATACACATCCTAGCCGTACACGGCATTTCACAGGTAAATCCTTGCCTAACGGCTGTCACAGACGTCCCCATTTCGAACTACGTGGACTTTGATTCCTTAACAAGGGTACGTAGGCACCTAGGTCTTCACCTAAGGACAAGTCCCCCAAGGCTAAGGCCTCTAGTGGTCCTTAAATTTTACTATGAAATTGTCCATGACAAAAACGATAATTACATTGGTGCCCACCGCGGTCCTTATTAGACCACAATGCCTTGCGTGCTCTGCTGCTAAACGCCTCTCATTTTTTCGGGGGTAGGAATATATGCCTACATGGCCATTCAGAAAACAATTTTGCTCATTATTTCACAGGTAACATTTGTGATTCAAAATGGATGACTATAACGAACCTAGAAGAAGACTACACCATCCCCGAGAAGAGCCAAAAGAAATTCAAAGCAAAAAGAAAAAGGAGACGACACTCATTTCCTTCGGTCACAACACACATTTCTATTTGAAAAACGACAAACCAATAGTCATTACCGCCAACATAGCAGGGTACGAAGTCACTAGATCGCTCATAGACCTGGGATCATCCATCAATGTGCTATTTGAAGAAGCTCTAACAAAAATGCACGATCATGGAGGATAGTTGATACCCAATGAAGGAACTCTCATCGACTTCTCAGGAAACGAGGTCCAAACAAGTGGAACCCTTAGAGCATGGCTTGCGATTGGAATCCTCCCTAAAGTAGCCCAAATAGAGACTGAATTCGCTATCTCGACAACACTGTCGGTCTACAACACGATCCTTGGTCGCCCGGCTCTCAGCAAGCTAAAAACGGTCATATCCACCACCCACCTCATGATCAAGTGTCCTACACCTCACGGGGTAGGAGAAATCCGAACTGACAGAGAAGAAACGCATACTTGTGTGGACACCGTATTTTGTCCAACCCCAAATTGCACCAAAAATAATAAAAGATAAAAATAGAAGTAGAAAAACAGACAAAGGTAAATTGAAAATGAAAGAAAACAAAGAAGGAATTAGAAGAAAACATAAGAAATTTTAAATTGAGGGTCGCGACGTATAAACCTGTACGTCGCAACCCCAAAAGCTATTCCTGTCACGATGTGGGACCTTATACGTCGGGACGCCCATAGCATTTATGACAGATCTAATCAGATATGAAATTAAGGGCCCGTCGCGACGTATAAGCACGTACATCGCGACCCCAATGCATTTATGGCTGAATCTAATCAAATCTAAAATCAGGCGCCCGTCACAACGTATAAATGTGTACGTCGCGACCCCTGGGCCATAAATGACCGGGTTTTGTTTCCCGGAATAGAGCTGATAAGATCACTATAAATAGGAGGCTTGGCCTCAGTTGATGGGACCAAGATTCTGATTCCCGAAAGGCTGCCGGACTACTGTGGACTAGGTAAACTCGTCCCCTCTTTATTTTATTTAAGCCTACACTCTTGATTACTATTCCATCTACTCAAGTCACCTTTTCTCTTTAAAGTTTTTCGATCTGTGAGGGCTGGAGCCAGGCCCCGAGCCACTCCAAGGGTCGACCTAGATCCCTTCTAGGTCTTACATCCGAGGTTTAAAACCCAAATTTTTCTTTAAATCCGCTTCTGTTTGCATAAATAGGTTGCGACCCCCTGGTGTGGGGGTCGTGACCCCTTCTTGTGTTGAGCACCAATCCTTTCTATGAAAATTGGCCGCATGGGTCGCGACGTATCTTGTTATACATCGTGACCCCCCCCCCCGTTTCAGGAGCAGAGGGTCACGACGTATCGTTTTATACGTCGCGAACCCATGACTTTTTCATGACCTTGGGATTGTGAACCGAGGCCGAGGGTCGCGACCCCCTGACTTTTTGGGGCAGAAGCGTGTTTCCTTTTTCTTTCTTGTTTTATAAAAATAAAAGAAAATATAATTTATTTTACATAAACATGTGTAACCAAGTGCCACCAAGGAGCCTTTGCTTTTATAGGAGCACTAGTATTCACGCCATTTGGGCGCGCTGCCTGTTGAGTATTCACACACACACTTTTCTCATCTTGTCGCTTTGTTTGAATGTAATGCATGGTAGATAGGTGCCGAGCGGCCTTTGTCTCTTTAGGCACATTGCACTGGAAGGCCATCTTATCCTAGGTCAAGTCCATCTTTGTTTTCTTCCTTGTTTTAAGTTTTGTGTTCTTTTCCAACATTTTAAGGCCAAACAATTTAAGTATTAATTTTTGGGGTAACCGTCTTCGGACGGGGGAAGAGGGATGCCTAACACCTTCCCCTCATCTCAAGCAGACTCTCGAACCTAATTCTTTTAAAAACCCATTTTTACTTTAACTTTTGTACTGATTTTTTTTCCAAGTTTTAATGGAGAACTTGGCGGCGACTCCGTCGAGCGCACGGTCTTCACAGTTGGCGACTTCACTAGGGACTTAAGAGAGTCAAGCCCTTTCTTTAAAATTTAATATTTAAGTTGTTTGGCCTTTAATATTGGATAATTGTTTGTATATTTATATTTGTATATCTGTTGTTTTCTTTATTCTGTAGTGTTTCCACTTTAAGGTAGAAGGGAATGGTAGGTAGGATGCTCCGAATCACAAAAACACACAATTTAAATTGCTACTTAGCCAAAATTTGCTCCTATACCCGGAGCGCGTCCGTAATAGTTAGATTGGGATATGAGAATCTTTCCCTGTTGGGCTTCGGCCTACAGAGGTTGACCTATATATCCTACTTAGATTGTTACTTGCCTTAAGGATTGATACGCGCATACTTTTCTGTGACAGGATCCTCTCTTAAGTCAGGGTCTTCACCTTTGGTGGGGGCAATCTAAGAGCCTTTTTAGGGTGTCTAGATCCCAAGCCTAACCATGTGCAGGTTGACCTTAAAGCCTACCCTTATTAGGTCAGGCTATTTTAAGGACCTTAAGAGCCTAACCTTTAGGACACAAGGAGCAAATTCTCCATTGCACGCATTGCATGACATGCATTTCATTGCTTTCCATATTGTGCGTAAATCTTTTCTTTTATTTTCTTTTGTCACACTAACATTTTCTTTTCCCTTTACCATTAATCATACTTTAAAAAAAAATTCGAAATGGCATCAGAACATAAGACGACCTTTTGTTCACCCACAAGTCTCGCTTTTACGGGGAAACGAGTTAGAGTCAAGATACAAGCCAACCCTATATAAAGTCTGATCAAGATGAGGGAACATCTTCCAAGTGAAGAACTGAGGAGGTTTCGTGGTCATTAGGGGACGTTTTGGATCTTTTGGACATCAAGATTGTTGAAGACGCACTTCAGGCTCTCCTCCAATTCTGGGACAACCAATTGAGAGCCTTTGTGTTCGCAAACCTCAACTTGTCATTGGTACCGGAGGAGTACACAGGGCTCATGAGGGATCCGCTCACTCCAATGAGCCACATGTACAAGTTCTCAGGGTCTTTGCCTTTGCAAGAAGAAATTGCTAATCTGCTGTGGTTGCCCCCAAAGAAGGTTATTATTAAGAATAACTCCCAAGGTGGAATTCTATCCTCGAAATCTCTCTTACAACATATGGAGGCCATGAAAAGGAAAGGAGATTGGGCAACTTTTGGGTGAACTCTCGCTTTGGCTATTTATGGATTAGTAATTTTCCCATCAGCTCTTGATGTTCATCCATAGGCGTCTTCATGGCAGTGAAAAGGCATAGAGTGAATCCGGTGCCAACCATTTTAGCATAAACTAGGGGTCCCTCACTTATTGTCAAGCGGGAAAAGGGAAGAAGCTGCAGTGTTGTCTTCAACTTCTTATGGTATGGTTTTTTTTTAACAGAATTCTTATGGTATGGTTAGCCAATCACATCTTTGAGAAGCGGTATTCCTCTGGAGGCATCCTCGACATGATTCATCATCCCCTCAGAGATTTCTCCTGCCGTGAAGGACTTCGCTTATATAATCCTAATCCTCAAGATCCTATCGAGTTAGAGGGTTGGTTGAGCTTCTTGGCACATATGGAAGAACAAGATATATGATGGAAGCTCGTATGGTGGCTGAAAGAGGAGGTATTATATAGTTGTGATCAATTCCCAAATGTACCCCTGGTGGGGCCAAGAGTGGTGATCAATTATAATCCATCCTTGGCTCACACACAACTAACATACCGCCAAAGAGTACCCTCGGAAGAACTAGTGCGTCCCCTCTTTTACTCCCTTAAGGGACTCGAGGCTGTAAAGGGAATCATAATCTCAAAGTTTTGGGATCATATGTTGTTTAAGGGAAGAGCTGACCTGGGGAGCAGAGGGCTGGCACCAACAAATGACTTCAAAACCTGGCTGAAAGAGAGGGTAAAAAACGAGGTCACATAAAAGTTCGACCCACTTAATCCACTCGAAAGCAATGAAAAGCTGAAGATTGAGAAAGGTTTAAAACACAAAATTGATGAGCATAAGGATGCCCTGGAAAATCTGGAAGCCCAGAGAGACAGAACAATAAGGGCAATTCGTGAAGCAGAGAAAGAATATGTCCTTGTAAAGAAGGATAGCGATAATATTCGAAAAAACTCTCCAATTTTGGCTGAGAACAAAAACCTTAAGGAAATGAATCAAGACTTGAGGAACAAACTAGTTGAAAAGGAACAAGAATGGGGGAAACAACTAGCCACAGAGGTCCAAGTCAAGGAACTGAAGACTCAGGCACTCGAGGCTCACATTAGGGAGTTGGAGTCTCACAATCAAGAATTGCAAGCTCAGCTATCCAATTATAACCCAGTTGCCCAAGAACAATTAAACAGAGCTCTCCTCCAATTACAAGCGATGGATCTAGCAATGGGAAATTTACTAGAGAAGTATGAAGTAAGGGGTAAAGTTATAGAAGAACTTGAGAAGGAAATAGAGCCGTGAAAAAAAGAGAATGTCAGAGTCCATGACAAAATAGAGCAGATGGCACACCTCATTAATTTATCCATGCCGTCCTTCATTGAGGCTTTCGAGAGAGCAGAGTGGCAAATTCACCTGTCGCGAATCCTGCCAGAATTGGAAGAACTGTTAACTTTCGACCGAATCTTAATTAATGGCTGGAACACAATGATGAAGTTGTAGCATAGGGTGAATGGAAGGCCGAGATAAGCGAGGCGAGTAGCAAATAGCTTTCATAACACGTTTTTATCAACTACTCTCCGCCATTGAATCTTGTATTTATGAGCGTAAACTAGGATGTTTTGAATGCCGTTTTGAACAAATCAATAAAAACAAATGTCTTTATTATCTTTTGCTTCCTTTCTTTTTGTTATTATCTTATGCTTTTTATTACTTCTATTTCTAGCTTTTTTTATAAAATATGAGGTTATATTATTAATGTCAGTAACATGGCACCCAAGACTAATATGACCAAAAGGCCAGAAAGTTCCCGCGCTAAACTTGAAGCAAGAAGGAATGCATTGGACTAGCAAGAACTAGAGCTGCTAAAGGAAGAAAACAGGATTATCAAAGTTGAGATGGCACGACTAAAGCGTACGCATGCGAAAAAGGAGAGAGAGCTCCACTAGTTGGGAAAAAAGTATCGCGGAGAAAGTTTGGAGAACAAGCGCCTAGCAGATAACTTTCACCACGCTTACTGTGAGATGTGCCGCTAGGCACATCTGGCAAAGCTCCAAAGGTTGCATCTAGAAGAACATGCTCAAAAGGAAGCTGCCAAGAAGTAGTCATAGGATTACTCTTGTAATTCAAAACCAAAAATATATGACTTCCTTAGGAAACAAATGTTAGTGGAAGCATTTTTATCTTGTAAGAATGTTACTTTCACAATAAATGAATAAGTTTCCTTTTCTCTTAGAATTTCCTCTGTGTATGCTTCTCATGTCCAAGGTTTACTGGTCACGATAATTGCATGGTGAACTTAGTTCCAATAGCAAGATATCAACCTTTGTCTCCTATTGGGTACTCTAACTCATAGAGAGACAGAAGGGGGTCACAAAACGCTAAGTTGCTGACATAAATATAGTAACCAACTAAAAGAACTTGAAATTAATAAAGGTATTTCTCTTATCAGGTGTGTGGCCAAGATTGCGTAACCTACTCACCTATATTACACTCGAGGCTAGAAAAATTGAATCGAATCTCAAGTTACTGAATTCGCCGCCAAGATAGCAGAAATGGAAAAAGTCCTCAATGCAACCAATACTTAGGTGGCCACTTTAAATGATAAAATTGATCAAATCATGGCCTTCTTAACTAAGAGCCATCAAGATTAAGTGGAGACTTCAGACAGGGTTGACAAAAAAAAGAAAGAAAGGTCCTAATGTCACATTTCCCAAAGACAATGAAGAGGAATATGTTGAGGAGATACCAGTGGAAGAAGCCCCAAACGCCAAGGAACCAAAGGGCAATGAGGGAATTTCCATTAATGCCGCTGTCGTTCTAATAGCTCTGAATGCTCAACAAGAAAAGCAAAGCCAGGGAAAAGAAACTATGGAAGGGATGAGAGAACAGATCGAAAAAGAGGTGAGCCGAGCCCTCAAAATGGACGCCAAGATCGAGGATGAGGTAGCCTTATTTGATTTCCCTAAGATCCAAGTTCCACCCAAATTCAAGATTCCACATTTCGAGAAGTATGATGGGTTGTCTAATCCAGACCACCACGTCAAAGGATACTGTGCCACAATGGCTACCTATAGTTCTGAGCCTGCCTTTCTCCTTGTTCATTTCCACAATAGTCTGAAAAGGGCTACAAACAAATAAATGGTTCATGAGACAAGAGAATGAAATGATGAAGTCATGGACAACTATGATAAAAGCCTTCTGTAGTAACTTCAAACACAATATTCACAGTGAAATGACAAGAGAAGCATGGTAGCACTCAAAAGGAAACCGAATGAGACTTTTCGAGAATATGCCTCATGGTGGAAGGAAGCCTCTATAGAAGTCCAACCACCAATGAGCAAAAGGGAGACTTGTCGCTATTTTGTTAAAGCGTTATGCGACCCCGCTTATGATGTTTTAGCTATATTGCCACATCAGGATTTTGTTTACCTGGTTACCATAGGTGAGGATATTGATGCCATGAGTAAAGAGGCGCCACCACCTAAAAAGAATTATACCCCAAGTTACAGAAAGAAGAAGGAGGAAAACACGAATTTCGTGCAAAGCACCCCCAAGACCTTTTCTGTCAACACTGTGGGAAGTCAAGGAAAATCATAACAAAGTCAGTCTCAAAGAAACAATAACAACAAGGGAAACAATATGAATAGGGAGCTGCCAGAGCTAGGGCTCACCAGGGCAGAACTCTTTGAGTATTTGAAGGGGCAGCAGATGATGTGCGCTCGACCTGGAAGGACATGGGAGCCTCCTTATCCACCATCGTACAAACCAGAGCTGTCTTGTATAGACCACCATGGTGCCAAAGGACACTCTATTGACACCTGTGGTCATTTTAAAACTCATGTCCTGTAGATGATAGACGCAGGATGGATCAACCTCCCAAACATCACCAAGAACCCACTACTCGAGCATGGGGTAAATGCTGTAGAAGAAGAGGAGTTGGTGTATAAGGACGTCACCCATACTTCCTTCACTCCAAAGCAAATCTACATAGCCCTAGCTGCCACCGACCATGTCCCCTGCGTGAATGTTAACCAAGAACACTTCTATCATTATCATCAATCTGGTGGACATTCCACCAACATTTGTGCGCCGTGAAGGAAATTGGTTCAGCAATATATACATTTAGGGATTGTGACCATAAAGAAGGGCAGGCGTGAACCTCGTATGTGCGCTGCCTCCAATTAAGATAAAGTGGGGAGGACGTTTCGTTGGAAAAATCCCCCGAATACATAAAACTTAATTTACTCTGAGAAATTCATGAAAAACCCAGATTCAATCCAGAAATTCAATTTAGTAAATATTTAATTGTTAAAGGTTTCAAGAGTAAGCAGCCGACTGCTATGCTTGGGACAGTCGACTGATGGAACACAGAGAGCTCCAAGTCGACTGGTAAGTTCTATCAGTTGACTGATAAGCTACTACCTCTTTTTATATATTTTTCAAAGAGTGAACAGTCGACTGATGTCTTGGGAGCAATCGACTGATACAGGGCAGTTTATGAAATTGTTTTACATCTTTTGAAACAAAGTTTCAAGAGCCCAATTACATACTTAAACTTAATTTTAAAGGATTAAAGGACAATATGGGACATGGTTTTAGGGAAATAACATAGTAAAATGAAAAGAGAGCTAAGTATTTCATATACATCCTTTGTAGAAGAAGAAGTCCATAGTCGATTGACCAATTGTCGGTATGGGATGGCCGTTGGGATATCCACGGTTGAGCCATAATATGGGATGGTAAAACATCTAATCGATTGATGATGAAAGTTTATGAAAACACCGTGCTGGTTGTATAATTTTAAGCTAGTAGACTCTGTATGGCCAAACGAAGAGTAACATGCTTAAAATTAGATTAACCATGATTGGGACTATTTCTTTACAATGTATATACATCAGAATAGCATATCAAGGGATAAAATCGTGATCCTTTAGGAAAGATGTCTTGTGTCTTATGGCAATGAGAGGTCATGGACAAAATGGTGATCCTTTGGAAAAGATGCGTTGTATCCTATGAATGTAAATGATTAAGGGTAAAAGTGTGACCCTTCGGGGAAGAGGCATTGTACCCTATGAATGAATGAATATTAAAGGATAAAATTGTGACCCAGGAGAGGAAGATGCATTGTATCCTATGAATGGAATGGACTAAACTGTGACCCATAGGGGAAGACCAGTGTGTCAAATGAATGAAATGGACAAAACTATGACCCATAGGGGAAGACCAGTGTGTCAAAGAAATGAATGGATATGTGCGAGTAGTTGTTGGACAACTCTCCCGATGCTCAATGTTTTTAATGAAAGATTAGGGTTAAATACCCATATGTTTTGAATTCTTGTTATTTCCATGTTTTATGAAATGATGATGAATGTTAATGAAATGTCCATATTGCTATGAAATGTTTAAATGTGAAGAATAATGATTGTACTGTACCGTACCGTACCATGCCAACAGTATGTATGTTTAACCGATGCATTGATGATGATATATGCCACGATATGTTTTAAAGTTAATGATAATGGTGCATCCAGGATTTTATGATATGAAATGTAATGAGAAATGCAGTGACTTTCTGTATGGTGACACAGTGGTACACATTAGCGGTTTTGGAAACAGGTTGCCGTGATTACTGAGATTATAATCTCACGATTACGTTGATGTATATAAGATGCCTAGGTACTTAGTCACGCGGAGGCTAAGCTGGAGTGGAGGCATGACCCAGTACAGGGTTGGATCATAGTTATTAGTGATGTAGTAGTGCATGTAGTTACATATCGGACTCCTACTCAGCCTGTCTGACTTTATGATGGATGATTATATATGATTTTGGATTCTCCAATCCCCTGACCTTGTGCCTTATATGTTTTTGGAAAGGCCATAGAGGTTACTAGATGGTATGTATAGAAAGGGATGGAGTTATATCATGCTAATATATGGATAGTTTGTAAGTATGTATGAACTAAAGTTCTTTTCCAGTAGTAGGTTAAGGACTGAGATCTTAAGATGCTTGCTATCTCTAGATCTTCTTCCTTCTTAGGACTCTAGTTGACTATGACCTTTGATGGATGTACATATATATATATATAAATATGAAAATATGAATATATGTATGTAATGGTTTATGAATGTACATATAAGTAAATATGGTTAATTGATTGCATGTGTAAAGAATGTATTTTATGCTTCCGCTTGAGAGACGAGTGAGGTACCCGAGAGATAGAACCTAAACCAACTCAATCTAATTAATCCATTTGGTAAAAGTTTTAATAAATTCGGTTAAGAAATGTAGTAACACACTGATTCAAGATAACTATATACTAAAATTGGACGTAGGGAATTGGGGTGTTACAGTTATGGTATCAGAGCCACCACTACCTTAGTTAGAACTGGATTATGGAGTTTTAACTAGGTAGATAGGGTATAAATCCCTCGTAGGAAGACTTGAACTGGTAATTGAGTCTGACTAGTGGAATGGAGTTAGGTTTGGGTAGGAATTATTTTTGCTTTGAGTCATATTAACTCTATGAAGGAAACTGATATTGAAATTTCAATACTGTTTATTTTGTAGAGTGAAATATGCCTCCAAGGCGAAATACTGGGAATAATTAAAGGAATGAGGCGAACCTTAATGGGGATGCGCAGACCATGAGGGAAATGGCAGAGGAAATGAAGAGACAAGCCGATGCCGCGACCCAAATGATGCAGCACATCCAAGAAGAAAGGAATGAGAGGGTTCCAGACCTAGAGTTAGGGATGATAGCTACCATGGGTGGGCAGAGTTTCAAAAAGCTAGATCATCAGCCTTTAGATGTGAGTTTAATCCAATATTAGCCGAGGGCTGGCTGAAGGAGTTGGAGAAATTGTTCAAGGTCCTTAAGTGTTCTGATGAGCAGAAGGTCGAATATGCAACCTACATGCTAGCTGGTGAGGCCGAGAATTGGTGGAAAGGAGCATTGCAGTTAATGGAGGCCAGTAACACTCCGCTCACGTGGGAGAACTTTAAGATTCCCTTCTTAGAGAAGTATTACCCAATGAGCGTGAGAAACCATAAGGAAATTGAGTTTATGCAGATTAAACAAGGAAACATGCCTTTTGAGGAATTCATAGCCAAGTATGAAGAGTTATCCCATTTCTCTTCTTACTTGAAACATAATCCAGACGAGGTTTGGAAGGCCATGCATGTGACCTCAGCTGCTAATTCTGCTATGAGTAATGTGATAGCTCCTCTAGATATTAAGAACTATGCAGAATTAGTGAACAGGTGTCGCATTGTTGCCAGAAATTTGGAGAAGACCGATAGGGTCAACTTCAATAACAAGCGACCGATGAATTATTCCAAGGGTGGAACTAGCCAGGGAAAGAAACCTATGATGAGCAAACCTGCAACCAAACTTTGTTCTAAATGCGGGAAAACCCATGGAGATAAGCCATGCCTTCTCGAATCAAATGTCTGTTACACTTGTGGTGTGATGGGGCATTATGCTAGAGATTGCCCTCAGAAGAAGCAGACCCTTAATGGAGTGAAACCACCTACTAGAGGAAGAGTCTTTACCCTCATGGGCGAAGAAGCGACTGAATCTGATGATCTTATCGAGGGAACATGTATAATAAATGGTAAGTCTTTACATGTACTATTTGACTCGGGTGCCACACACTCGATTATTAATTCTAAATGTGTTAAGGATTTAAATTTACAGTTGAGTACTCTTCCGTATAGTTTATCGATTTCTACTCCTACAGGAGAATGTGTTGTGACTTCACTGGTTTGTTTGAATTGTCCAATTGTTGTGGAGAATAGACGTTTTGAAATTGATTTGATTTGTTTGAATCTATCAGGGAATGATGTAATCTTAGGCATGAAATGTCTATCTGGAAATAATGTGGTCCTTAACTGTTGTGAAAAATCTATGATGTTTATAGATACCAAACCTGTTAGTAAAAGAAATGAGGAAAAGATCCAAAGAGTAAGTTTTCTTTGTTCCTCTGAAGTAGAGATGTCGCATAAACTTAGCAATATTCATATTGTTTCTAATTTTCCTGATGTCTTTCTAGAGGAGATAACTAGTCTCCCTCCAGAATGGGAAGTTGAGTTATGTATAGAGTTAATCCCTGGGACTGGATCGATCTCTGTAGCTCCTTATAGAATGGCCCCTCCCGAGTTAGGTGAACTAAAGACACATATAGAGGATCTTTTCAGTAAACAATTCATCAGGCCTAGTGCATCACCATGGGGTGCACCGGTACTATTTGTGAAAAAGAAAGATGGGAGCCTTAGGATGTGTATCGATTATGGACAACTTAATAAGGTAACCGTGAAGAATAAGTACCCACTTCCTAGGACAGATGATCTTTTAGACCAGCTAAGGGGAGCCACGATATTTTCCAAGATTGATTTGAGGTCGGGGTACCATCAAATCAGAGTCAAGGCAAAGGATATTCCTAAGACTGCCTTTAAGACTAGATACGGGCATTATGAATTCCTTGTGATGCCATTTGGTCTGACAAACGCTCCCGTTATTTTTATGGATTATATGAATCGTATCTTTAGACACTACCTCGATCGGTTTGTGGTAGTGTTTATTGATGATATCTTAGTGTATTCTAGGAATAGGGAAGAACATGAGGAACATCTTAAAGTCGTGCTAGAAGTGCTTAGGGAAAAGCAATTGTACGCCAAGTTTTCGAAGTGTGAGTTTTTGTTAGAGGAAGTCAAATTCTTAGGACATGTGATCTATAAGGATGTAGTAGCTGTAGATCATAGTAAGACGGATGCTGTGGCTGGTTGGGAGAGACCTAAGACAGTGACTGAAATTCGTAGCTTTCTCGGATTAGCCGGTTACTATAGGAGGTTTATAGAAGGGTTTTCGCAAACCGCATTACCCATGACGAGGTTGACACGGAAGGAGGCACCATTTGTGTGGACCTTAGAGTGTGAAAATAGTTTCCAAACCCTGAAAGAAAGGTTGACCACCACACCGGTGTTAGTCATACCCGATCCTTTAGGTGGGTTTGAGTTGTACACCGATGCGTCTAGAAAAGGGTTAGGTTGTCTCTTTTTGCAAGAAAAGAGTGTAGTCGCGTATGCATTTAGACAATTGTGACCACCTGAGGAAAATTACCCGACTCATGACTTAGAGTTATCCGCCATAGGGTTTGCGTTAAAGATATGGAGACATTATCTTTATGGCATTAGGTTTGAGATATTTAGTGACCATAAAAGTCTCAAATATCTCTTTGATCAGAAAGAATTAAACATGAGACAGAGAAGATGGATGGAATTCTTAAAGGGCTATGATTTTGAATTAAAATACCATCCCGGAAAGGCAAATGTGGTCGCATATGCCTTAAGTAAAAAATCTTTACACATTTCTCAATTAATGGTTAATGAATTGAGGTTAATAGAGAAGTTTAGAGATATGAATTTATCCACTTCGATTTTACCTGATAGGATATGTCTGAATCAGTTGAGGATAGAATGTGACCTTAGGGCTCAGATACTAGAAGCTCAAAAATGGGATGAATTCTTAAAGTCTCTGAAGGACTCAAAGAAATTCATTGAGTCATCGGACGGGGTCGTGACGTTTCAGGGTACGGTGTATGTCCCAAATCAAGGAGGACTAAGGGGTAAAGTCCTAGAAGAAGCTCACAGGAGTAGTTATACCATACATCCGGGTGCCACTAAGATATATCAAGATCTCAAGAAGAGATTTTGGTGGCCAGGTATAAAAAGGGACATCGCAGACTATGTCTCTAACTGTCTAATATGTCAGCAGGTGAAGATTCAACATCAGAAACCTGCAGGATTGTTACAACCCTTAGATATCCCTGAATGGAATTGGGATCAGATTTCCATGGATTTTATTGTAGGTTTACCGAGGACACAGTCAGGAAATGATGCTATCTGGGTGATAGTGGATAGATTAACTAAATTAGCACATTTCCTACCAATTAAGATAAGTTTCGCACTAGATAAGTTAGCTCACTTGTACATTCAGGAGATAGTGAGGTTGCACGGGATTCCCTCTAGTATTGTCTCAGATAGAGACCCTAGATTGACTTCTAGATTTTGGAAAGCCTTGCAGGAAGCATTCGGTACAAAACTGAATTTTAGTACTGCGTATCATCCTCAGACTGATGGACAGACTGAGCGAACCATTCAGACCCTAGAGGATATGCTCAGAGCATGTGCCCTTGAACAAATAGGAAGTTGGGATAGGAACATTCCGCTAGTGGAATTTGCGTATAATAATAGTTATCACTCCACTATAGGGATGACTCCATATGAAGCCTTGTATGGGAGGAAATGTAGATCACCCATCTGTTGGTTTGAGACCGGGGAGAGACAGTTGTTAGGTCCTGAACTTGTCCAAGAGACCACTGAATAGATAAAAATGATCAGGGAAAAGATGAGAAAAGCCCAGGATAGACAAAAGAATTATGCTGACAATAGGAGGAAACCGTTAGAATTTGAAGAGGGGGATCACGTTTTCCTCAAAGTTTCTCCGATTATAGGTATTGGTAGAGCTATTAAGTCCAGAAAATTGAGTCCAAGATATATATGACCTTTGCAAATTTTAAAAAGAGTCGGTTCATCAGCTTATCAGATTGCATTACCTACATTTTTGTCAAATCTCCACAATGTTTTCCATGTGTCAAAACTTCGAAAATATATTTCGTATCCTTCACAAATTTAGGATGTTAGAACAGTATAAATAAAAGATAATTTGACTTACTATCCTAGACCGATAAAGATCATTGATTCGGATGTTAAGCGATTGAGAAACAAGACTATTCCATTAGTGAAGATTTCATGGGATGAATCTTCTTCACAAGAAGCAACATGGGAGAAGGAAGAGGTTATGAGGCAATCATATCCGGAACTATTCCCATAAATAGGTGAGTTCTCAAATTTCGAGGACGAAATTTTAAATAAGGAGGGGGGAATTGTAACATCCGCCTCTCTCAATGATGTAATTGATTGTTTGCTAGATGAATTAAGGTTTTTGTATGTGTTTGATGCATCTAGAAGCATGTAAATATGCATTAGAAATAGGTTAATTATGTTAGAGGGATTTGAATGAAAAGAAAAGAAGGTTTAGATGGAAGAGGACTTAGGTGTAAGGAAAAGCTTTATGGGGAATGTAATTTATAATTTTAGTTTAGAGTCAGAATGACCAACAAAATTTTGAACACTTCCCGCCTGAGTGTCAAGGTAGAGTGATTAGCTCTATTCTTAAGGAAAGCAAAGAATCAAGTAGAACTAGGGACTTGAATGCAAGAAGGTTTTGGAAAGTGGTGAGTGACCTCTCAGCCACTCTAAGGGGCTGAAACATAGCCACCTCCACACACATTTCAGAACTCACACACCTAGAGAGAGAGAGAGAGAGGTAGAGAGAAGGAAGAGAAAAGCTTTAAGGGAAAGTTGGGAATTTGGACTAGGACTCGATTCAGCTGGGGAAATTGATAGGATAACATCTACACATCACAAGAAACACAATCTAGCTTGGAGTTAAGGTAATCATGGCTTCCAACTCTCACTTTTTAGAAAGTTAAGATTTTGATTAAAAATGGCCAATTTCTGATTTTGAACTTCTGGGCCGAAATAGAGAGTACAAACCTGCATTTCTATGATTTTGGAACTCAGATGGATGTCTATTGATGTTTGCAAGTATCTCTGAATGCTAACAATGATGATTTAGAAATGGGTTTGGCTATGGGTTTTGGTAGCATGTTCATAATTAAATCTAAGGAAGTTTAAGCATGTTTGGGCTAAGATTGTTCATGGGTTTTATCATTTTTATGCTTGAGAATGTTTTGGACACCTCGCATGTATTTGGATTATGAATTTTGGGTTGGAATATGTGATTTAAAGGTTTTGTGAAAACAGGGCAGAGGCACAACAGTCGACTTCAACTGTCGTGCCTAGAAATTCAATGAAATTTAAGACAGAGGCACAACAGTCGTCTGATAGGCTTAGCAGTTGACTGCTGTGTTCTTAACTCATCATATTTTTCCAGATTTTCCAGAAACGCATATGGTAGTCGACTGCCATGCCCAATCAGTCGACTTCAATGTTCTTGATTCATGAAAAACCCAGATTCAACCCAGAAAATTCAATTTTGATAAATATTTAATTGTCAAAGGATTCAAGAGTAAGCAGCCGACTGCTATGCTTGGGACAGTCGAATGATGGAACACATAGAGCTCCCAGTCGACTGTTAAGTTCTAGCAGTCGACTGATAAGCTACTGCCTCTTGTCATATATTTTTCAAAGAGTGAACAGTCGACTGATACAGGGCAGTTTATGAAAATGTTTTACATCTTATGAAACAAAGTTTCAAGAGCCCAATTACATACTTAAACTTAATTTTAAAAGATTAAAGGACAATATGGGACAAAGCTTAAGGGAAATAACATAGTAAAATGAAAAGATAGCTAAGTATTTCATATACATCCTTTGTAGAAGAAGAAGTCCATAGTCGATTGACCAATTGTCGGTATGGGATGGCCGTTGGGATATCCACGGTTGAGCCATAATATGGGATGGTAAAACATCTAATCGATTGATGATGAAAGTTTATGAAAACACCGTGTTGGTTGTATAATTTTAAGCTAGTAGACTCTGTATGGCCAAACGAAGAGTAACATGCTTAAAATTAGATTAACCATGATTGGGACTATTTCTTTACAATGTATATACATCAGAATAGCATATCAAGGGATAAAATCGTGATCCTTTAGGAAAGATGTCTTGTGTCTTATGGCAATGAGAGGTCATGGACAAAATGGTGATCCTTTGGAAAAGATGCGTTGTATCCTATGAATGTAAATGATTAAGGGTAAAAGTGTGACCCTTCGGGGAAGAGGCATTGTACCCTATGAATGAATGAATATTAAAGGATAAAATTGTGACCCAGGAGAGGAAGATGCATTGTATCCTATGAATGGAATGGACTAAACTGTGACCCATAGGGGAAGACCAGTGTGTCAAATGAATGAAATGGACAAAACTATGACCCATAGGGGAAGACCAGTGTGTCAAAGAAATGAATGGATATGTGCGAGTAGTTGTTGGACAACTCTCCCGATGCTCAATGTTTTTAATGAAAGATTAGGGTTAAATACCCATATGTTTTGAATTCTTGTTATTTCCATGTTTTATGAAATGATGATGAATGTTAATGAAATGTCCATATTGCTATGAAATGTTTAAATGTGAAGAATAATGATTGTACTGTACCGTACCGTACCATGCCAACAGTATGTATGTTTAACCGATGCATTGATGATGATATATGCCACGATATGTTTTAAAGTTAATGATAATGGTGCATCCAGGATTTTATGATATGAAATGTAATGAGAAATGCAGTGACTTTCTGTATGGTGACACAGTGGTACACATTAGCGGTTTTGGAAACAGGTTGCCGTGATTACTGAGATTATAATCTCACGATTACGTTGATGTGTATAAGATGCCTAGGTACTTAGTCACGCGGAGGCTAAGCTGGAGTGGAGGCATGACCCAATACAGGGCTGGATCATAGTTATTAGTGATGTAGTAGTGCATGTAGTTACATATCTGACTCCTACTCAGCCTGTCTGACTTTATGATGGATGATTATATATGATTTTGGATTCTCCATTCCCCTGACCTTGTGCCTTATATGTTTTTGGAAAGGCCATAGAGGTTACTAGATGGTATGTATAGAAAGGGATGGAGTTATATCATGCTAATATATGGATAGTTTGTATGTATGTATGAACTAGAGTTCTTATCCACTAGTAGGTTAAGGACTAAGATCTTAAGATGCTTGCTATCTCTAGATCTTCTTCCTTCTTAGGACTCTAGTTGACTATGACTTTTGATGGATGTACATACATATATATATATATATATATATATATATATATATATAAATATGAATATATGTATGTAAAGGTTTATGAATGTACATATAAGTAAATATGGTTAATTGATTGCATGTGTAAAGAATGTATTTTATGCTTCCGCTTGAGAGACGAGTGAGGTACCCGAGAGATAGAACCTAAACCAACTCAATCTAATTAATCCATTTGGTAAAAGTTTTAATAAATTCAGGTAAGAAATGTAGTAACACACTGATTCAAGGTAACTATATACTAAAATTGGACGTAGGGAATTGAGGTGTTACATGATGCATTGTTTATATGTAAAGACTTTAGCGATAAGATGTGTCTTGTACCTTTCCACATTGCCTTTCGTATCTCTCTTAGTTTTAAATATCCATTTACAACCAATGAGATTCGCACCTTCGAGCAATGGGGCAAGATCCTACTCATTATTATTTTTCATAAACTTTATCTTTTCATCCACATCATTAATTAATCCACTTTTGAGAGTTAGAACTTTCCATGGCTTGATGAAAATTGACCGGGTCATTTCCCATCACTCCAATGTTAGCATCATATTCTTAAAGAAATACAATATAATTATCCCAGATTGCACTTCTCCTTTCTCTAGTGGATCTTCTTAGAGGCAATGGTTATTGAGATTGTAGAGTTTGTTCTTTTGGAACACCTTCTTAAACTAGATCGGGGAGGCTAATGACACTGTCTTGGTCCAAAGTTGCTTCTTGAACAATGTCAGGTATAGTAATATTTTTCTGATCATTCTCAATAGCAATTAAAGGAATATTAAAATATTCCTTTTCAAGACAAAAAATCCTTAACCCTATCCCCCCCAGGAAACTCAACATTCTCAAAGAACCAAACATTATTCGTCTCGATTATAGACTTAATCATGGGATCATAAAATTTGTAACCCCTGAATCTTTTAGAGTATCCAAAAATTAGCATCTGGCAGTTCTATAGTCCAGTTTCCTTTCATTTTGCCTATAAGACCTTACCTCAACTGAACATCTCCAAATGTGAAAATACTTTAGACTAGGCTTCTTGCCCGTTCAAAGCTCATAATTGGTCTTTTCAGTTGCATTAGTTGGAACTCTATTGAATATATATACTGCGGTTCTTACTTCTTAATACCATTGGACACAAGTATCTCAATTCTCCTTTCAGAGATATGGCCTAATCTCTTGTGTCGCAATGAAGCTTAATTTTCATTGGTTAATTTGGACTTTTCACATATTACATTAACATGTATAAAACCTTTGAACGAGGCAATTGTGTCAAGAAAATAAAGATTATTGTATCCCAACAAAAGCCAGAATAAATATTTTTTTTGAAAGAGACTAAATTATTTATTTCCACATGAACAATAACAACCGAACTTGTCCAATGTTGAAATAAGAATTTAATTCTGTTTAAAAGACTATACATCAAAAGTCTCAATCAAATTCAATTAAAATATAGTTCATAACAATAATCTAAATGTTCCAATTGCTTCGACTTCTACTGACTTGCCATCCCCATTATAGATGTATCTTTCATCATCATTAGGCTTTTGGCAATTTAGAAAACCCTGCATAGACACACCGACGTCAGTTGTTACACTAAAATTTGTCCACCATGCGTGTCTAGGCACCAAAATCAAATCAACCTTAAAACAAACAAAAGTAAGAAGCACACCCTTCCTTGCATTCCAAGCATGAGTGTTGGTATAATGCTTCTTTTTTTTATCCTATTACAGCCCGCAGAAGAAACAACCATCCCAAGTTGGTTCCTTATGTTGTTTTTACTGTAGTGCTGTATTCGCAGTTTCCTTATTCTTCTTTCTCTTATGCTGTCTATCATTTTGTCATTTGAAGTGGATACCAAACGAGAACTTAATATCTTTTCTTGCTTGAATGTGTCCTTTTATACTAACAAGTCGTTGGACAAAGTCCAACTTGAGTGCTTTCAATTTTGAAGCAAGATGAGACATTTCTAAAATGTACTCCCTTATATTTTCTTTGTCTTTATATCTCATAAAGATGAGTTTTGCTAAGATTGTATTAGTTTCAACATTTTCTCTCTTAGAAAACATCTTCTTAAGGAAATATTTGGCCGTGTCCGCTTGATTGGACATATTGCCCCTAAAAGTTTCTGGAATGGCACACTTGATTATCATTAGACTTAAGCAATTAGACTTTTCCCACTTTTCCATCTCCCTCCTTTTATGCGAGGTACTCTAATAAGTGAGACAAGTGGGTTTAAGAAACTCTCAATGCATAGTCTAGGTCCATGACCCTAAGAGTAGTTAGAACTCTCTTCCATGCCTTAAATTTGTGCCATTTATCATAAAAACATAATGTTTGGTAGTTTTGTTTTCTGCTAAAGCAGAAATTAAATAAGAACAAAACAAATAAAATGCTTACATAAGTACCAAAATAAACCCAAAGTGAAATAATAAATTTGAATGAAGGCAAACCCCATCTCAAGATATCGGACACTCCATTAACATTTCATCTTTGGACAAAATATTAACTTGTAAGTGACATCTTGGCGTAGTAATCAAATACTGATAATAAAGTAACATATCAAACAATAAAACTTCCTTTGAGCCGATTTATTGGTCATATGTAAAGCCAAATAATTATCACGTATTTATTACCACAAGTGTATTAAATAGAGACTTTCCTTTAGGCCAATCAATATTCATATAAATTACATACACATAACCCTTTTATATTTTAATACAAATTAATTTCCACAACAGAGATCACTTTGGTGGCATGATGCTTCAATTAATCAATCTTAAAATATATATTAACACACTAATATTCAAATTTATATTCCCAAAATATTCCTAAATTTGCAGCACATCCTTATAAACCATAATAGTGTAGCACCTTAATTTATAATTGTAATCAAACAAATATATAAATTATCTGAAATTTTAAAATTCTAAAAATTTTCCAAAAATCCAAATTTATATATTTGTAGCACTTTCTAAATATAAATACTAAATTCCAAATCATAATGCAATTTCCATATTCCAAAGGGCAAAATCTTAAAATATTTTACCACAAAGTCCAAATACAAATATATATATCAACAAATTATTATTATTTTTTATTTGCCATAAATCTAATGATTGAATCCACATATATGTACCTAACCTTATATATATCCATACATATTTATCAATTGCAGCAAATACAAAATCACAATGGTTGCACGCAAATCAAGGACAATTGTACATACATATAAAACGTGGAATTGCTAGATCAAATACCAATTCCAATTATTGGTTATTGTAGGCAAAATTCAATTTCCAAATACCCATATATAATATAAAAGTTGAAAGCCCAAATGATTTTTGCTGGACAAAATTAATTGCCGCAACAAACTGAATATTAATACACACACACACACATATATATATAATCATTATGTATATATAATATACTATAATTATATATACACATACATAAACCCTACCTTATTGTAAATACCGCGAAAGCCGAGAAGGAAAATTCAAAGCATATATGTGTGGCGCACTAAAACTTTAGGCTTATCGTAAAACAATTTTAGATTGAATCACCCAGACTTAATATCCTACCTTGTTTGCAGTAATATCCTTAAATTGAATCATCCAAACTTATAATTTATTGCAATATAATTGTGTTATAGATTTACCCAAAATTTTTTTTATTCTTAATTCATAATAATCTAGTAATTTTAATTCCTAATGATTCAACATGAACGAGGCTCTGATACCACTTGTTGGGAAAATCCCCCGAATACATAAAACTTAATTTACCCACATGCAGTTTCATCATGTCAAATCATCAAGAAAATAAACCTCAAAGCGGAAGCGAAAGCGTACCTGAATTCATAAGAGTTCTTCGGTCTTGCGGCTATAGGTCTTCCAAATTAGTAAGCATGATTTTAAGAGATTAGGGTTTCTCTCTTTTCTGGTGATGAGATTACATAAAAGAATCATACTTATAATTTGGGGACCATAACCGTAATATAGTTGGAATCCTAATTGGAGTAGGAGTCCCAATTTCTAATTTAGCCCATCATAAAATTAGAAATCATATGAGAGTATCTACACATTGAGGCCTATACTTTACCATATAATTTAGGCCCATAAATACTTAACCGAATTAGATCACTTTTAATTTGGGCCAAGTACTTTTCCTAATGATAGCATTTGACATACAATATTTTATTTAATATATATAAATTCATAAATTCCTAACACGTTATCCTTCACCATTAACTTTCTAGGGGCAAAAGTCTCCTCACAAGCTCCGTCGTCATCCAAGCCCTCTCCACTCTGCACTATTAATAAGCCAGGAGAGTCGAACACTCCGCACCCACAAACAACTGTTTACCCACTTGGGCCAATGCCTTATGTCTCTGATAAAGCAGTCCCATGGAGATACCAAGCTGCTGTTGATGTTGGAGGTAAGAACGTAGAAATTGGCAAGACACTTACAAATGCAAATGTCACTCACAGACAAGGACTCACCAGAAGTGGAAGAATATATGCGAAGAATCTGCGACAGGCAATAAAGGAAATCCCTATAATTGAAAACGAAAAAGAGGTTCCTGAGAACTCATGAAGGAAGGACGGTCTTGAAGAAGAGACATAATTAGAAAAATAATTCCTAAGCATAGTCAAGAAAAGTGACTATGACATTGTCGAACAATTAAGGAAGACACCATCCAGGATTTCGATGCTTTCCCTTATGCTCAACTCAGATAGGCATCTTCAAGCTCTCTTAAAGGTGTTGGCTGACACACATGTTCCTAAGGAGATTACACCAGAGAACATGGTGAGTTTGGTTGACGCTGTTAAGCATGCATGAATCCTTTCTTTCACAATTGAAGAGGTTTGCCCAGGGACGAAAGATTTACACATTACTGTCATGTGTTATGTCTTTACGATAGCAAACGTCCTCGTGGATGGAGGATCGACCCTCAATGTACTACCTATTGCCACCTTCCAACAATTGTCAATCGAGTCAACACGTATTGGCGCAAGCAATATGATAGTTTGAGCTTTTGTCGAGACAAGAAGAGAGGCCATGGGAGGAGTTACTCTCCCTATAGAAATCAGGCCATTTACCTTCGACATCCTATTCCAACTTATGGAGGTAGACGCAGCCTACACAATGTTGCTGGGCAGACCATGGATTCATGACGCTAAGGCAATCCCTTCCATCCTCCACCAGAAAATAAAGTTACTCAAAGAAGGAAGGATTGTCACTATCAAAGGAGAGAAGAGTATGTTGATCAGCCACCCATCTCCCATTCCATTCATTGACAGTGTTGAAGAGGCTCTAGAGTCCTCATTTCAAGGGTTAGAGCTGGAAGAGGGGTCCAAAGAGACTTTCCAAATCAACAGCGTGGCCGTGAAGATTATGGCCAAACAAGGGTACCAACAGGGACGAGGGTTGGGCCCTACATTGACTGGGATGCCCATATGCATTGAGCATAAGGAACAAGAAGCCCAATTTGGGATAGGCTATATTGGGACAAGACACAACAGGGACAGCAAAAAGAGACACCTACACCTAATCCAACTGTTTGTGCCGGCCAAAGCAGCAAAAGATGATAGCCAAATCTTTGCAATCAATGATAAAGAAGCTGACGGCAAGGACCTCCTCATACGCTCTTTGCCTCACCAATGTCTTGGGGTAAGATTTAACTCATAACATACTTACCTTTTTCTTACCATAGGCTTGAAGTGGGTCTCTATCTCCATCGTTTGTTGCACACAAGTTCCTAGTCAAGAGGTCTTTTAGGCTTGTAACATTGCTGATGGAGGCCAAATATTTTTGTCCTGTTTAGAAAGAAAGTAATTGCAAATCCAAGTGTACTTTAGAAATTCCCAAGTGTTGCCCTATATAAGTATAATTCCAACCTTCAACCTTTTATTGAGAATCTTTGGGCTTTAGATGCTTTTCTTGATTTTTCTTTACTCTTGTTTTTCTTTGCATCAAGCTTTTCTCTCTCTTTATATACATATATATATATATATATATATTTTTTCTTTTTCATAAGTCCCTTTGGGACCTATTAGATTCTCTACTAATTCAAACACTAAGGGAGGTTAGAATTTAAATAAATGGCAACACCTTGGTTCTTTTTCCTTACCCATGGACTTACCTATTTAGGCTCAAAGAAGGTGACTAGGGATAAATTTGTTTGGGCTACTGTTTGGGCATAGAATTACATAAAGAACTACCTTTCATCCTAGGTCCTTGTGTGCTAGTACAACCTCAATTAAGACCCACTGCAAGTTCTAGAAGAAAACAAGTTAAGTAGTTAAAACACTCAATAGATGTATTTGTGTAGATCAGTGTTTGGGGCTTATCCTTCCAACAAGGTTAGGTCACTCGATTGGTCTTTCAAAAATCTATCCGACTTCCTCAAGCATGTGTTAATTCGCTCAAGCAAACAAGAATATCCTACATGGTAAAAGAAAATTTCTAATTAGGTTAACACCCTTGGAGTTTCACTAAATCAAGAACTTTTTAGTTCTAAGTTTTCTATGTTCAGTTTGGAAAGTCTCATTCCAGTTCATTCATTTTTTAAAAAAATCTTTTAAGAAAAGCATATTAGTTAAATTTTCAAAAATTTTCTCACTGCTACATGATAGGTTTGATTCCTAAGATATTAATTATTTTTTGAAAAATTCACCCAATTATTTATTTTTCGGAATGAAATAATTAGCAGGACCCTGAAGTCTTAAATTTTCTACATGGAGTGTTCCCCCCCTCCCATACTTAAAACAAGCATTGTCCTCAATGCTTCAAGAACAAGAAGTTTTAAGAAGGAAGGGTACTTAACAACGCAAGGCAAATATAGCAAAAAAATAATCTTTAATTTAGAGAGAGATATTGCTATGTAAAATAATGATGGCTCAATCATATGGTTTTAAAAATTCAAAATCAAAAAGAAAATCAATTAAAAGGGAAAATTTTCAAGTAAACAAAATTATCGAATTGCAAAACTTTTAGACAAATTATTAATGGTCAGTTAATCCTCCCCCGCCCCCCACTTATTTGATAGTTAATATTTTACCCACAGTAGACCAGGTAACTGGCAGAAGAAATATTTACCTTGCCCCTCAAGGGGGTTCATGAGACTCCTTGTCTAGCTTATGGAGGTATCTTTGGAGGTGTATGACTTTGTTGTGGGCTTCGTCTCTTTTTTGTTGGAAGAGCGTTGTTATCTTTGCTAGTAGCTCCTCCTTTTTTGGTTTATTCTTTTTCAGTATTCGGGCGATCAATTCGGTTGGGTTGGTTACTCCTGTGTTTTCTATGCCAGTCTTGGTTGAGCTCCCCCACTCTTTGTCTGGTGGGTCTGGTGGTTTTTCTTTTTGCTCCTGCAATGGCGTGCTATTGTCTTTTGTTTCACGTGCTTTATTTCCTGAAACGTTAGTTGGGCCCTTGGTGGCCAAATCAACAGTTATATCATTCAGAGAGGTAGAAGTAGTGGTACCGTCTATAAGGTTTACTTCAGGGTTCTTAGGTGGTTGTGTTATTCCCTCATAGACTTTGAATTCGATTTTGTCTTCTCCAACCTCCATAGAGATCGTTCCTTCTTTCATGCCAATTATGGTGTTGGTAGTCATAAGGAAGGGACGTTCCAAAATCAGAGTGGAGTCTCGAGGTGATGACTCAATATCTAGGACATAGAAGTCTGCAAGGATCCAGAGCCCTTTGACTTGTACCAATAAGTTTTCTATGAGTCCTTCAGGGTGGACTAGAGACATATCAGCAAGCTGCAATACAACCGAAGTTGGTTACATATTTTTGACGAAAGATCTTGATCGACTCTATGAGTCCTTGGAGTCTTCATGGCATTGAAGGAGCATGAAGTCATGTCTAAATATATTTTAGACGAAAGACCGTGATCGACTCTCAGAAAATTTCCTGAAGTACAAGTTAAACGTGTTGTTGCATGAGTCAAACCGATCGTTCCGTGTTGTATATTTGGAAACCCAAGGGGATTTGAATCTCGAATCAGAGTCTTCATGGCGTGGAAGGAGCGTGAAGTCATGTGTACAGATGTTTTAAATGAAAGATCACCATTGGGTCTCAGAAACGTTTACAAAGTACGAGTTAAACATGTTGTAGCACAAGTCAGTCCAACCATTAGGATTGTGTTGTTTTTGGCAATCCGAGGGGATTTGATACTCGAATTGAAGTCTTTATGGCATGGAAGGAACGTGAGGTCATGTCTAAACATATTTTGGACGAAAGATCACGATCGGATCTCAGAAATGTTCACGAAGTACGAGTTAAATGTGTTGTTGCGCAAGTGAGGCAAACTGATTGGTTCGCGTTGTTTCTAGGAATCTGAGTGGATTAGTTGCTCGAATTGGATTCTTCAGGGCATGGATGGAGCGTGATGTCTTGTTTAAACATATTTTGGATGAAAGATCACGATCGAATCTTAGAAAAGTTCACGAAATAGGAGTTAAACGTGTTGTTGCACAAAGTGAGTGAAACGGATTGGTTTGTGTTGTATTTGGGAATCCAAGTGGATTTGATGCTCGAATTGGAGTCTTTATGGCATGGAAGGAGCATGAACTCTTGTCTTAACATATTTTGGACGAAAGGTCATGATCGAATGTCAGAAAATTTCACGAAGTACAAATTAAACGTGTTGTTGTGCAAGTGAGTCAAACAGATTGGTTCGCATTGAATATTTTGAAATCCGATGGGATTTGATTCTCGAATTGGAGTCTTGATGGCATGGAAGGAGTGTGAAGTCGTGTCTAAACATATTTCAAATGAAAGATCGCGATTAATATATTAGAAACGGTCACGAAGTAAGAGTTAAACGTGTTGTTGCGCAAGGGAGTTAATTCGATTAATTCGCGTTGTATTTGGGAATCCAAGGGACTTTACGCTTGAATTGGAGTCTTCATGGCATGGAATAAGCGTCAAATCATGTCTAAACATATTTTGGAAGGAAGATTAGCATCGGATCTCAGAAACGTTCATGAAGTACGTGTTAAATGTGTTGTTGGGCAAGGAGTCAAACCAATCGGTTCGCGTTGTATTTGGGAATCCGAATCAATTTGATGCTCAAATTGGAGTCTTGATGGCATGGAATGAGCATGAAGTCATGTTGAAACATATTTTGGACAAAGGATTGCAATCTGATCTCATAAATGTTCACGAAGTATGAGTTAAATGTGTTCTTGAGCACGTGAGTCAAACCGATCGATTTGCGTTGTATTTGGGAATCCGAGGGAGTTCGATGCTCGAATTGGAGTCTTCACATCATGAAATGAGTGTGAAGTCTAGTCTAAACAGAAACATTCATGAAGTACGAGTTAAACGTGTTGTTGCGCAAGTGAATCAATCCGATCGGTTTGCATTGTAATTGGGAATTTGAGGGGATTTGATGCTCCAATTGGAGTCTTCATGGCCTGGAAGAAGTGTAAAATCATGTCTGAAGATATTTTGGACGAAAGGTCGCGATCGGATCTTAGAAAAGTTCACGAAGTAAGAGTTAAACGTGTTCCTGTACATGTGAGTAAAACCGATCGGTCCGCGTTGTATTTGGGAATCCAAGGAAATTTGATGCTCGAATTGGAGTCTTCATGGCATGGAAGGAGCCTGAGGTCATGTCTAAACATATTTTGCACCAAAGATCGCGATTGGATCTCAAAAAAGTTCATGATGTAAGAGTTAAACATGTTGTTGCGCATGTGAGTCAAACCGATCAGTTTGCGTTGTATTTGGGAATCCGAAGGAATTTGATGCTCAAACTGGAGGCTTCTCAGCATAGAAGGAGTGTGAAATCATGTCTAAACATATTTTGGACGAAAGATCGTGATCGGATCTCAGAAAATTTCACGAAGAGTTAAACGTGTTCTTGAGCAAGTGAGTCAAGCCGATTGGTTTGCGTTGTATTCTAGAATCTGAGGGGATTTCATGCTTGAATTGGAGTCTTCATGGCTTGCAAGGTGCGTGAAGTCATGTCCAAACATATTTTGGACAAAAGATCGCAATCGGATCTTAGAAAGGTTCATGAAGTACGAGTTAAACCTGTTGTTGCGCAAGTGAGTCAAACAGATTGGTTTGCGTTGTATTGTAGAATCTGAATGAATTTGATGCTGGAATTGGAGTTTTGATTGCGTGGAAGGAGCGTGGAGTCACATCTAAACAAATTTTTGCCAAAGGATTGCGATCGGATCTTAGAAAGAATCACGAAGTACGAGTTAAACGTGTTCCTGAGCAAGTGAGTCAAACTGATTGGTTTGCATTGTATTTAGGAATTTGAGGGGATTTGCTGCTCGAATTGGAGTCTTGATGGCATAGAAGGAGCGTGAAGTCATGTCTAAACATTTTTTCGATAAAAGATCGGAATTGAATCTCAAAAACATTCACGAAGTACGAGTTAAATGTGTTGTTGCGCAAGTAAGTCAAACCTATCAGTTCACATATTTTGGATGAGAGACCGTGATCGAATCTTAAACACGTTCACGAAGTACGAGTTAACCGTGTTGCGCAAATGAGTCAAACCGATTGGTTCGCATTGTATTTGCGAATCTGAGTGGATTTGATGCTCGAATTGGAGTCCTCATGGCCTGGAAGGAGTGTGAAGTCATGTATATACATATTTTGGACGAAAGATTACGGTAAGATCTCAGAAACATTAACGCCATACGAGTTAAATGTGTTGTTGCACAAGTGAGTCAAACCGATCGGTTTTCATTGTAGTTGGGAATCCGAATAGATTTGATGCACAAATTGGAGTCTTGACGGCATGGAAGGTGCGTGAAGTCTTGTCTAAAAATATTTCAAATGAAAGATCGCGATTAGATCTCAGGAACGTTCACGAAGTACGAGTTAATCGTGTTGTTGCACAAGTGAGTCAAATCGATCGGTTCACATTGTATTTAGGAATTCGTGTGGATTTGATGCTCCAATTGGAGTCCTCATGGCGTGGAAGGAGTGTGAAGTCATGTATATACATATTTTTGACGAAAGATTTCGATCAAATCTCATAAACGTTCATTACGTACGAGTTATGCGTGTTGTTGCGCAAGCTAGTCAAACGCATCGGTTTGTGATGTATTTGGGAATCCGAATGAATTTGATGCTCGAATTGGAGTCTTGACGGCATGGAAGGTGCGTAACGTGCGTCAAGTCTTGTCTAAACATATTTCAAATCAATGATCGCGATCAAATCTCAGAGACGTTCACGAAGTATGAGTTAAACGTGTTGTTGCGCAAGTAAGTCAAACAGATTGGTTCGCTTTGTATTTAGGAATTCGAGTCGATTAGTTGCTCGAATTGGATTCTTCAGGGCGTGGAGGGAGCGTGAAGTAATGTTTAAACATATTTTGGATAAAAGATCGCGATCAAATCTTAGAAAAGTTCACGAAATAGGAGTTAAACGTGTTGTTGCATGAAGTGAGTCAAACCGATTGGTTTGCATTGTATTTGGGAATCCGAGTGGATTTGATGCTCGAATTGGAGTCTTCATGGCATGGAAGGAGTGTTAACTCATGTCTTAACATATTTTAGACGAAAGCTCGTGATCAAATCTCAAAAAATTTCACGAAGTACAAGTTAAATGTGTTGTTGCACAAGTGAGTCAAACAGATTGGTTCGCATTGTATATTTGGAAATGCGAGGGGATTTGATTCTCGAATAGGAGTCTTGATGGCACGAAAGGAGCATGATGTCGTGTCTAAACATATTTCAATTGAAAGACCGCGATTTATATATTAGAAACATTCACGAAGTAAGAGTTAAATGTGTTCTTGAGCAAGTGAGTCAAACCAATCGTTTTGCGTTGTATTTTGGAGTCCAAAGGAATTTGATGCTCAAATTGGAGTCTTCATGGCTTGCAAGGAGCGTGAAGTCATGTCTAAACATATTTTGGACAAAAGATTGCAATCGGATCTTAGAAACGTTTATGAAGTACGAGTTAAACGTGTTGTTGCGCAAGTGAGTGAAACAGATTGGTTCACGTTGTATTTCGGAATCTTAATGAATTTGATGCTGGAATTGTAGTTTTGATTGCATGGAAGGACCATGAAGTCACATCTGAACATATTTTGGCTGAAGAATTGCGATCAGATCTCAAAGACATTCACGAAGTACGAGTTACACATGTTCTTGAGCAAGTGAGTCAAACTGATCGGTTTGCGTTGTATTTGAGAATCCGAGGGGATTTGCTGCTCAAATTGAATCTTGAAGGCATGGAAGGAGCGTGAAGTCATGTATAAACATATTTTTGACAAAATATCGCAATCAGATCTCAAAAACGTTCACGAAGTATGCGTTAAACATGTTGTTGCGCAAGTGAGTCAAACAGATCTGTTCGCATTGTAATTCAGAATCTGAATGGATTTAATGCTCGAATTGGAGTTTTGATCGCATGGAAGGAGTGTGAATTCATATTTAAACATATTTTGGATGAAGGATTGCGATTAGATCTGAGAAACGTTCATGAAGTACCCGTTAAACGTGTTCATGAGCATGTGAGTCAAACCGACCGATTTGCATTGTATTTGGGAATACAAATGGATTTGATGCTCGAATTGGACTCTTGATGGCATGGAAAGAGCATGAAGTCATGTCTAAACATATTTTGGACAAAGGATTGCAATGGTATCTCATAAAAGTTCATGGAGTACGAGTTAAAATTGTTCAGGCGCAAGTGATTCAAATCGACCAGTTTGTGTTGTATTTGAGAATCGGAGGGGATTGAGGCTCAAGTTGGAGTCTTCATGGCATGGTAGGATCGTGACGTCATGTCTAAACATATTTTGGATGAAAGATCGCGATCAGATCTCAGAAAAGTTCACTAAGTAAGAGTTAAACGTGATGTTGCACATGTGAGTCAAACCGATCTGTTCGCGTTGTATTTGGGAATCCGATAGGATTTGATGCTCGAATTGAAGTCTTCATAGCATAGAAGGAGTGCGAAATCATGCCTAAACATATTTTGGATGAAAGATTGCGATAAGATGTCTTTAGGGTTTAGGTTTTGGGGGTTAAGGGTTTGAGGTTTATGGTTTAGGGTTTAGCATTAGGGTTTGGGGTTTAAGGTTAGGGTTTAGGGTTTAGAGTTTGGGGTTTATGGTTTGGTGTTTAGGGTTTAGTGATTCGGGTTTAGGGTTAAGGGTTTGGGGTTTATCTTTTACGGTTTTTGGTTTGGGGTTTAGGGTTTAGGTTTTGGGAGTTATGGTTTGGGGTTTAGGGTTTGGGGTTTAGGGTTTAGCAATTAGGGATTAGGGTTAGGGTTTAAGGTTTAGGGTTAAGGTTTAGGGTTTAGGATATAGGGTATAAGGTTTAAGGTTTGGGGTTTAGGGTTTAATGTTTAGGGTTTTAGGGTTTAGGGTTAAAGGTTTAGGGTTTGGGGTTTGGGGTTAAGGGTTAGGGGTTATGGTTTAGGGTTAGAGTATAGGGTGTAAGGTTAGGGTTTAAGGTTTAGGGTTTGGGGTTTTGAGTTTCGGCTTAAGGGTTTAGGGTTTAGGGTTTAAGGTTTAGGATTTCGGGTTTAGGGTTTGGGGTTTAGGGTTTAGGGTTTGGGGTTAAGTGTTTAGGGTATTAGGTTTATGGTTTAGGGTTTGGGGTTTGGGGTATAAGCTAAGGGTTTGGGGTTTATGGTTTGGGCTTTAGGGTTTAGGGTTTTAATGTTTAGGGTTTACGATATGGGGTTTAGGGTATAGGGTATAGGGTTTAGGGTTTAGGGTTTCGGGGTTTAGTGTTTAGAGTTTAGGATTTATGGTTTGGGGTTTGGGGTTTAGGGTTTTAGGTTTAGGGTTTAGGGTTTATGGTTTATAGTTTAGGGTTTAGGGTTCAGGGTTTAGGTTTACAGTTTAGAGTTTAGGGTTTAGGGTTTTGGTTTTGGGTTAAGGGTTTAGGGTTTATGGTTTGTGGTTTAGCATTAGAGTTTGGGGTTTAGGGGTAGGGTTTAGAGTTTAGGGTTTGGGGTTTGTTGTTTGGGGTTTAGGGTTTAGAGTTAGGTTTTAGGGTTTAGGATTTGGGGTTTATGGTTCGGGATTTAGGGTTTGGGGTTTAAGGTTTAGGGTTTAGGGTATGTGGTTAAGCATTTAGGGTTTAGGGTTTAGGGCTTAGGTTTTAGGATTTATGGTTTAGCGATTACGGATTAGGGTTTAGGGTTTAGGGTATAGGGTTTCGACGTTTAGGGATTAGGCTTTAGGATTTAGTGCTTGGGATTAGGATTTAGGGTTTGGGTTTGAGGTTAAGGGTTTAGGGTTTAGGATTTAGGGTTTTGGCATTTAGTGTTAGGGTTTAGAGTTTAGGGTTTTAGGGTTTAGGGCTTAAGGGTTTGGAGTTGGGTTTTAGAGTTTAGGGTTTTGGGTTTGGGGTTAATGGTTTGGTGTTTAGTGTATAGGGTTTGGGGTTTATGGTTCAGGTTTTGGGGTTTGGGGTGTAGGGTTAGGGTTTTGCGGTTTAGGGTTAGGTTTAGGGTTTTACGGTTTAGGGTTTTTGATTTGGGGTTTATGGCTAGGGGTTTAGGGTTTAAGGTTTACGATTCGGGATTTAGGGTTTACAGTATAGGGTTTAGGGTTCAGGGTTTCGGGATTTAGGGTTTAGGGTTTAAGGATTATGGTTTAGGGTTTAGGGTTTAGGGTTTTGGGTTTAGGGTTTGGGGTTTAGGATTAGGGTTTGAGGTTTTGGTTAGGGTTTGGGGTGTAGGGTTACTCGTTTAGGGCTTAGGGTTAAGGGTTTCGGGTTTAAGGTTTAGGGTTTCGGGTTTTGGGTTTGGAGTTTAGGGTTTGGGGTTTAACATTTCGGTATTAGGGTTTAGGGTTTAAGGTTTAGGGTTTATGGTTTAGGGATTCTGGTTTTATGGTTTCGGGTTTAGGGTTTGGGGTTAAGGATTTTAGGGTTTAGGGTTTAGGGTTTAGGGTTTAAGGTTTTGTGATTGGGGTTAAGGGTTGGGGATTTATGGTTTAAGGTTTAGAGCTTAGTGTTTACGATTTAGGGTTTAGGGTTTGGTGTTTAGTTTTTAGGGTTTGGTGTTTAGTTTTTAGGGTTTGGGGTTAAGGGTTTAGGATTAGGGGTTTGGAGTTTAGGGTTTAGGGTTTAGCATTTAGGTATTAGAGTTTAGGGTTTAAAGTTTAGGGTTTAAGGGTTTAGGGTTTAGGGTTCACGATTTGGGGTTTAGGGTATTAGGGTTTGGGGTTTAGGGTTTGGTGCTTCGTGTTTACGGTTTGGGGTTTATTGTTTGATGGTTTAGGGTTAAGGGTTAAGGGTTATGGTTTAGGGTTTTAGGGTTTAGGGTTCATGATTTGGGGTTTAGGGTATAGGATTTTGGGGTTTAGGGTATAGGATTTTGGGGTTTAGGGTTTAGGATTTAGGGTTTACGGTTTGTGATTTGGGATTTAGCATTAGGGTTTGGGGTTTAGGGTTTACGATTTGCGGTTTAGGGTTTAGGGTATAGGCTTTGGGGTTTGGGGTTAAGGGTTTAGGGTTTGCATTTCCGGGTTTAGGGTTTAGGGTTTAATGTTTAGGGTTCGGGGTTATGCATTTAGGGTTTACAATTTAGGGTTTGGGGTTTAGCGTTAGGGTTTAGAGTTTAGGGTTAGGGTTTAGAGTTTAGTGTTTAGGGTTTATGGTTTGGGGTTTAGGGTTTAGGGTTTAGGTTTTTGGGTTTATGGTTTGGGGTTTAGGGTTTAGGGATTAGGGTTTAGGGTTTAGGGTTTATGGTTTAGGGTTTAGGGTTTAGCGTTTAGGGTTTAGGGTTTAGGGTTTTAGGGTTTTAGGGTTTATGGTTTAGGGTTTCGGGGTCTATGGGGGTTTAGGGTTTATGGTTTGGGGTTTCGAGTTTAGGGTTTAGGGTTTAGGGTTTAGGATATTAAGGTTTAGAATATAGGGTTTAGGGTTCAGCGTTTAGGCTTTTAGGGTTTAGGGTTTGGGGTTTAGGGTGTAGGGTTTCAGAGTTTAGGGTTTAGGGTTTTGGGTTTGATTGAGGGTTTTAGGGTTAAGGGTTTAGGGTTTAGGCTTTGGGGTTTATGGTTTAGGGTTTAGGGTTTACAGTTTAGGGTTTACCGTTTCGGGTTTATTTTTAGGGTTTAGGGTTTACAGTTAGGGTGTGGGGTTTATGGTTTGGGGTTTAGTGTTTAGGGTTTAGGGTTTAGGGTTTGGCATTTAGGGTTTTGAGTTTGGGGTTTACGGTTAAGAGTTTAGGGTGTACGGTATAGGGTTTAGGGTTATGAATTTAGGGTGTAGGGTATGGGGTTTAGGTTTTATGGTTTATGGTTTTGGGTTTACGATTTTGGGTTTAGTGTTTAGGGTTTGGGGTTTAGGGTTTAGTTTTTATGGTTTTGAGGTTTAGGGTTTGGGGTTTATGGTTTATGGTTTGGGGTTTATGGTTTAGGGTTTAGCATTAGGATTTAGGGTTTAGGGTTTGGGGGTTATGGTTTAGGGTTTAGGGTTTTGGTTTGGGGTTAAGGGTTTAGGGTTTGTAGTTTAGTGTTTGTGGTTTGGGATTTAGCGTTAGCGTTTGGGGTTTAGGGTTTAGGGTTTAGGGTTTAGGGTTTGGGGTTTATTGTTTAGGATTTGGGATTTAGGATTTAAGGTTTGGGGTTTGGGGTTTAGGGTTTAGGGTTTAGGGTTTAGGGTTTAGGGTTTGGGGTTTCAAGTTTAGGGTTTAGGGTTTTGGTTTGGAGTTTAGGGTTTGGGGTTTATGGTTTAGGGTTGAGCATTAGTGTTTAGGGTATGGGGTTAAGGGTTTTGGGGTTTAGGGTTTAAGGTTTAGCGATTACATATTAGGTTTAGGGTTTAGGGTTTACGGTTTAGGGTTTTAGGGTTTGAGGTTTATCGTTTAGAGTTTATGGTGCAGGGTTTAAGGTTTAATGTTTAGGGTTTAGGGTTTTGGTTTGGGGTTAAGGGTTTGGGGTTTATGGTTTAGGGTTTAGCGTTAGGTTTTGGGGTTTAGGGTTAGGGTTTAGAGTTTAGGGTTTGGGCTTTGTTATTTGGGGTTTAGGGTTTAGGGTTTGGGGTGGAGGGTTTGGGGTTTATGTTTCGCTGTTTTGGGTTTTGGGTTTTGGGTTAGGGTTTAGGGTTTAAGGTTTCGGGTTGATGGTTTGGGATTTAGGGTTTGGAGTTTAAGGTTTAGGGTTTGGGGTTTGGGGTTTAGGGTTTAGCGATTACATATTAGGGTTAGGGTTTACGGTTTTAAGGTTTGGGGTTTATGGTTTAGGGTTCAGGGTTCAGGGTTCAGGGTTTAGTGTTTTGGTTTGGGGTTAAGGGTTTGGGGTTTAAGGTTAGGATTTAGAGTTTAGTGTTTGAGGTTTACGATTTAGGGTTTAGGGTTTGGGGTGGAGGGTTTAGGGTTATGGTTCACGGTTTTGGGTTTGGGGTTTTGGGTTAGGCTTTAGCGTTTAAGGTTTGGGGTTTATGGTTTGGGATTTAGGGTTTGGGGTTTAAGGTTTAGTGTTTCGAGTTTAGGGTTTAGGGTTTAGCGATTACGTATTAGGGTTAGGGTTTAGGGTTTACGGTTTACAGTTTTAGGGTTTGGGGTTTAGGGTATAGGGTTTAAGGTTTGGGGTTTGGCGTTTAGGGTTTTGGGGTTTGAGGTTTATGGTTTAGGGTTTGGGTTTATGGTTTAGGGTTTGGGATTTGGGCTTAAGGGTTGCGTGTTTATGGTTTAGGGTTAGGGTTTAAGGTTTGGGGTTTTGAGTATAGAGTTTAGGGTTTGGGGTTTGGGTTTCAGGGTTTAGGGTTTGGGGTTTGGGGTTAAGTGTTTAGGGTATAGGCTTTATGGTTTAGGGTTTAGGGTTTAGGGTTTAGGGTTTGGGGTTTATGGTTTATGGTTTAGGGTTTTAGGGTTTGGGGTTTAGGGTTTAGGGCTTAGGGCTTAGGGTTTAGGGTTTAAGGTCTAGGTTTAGGATTTGGGGTTTGGTGTTTAGGGTTTAGGGTTTAGGGTTTAGGGTTTTTGGGTTTAGGGCTTAGGGTTTAGGGTTTAGTGTTTCGGTTTGGGGTTTCGGATTTAGGGTCTAGGATATATGGTTTGGGGTTTGGGGTTAGGGTATAGGGTATAGGGTATATGGTTTAGGGTATAAGGTTAGGGTTTGGAGTTTAGGGTTTTAGGTTTATGATTTAGGGTTTAGAGTCTAGGATTTAGGTCTTAGGGTATACGGTATAGGGTTTAGGGTTTGGAGTTTGGGGTTTATGGTTAAGGGTTTTGGGCTTGGTGTTTAGGATTACGGATGGGGTTTAGGGTTTGGGTTTGGGGGTTAGGGTTTGGCATTTATTTTTTGGGGTTTAGGGTTTCAAGTTTGGGGTTTAGGGTTTACGGTTTCAGCATTTAGGGTTTAGGGTTTATGGTTTAAGGTTTTGGGTTTAGGGTATGGAGTTTTGGGTTAGGGTTTGGGGTTTAGGGTTTATGGTTTTAGGTTTAGGGTTTTGGGTTTAGTGTTTAGGGTTTAGCATTTAGGGTTTAGGGTTTGGGGTTTAGGGTTAACAGTTTGGGGTTTATGGTTTAGGGTTTTGGGTTTTGGGTTTGGGGCTTCGCATTAGGATTTGGGGTTTAGGGTTTAGGGCATAGGGTTAGGGTTTCGGCGTTTAGGGTTTAGGGTTTGGGGTTTATAGTTTAAGGTTTTGGATTTTGGGTTTTGGGTTTAGGGTTCTGGGTTTAGGGTATGTGGTTTTGGGTTAGTGTTTGGGGTTTAGGGTTTACCGTTTAGGGTTTACGGTTTATGATTTTGGGTTTACGGCTTATGGTTTTGGGTTTGGGGCTTCGCATTAGGGTTTGGGGTATAGGGTTTATGGTTTGGGGTTTGGGGTTTGAGGTTTAGGATTTAGGGTTTAGGGTTTGGGTTTAAGGGGTTGGGATTTAGGGTTTGGGGTTTAGAGTGTAGGATTTGCGGTTAAGCGTTTCAGCATTTAGGGTTTACGGTTTAGGGTTTAGGGCTTAGAGTTTAAGGTATGGGTTAAGGGTTTGGGGTTTAGGGTCTACGGTTTTGAGTTTAGGATTTGGGGTTTGGGGTTTAGGGTATAGGGTTTAGAGTTTAGGTTTTTGGGTTTAGGGTTTAGGGTTTTAAGGTTTAGGGTTTAGGGTTTAGGGTTTAGGGTTTCGGGGTTTACAGTTTACAATTTAGGTTTAGGGTTTTTGGGTTTGGGGTTTAGGGTTAGGGTTTGGGGTTACGGTTTGAGGTTTAGTGTTTAGGGTTTCGTTTTTATGGTTAGGGTTTGGGGTTTAGTGTTAGGGTGTATGGTTTAGGGTTTGTGGTTTAGGGTTTAGGGTTTGGGGTTTTTTGTTAGGGTGTATGGTTTAGGGTTTGGGGTTTAGGATTTCGGCATTTCGGGTTTAAGGTTTAGGGTTTTAGGGGTTAAGGCTTAGAGCTTAGGGTCTAGGGTTTAGGGTTTGGGTTTAGGGTTTAGGACTTGGGGTTTAGGGTTAGGGTTTATGGTTTAGTGTTTTGGGTTTAGGGTTTAGGGTTTGAGGCTTCGGGTAGGGTTTGGGGTTTGGGGTTTAGGGTTTACGATTTAGGGTTTGGGGTTTGGGGTTTATGGTTTAGGGTTTAGGGTTAGGGTTTGGGGTTTATGGTGTGGAGTTTATGGTTTAGGGTTTAGAGTTTTATGGTTTAGGGTTAGTGGTTTAAGGTTTAGGGTTTCGAGGTTTAGGGTTTACGATTTAGGTTAAGGGTTTTGGGTTAAGGGTTTGGGGTTTAAGGTTTGGGGTTTATGGTTCGAGGTTTAGGGTTTGGGGTGTAGGATTTGGGGTTTGGGGTTTATGGTTTGGGGTTTAGGGTTTATTGTATGGGGTTTAGGTTTTATTGTTTAGGGTTTGGGGTTGGGGTTAGGGTTTGGGGTTTAGGGTTAGGGTTTGGAGTTTATGGTTTGGGGTTTAGGGGTTAGGGTTTAGAGCTTAGGGTTTAGGGTTTAGGGTTGACGGTAGAGTTTATTGTTTAGGGCTTGGGATTTGGGTTTATGGTTTATGGTTTAGGGTTTTTGGATTAGGGTTAGGGTTTGGCATTTAGGGATTAGGGTTTTGGTTCAGGGTTTGGGGTTTAGGGTTTGGGGTGTGGGGTTTAGGGTTTGGGGTTTAGGGTTTACAGTTTAGGCTTTAGGCTTTAGGGTTTAAGGTTTAGGGTTTAGGGTTTAGGGTTTAGTGTTTCGGCATTTAGGGTTTGGGGTTTATGGTTTAAGGTTTTGGGTTTGTGGTATGGGGTTTTGGGTTAGGGTTTTGGGTTTAGGGTTTTGGGTTTAGGGTTTTGGGTTTAGGGGTTAAGGTTTGCAGTTTGGCGTTAAGGGTTTACAGTTTATGTTTCATGGTTTGCGGTTTGGGGCTTCGGGTTAGGGTTTGGGGATTAGGCTTTAGGGTTTATTATTTAGGGTTTGGGGTTTGGGATTTAAGGTTTAGGGTTTGAGGTTTGGGATTAAGGGTTTAGGGTTTAGGGTATGGGGTTTAGGGTTTAGCATTTAAGTTTTAGGGTTTTGGCATTTAGGGTTTAGGGTTTTAGGTTTTAGGGTTTAGGGTTTAAGGTTTGGGTTTAGGGTTAGGGTTTGGGGTTTAGGGTCTATGGTTTATGGATTGGGGTTTATGGTTTAGGGTTTAGGGTTTAGGGTTTGAGGTAAGGGTTTGGGGTTTAGGGTTTAAGGTTTAAAGTTTAGGGTTTAGGGTTTAGGGTGAAGGGTTTGGGGTTTAGTGTTTCGGCGTTTAGGGTTTAAGGTTTGGGGTTTGTGGTTTAAGGTTTAGGGTTTAGGGTTTTGGGTTTAGGGTTTAGCGATTAGGGTTTAGGGTTTAAGGTTTGGGGTTTGGTGTTAAGGGTATGGGGTTTGGGGTTTATCGTTTCGGGTTTTGGGTTTGGGGCTTCAGGTTACGGTTTGTGGTTTAGGATTTATGGTTTGGGGTTTGGAGTTTGGGATTTAGGGTTTAGGGTATTAGGGTCTGGGATTAAGCGTTTGGGGTTTAAGGTTTAAGGTTTAGGGTTTGGGGTCTAAGGTTTGGGGTTTCAGGATTTATGGATTAAGGTTTAGGGTTTAGGGATTATAGTTTTAGGGTTTAGGGCTTAGGGCTTAGGGTTTAAGGTTTATGGTTTGGGTTTGGGGTTTAGGGTTTAGGGTCAGGGTTTGTGGTGTATGGTTTGGGGTTCATGGTTTAGGGTTTGGGGTTTAGGTTTTCGGGTTAAGGTTTTGAGTTTCGGGTTTAGGGTTTGGGGTTTAGGGTTAAGGGTTTGGGGTTTCGTGTTTAGGGTTTAATGTTTAGGGTTTATGGATTATGGTTTTGGGGTTTAGGGTTTGGGGTTAAAGGTTTAGGGTTTAGGGTTTAGGGTTAAGGGTTTAGGGTTAGGGTTTGCAGTTTAGGGTTTGGGGTTTATTGTTTAGTGTTTAGGGGTTAGGGTTTAAGGTTTAGGGTTTAGGGTTTAGGGTTTAGGATATGGGGTTTATGGTTTTTGGTTATGGGTTTGGCATTTAGGGTTAGGGTTCGGGGTTTAGGGTTTGGGGTTTGGGTTTGGTGTTAAGGGTTTGGTGATTAGGGTTTATGGTTTCAGGTTTAGGGTTTATGGCTTAGTGATTTGGCGTTTAGGGTTTTAGGGTTTAGGGCTTAGGGTTTACGGTTTAGGATTTGGGGTTTATGGTTTAGGATTTGAGGGTTGAGGGCTTAGAGTTTAGGGTTTGGGTTTGGCATTTATGATTTAGGGTTTACGGTTTATGATTTAGGGTTTGGGGTTTGTGGTTAAGGGTTTGGGGTTTATGGTTTAGGATTGAGTGTATAGGGTTTGTGTTTTGGGTTTTGGGTTTAGGGTTTAGGGTTTAGGATTTAGGGTTTGGGGTTTGGGGTTTAGGGATAGGGTTTGGACTTTAGCGATTACGGTTTATAGTTTGAGGTTTAGGGTTTAGGGTTTAAGGTTTAGGGTTTAGGGTTTAGGGATTAGGGTTTAGGTTTTAGGGTTTTAGGGTTTAGGTTTTAGGGTTTAGGGCTTGGGGTTTAGGGTTTAGTGTTTAGGGTTTAGGGTTTGGGCTTTATGATTTAGGCTTTATGGTTTATGGTTTAGGGTTTTAGGGTTAGGGTTTAGGGTTTAGGGTTTGGGGTTTAGGGTTTAGCATTTTGGCATTTAGGGATTAGGGTTTAGGGTATAGGGTTTGGGATTTATGGTTTAAGGTTTTGGGTTTAGGGTATGGGGTTTTGGGTTAGAGTTTGGGGTTTAGGGTTTAGGGTTTTGGATTCCAAGTTTAGCGTTTGGGGTTTAGGGTTTAAGGTTTGGGGTTTAGGGTTTAGGATTTGGGGATTCGGGTTAGGGTTTGGGGATTAGGGTTTATGGTTTGGGGTTTAGGTTTTCGGCATTTAGGGTTTAGGTTTTATGTTTTTAGGATTTAGGGCTTAGGGTTTAGGGTTTAGGGTTTGGGTTTCGGGTTTAGGGTTTAGAGCTTACGGTTTAGGGTATAGGGTTTGGGGTTTAGGGTTTTGGGATTATGATTTTGGGATTTAGGGTTTTGGGTATGAAATTTAGGTTTAGGGTTTGGGGTATATTGTTTAGGGTTAAGGGTTTAGTGTTTTATGGGTGAGGGTTTAGGGTTTGGCATTTAGGGTTAGGGTTTGAGGTTTTGGGTTCAGGGTTTGGGGTTTGGTGATTAGTGTTTAGGGTTTAGGGTTTGGGCTTTAGATTTTTGGCGTTTAGGGTTTAGGATTAGGATTTATGATTTTAGTGTTTAGGGCTTAGGTATTACGATTTAAGGTTTGGGTTTAGGATTTGGGGTTTAGGGTTTAGGGTTTAGGGTTTAAGGTTTAGGGTTTGGGTTTGGAGTTTAGGGTTTGGGGTTCGGGGTTTAAGGTTTCGGATTTAGGGTTAAGGGTTTATGGTTTAGAGTTTCATCGTTTAGGGTTTAGGGTTTTGCATTTATGGTTTGGGGTTTACGGTTTACGATTTAGGGTTTATGTTTAAGGGTTTGGGGTTTATGGTTTTGGATTTAGTGTATAGGGTTTAGAGTTTACGGTTCAGGGTTTAGGGTTTAGGGATTTGGGTTTTTTGATTTGGCTTTAGGGTTTAGGGTTTAGGATTGAGGGTTTGGGGTTTAGGGTATATGGTTAAGGCTTGGGGGTTTAGGGTTTGGGTTTGGGGTTTAGGGTTAGGGTTTAGACTTAAGGGTTTAGGGTTTATACTTTCAGGTTTAGTGTTTAGGGTTTAGGGTTTATGGTTTGGGATTTAGGGATTAGGGTTGGGGTTTAGGGATTATGGTTTAGGGTTTAGAGTTTTAGGGTTTAAGGTTTAGGGTTTAGGGCTTGGGGTTAAGGGTTTAGGGTTTAAGGTTTGGGGTTTTGGGTTTTAGGGTTTAGGGTTTAGTTTTAGGGTTTAGGGTTAGGGTTTGGGGTTTAGGGATTCTGGGTTTAGGGTTTAGGGTTTAGGGTTTTGGGGTTATGGGATTCTGGTTTAGGGTTTAGGGTTTTGTATTTGGGGTTTATGGTTAGGGTTTTGGGTTTGGGTTTGGGATTTAGGGTTTGGGCTTTATGTTTTGGGGTTAGGGTTTTGGGTTTAGCATTTAACATTTATGGTTTAGGGTTTAGGATTTAGGGTTTAGGGTTTCGGTTTTTAGGGTTTGGGGTTTATGGTTTAAGGTTTTGGGTTTAGGGTTAGGGTTTGGGGTTTAGGGTTTAGTGTTTCGCATTTAGCATTTAGGGTTTAGGGTTTATGTTTTGGGGTTTAGGGTTTATGGTTTAGGCTATGGGGCTTTGGGGCTTTGGGTTAGGGTTTGGGGTTTAATATTTAGGTTTTGTGGTTTGGGGTTTGGGGTTTAGGTTTAGGGTTTGGGGTTAAGGGTTTGAGCTTTAGGGTTTAGGGTTTAGGGTATGGATTTTAGGGTTTAGGGTTTATGGTTTAGGATTTCAGCATTTAGGGTTTAGTGTTTAGCTTTTAGGATTTGGGGTTTGCGGTTAAGGGTTTAGGGTTTATGGTTTAGGATTTAGTGTATAGGGTTTGGAGTTTAGTGTTTAGGGTTTAGGGTTTAGGGATTGGGGTTTTGAGTTTTGTGTTTAAGGTTTAGGGTTTCAGGTTTAGGGTTTAGGGGTTCAGGGTTTATGGTTTATGGTTTGGGGTTTATGGGTAGGGTTTGGGGTTTAGGGTTAGGGTTTGGACTTTAGGAATTAGGGTTTATAGTTTGAGGTTTAGGGTTTATGGTTTAGGCTTTAGGGTTTAGGATTTAGGCTTTAGGCTTTATGCCTTAGGGTTTTAGGGTTTGGGGTTTAAGGTTTGGGGTTTCGGCATTTAGGGTTTAGGGTTTGAGGTTTATGGTTTAAGGTTTGGGTTTAGGGTATGGAGTTTTGGGTTAGAGTTTGGGGTTTAGGGTTTAGGGTTTTAGGTTTAGGGTTTTGGGTTTAGGGTTTAGCATTTAGTGTTTAAGGTTTAAGGTTTTGGGTTTGGTGTTAAGGGTTTGGGGTTTATGGTTTAGGGTTTGCGGTTTGGGGCTTCGGGTTAGGGTTTGGGGATTAGGGTTTAGGGTTTATGGTTTAGGGTTTGGGGTTTGGGATTTAAGGTTTAGGGTTTGAGGTTTGGGATTAAGGGTTTGGTGTTTTGGGTTTAGAGTTTAGGGTTTAGGGTTTAGGGTTTAGGCTTTATGTTTAAGGGTTTTAGGGCTTAGGGTTTAAGGTTTAGGGTTTGGGATTTAGGGTTTAGGGTTTTGACGTTTAGGGTTTAGGGTTTAGGGTTTATGGTTTAAGCTTTTGGGTTTAGGGTATGGGGTTTGGGATTAGAGTTTTGGGTTTAAGGTTTATGGTTTGGGGTTTGGGGTTTGGGATTAAGGGTTTGGGGTTTAAGGTTTAGGGTATGCGATTTAGGGTTTAGGGTTTTATGGTTTTGGGCTTAGGGTTTAGGATTTAAGGTTTGGGTATAGGATTTGCAGTTTAGGGTCCGGGTTTGGGGTTTAGGGTTTGGGGTTTATTGTTTGGGGTTTATGGTTTAAGGTTTTGGGTTTTGGGTATGGGGTTTTTTGTTAGAGTTTGGGGTTTAGGTTTTAGGGTTTTGGGTTTAGGGTTTGGGGTTTATGTTTTAAGGTTTTGGGTTTAGGGTATGGGATTTTGCATTAGAGTTTGGGTATTAGGTTTTAGGGATTTTGGTTTAGGGTTTTGGATATAGGGTTTAGCATTTAGGGTTTAGGGTTTAAGGTTTGGGGTTTGGTGTTAAGGGTGTAGGGTTTATGGTTTGGGGTTCGGGGTTTGGGATTTAGGGTTTAGGCTTTGGGGTTTGGGATTAAGGGTTTGGGGTTTAGGGTTTAGGGTATGCAATTTAGGGTTTAGGGTTTTATGGTTTAGGGCTTAGGGTTTAGGATTTAAGGTTTGGGTTTACGGTATATAGTTTAGGGTCAGGGTTTGGGGTTTAGTGTTTGGGGTTTATTGTTTGGAGTTCAGGGTTCAGGGTTTTGGGTTTAGGGTAAGGATTTAGGGTTTGTGGTTTGGGGTTTAGGTTTCAGCTTTAAGGTTTATTGTGTAGGGTTTGGGGTTTAGTGTTTAAGGTTTAGGGTTTGGGATTTAGGGTTTAGGGTTTAGGGATTACGATTTTGGGGTTTGGGGTTTGGGGTTTGGAGTTTACGATTTACAATTTAGGGTTTGGTGTTTGTGGTTAAGGGTTTGGGGTTTATGGTTTAGGATTTAGTGTCTAGGGTTTGGAGTTTTGGGTTCAGGGTTTTGGGTTTAGGGTCTAGGGATTTGGGTTTTGTGTTTTTTGTTTAGGGTTTAGGGTTTATGATTTAGGGATTGGGGTTTGGGGTTTATGGTTTAGGGTTTGGGGTTTAGGGTTAGGGTTTGGACCTTAGGGTTTAGGGTTTATACTTTGAGGTTTAGGGTTTAGGGTTAGGGTTTGGGGTTTCGAGGTTTAGGGTTTAGGCTTAGGGTTTATGGTTTCCGGTTTAGGGTTAGTGTTTAGGATTTAGAGTTTGGGGTTTATGGTTTAGGGTTTAGGGTATAGGGTTTATGGTTTAGGGTTTTGGGGTTTAGGGCTTGGGGTTAAGGGCTTAGGGTTTAAGGTTTGGGGTTTCGGGGTTTAGGGTTTAGGGTTTCGAATTTAAGGTTTAGAGAATGGGGTTTATGGTTTGGGGTTTAGGGTTTAGGGTTTTTGTGTATAGGGTTTTGGGGTTAAGGGATTATGGTTTAGGGTTTAAGGTTTAGGGTTTAGGGTTTTGGATTTGGGATTTATGGTTAAGGTTTAGGGTTTGGGTTTGCGGTTTAGGGTTGGGGGTTTATGGTTTGGGGTTTGGGGTTTAGGATTAAGCGTTTAACGTTTAGGCTTTAGGCTTTAGGGTTTTAGGGTTTAGGGATTAGGGTTTAGGGTTTAGGGTTTCGGCATTTAGGGTTTAGGGTTTGCGGTTTATGGTTTAAGGTTTTGGGTTTGGGTATGGGGTTTTGGGTTAGGATTTGAGGTTTGAGGTTCAGGGTTTTGGGTTTAGGGTTTAGGGTTTAGGGTTTAGCGTTTAGAGTTTAGGATTTAGGGTTTAGGGTTTAAGGCTTGGGGTTTAGGGTTTAAGGTATAGGGTTTGGGGTTTGGGGTTTAAGGTTTAGGATTTATGGTTTGCGATTTAGGTTTAAGGTTTAGGGTTTGAGGTTAAGGGTTTGAGGTATAGGGTTTAGGGTTTAGTGTATATGGTATAGGGTTTAGGGTTTAGGGTTTCAGCATTTAGGATTTACGGTTTACGGTTTAGAGCTTAGGGTTTAAGGTTTGGGTTTTGGGTTTGGCGTTTAGGGTTAGGGTTTGGGTTTTATGGTTTGGGGTTCATGGTGTAGTGTTTAGGGTTTAGGGTTTAGGGTTTAGGGATTAGGGGCGTTCAGTGTTTGGGGTTTAGGATTTTGGGGTTTAAGGTTTAGGTTTCGGGTTTGGGGTTTAGAGTTTAGGCTTTATGGTTTAGACTTAGGTGTTTAGGTTTTGGGGTTTGCGGTTTGGGGTTTAGGGTTTGGATTTATGGTTTAGGGTTTAGGGATTACGGTTTAGGGTTTGGGGTTTGGGGTTTGAGGTTGAGGGTTGGGGGTTAAGGGTTTAGGGTTTATGGTTTACGGTTTAGGGCTCGGGTTTAGGGTTTAGGGTTTTGGATTTAGGGATTAGGGTTTAGGGTTTACGGTTTAGGCTATATGGTTTACGGTTTAAGTTGTAGGGTTTAGGGTTTGGGGTTAAGGGGTTGTGGTTTATGCTTTAGGGTTTTGGGTTTGGCATTTAGGGATAACGTTTGGGGTTTAGGGTTTGGGGATTATTGTTGGGGGTTTAGGGTTTGGGGTTTAGGGTTTGGGGTTTGGGGTTTACGGTTAGGGGTTTGGGGATTAGGGTTTAGGGTTTAGGGATTACGATTTGGGGTTTAGGGTTTCAGGGTTTAGGGCTTAGAGTTTAGGGTTTAAGGTTTGGATTTAAGGGTTTGGGGTTTGGGGTTTTAAGTTTAGAGGTTTATGGTTTAGGTTCTGGATTTAGGGTTCAGAGTTTAGGGTTTAGGGTTTGGGGTTTAGGGTTTAGGGTTTGGAGTTTAGGCTTTAGGGTTTGGGGATTACGATTTGGGGTTTAGGGTTTAGGGTTTGAGGTTTATGGTTTAGGGATTAGTGTTTGGGGTTAAGAGTTTTGGGTTTTGCATTTAGGGTTTAGGGTTTGAGGTTTATGGTTTGAGGTTTAGGATTTAAGGTTTAGGGTTTTAGGGGCTAGGGCTTCGGGTTTAGGGTTTGGATTTTGGGGTTTAGAGGTTAGGGTTTAGGGTTTGGGGTTTAGGATTTGCAGTTTAGGGATTATGGTTTTGGGGTTTAGGGTTTAGGGTTTAGGGTTTGGGGGTAAGGGGTTGTGGTTTAGGGTTTAGCATTTAGGGTTTGGGGTTTGGGGTTTTTGGTTTTTGGTTTAGGGTTAAGGTTTATGGTTTAGAGTTAAGGTTTAGGGTTTGGGGTTTGAAGTTTAGGGTTTAGGGTTTGGGTTACGGGGTTACAGTTTGGGGTTTAGGGTTAGGTTTTGGAGTTTAGAGTTTGGGGTTTATGGTTTGGAGTTTAGGTCTAGGGTTTAGGGTTTAGGGGTTTACCGTTTAGGGTTTGGGGTTTAGGGTTTAGGGTTCAGAGTTTAGGTATTAGGTTTAGGGCTTTGGGTCTGGGGTTTAGTATTAGGGTGTGGGGTTTGGGGTTTGGGCTTTAGGGTTTAGGATTTAGGGTTAGGGTATAGGGTCTAGGGTTTAGGGTTTAGGGTTTGGGGTTTAAGGTTTAGGGTTAGGGTTTGGGGTTTAGAGTTAGGGTTTAGGGTTTAGGGTTTGCAGTTTATTGTCTAGGGTTAAGGATTTGGGGCTTAGGGTTTACGATTTACGGTTTACGATTTATAGTTTAGGGTTTAGCATTTAGGGTTAAGGGTTTAGGATTTAGGGTTTGGGGTTTAGGGTTTGGGGTTTGGGGTCCAGGGTTTAGGATTTAGGGTTTTAGGGTTTAGAGTTTTGGTTTTAGGGTTTGTGGTTTATGGTTTAGGCATTCGAGTTTATGATTTAGGGTTTATGGTTTGGGGTTAAGGGTTAGGGTTTGGTGTTTAGGGTTTGGGGTTTCGGGTTTCGAGGTTAGGGTTAATGGTTTGCAGTTTAGTGTATAGGGTTTACCGTTAAGGAATTAGGATTTGCCGCTTAGGGTTTAGGGTTTGGGGTTTAGGGTTTAGGGTTTAGGATTTAGGGTTTACGGATTGGGGTTTATGGTTTTGGGTTTTGGGTTTTAGGTTTGGGGTTTAGGGTTTAGGGTTTAAGGTTAAGGGTTTAGGGTTTAGGGATTATGGTTTGTAGTTTAGGGTTAAGGGTTTAAGGTTTATTGTTTAGGGTTTTGGGTTTAAGGCTTAGGGTTAGGGTTTGGAGTTTAGGGTTTGGGGTTTAGGTTTGGGTTTTGGGGTTGGAATTTAGGGTTTAGGGTTTGGGGTTTGGGGTTAAAGGTTTGGGGTTTAGGGTTTAAGGTTTAGGGTTTAGGCTTCAGGGATTAGGGATTAGGGTTTACGGTTTACGGTTTGGGGTTTAGTGTTTTGTGTTTAGGGTTTTAGGGTTTAAGGTTTAGGGTTTAGGGGTTGGGGTTTAGGGTTTAGGTTTAGGATTTAGGGTTTGGAGTTTGGGGTTTGGGGTTTATAGTTTGGGGTTTAGGGTTTAGGGTTTAGGGTTTGGGATTTAGGGTTTAGGGCTTAGGGTTTAGGGTCGAGGGTTTTAGGATTTGGGTTTAGGGTTTTAGGGTTTAGGGTTTACAGTTTGGGGTTTGGGGCCTAGGTTTAAGGTTTTGGGTTTTGGGTTTTGGGTTTTGGGTTTAGGGTTTGGATTTAAGGGTTTAGGGTTTAGGGTTTGGGGTTTGGGGTTTAGGGTTAAGGGTCAAGGGTTCATTTTTAGGGTTTGGGGTTTAGAGTTAGGGTTTGGAGTTTAGGGTTTGCGGATTATGGTTTATTGTTAAGGAGTTGGGGTTGACGATTTACTGTTGACGGTTTAGCATTTGAGGTTAAGGGTTAAGGGTTTGGGGTTTGGGGTTTGGGATTTGGCATTTAGGGTTTAGGGTTTTGGGGTTTAGGGTCTAGAGGTTAGGGTTTTAGGGTTTAGGGTTTAAGGTTTAGGGTTTAAGGTTTAGGGTTTAGGGTTTAGGGGTCAGGGTTTAGGGTTTGGGTTACGATTTAGGGTTTTAAGGTTTAGGGCTTGGGGTTTAGGGTTTAGGGTTGGGGTTGGGGTTTAGGGTTTAGGGTTTGGAGTTAAGGGTTTGCGGTTTAGAGTTTGGGGTTTCTGCATAAGGGTTTGGTGTTTAGGATTTAGGATTTAGTGTTTAGGGTTTGGAGTTTAGTGTTTAGGGTTTAGGGTTTAGGGTTTTGGGTTTCGGGTTTAGGGTTTAGGGTTTAAGGTTTAGGGTTTAGGATTTAGGGTTTGGGTTTAGTGTTTATGGTTTAGGGTTTGGGTGACGGTTTGGGGTTTAGGGTTGGGGTTTGGAATTTAGGGTTTGGGGTTTCTGGTGTAACGTCCTAGTTTCTTAATTTATTTAATTTGCGGAATTCAGTTATTGAACTTATCTTTTAAAATCCTGGTCCAATTTTTGTTTCTTTTCTTTTCTTATTGGAGTATTAAAAGTCAAGTTCTATCCCAAGGATCGCTTACTCTCAGTTGATTATTTAAACCTAAGAAACTGGAAGTTACGTGTTTGTTACTCTCCCGCTCTCCCAAAATCATTTTAGCACATATACGGATTCAGATAAGGTGAGGTACTAACCTCCATGCATTTCCTAGCAGGTAAGTAAACTAGGTCTATCACATACATCCATATATATACATACATAAGTCTAATAGTTAGTGGCACGGAGGACTAAATATTTAGTTTCATAATCCCAAAATAAGTGTGACTCCTAAGTCACAGCCAAAAAGTCAACTCCTCCGCTAGCTATCCATCGAGGTGAAGTAGAAGAGGATGTTGACGGCCTTCAGTATCTGGAAGTAGCCCAAGAAAGGGACTACCAACAGCTCCACTTCTATCTCAAGTAGCAGGAGGTACCTGAACATCTGAACACACTAACGTAGTGAGATATAAAATCCCAATAACGTAGATTACCAGTTTTATAAAAATTAATTAGTGGTTCAGCTGCATTGCTAAGAATACAGAAAACTTTCTTCACAGTTATCAGATGCATACAATAATTAAGTGCAGTTCTTAACTATTTAATTTCAATAACAAGATATTTTCACACACGGATTCAGAATATACAATTATACTGAAAAAGCCTTAAACAACTAAAATACTCATTTTCTTTTGAAAGTTTGCACATTTACCATCACATGTTTTTATCAGCCATGCAAAATACTAGATCTCTCCAAGACCTGTACAACTGGCTAAACCATTACCATCATCAAAAGTAATCTAATGAAACAGAACAAAACCAACTTACGAATATAGTAAAGTCCGCCATATAAGGCATAGGAAATTACCTAACATCCCAGGGCGTCCCCTGGTGTGCGTACAAAGTTAGAACCTTAGGATCACCAGTCCCGAACTGGATTATTTCCTCACTAGTTGCTACACAGCTACGTCCCGTACGCATTCCTAGCCAGCCTAGTGTGTCCTTTTCATACAGATCATAATAATATAACATAGTTTTTCACAGGTAATGTTTATTCAGTTGTCCTTCACTTGCCTCTCCAAGGCATATTAGTTTTCACAGTTTGCCTCTCCAGGGCACATGCATTCATTCACAGATGTATGCTAAAATACTTGCCTCTCCAGGGCATGTTAGTTCACAAATGCATGCTAAATATCATTTCCAGAATTGGTGCCACACACTTAAATAGACTGCTTAAAACAAGTCAACTTTGTATTTAGTTAACTCACAGTCAAATAAAGTCAACCACAAAGTCAAATATAACTTGTGCATCAAGCAACTTACATAACTTCTCACACAGGCATTCAAATACCATGAAATTTCATCAAAAGCATCTATATCATGCATTTAATAGATTCAAATGGATTTTTGAAGAAAGAAAGTCACACTTTGACCCTCAATTTACTCAATTTTTATCAAAATCGTCCTCTTTTCAAAACAATTGAAATAAAGGCAATTCCAAACAATTTAACTTCATCCAACCACACAAATTAATCATTTAGCATCCACTACACATATCTAGAAAGTTTCCAACAGAATTCAACCAAAAATTTAGTCAAAATAAGAATCTTGGGATTCTTTCCAGTTTTTCTTCCAAAATGGTCCCTATTAAGTCTCAATTTCAATTCTGGGTTGTTTCGAGCTAAAACAAGGTTACAACAAGCTTCCCAAGACTAATATGGTTTTCTCATACACTTTCCATAAATAAAACCAGTTCAGAAGTCCCGTTTATGGAGCAAAACTCTTAACTTTGAGAAACATGTTTTAAGTGTCACAACACAGCTAGAGACCACACTGCTCTCTTCCAACCCTGTAGGTAACATTCCAGCATCACAATAAGTCAAAGAGAACATTTGGTTAACTTCAAACAACTCAGAATACCCAGTTTTCAACAAGGGTAAGAAAATAATGATTTCATTGCAATTTGGTCCCTATTATTAGTCCTTTACTATTTTGGCTTCTGTCAGGCCCTAAATTATCTTCCCTCACCAAGCTTTGGTTAATTATGACTTGCACAGCAAGTGAGTGCAGCCATATCAGTACAGAAATGTAGTTCCTGCAGTGATTTTGCCACTATTTAGTCAAATTTTCCGCTTAAGGTGTTTTGGTGTTTTAGACGCCAGCCTAAGCCCCTTTGAGCCATTTTCCTTTATGGGAATACTCCTTTGGGAGTCTGGAGAGTGGGAAAAGTTGGCCTACCCACTCAGAACCAGCGTACCCAACTTTTATAGTTGGGATTCCCACTTCCTAGTGCACTAGAGTTTCAATTAGCCTCTTATTGTACTCTAAGGTATCCTGACTTTTTCCTCTCCTTACACAGCCCGTTTTATTCCCTTACTGCCTCTTTCTTACTCAATTTCCAAGGTTAGAGGTCATTTTCAAAATTCAGGGCCTTATCTCTGTCACACAAAATCCCTTTTTCTTTATTTTTGCCATTTTCACTCCCACATAACTGAGTTTACTAAGAACCAAGTTTCTCACTATCTTTATCGCTTAGGCACACTAAAAAAAATCAAAGAATCAGAACTTGGGTTCAATTGACAGCTACTGTTACGTAATTCAGAAACAGTTGGAGCTCATCTTTACTATTTAAGCTCTTAGTTCAATTCCTAGGTTGTATTTTATCAGTTTCCAGCACTTCAAAGTATTTAGGGCTTCCATAAATAGCATATAACAATCGGGAGGTCAGAAAGTAAAGTTTCCAGTAGTTTTATAGCAAAAGAAACCCAAACAGAATCCTGAAAATGCCCACTTTTGTTTGATTAAGCTACTTAGTCAATTATTCATAATTTCTTAGGTCATTTTAGAGCTACTAAGTTGTTTAAAGACACAACAACTCATGTGATAGTACAAATATCAGAAAACAGCAAGCTCAGTAATTTACCAACAAGTTTCAAGTCAAGGCAGAAACACCATAAGTCCATTTTTTCCTATTTTGAGTTATATAACCTGTTTTAACAAATTCACTTATTGTAAATTAACATCCTTAGGACATTCAGATATTTATTAGTCACATTTTTGCAATAGGAACATGAGAGAATAGAATTACAACAAGTTGACAGCAAGCAATTTAGAATAGAACTCACGAAGAATCATTTTGTTGCAGCTTTTGAATTTGAAGTTCTTTCATTACTGAATCAGAGGTTTATCTAAGTGATTAGTTCTGATCTCTTGTGTACTATAATTCAATTATTCATTTCTAAGTCACCTTAACTTCACTCGAAACCTAGCCTACCAAAAATCACAGGAAACAGTCACATAATTCTTATACCAGAAAAATAGAGTTTTGACAATCTTAGTAGACTTTCAAGGCCATGATCAGCTGTACCACAGCCTTGGATGAAACATGCATTTGGGGTTTATTAAAGTACATTCTTTGAGCTTTCTTTTGACACCTCACACGCTGAATTTGGTTAAGAATCGGGAGAGTTATGCTCTATTGAAACAACACTGCCCAAAACAGGCCTTTAAATGGCAGCAACGAAAGAAAAGGTTATAGAGCCTTATACCATCACCATTCTTGACTCTAAGATGAAGAAGGAAGGGTAACCCTACGTTACCATGAATTTCCAAAGAAGGAAAGATGGGTTGAGCTTCTGAAATCCTTGGGCCAAGCTTGATGAAAGTGGATTTCCTTTAGTGTGTGTGGGTGATTAGAGTTTTCCGCTTTCTCCCTTGCTTCCTGCTGCTAAGCTCATGCTTCCAGCTTTTCTTCCCTGCCTCAGCTTTCTCTGAAACTCACTCTCACTTCTCTCTTGGTTTCAATCTCAATTCTCCAGTTGATGGCTCCCTCTCTCTCGGGTTCACTCTATTTATGGAGGTTTGATGGCTTGTGTGGAGGAATGATGATTTGGTGAGAGGTCCAGCTCCCAGCAGCTGTTAATTCCCATTTAGACACCTAATGGTGTGTGCTGGCAGTGGGCTAAGGGGTTGTTTGGGTGGCTTAATTGCTTATTAAGGCTCGGGTAGGACTAGTTTAAGTCTCAATTTTGGTTATTCTTCCCTGTGTGTAGTTGCCTAAAGGTATTTGCTGAACCTAAGGTCATAATTAGGTAATTAATTAGTTCTTTAAATTGGTAATTTCGGTTACCAAGCAAGAGGGTAACATTTAAGGGGTTAATTGGATGTTTAATCCTCATTTATTTCACTTTTAAATTGTGTAACTTGTCTAATTTCTTTAATTTCCTGTTAAGTCTTATGGCTGGCACTTAATAGGGCAGTTTTGACTGTCTTTGGGTGGATAAGTTGTGCTTTCTTGGGCTTTAAACAAGCTAGGGTGCCTTATTTGAAAATTTTCATTTCTATCTTTTCATCCCTGAATTTCTATTGGAGAAAATATGTCAATTCAAGACTTGTCTTGAGGTTGGGGTCCCTTATTTAAGTCTTAGGGTGTCTCTAGAGTGTCCTAGAGTATTTTTCTTGGGTCAAATAGGTCTTCTCTACTCTTTTTAACTCAATAAAACAAAAAGCGCTAAGACCAAGTTTTTCTTTCAATTTAGTCGCTAGGGTTTGGGTTAGGGTTCCTCTGGGAGCTTTTTCCTGATTTTTAGGTCTCTCTTCCTTTAAATAGGGTTTCTTATCCTATTTGCAAGCAAAATCAAACACAAGCAAGTTCAGTCAAACCCACAATAGAAAACCCGGTCAAAGTTAGGTTTTGAATTTTCAGGATGTTACAATACTCCCCTCCTAATTAGAATTTTGTCCCCAAAATTTTAAAAATATACCTGCAAACAATGCTGGATATTGTTATCTCATGTTCTCTTCGCGTTCCCAAGCCATTTCCTGTGTCGAAACATCTTGCCACAACACTTTGACTAATGGAACGGTCTTGCTCCGGAGTTGCCTGTTCTCAAACTCTAGAATCTTCACAGGGACTGAAGGGTAAGTTAAATTTTCTTTCAATTCTACTGGCTCAGTCTTGAGTACATGTGAAGGGTCAGGAATGTATTTACGGAGTTGAGAAACATGGAACACATTGTGCAGGTAAGAGAACTTTGGGGGTAGGGCTATATGATATGCCACCGGGCCAATCCTATTAAGAATCTGATAGGGACCTATGAATCGCGCATGTAATTTTCGCGGTTTTATTGATATTCCTATGCCTGTCATTGGGGTTACCTTGAGGAATACATGGTCTCCCTCATTAAACTCCAGTGGTTTCCTCCTCTAATTGGCATAATTCGCTTGCCTCTGTTGGGCAACTCTAATCCTTTCCCTAATCATACGGAGTTGTTTCGTAGTTTGGCGAACTATCTCTGGCCCTAACACTCTTTCCTCATCAACTTCCGTCCAACAAAGTGGGGACCTACACTCTCTTCCGTAGAGGGCTGCGTATGGTGCCATGCCTATACTAGAATGATAACTGTTGTTATAGGCGAATTCTACCAATGGCAAGTAGGCATCCAATGTGCACACGATCAGAGCATATCCTGGAGAGTTTGAATTGTTCTCTCTGATTGGCCATTAGTCTGAGGATGGTATGCTGCGCTAAACCTCAACTGTGTCCCTAAGGCACTCTGTAGAGCTTGCCAGAATCGCGAGGTGAATCTGGGGTCTCTATCGGACACTATGCTAGTTGGCACTCCATGAAGCCTCACTTTTTCCCTAATGTATAGTTGGGCTAATTTTCCTAAGGAAAAAGTGATCCTGATGGGTAAAAAGTGAGCAGACTTTGTGAGTCTATCCACGATTATCCAGATAGAGTCATGGTTGGAAGGGGTTCAAGGTAGTTCTACCATGAAATCCATGGTAATTTGATCCCATTTCCACTCGGGTATAGCTAAAGGTTGTAGCATTCCCGAGGGTTTCTGATGTTCTATTTTGACTTCTTGACAAGTTAGATACTTACCCACATGCTTGACTATGTCTCTCTTCATCCCTGGCCACCAAAATTTCTTTTTCAGGCCTTGGTACATCTTGGTTATACTGAGATGAATAGTATACATGCTCCTATGGGCTTCGTCTAATAACTTACTCCTCAAATCAGGGTCGCTAGGAATTACTATTCTCTCCCTGAACAATAGTATCCCGTCCTCAGCTTTGTGAAAATCTAATTGTTTTCTTAAGGCAACTAGGGTTTCATCCTTCATTTGGGCTTCCTTGATTTGAGCCTTCAGGTCGCACTCTATTCAGAACACACTCATCTCTAATTTTTCATTAGCCAATACAATATTCAAGCCCAGCTCTCTAAATTTCTCAATCATTTTCATCTCCTCAACCATCAAGTGGGCTACCTGAATTGATTTCCTACTTCAGGCATCGGCAACTACATTGGCTTTTCTTGGGTGGTAGTTAAGGTCAAAGTCATAATCTTTCATTAAATCTACCCATCTCCTCTGTCTCATGTTCAACTCATTCTGATAAAAAAGGTATTTAAGGCTCTTATGGTCACAGAAGATTGTAAACATAACTCCGTATAATAAATGTCTCCAATTTTTTATTGCAAATATTACGGCCGCTAACTCTAGGTCATGGGTAGGGAAGTTCTCTTCATTCGACTTAAGTTGTCGTGATGCATACGCTACCACTTGCTTATTTTGCATAAGCACACAGCCAAGTCCTTTCCTTGAGGCATCAGTGTATACCTAAAATGGTTGCGATAGGTCAGGTATGGTAAGCACAGGGGGTGTGGTTAACCTATCCTTCAGAGTTTGAAAGCTTGTTTCGCATTCTATTGACCATTTGAAAAGAGTGTTCTTTCGGGTCAATCTTGTCATAGGGAGGGCTATTTCAGAATTTCCCTTAATAAACCTCCTATAGTACCCAGCTAATCCCAAAAAGCTTCTATTTTTTGTCACGGTTTGAGGTCTTTCCCAGTTCCTAACGGTTTCCGTCTTACTAGGGTCTATAGCTACGCCTTGCTTATTGATCACATGCCCTAGAAACTTAACTTCTTCTAACCAAAACTCGCATTTTTCTGTCTTGGCGTATAGCTGTTTCTCTCATAGTACTTGCAATGCAGCGCAAGATGTTCTTGATGCTCTTCTTTACTATGAGAGTAAATCAGAATGTCATCAATGAACACTACGACGAATTGATCTAGGTAAGGTCGGAAAATGCGGTTCATAGAATCCATGAATACCGCAGGGGCATTGGTCAGCCCCAATGGCATCACTAGGAACTCATAGTGGCCATAACGCTTTCTGAACGCAGTCTCAGGGATATCCTCCTTCTTAACTCCAATCTGATGGTATCCTGATCTAAGGTCAATTTTTGAAAATACAGTCGCTCCTCGCAACTAATCCAACCGGTCATCTATACGTGGTAGAGGGTATTTGTTTTTTATGGTCACTTTAGTTAATTGCCTATAATCATTGCAAAGTCTAAGGCTTCCGTCCTTCTTTTTCAAAAATAGGACTGGGGCACCCCAAGGTGGAACACTAGGTCGAATAAACTCCTTGCTCAGCAAGTCATTTATTTGGGCCTTCAATTCCTGCAATTCAGGTGCGGCCATACAGTAAGGTGTGATAGATATAGGTCCCGTTCCAGGCATAAGATCTATGGAGAATTCTATTTCCGTCTCGAGAGGCAACTCAAGTATTTCATCAGGGAAAACATCACTGAAATCCCTGACTACTGGGATCAGGCTAATTCTCTCTTCTAGACTTAGAGTCCTAGGTTTTTTAACAGTTCAGGCATTTAAATAGATAACATATTTAGTAGCGCAATCTAATACAGCACGATTCTTAGGTAACCAATCCATTCTCAAGATTATGTCTATGGTGGACATATTCAAACAGATAAGGTTCGCATGAAAAAGTTTAGAATTGATAGGGATGGGGCAGTTCAAGCAAGTATGGGTAGGAATCAATCTTTTCCCAAAGGGGTAGAAACATGCAGTTCACAGAACAAGGGTTGGGTAGAGAAATTTAGGGTTTCCACACATGTTTCAGAAATGAAAGAATGGGTGGCTCCTGAGTCAAATAGAATTGTAAAATAAATGTTTTGAATCAAACCCGTTCCCTCTATGAGATCCTCAGTTTGTTCAGTGACAACCCCGTCTAGAGCAACGACTCTTCCAACAGCCGGTGTTCGATTTTCGTTCCCTACAGGTTCCTTGGCCTTGCATGCCTTGGAAAAATGCCCTGGTTTCCCGCACCGGTAGCAGGTGAAGCAGGGCTGAGTAGGGTAGTGTTCCCTATTACATTTGGCACTTCGAGGACGCTTCACTCCAGTAGGGGTAGTTCTGCTAGTACTTCCCTGGACAGACACTCAGGTTATTTTGGGGTCGTCGGTTGAATCTCTGGTTTACTGCAGCTCTATCACTCAAGTTTTTGCTAATGATGCGCCATTTGTTGACTAACTCTGCATAGTTCTTTATCTCTAGCGGAGCTACTTGGGTTTTATATTCAGGTCTAATCCGGCCTTAATTTGGGCTGCCTTCCATACCTCATCATGCCTAAACTTTAGGTAGGTGGAGAATTTGGCGAGTTCCTCAAACATAGACAAATAGTCATCAAAGCGTTTTCCCCTCTGTTTCAGTTGCAGAAATTCAATCTCCCTTTCCTTTTTAACACTCTCGGGATAGTATTTTGCTGGAAAGGTTTCCCTAAAAGTTTCCTAGGTCAAGGGGCGATTACTACCCTCGTGTAACTGTTTGGCTCCTTGCCACTAGTACTCAGCCTCACCTTGCAGTTGATAGACTGCGAAGGCTACTTTTTGTTGATCGGGGGTATGGAGTACATTGAACAGCTTTTCTAACTCCCTCAACCAATCCTCAGCTAAAACAGGGTTATAGGTACCTCTAAATACCGGAGCCCTAGCCTTCTGGAATTTAGCCCACCCCAGGTTATTCCCCTCATGGTGCCCATTATCGTGTTGATCATGGTTTGGGGTATTATGATTTCCCTGGGCCTGGCGGAGTACCTCGGTAGTTGCTGAGGCTTTGTCCCTCATTGATTGTGCCATGTTCTCAAATGCATGCATCATTTGACGAACCATGTCACTTTCAGGTTGCCTATTGTCAGAATCTCTCCTGGTATTTGCCATAGCTTTCTGCTAAACAAGAATATCACTAAGGTGATCAATCTCAATAATACTATTAAATAGAGAAAATTCTAGCAAATAGAGGAGACATGTAACAGTCTAGGGTTCCTAGCACAAACATAGACTCAGTTTACTCAAACTGTCATGACCAGTTGAGTTCATTCAATCAGTGTTCATTTTAGGCTATTCTACCTACAAAATACCTGAGTTCTAATAATTGTGCTCTCATACCATAATGTAACAACCTAGTTTCTTAACAGAATTTATTTGCGAAATTCGGTTATTTAACTTAACTTTTTAAAATCACGGTCCAATTTTGTTTCTTTTCTTTTCTTATGGGAATATCAAAAGTCAACTTCTTTCCCAAGGATCGCATACACTCAGTTGGTTATTTAAACCTAAGAAACTATAAGTTACGTGTTTGTTACTCTCGTGCTCTCCCAAAATCATTCTAACACATATACGGACATTCAGATAAGGTGAGGTATTAACCTCCATGCATTACTTAGCAGGTAAGTAAACTAGGTCTATCACATACATCCATATATATATATATACAAACTTAAGTCTAATATTTAGTGGCACCAGGCCTTATTAGTTATTTTCATAATCCCAAAATAAGTGTGACTCTTAAGTCACAGCCAAAAAGTCAGCTCCTCCGCTAGCTATCCATCAGACATCCCTTCTAGGTCCTGGGGGTGTTCATGTCCACCGAGGGGAAGAAGAAGAGGATGTTGACGGCCTTCAGAATCTCGAAGTAGCCCAAGAATGGGACTTCCAACAGCTCCACTTCTATCTCAAGTAGCACGAGGTACCTGGGCATCTGAACAAACTAACGTAGTGACATATAAAATCCAAGTAGCGTAGATTACCAGTTTCATAAAAACTAATTTGTGGATCAGCTGCATTACTAAGAATACAGAAAACTTCCTTCACAATTATCAGATGCATACAATAATTAAGTGCAGCTCTTAACTATTTAATTTGAATAACAAGATATTTCCACACATGGATTCAGAATATACAATTATACTTAAAAAGCCTTAAACAGGTAAAATACTCATTTTCTTTTGAAAGTATGCACATTTACCATCACATGTTTTTATCAGCCATGCAAAATACCAGGTCTGTCCAGGACTTGTACAATTGGCTAAACCATTACCATCATCAAAAGCAATCTAATGAAATAGGACAAAACCGACTTACCAATATAGTAAAGTCCGCCATATAAGGCACATGAAATTACCTAACATCCAAGGGCGTCCCCCGGTGTGCGCACAAAGTTAGAACCTTCGGATCACCAGTCCCGGACTGGATTATTTCCTCACCACTTGCTAGACAACTACGTCTCGGACGCATTCCTAACCAACCTAGTGTGTCATTTTCATACAGATCATAATAATATAACATAGTTTTTCACAGGTAATGTTTATTCAGTTGTCAATCACTGGCCTGTCCAGGGCATATTATTTTTCACAGTTTGCCTCTCCAGGGCACATGCATTCATTCACAGATGTATGCTAAAATACTTGCCTTTCCAGGGCATATTAGTTCACAAATGCATGCTAAATTTCAGTTCCAGAATTGGATGCCACACTATTAAATTGACTACTTAAAACAAGTCAACTTTGCATTTAGTCAACTCAAAGTCTAACAAATTCAACCACAAAGTCAAATATAACTTGTGCAGCAAGCAACTTACATAACTTCTCACACAGGCATTGAAATACCATGAAATTTCATCAAAAGTATCTACATCATGCATTTAATAGATTCAAATGCTTTTTCAAGAAAGAAAATCACACTTTGACCCTCAATTTCCTCAATTTTTATCAAAATGGTCCTCTTTTCAAAACAATTGAAATAAAGGTAATTCCATACAATTTAACTTCATCCAGCCACACAAAATAATCATTTAGCATCCACTACACACATATAGAAAGTTTCCAACAAAATTCAACCAGAAATTGAGTTAAAATAAGAATCTTGGGATTCATTCAAGTTTTTCCTTTCAAAATGGTCCCTATTGAAACTCAATTTTCAATTTTGGGTTGTTTCAAGCTAAACCAAGGTTACAGCAAGCTTCACAAGACTAAATTTGGTTTGCTGATACACTTTCCATAAATAAAAACAGTTCAGAAGTCCAGTTTATGCAGCAAAACCCTTAATTTTGAGAAAAATGTTTTAAGTGTCACAACACAACTTGAGACCACACTGGTCTCTTCCAACCTTGTAGGAAACATTCCAGCATCATAATAAGTCAAAGAGAATAGTTTGTTAACTTCAAACAACTCAGAATACCCAGTTTTCAACAAGGGTAAGAAAAGAGTGATTTCTTTGCAATTTGGTCCCTATTATTATTCCTTTTCTGTTTTGGCTTCTGTTAGGCCCAAAATTATTTTCTATCACCAGGCTATGGTCATTTATGACATGGACAGCAAGTGAGTGCAGCCATATCAGTATAGAAATGTAGTTCATGCAGTTGTTTTGCCACTATTTGGTCAATTTTTCCACTTAAGGGGTTTTGGTGTTCTAGAGGCCAATCTAAGCCCCTTTGAGCCAGTTTCCTTTCTGGGAATACTCCTTTGGGAGTCTGGAGAGTGGGAAAAGTTGGCCTACCCACTCAGAACCAGAGTACCGAACTTTTATAGTTGGAATTCCCACTTCCTAGTGCACAAGAGTTTCAATTTACCTCTTATTGTACTCTATGGTATCCTGACTTTTTCCACTCCTTACTCAGCCCTTTTTATTCCCTTACTGCCACTTTCTTACTCAATTTCCTAGGTTAGAGGTCCTTTTCAAAATTCAGATCCTTATCTCTGTCACCCTAAATCCCTTTTTCCTGACTTTTGCCATTTTCACTCACACAGAACTGAGTTTACTAAGAACAAAGTCTCTCACTCTCTTTATCACTTAGGCACACTACAAAAGTCAAAGAATCAGAACTTGGGTGCAATTGACAGCTACTGTTACCTAATTCAGAACCAGTTGGAGCTCCTCTTTACTATTTAAGCTCTTAGTTCAATTCCTAGGTTGTATTTTATCAGTTTCCAGCACTTCAAAGTATGTAGGGCTTCCATAAATAGCACATAATAGCAGGGAGGTCTGAAAGTAAAGTTTCCAGTAGTTTCACAGCAAAAGCAACCCAATCTGAATCATGAAAATGCTCACTTTGTCAATTATTCATAATTTCTTAGGTCTTTTCAGAGCTAATAAGTTGTTTAGAGACTTAGCAACTCATGTGATAGTACAAATATCAGAAAACAACAAGCTCAGCAATTTACCAGCAAGTTTCAAGTCAAGGCAGAAACACCATAGTTCCAATTTTTCCTATTTTGAGTTATATAACCTGTTTTAACAAATTCTCTTACTGTAATTTAACATCCTTAGGGCATTCAGAGATTTATTAGTCACATTTTTGCAATATGAACATGAGAGAATAGAATTACAACAAGTTGCTCGCAAGCAATTTAGAATAGCACTCATCAAGAATCAATTTGTTGCAGCTTTTGAATTTGAAGTTCTTTCATTACTGAATTAGAGGTTTATCTAAGTAATTAGTTCTGATCTCTAGTGTCCTATAATTCAATTATTCATTTCTAAGTTACCTTAACTTCACTTGAAACCTAGCCTACCAAAATTCACAGGAAACAGTCACAAAATTCTTATACCAGAAAAATAAAGTTTTGACAATCTCATTAGACTTTCAAGGCCATGATCAGCTGTACGACAGCCTTGGATAGAACCTGCATTTGGGGGTTATTAAAGTACATTTTCTCAGCTTTCTTTTGACTCCTTACACACTCAATTTGGTTAAGAATCGAGAAAGTTATGCTCTATTTTAACATCACTGCCCAACATAGGGATTTAAATGGCAACAACAAAAGAAAAGGTCATAGAGTCTTATACCAACACCATTGATGGATGCTCTTGACTCTGGGATGAAGAAGAAATGGTAACCCTACGTTACCTTGAATTTGCAGAGAAGAAAAGATAGGTTGAGCTTCTGAAATCTTTGGGCCAAGCTTGATGAAAGTGGTTTTCCTTGAATTTGTGTGGGTGACTAGAGTTTTCTGCTTTCTCCCTTGCTTCCAACTGCTAAACTCGAGCTTCCACTTTTTCTTTCCTGCCTCAGCCCTCTCTGAAACTTACTCTCACATATCTCTTGGTTTCAATCTCAATTCCCCAACTGATGCCTCCCTCTCTCTCGGCTTCACTCTATTTATGGAGGTTTGATGGCATGTGTGGAGGAATGATGATTTGTTAAGGTGTCCAGCTCCTAGCAGCTGTTAATTCCCGTTTGGACACCTAATGGTTTGTGTTGGCAGTGGGCTAAGGGGCTGTTTAGGTGGCTTAATTGCTTATTAAGTGTTGGGTAGGACTATTTTAAGTGAAGTGGGGAATGTGGCTTGTATATGGCATTGTAGCATGTTAAATTTAGGTTTCTAAGTCTCAATTTTGGTAATTCCTCCTTGTGTGTAGTTGCCTAAAGGTATTTGCTCCACCTAAGGTCATAATTAGGTAATTAATTAGTTCTTTATATTGGTAATTTCGGTTACCAAGCAAAAGGGTAACATTTAAAGGGTTAATTGGATGTTTAATCCTCATTTATTTCACTTTTAAATTGTGTAACTTGTCTAATTTCTTTAATTTCTTATTAAGTCTTATGGCTGGCATTTAATAGGGCAGTTTTGAGTGTCTTCGAGTGGCTAAATTGGGCTTTCTTGGGCTTTAAGCAAGCTAGGGTGTCTTATTTGAAAATTTTCATTTCTATCTTTTTAGTCCGTGACTTTCTACTAGAGAAAATGTGTCAATTCAGGACTTGTCTTGAGGTCGGAGTCCCTTATTGAAGTTTTAGGGTGTCACTAGAGTGTCCTAGGGTATTTTTCTTTGGTCAAATAGGTCTTCTCTACTCTTTTTAACTCAATAAAATATAGAGGGCTAAAACCATTTTTTTCTTTCAATTTAGTCCCTACGGTTTGGGTTAGGGTTCCTCTGGCGCCTTTTTCCTAATTTTTCGGTCTCTCTTCCTTTAACTAAGGTTTCTTATCCTATTTGCAAGCAAAATCAAACACGAGCAAGTTCAGTCAAACACATAACAGAAAAGTCAAACAAAAAACCCGGTCAAAGTTACGTTTTGAATTTTTAGGAAGTTACATCTGGTTTGGGGTTTAGTGTTTAGGGTTTAGGGTTTAGGGCTTAGGGATTAGGGATTAGTGTTTTAGGGTTTAGTGCTTGTGGTTTAGGGTTTAAGGTTTCGGCATTCAGGGTTTAGGGCTTAGGTTTAGGGTTTTGGGTCTGGGGTTTAGGGTTAGGGTTTGGGGTTTAGTGTTTAAGGTTTGGGGTGTAGGGTTTAGGGTTTAGGGTTTAGGGTTTAGGGTTAAGGGATTGTGGTTTAGGGTTATGAGTTTGGGGTTTAGGGTTAGGGTTTAGGGTTTAGGGTTTATTATTGGGATTTATTGTTTAGGGTTAGGGTTTCGGAGTTAGGGTTAGGGTTTGGGGTTTAGGGTTTACGGATTACGGTTTAGGGTTTAGCGTTTGGGGTTAAGGGTTTGGGATTTGGGGTTTTGGGTTTAGAGTTTTGTGGTTCAGGGTTTGGGGTTTATGGTTTAGGGTTAGGGTTTAGAATTTAGGGTTTGGGGTTTAGGGTTTGGGTTTAGGTTTTAGGGTTTGGGGTTAAGGGTTTAGGGTATAAGGTTTACGATTTAGGGATTAGGGTTTAGGGTTTTAAGGATTAGGATTTAGGGTTTAGGTTTGGGGTTTAGGGTTTAGGGTTTAGGGTTTAGGGTTTAAAGTTTACGGTTTAGGGTTTAGGGTTTAGGATTTAGGGTTTAGGGTTTGGGGTTTATGGTTTAGGGTTTTGGGTTTGGCGTTTAGGGTTAAGGTTTGAGTTTTACAGTTTATGGTTTAGGGTTTGGGGTTTAGGGTTTGGTGTTTAGGGTTTAGGGTTTGGGGTTTAGCGTTTACGGTTTACAGTTTCAGGTTTAGGGTTTAGTGTTGAGGGTTTAGGGTTTATGGTTTAGGGCTTGGGGTTTAGGGTTTAGGGTTTGGAGTTTAGGGCTTTGGGTTTATGGTTTGGGGTTTAGGGTTTAGGGTTTCGGAGTTTAGGGTTTAGGGTTTAGGTTTAGGGTTTTGTGTTTGAGATATTTGATAATGGTTTGCCCTTTATGGTTTGGGCTTTAGGGTTTGGGGTTTACGATTTAGGGTTTAGGGTTAAGGGATAATGGTTTAGGGTTTAGGGTTTTGATTTAGGGTTAGGGTTTAGGGTTTGGGGTTCGGGATATATGGTTTGGGGTTTGGGATTTAAGGTTAGGGTTTTGGGTTTTGGGTTAGGGTTACGGGTTTAGGGTTTGGGGTTTATGGTGTAGCGTTTAGGGTTTGGGGTTTAGGCGTTAGGGTTTAGGGTTTAGTATATACAGGTTTGGGTTAAGGGTTTAGGATTAAGGGTTTGGGGTTTAAGGATTTGGGGTTTAGACTTTTGGGTTTAGTATTTAGGGTTTATAGTTTGGGGTTTGGGGTTTAGGGTTTAGGATTTAGGGTTTGGGGTTTAGGGTTTGGGTTAAGGGTTAGGGTTTGGACTTTAGGGTTTGGGGTTTAGGGTTAGGGTTTGGACTTTAGGGTTTGGGGTTTAGGTTTTAGGGTTTGGGGTTAAGGGTTTGTGGTATAGGGTATATGGTTTACGTTCTAGGGATTTGGGCTTAGTGTTTAGGGTTTAGGATTCGGGGTTTAGGGTTTGGGGCTTATGGTTTAGGGTTTAGGGTTTAGGGTTTAAGGTTTAGGGTTTAGGGATTACGGTTTAGAGTTTAGGGTTTGGGGTTTATTGTTGCGAGTTTAGGGTTTTAGGGTTTATTGTTGAGAGTTTAGGGTGCTAGGGTTTAGGGTTTAGGTTTATGGTTTATGGTTTAGGGTTTAGCATTTATGTTTTATGGTTTATGGTTTCGGCATTTAGGGTTTAGGGTTTAGAGTTGGGGGTTTGGGGTTAAGGGTTAGGGGTTTATGGTGTAGGGTTTGGAGTTTAGGGTTAGGGTTTGGGGATTAGGGTTAGGGTTTGGGGTTTATGCTTTAGGGTTTGGGGTTTAAGGTTTAGGGTTTCTCTTGCCTCTGTTGGGCAAGTCTCATCCTTTCCCTAATCATACGGAGTTGTTTCGTAGTTTGGCGAACTATCTCTGGCCCTAACACACTTTCCTCATCGACTTCCGTCCAACAAAGTGGGGACCTACACTCTCTTCCGTAGAGGGCTGCGTATGGTGCCATGCCTATACTAGAATGATAACTGTTGTTATAGGCGAAGTCTACCAATGGCAAGTAGGCATCCCATGTGCACACGATCAGAGCATATCCTGGAGAGTTTGAATTGTTCTCTCTGATTGGCCATTAGTCTGAGGACGGAATGCTGTGCTAAACCTCAACTGTGTCCCTAAGGCACTCTGTAGAGCTTGCCAGAATCGCGAGGTGAATCTGGGATCTCTATCGGACACTATGCTAGTTGGCACTCCATGAAGCCTCACTATTTCCCTAATGTATAGTTGGGCTAATTTTTCTAAGGAAAAAGTGATCCTGATGGGTAAAAAGTGAGCAGACTTTGTGAGTCTATCCACGATTTTCCGGACAGAGTCATGGTTGGAAGGGGTTCGAGGTAGTCCTACCATGAAATCCATGGTAATTTGATCCCATTTCCACTCGGGTATAGCTAAAGGTTGTAGCATTCCCGAGGGTTTCTGATGTTCTATTTTGACTTGTTGACAAGTTAGATACTTACCCACATGCTCGACTATGTCTTTCTTCATCCCCGGCCACCAAAATTTCTTTTTCAGGCCTTGGTACATCTTTGTTATACCGGGATGAATAGTATACATACTCCTATGGGCTTCATCTAATATCCTATTCCTCAAATCAGGGTCACTAGGGATTACTATTCTTTCCCTGAACAACAGTACCCCGTCCTCAGCTTTGTGAGATAAGATTGTTTTCTTAAGGCAACTAGGGCTTCATCCTTCATTTGGGCTTCCTTGATTTGAGCCTGCAGGTCGCACTCTATTCGGAACTCACTCAGCTCTAATTTGTCATTAGCCAACACAATATTCAAGCCCAGCTCTCTAAATTTCTCAATCATTTTCATCTCCTCGACCATCAAGTGAGCTACCTGAATTGATTTCCTACTTAAGCCATCGGCAACTACGTTGGCTTTTCCTGGGTGGTAGTTAAGCTCAAAGTCATAATCTTTCAGTAAATCTACCCATCTCCTCTGTCTCATGTTCAACTCCTTCTGATAAAAAAGGTATTTAAGGCTCTTATGGTCACAGAAGATTGTAAACTTAACTCCGTATAATAAATGTCTCCAATTTTTTATTGCAAATATTACGGCCGCTAACTCTAGGTCATGGGTCGGGAAGTTCTCTTCATTCGGCATAAGTTGTCGTGATGCATACGCCACCACTTGCTTATTTTGCATAAGCACACAGCCAAGTCCTTTCCTTGAGGCATCAGTGTATACCTAGAATGGCTGCGATAGGTCAAGTATGGTAAGCACAGGGGGTGTGGTCAACCTATCCTTCAGAGTTTGAAAGCTTGTTCTGCACTCTATTGACCATTTGAGAGGAGTTTTCTTTCGGGTTAATCTTGTCATAGGGAGGGCTATTTCAGAAAATACCTTAATAAACCTCCTATAGTACCTGGCTAATCCCAAAAAGCATCAAATTTTTGTCACATTTTGAGGTCTTTCCCAGTTCCTAACGGTTTCCATCTTATTAGGGTCGACAGCTACACCTTTCTTATTGATCACATGCCCTAGAAACTTTACTTCTTCTAACCAAAACTCGAAATTTTCTATTTTGGCGTATAGCTGTTTCTCTCGTAGTACTTGCAATGTAGTGCAAGATGTTCTTGATGCTCTTCTTCACTCTGAGAGTAAATCAAAATGCCATCAATGAACACTACGACGAATTGATCTAGGTAAGGTCGGAAAATGCGGTTCATATAGTCCATGAACACCGAAGGGGCATTGGTCAGCCCGAATGACATCACTAGGAACTCATAGTGGCCATAACGCGTTCTGAACGCAGTCTCAGGGATATCCTCCTTCTTAACTCTAATCTGGTGGTATCCTGATCTAAGGTCAATTTTTGAAAATACAGTCGCTCCTCGCAACTAATCCAACAAGTCATCTATACGTGGTAGAGGGTATTTGTTTTTTATGGTCACTTTATTTAATTGCCTATAATCATTGCAAAGTCTAAGGCTTCGGTCCTTCTTTTTCACACAGAGGACTGGGGCTCCCCAGGGTGAAACACTAGGTCGAATAAACTCCTTGCTCAGCAAGTCATTTATTTGGGCCTTCAGTTCCTGCAATTCAGGTGGGGCCATACGGTAAGGTGTGATAGATATAGGTGCCGTTCTAGGCATAAGATATATGGAGAATTCTATTTCGGTCTCGGGAGGCAACTCAAGTATTTCATCAGGGAAAACATCACTAGAATCCCTGACTACTGGGATCAGGCTAATTCTCTCTTCTAGACTTAGAGTCCTAGGTTCTTCAACAATTCAGGCATTTAAATAGATCACAGATTTAGTAGTGCAATCTAATTCAACACGATTCTTAATCCATTCTCAAGATTATGTCTATGGTGGACATATTCAAACAGATAAGGTTCGCATGAAAAAGTTTAGAATTGATAGTGATGGGGCAGTTCAAGCAAGTATGGGTAGGAAACAATCTTTTCCCAAAGGGGTAGAAACATGCAGTTCACATAATAAGGGTTGGGTAGAGAAATTTAGGGTTTTCACACATGTTTCAGAAATGAAAGAATGGGTGGCTCCTGAGTCAAATAGAATTGTAAAATAAATGTTTTGAATCAAACCCATTCCCTCTATGAGATCCTCAGTTTGTTCAGTGACAACCCCGTCTAGAGCAACGACTCTTCCAACAGCCGGTGTTCGGTTTCCGTTCCCTACAGGTTCCTTGGCCTTGCATGCCTTGGAAAAATGCCCTGGTTTCCCGCACCGGTAGCAGGTGAAGCAGGGCTGAGTAGGGTAGTGTTCCCTATTACATTTGGCACATCGAGGACGCTTCACTCCAGTAGGGGTAGTTCTGCTAGTACTTCCCTGGACAAACATTCAGGTTATTTTGGGGTCGTCGGTTGAATCTCTGGTTTACTATAGCTCTATCACTCAAGTTTTTGCTAATGATGCGCCATTTGTTGACTATCTCCGCATAGTTCTTTATCTCTTGCGGAGCTACTTGGGTTTTTATATTCAGGTCTAATCCGGCCTTAATTTGGGCTACCTTCCATACCTCATCATGCCTAAACTTTAGGTAGGTGGAGAATTTGGCAAGTTCCTCAAACTTAGACAAATACTCATCAAAGGGTTTTCCCCTCTCTTTCAGTTGCAGAAATTCAATCTCCCTTTCCTTTTTCACATCTCGGGATAGTATTTTGCTAGAATGGTTTCCCTAAAGGTTTCCTAGGTCAAGGGGCGATTACTACCCTCGTGTAACTGTTTGGCTCCTTGCCACTAGTACTCAGCCTCACCTTGCAGTTGATAGACTGCGAAGGCTACTTTTTGTTGATCGGGGGTATGGAGTACATTGAACAGCTTTTCTAACTCCCTCAACCATTCCTCAGCTACAACAGGGTCATACGTACCTCTGAATACCGGAGGCCTAGCTTTCTGGAATTGAGCCCACCCTAGGTTATTCCCCTCATGGTGCCCATTATCGTGTTGATCATGGTTTGGGGTATTATGATTTCCCTGGGCCTGGCGGAGTACCTCGGTAGTTGCTGAGGCTTTGTCCCTCATTGGTTGTGCCATGTTCTCAAATGCATGCATCATTTGACGAACCATGTCACTTTCAGGTTGCCAATTGTCAGCATCTCTCCTGGTATTTGCCATAGCTTTTTGCTAATCAAGAATATCACTAAGGTGATCAATCTCAATAATACTATTAAATAGAGAAAATTCTAGCAAATAGAGGAGACATGTAACAGTCTAGGGTTCCTAGCACAAACATAGACTCAGTTTACTCAAACTGTCATGATCAACTGAGTTCATTCAATCAGTGTTCATTTTAGGCTATTCTACCTACAAAATACCTGAGTTCTAATAATTGTGCTCTCATACCATAATGTAACGACCTAGTTTCTTAATTGAATTTATTTGCGAAATTCGGTTATTTAACTTAACTTTTAAAATCCTGGTCAAATTTTTTTTCTTTTCTTTTCTATTGGAGTATTAAAAGTCGAGTTCTATCCCAAGGATCGCTTACTCTCAGTTGGTTATTTAAACCTAAGAAACTATAAGTTACGTGTTTGTTACTCTCGCGCTCTCCCAAAATCATTTTTGCACATATACAGATATTCAGATAAGGTGAGGTACTAACCTCCATGCATTACTTAGCAGGTAAGTAAACTAGGTCTATCACATACATCCATATATATATATACAAACTTAAGTCTAATAGTTAGTAGCACCAGGCTTTAATAGTTAGTTTCATAATCCCAAAATAAGTGTGACTCTTAAGTCACAGCCAAAAAGTCAGCTCCTCCGCTAGCTATCCATCAGACATCCCTTCTAGGTCCCGGGGGTGTTCATGCCACCGAGGGGAAGAAGAAGAGGATGTTGACGGCCTTCAGTATCTGGAAGTAGCCCAGGAATGGGACTTCCAACAGCTCCACTTCTATCTCAAGTAGCACGTGGTACCTGGGCATCTGAACAAACTAACGTAGTGAGATATAAAATCCAAGTAGCGTAGATTACGAGTTTCATCAAAACTAATTTGTGGTTTAGTTGCATTACTAAGAATACAGATAACTTCCTTCACAATTATCAGATGCATACAATAATTAAGTGCAGCTCTTAACTATTTAATTTCAATAACAAGATATTTCCACACATGGATTCAGAATATACAATTATACTTTAAAAGCCTTAAACAGGTAAAATACTCATTTTCTTTTGAAAGTATGCACATTTACCATCACATGTTTTTATCAGCCATGCAAAATACCAGGTCTATCCCGGACTTGTACAACTGGCTAAACCATTACCATCATCAAAAGCAATCTAATGAAACAGGACAAAACTGACTTACCAATATAGTAAAGTCCGCCATATAAGGCACATGAAATTACCTAACATCCAAGGGTGTCCCCTGGTGTGCGCACAAAGTTAGAACCTTCGGATCACCAGTCCCAGAATGGATTATTTCCTCACTACTTGCTAGACAGCTACGTCGCGGATGCATTCCTAACCAACATATTGTGTCCTTTTCATACAGATCATAATAATATAACATAGTTTTTCATAGGTAATGTTTATTCAGTTGTCAATCACTGGCCTCTCCAGGGCATATTATTTTTCACAGTTTGCCTCTCCAGGGCACATGCATTCATTCACAGATGTATGCTAAAATACTTGCCTCTCCAGGGCATTTTAGTTCACAAATGTATGCTAAATTTCAGTTCCAGAATTGGATGCCACACACTTAAATTCACTGCTTAAAACAAGTCAACTTTGCATGTAGTCAACTCAAAGTCTAACTAATTCAACCACAAAGTCAAATATAACTTGTGCAGCAAGCAACTTACATAACTTCTCACACAGGAATTCAAATACCATGAAATTTCATCAAAAGTATCTGCATCATGCATTTAATAGATTCAACTGCTTTTTCAAGAAAGAAAATCACACTTTGACCCTCAATTTCCTCAATTTTTATCAAAATGGTCCTCTTTTCAAAACAATTGAAATAAAGGTAATTCCAAACAACTTAACTTCATCCAGCCACACAAAATAATCATTTAGCATCCACTACACACATATAGAAAGTTTCCAACAAAATTCAACCAGAAATTGAGTCAAAATAAGACTCTTGGGATTCTTTCCAGTTTTTCTTTCAAAATGGTCCCTATTGATACTCAATTTCAATTCTGGGTTGTTTAAAGCTAAAACAAGGTTACAGCAAGCTTCACAAGACTAAATTTGGTTTGCTGATACACTTTCCATAAATAAAAACAGTTCAGAAGTCCAATTTATGCAGCAAAACCCTTAACTTTGAGAAAAATGTTTTAAGTGTCACAACACAACTTGAGACCACACTGGTCTCTTCCAACCCTGTAGGAAACATTCCAGCATCATAATAAGTCAAAGAGAACAGTTGGTTAACTTCAAACAACTCAGAATACCCAGTTTTCAACAAGCGTAAGAAAACAATGATTTCTTTGCAATTGGTCCCTATTATTATTCCTTTTCTGTTTGGCTTTTAATAGGCCCAAAATTATTTTCCATCACCAGGCTATGGTCATTTATGACTTGCACAGCAAGAGAGTGCAGCCATATCAGTACATAAATGTAGTTCATGCAGTTGTTTTGCCACTATTTGGTCAATTTTTCCACTTAAGGGGTTTCGGTATTCTAGAGACCAATCTAAGTCCCTTTGAGCCATTTTCCTTCCTGGGAATACTCTTTTGGGAGTCTGGAGATTGGGAAAATTTGGCCTACCCACTTAGAACCAGAGTACCCATCTTTTATAGTTGGAATTCCCACTTCCTAGTGCACAAGAGTTTCAATTTGCCTCTTATTGTACTCTATGGTATCCTGACTTTTGCCTCTCCTTACTCAGTCCTTTTTATTCCCTTACTGCCTCTTTCTTACTCAATTTCCTAGGTTAGAGGTCCTTTTCAAAATTCAGGGCCTTATCTCTGTCACCCTAATCCCTTTTTCCTGACTTTTGCCATTTTCACACCCACAGAACTGAGTTTACTAAGAACAAAGTCTCTCACTCTCTTTATCACTTAGGCACACTACAAAAGTCAAAGAATCAGAACTTGGGTTCAATTGACAGCTACTGTTACCTAATTTAGAACCAGTTGGAGCTCATCTTTACTATTTAAGCTCTTAGTTCAATTCCTTGGTTGTATTTTATCAGTTTCCAGCACTTCAAAGTATCTAAGGCTGCCATAAATAGCACATAATAGCAGGGAGGTCAGAAAGTAAATTTTCCAGTAGTTTCACAGCAAAAGCAACCCAATCAGAATCATGAAAATGCCCACTTTTGTTTGATTAAGCTACTTAGTCAATTATTCATAATTTCTTAGGTCTTTTCAGAGCTAATAAGTTGTTTAGAGACTTAGCAACTCATGTGATAGTACAAATATCAGAAAACAGCAAGCTCAGCAATTTACCAGCAAGTTTCAATTCAAGGCAGAAACACCATAGTTCCAATTTTTCCTATTTTGAGTTATATAACCTGTTTTAACAAATTCTCTTACTGTAATTTAACATCCTTAGGGCATTTAGAGATTTATTAGTCACATTTTTGCAATATGAACATGAGAGAATAGAATTACAACAAGTTGATCGCAAGCAATTTAGAATAGCACTTGCCAAGCTTGATGAGAGTGGTTTTCCTTAAATTTGTGTGGGTGACTAGAGTTTTCTGCTTTCTCCCTTGCTTCCAGCTGCTAAGCTCGAGCTTCCACTTTTTCTTTCCTGCCTCAGCTCTCTCTGAAACTCACTCTCACATATCTCTTAGTTTCAATTTCAATTCCCCAGTTGATGCCTCCCTCTCTCTCGGCTTCACTCTATTTATGGAGGTTTGATGGCATGTGTGGAGGAATGATGATTTGGTGAGGTGTCCAGCTCCCAGCAGCTATTAATTCCCGTTTGGACACCTAATGGTGTGTGCTGGCAGTGGGCTAAGGGGTTGTTTGGGTGGCTTAATTGCTTATTAAGTCTTGGGTAGGACTAGTTTAAGTCAAGTGGGGAATGTGGCTTGTGTATCGCATTGTAGCATGTTAAATTTAGGTTTCTAAGTCTCAATTTTGGTTATTCATCCCTGTGTGTAGTTGCCTAAAGGTATTTGCTGCACCTAAGGTCATAATTAGGTAATTAATTAGTTCTTTATATTGGTAATTTCGGTTACCAAGCAAAAGGGTAACATTTAAGGGGTTAATTGGATGTTTAATCCTAATTTATTTCACTTTTAAATTGTGTAACTTGTCTAATTTCTTTAATTTCTTATTAAGTCTTATGGCTGGCATTTAATAGGGCAGTTTTGAGTGTCTTCGAGTGGCTAAATTGGGCTTTCTTGTGCTTTAAGCAAGCTACGGTGCCTTATTTGAAAATTTTAATTTCTATCTTTTTAGTCCATGACTTTCTACTAGAGAAAATGTGTCAATTCAGGACTTGTCTTGAGGTCGGAGTCCCTTATTGAAGTTTTAGGGTGTCTCTAGAGTGTCCTAGGGTATTTTTCTTTGGTCAAATAGGTCTTCTCTACTCTTTTTAACTCTATAAAATAAAAACTGCTAAAACCAAGTTTTTCTTTCAATTTTGTCCCTAGGGTTTGGGTTAGGGTTCCTCTGGCACCTTTTTCCTGATTTTTAGGTCTCTCTTCCTTTAACTAGGGTTTCTTATCCTATATGCAAGCAAAATCAAACACAAGCAAGTTCAGTCGAACCCACAACAGAAAAGTCAAACAGAAAACCCGATCAAAGTTACGTTTTGAATTTTTAGGAAGTTACATCTGGTTTGGGGTTTAGTGTTTAGGGTTTAGGGTTTAGGGATTAGGGATTAGTGTTTTAGGGTTTAGGGTTTAGGGTTTCGGGGTTCAAGGTTTAGGGCTTAGGTTTAGGGTTTGGGGTTTGGGGTTTAGGGTTTGGGTTTGGGGTTTAGGGTTTAGGGTTTCGGATGTAGGGTTTAGGGTTTAGGGTTTAGGATTTAGGGTATGGGGTTAAGGAATTGTGGTTGAAGGTTATGAGTTTGGGGTTTAGGGTTAGGGTTTAGGGTTTAGGGTTTATTGTTGGGGTTTAGTGTTTAGGGTTAGGGTTTAGGGTTTAGGGTTGGGGTTTGGTGTTTAGGGTTTACAGATTACAGTTTAGGGTTTAGCGTTTAGGGTTAAGGGTTTGGGGTTTTGGGTTTCGGGTTTTGTGGTTCAGGGTTTGGGGTTTATGGTTTAGGGTTAGGGTTTGGAATTTAGGGTATGGGGTTTATGGTTAGGGTTTGGAGTTTAGGGTTTGGGCTTTAGGGTTTGGGTTTAGGTTTTAGGATTTGGGGTTTGGGGTTTGAGGTTAAGGGTTTAGGGTATAAGGTTTTCGATTTAGGGATTAGGGTTTAGGGTTTTAAGGATTAGGATTTAGGGTTTAGGGTTTGGGGTTTTGTGTTTATGGTTTGGGGTTTAGGGTTTCGGCATTTAGGTTTTAGGGTTTAGGGTTTTAAGTTTAAGGTTAAGGGTTTAGGGTTTATTGTTTAAAGTTTGGAGTTTATGGTTTATGGTTTGTGGTTTGTGGTTTGTGGTTTAGAGCTTGGGGTTTACGGTTTACGGTTTACGGTTTCAGGTTTCGGGTTTAGGGTTTAGTGTTAAGCGTTTGTGGTTTATGGTTTGGTGCTTGGGGTTTAGGGTTTAAGGTTTGGAGTTTAGGGCTTTGGGTTTACGGTTTGGGGTTTAGGGTTTAGGGTTTCGGGGTTTAGGTTTTAGGGTGTAGGTTTAGGGTTTAGGGTTTGAGATATTTGATAATGGTTTGCGCTTTATGGTTTGCGCTTTAGGGTTTGGGCTTTAGGGTTTGGGGTTTACGATTTAGGGTTTGGGGTTAAGGGATAATGGTTTAGGGTTTAGGGTTTCGATTTAGGGTTAGGGTTTAGGGTTTGGGGTTTAGCATATATGGTTTGGGGTTTGGGATTTAATATTAGGGTTTTGGGTTTTGGGTTAGGGTTACGGGTTTCGAGTTTGGGGTTTATGGTGTAGCATTTAGGGGTTAAGGTTTAGGGTTTAGGGTATACTGTTTGGGTTTAAGGGTTTAGAATTAAGGGTTTAGGGTTTAAGGTTTTGGAGTTTAGAGTTTTGGGTTTAGTATTTAGGGTTTATGGTTTGGGGATTGGGGTTTAAGGTTTAGGATTTAGGGTTTGGGGTTTAGGGTTTGGGTTAAGGGTTAGGGTTTGGACTTTAGGGTTTGGGGTTTAGGGTTAGGGTTTAGAGTTTAGGGTTTGGGGTTTAGGTTTTAGGGTTTGGTGTTAAGGGTTTGTGGTATAGGGTATAGGGTTTACGATTTAGGGATTTGGGCTTAGTGTTTAGGCTTTAGGATTCGGGGTTTAGGGTTTGGGGTTTATGGTTTAGAGTTTTGGGTTTTGGGTTTACGGTTTAGGGTTTAGAGTTTAGGGTTTAGGTTTTAAGGTTTAAGGTTTAGGTTTTAAGGTTTACGTTTTAGGGTTTATTGTTGAGAGTTTAGGGTGTTAGGGTGTTTAAGTTTATGGTTTATGGTTTAGGGTTTAGCGTTTATGGTTTATGGTTTAAGGTTTCGGCATTTAGGGTTTAGGGTTTAGAGTTGGGGGTTTGGGGTTAAGGGTTAGGGGTTTATGGTGTAGGGATAGGGTTTGGGGTTTAGGGATAGGGTTTGGGGTTTAGGGTTAGGGTTTGGGGTTTATGCTTTAGGGTTTAGGGTTTGTCGTTTTGAGTTTTGGGTGTAAGGGTTTGGGGTATGGGGTTTAGGGTTTCGAGTTTAGGGTTTGTGTTTTAGGGTTTAGGGTTTGGGGTTTAGAGTTTAGGGTATGAGGTTTATGATTCAGGGTTTAGGGTTTTGCGTGTAGGTTTGGGGTTTATAGTTTCGGGTTTAGGGTTTAGGGTATACGATTTTGGGTTTTGAGTTTAGGGTATAGGGTATAGGGTATAGGGTATAGGGTTTCGGTGTTTAGGGTTTAGGGTTTAGGGTTTATGGTTTGGGGTTTAGGGTTTAGAGTTTACGATTTTAGGGTTTAGGGTATAGGGTTTAGGGTTTAGGGTTTAGGGTTTAGGGTTTAGGGTTCAGGGTTTAGAGTTTAAGGTGTACGGTTTCGGCATTTAGGGTTTAGGGTTTATGGTTAAGGGTTTTAGGGTTTAGGGTTAAGGGTTTAGGGTTTAGGGTTTGGGTTTGGGTTTTGGGTTTACAGTTTGAGGTATAGGGCCTAGGGTTTAGGGTTTAGTGTTTCAGGTTAAGGGTTTGGGGTTTGGGTTTTAGTGTTTATGGTTTAGGGTTTTTGGCTGAGGGCTTTGGGTTTAGGGTTTTGGATTTTGGGTTTGGGGTTTAGGGTTTGGGGTTTGGGTTTAAGGGTTTGTAGTTTATGGTTTATGGTTATGTGTATAGGGTTTAGGGTTAGGGTTTGGGGATTAGGGTCCGGGGTTTCGGGTTTGGGGTTTAGGATTTATTGTTCGGGGTTAAGGGTTCGGGGTTTAGGGCTCAGGGTTTATGGTTTTGGGTTTAAGGTTTAGGGATTAGGGTTTAGTATTTTAGGATTAGGGTTTAGGGTTAGGGTTTTAGGGTTTAGGGTTTAAGGTTTAGGTTTTAGGATTTGGGGTTTAGGTTTAAAGGTTTGGGGATTAGGAATTAGGGTTGATGTTTTGGGGTACATGGTTTAGGGTTTAGGGTTAAGGGTTAAGGGTTTAGGGTTTAGGGTTTAGGTTTCCGGTTTAGGGTTAAGGGTTAAGGGTTTGGGGTTTAGTTTTTAGGATTCGGGGTTTATCGTTTAGGGTTTGGGGTTTGGGTTTATGGTTTTGGGTTTATGGTTTATGATTTAGAGTTTAGGGTTTGGAGTTCAGGGTTTAGGGTTTTGTTGTTGCGTTTTGGGATTAGGGTTTAGGGTTTAGGGTTAGGGTTTAGGGTTTGAGGTTTGGGGTTTGGGGTTAAGGGTTTGAGGGTTGGGGTTTAGGGTTAGGGTTTGGGGTTTAGGGTTTAGGGTTTAGGATTTTAGGGTTTAGGGTATAGGGTATAGGGTATAGGGTTTAGGTTCAGGGTTTACACTTTTAGGGTTTAAGGTTTTGGGTTCAGGGTTTAGGGTGTAGGGTGTAGGGTTTTGTGGTTTAGGGTTTAGAATTTACGATTTATGGTTAAGGGTTTTAGGGTTTAGGGTTAAGGGTTTAGGGTTTAAGGTTTAGGGTTTAAGGTTTAGGGTTTAAGGTTTAGGGTATTAGGGTTTTGGGCTTAGGGTTTAGGGTTTAGGGTCTAGGTTTAGGACTTGGGGATTAGGGTTTACAGTTTAGGGTTTAGGGTTTAGGGTTTAGGGTGTTAGGGTTTAGGGCTTAAGGTTTAGGGTTTATGGTTTTGGGTCCAAGGTTTTGGGTTTATGGTTTAGGGTTTGGGGTTTTGGGTTTATGGTTTATGCTTTAGGGTTTGGGGTTTAGGGTTTGGAGTTTAGGGTTTAGGGATTAGGGTTGAGGGTTTGGGGTTTATGGTTTGTGTTTGGGGTTTATGGTTTGGGATTTGGGGTTTAAGGTTTCGGATTTAGGGTTAAGAATTTGAGGTTTAGGGTTTAGAGATTAGGATTTAGGATTTAGGGTTTAGGGTTTAGGGTGTTAGGGCTTAGGGCTTAGGGTTTAAGGCTTAGGGTTTAGGCTTTAGGGTTTGGGGTTTGGGGTATAAGGTTAAGGTTTGGTGTTTAAGGTTTGGGGTTTATGGTTTGGGGTTTAGGGTTTAAGGCTTAGGGCTTAGGGTTTAGGGATTTCAGTTTGGGGTTTATGGTTTTGGGTTTTGGGTTTGGTGTTTAGGGTTACGATTTGGGGTTTAGGGTTTAGGGTTTAGGTTTGGGATTTAGAGTTTAGGGTTTAGGATTTAAGGTTTAGGGTTTGGGGTTTAGGGTTTAGGGTTTAGGATTAGGGTTTAGGGTTTGAGGTTTATGGTTTAAGGTTTTGGGTTTAGGGTATGGGCTTTTGGGTTAGGTTTTGGGTTTAGGGTTTAGGCTTTTATGTTTAGTGTTTAAGGTTTAGGGTTTAGGGTTTAGGGTTTGGGGTTTGGGCTTAACAGTTTGGGGTTTGTGGTTTAGGGTTTTGGGTTTTGGGGCTTCGGGTTAGTGTTTGGGGTTTAGGGTTTATGGTTTTGGGTTTGGGGTTTAGGGTTTAAGGTTTAGCGTTTAGGGTTAAGGGGTTGTGGTTTAGGGTTTAGGGTTTAGGGTTCAACATTTCTACATTCAGGGTTTAGGGTTTAAGGTTTAGGGTTTAGGGCTGAGGGTTTTGGGTTTAAGGTTTCGATTAAGGGTTTGGGGTTTAGGGTTTGGGGTTTATGGTTTCGAGTTTAGGGTTTCATGTTTGGGTTAAGGGATTGGGGTTTACGGTTTAGAGTTTAGGTTTTTGGGTTTACGGTTTACGCTATAGGGTTTTAGGGTTTAGGGTTTAGGGCTGAGGGTTTTTGGTTTAAGGTTTCGATTAAGGGTTTGGGGTTTAGGGTTAGGGTTTAGGGTTTAGGGTTTGTGGTTTATGGTTTGGGTTTGGGTTAAGGGATTGGGGTTTAGGGTTTAGAGTTTAGGTTTTTGGGTTTACGGTTTACGCTATAGGGTTTTAGGGTTTCGGTTTAGGGTTTTGGGTTTACGGTTTATAGTAAAGGTTTATGGTTTTTAGGTTTGGGGTTTGGGGTTTATGGTTTATGGTTTAGGGTTTCGGCATTTAGGGTTTGGGGTTTAGTGTTTAGGGTTTTAGGGTTTGGGGCTTAGAGCTTAGTGTTTAGGGTTTAGTGTTTGAGTTTAGGGTTTAGGGTTTGGGGTTTAGGGTTCAGGTTTGGGGTTTAGGGTTTGGGGTTTTGGGTTTTGGGTTTAGGGTTTAAGGTTTGGGGTTTGGGGTTTACGGTTTTGGGTTTTGGGTTTGACGCTTCGTGTTGGGCTTTGGGGTTAAGGGTTTAGGGTTAAGGTTTAGGATTTTGGGTTTTAGGGTTTAGGGCTTAGGGCTTAGAATTTGGGGTTTATTGATTAGGGTTTAGGGTTTATGGTTTATGGTTTGGGGTTCAGGGTTTAGGGTTAGGGATTTAAGGGTTAGGGTTAGGTTTTAGGGTTTTAGCCTTTAAGGTTTACGATTTGGGGTATAGGGCTTAGGGTTTATGGTTTGGGGTTTAGGGTTATGGTTCAGGGTTTAGGGTTAGGGTTTCGGATTTTTGGTTTGGGGTTTAGGGTTTAAGGTTTAAGGTTTATGATTTAGCATTTAGGGTTTACGATATAGGGTTTAGGGTTCGAGATTTAGGGTTTAAGAATTATGGTTTAGGATTTGGAGTTTAGGGTTTAGGGTTTAGGGTTTGGGGTTTGAGGTTTATAGTTTGGATTTGGGGTTTAGGATTAGGGTTTGAAGTTTAGGGTTTAGGGTTACACGTTTAGGGCTTACGGTTTAGGGTTTAGGGTTTAGGGTTTGGGGTTAAGGGTTTGCGGTTTATGGTTGAGGGTTTTGGGTTTGGAGTTTAGGGTTAAGCATTTAGGGATTAGGGTTTAGCGTTTAGAGTTTAGGGTTTAGAGTTTTATGCTTTAGGGTTTAAGGTTTTGGGTTTAGGTTTCGGGGTTTAAGGTTTCGGGTTTAGGGTTAAGGGTTTAGGGTTTAGGGTTTAGGGTTTTTGTTTAGGGTTTAAGGTTTAGTGTTTGGAGCTTAGGAATTAGGGTCTGGGGTTTATGGTTTAGGGTTTAGAGCTTAGGGATTAGGGTTTGGGGTTTATGGTTTGGGGTTTAGGGTTTGGGGTTTAGTGTTTAGGGTTTGGGTATTATGGTTTGGGGTTTGGGGTTTAGGGTTTAGGGTTTTAAGGTTTAGAGTTCACGCTTTGGAGTTTAGGGTATAGGGTTTGCATTTTGCGGTTTGGGGTCTGGGGTTACGGTTTGGGGTTTACGGTTTAGGGTTTAAGATTTTGGGTTTAGGTTTTGGGGTTTAGGTTTTATGGTTTAGGGTTTGGGGTTAAGATTTTAGGGTTTAGCCTTTAGGGATTAACTTATATGGTTTAGGGTTTAGGGTTAAGATTTTAGTGTTTAGCATTTGGGGTTTAACTTGGATTGTTTAGGGTTTTGGGGTTTAGGGTTTCGGGTTTAGGGTTTAGCGTTTGGGGTTAAGGGTTTTAGGTTTAGGGTTTGGGGTTTTGAGTTTTAGTATAAGGGTTTAGGGTTTGGGGATTGGTGTTTGGGGTTTAAGGTTTAGGGTTTAGGGTATAGGGCATAGGGTTTAGGGTTTTAGGGTTTAGGGTTTAGCGTTTATGGTTTAGGGTTTGGGGTTTGAGGTTTAGGGTTTAGGGTTTAGGATTTTAGGGTATAGGGTATAGGGTAGAGGGTTTAGGGTTTGGGGTTTGGGGTTTGGGGTTTAGGCTTTAGGGTTTAAGGTGTAAGGTTTCGGGGTTTAGGGTTTAGGATTTAGGGTTTATGGTTATGGGTTTTAGGGTTTAGAGTTAAGGGTTTAGGGTTTGGGGTTTAAGGTTTAGGGTGTAGGGTTTGGGGATTAGTGTTTAAGGTTTAGGGTTTAGGGTTTCGGCATTTATAGTTTAGGGTTTAGGGTTTTAGGGCTTAGGGCTTAGGGCTTAGGGTTTAGGGTCTAGGTTTAGGATTTAGGGTTTAGGTTTTCGGATTTCGGGCTTAGGGTTTTAGGATTTAAGGTTTAGCGTTTGGGTTTGGGGTTTTGGATTTGGGATTTAGGGTCTAGGATATAGGGTTTGGGGTTTGGGGTTTGGGGTTTGGGGTTTCGGGATTATAGTTTGGGGTTTAGGCTTTGGGGTTTGGGATTAAGGATTTTGCAATTATGGTTTAAGATTGAGGATTTAGGGTTCGGAGTTTAGTTTTTACGGTTTAGGATTTAGGGTTTAGGGCTTAGGGTTGGGGTTGAGGGTTTATGGTTTAGGGTTTGGGGTTTTGGGTTTAAGGTTTGGGTTTATGGTTTAAGGTTTAGGGTTTGGGGTTTAGGGTTTCGGGATTAGGGCTTAGGGTTGTGGGTTTGGGGTTTAGGGTTTGGGTTTGGGGTTTATGGTTTGGGGTTTACGGTTTAGGGTTTCGAGTTTGGGGTTAAGGATTTCGAGTTTAGGGTCTAGGGTTTAGAGTTTAGGGTTTGGAGTTTGGGGTTTTGGGTTTAGGGTTTGGGGTTTGGGTTATAGGGTTTGGGGTTAATGGTTTAGGGTTTGGGGTTTGGGATTGCGATTCAACGTTAGGGTTTGGAGTTTAGGGTTTAGGGTTTATGGGTTCGGGTTTCGGGTTCCTGGTTTACGGTTTAGGGCTTCGGGTTTAGGGTTTAGGGTTTATGGTTTGAAATTTGGGGTTTATGGTTTATGGTTTTGGGTTTGGTGTTTAGTGTTATGGCTTGGGTTTGGCGTTTAGCGTTTGGCATTTATGGTTTGGGGTTTAGGGTTTGGACTGTAGCATTTAGGGTTTAAGGTTTTAAAGTTTTGGTTTTAGGGTTTAGGGTTTAGGGTTAGGGTTTCGGCATTTAGGGTTTAGGGTTTAGGGTTTGGGGTTTAAGGTTTAAGGTTTTGGGATTAGGGTTTAGGGTTTTGGGTTTAGGGTATAGGGTTTCGGTTAGGGTTTTAGGTTTAGGGTTTAAGCTTTTATGCTTAGGGTTTTGGGTTTAGGGTTTAAGGTTTAGCGTTAGGGGTTTAGGGTTTGGGATTTGGGGGTAACGGTTTGGGGATTAGGGTTTAGGGTTTTGGGTTTGGGGCTTCGGGTTAGGGTTTGGATTTTAGGGTTTAGTGTTTGGGGTTTAAGGTTTAGGGTTTTGGGTTTGGGGTTAAGGGGTTGGGGTTTATGGTTTAGGTTTTAGGGTTTAGGGTATGGGGTTTAGGGTTTAGGGTTCAGCATTTCTATATTTTGTGTTTAGGGTTTAGGGCTTAGGGTTTAGGGTTTAAGGTTTCAATTAAGGGTTTGGTGTTTAGGGTTAGGGTTAGGGGTTTAGGGTTTAGGTTATATGGTTTCGAGTTTAGGGATTCAGGTTTGGGGTTAAGGGTTTGGGGTTTAGGGTTTAGAGTTTAGAGTTTAGGTTATTGGGTTTAGGGTTTAGGCTTTATGGTTCTAGGGTTAAGGGTTTAGGTTTGGGGTGTACAGCTTACAGTTTAGGTCTAGGGTTTTTGGTTTGGGGTTTATGGTTTAGGGTTTAGGGTTTAGGGTTTGGGGTTTATTGTTTAGGGTTTAGGGTTTAGGGAGTAGGGCTTAGGGTTGAGGGCTTGGGGTTTAGGGTTTAGGTTTGGGGTTTAGGGTTTAGGGTTTCAAGTTTAGGGCTATGGATTTGGGGTTTAGGGTTTAGAGTATAGAGTTTAGGGTTTAGGGCTTAGGGTTGGGGTTTTGGGGTTTGGGGTTTATGGTTTAGGGTTTGGGATTTGGGGTATAAGGTTAGTGTTTGGAGTTTAGGGTTTGGGCTTTATAGTTTGGGGTTTATTGTTTAAGGTTTAGGGCTTAGTGTTTAGGACTTAGGGTTTAGGGTTTCGAGTTTGCGGGTTAGGGTTTAGGGTTTTGGGTTTGGTGTTTAGGGTTTCGGTTTGGGGTTTAGGGTTTAGGGTTTAGGGTTTAGGGTTTAGCATTTATGGTTTAGGGTTTAGGGTATGGGGTTTAGAGTTTAGGGTTTAGGGTTTAAGGTTTTAATGTTTTGGGTGTAGGATTTAGGGTTAGAGTTTCGGCATTTGAGGTTTAGGGTTTGGGGTTTTTGGTTTATGGTTTTGTGTTTAGGGTATGGGGTTTTGGGTTAGGGTTTCGGGTTTAGGGTTTAGACTTTTAGGTTTAGGGTTTAGGGTTTAGCATTTAGGGTTTAGGGTTTGGGGTTTTGGGTTGGGGGTTCGAGTTAAGGTTTAGGGTTTAGGGTATGGGGTATGGGGTTTAGGGTTTAGGGTTTAGGGTTCAGCTATTCTACATTCAGGGCTTAGGGTTTAGGGCTTAGGGCTTAGGGTTTAGAGTTTAGATTTTTGGGTTTAAGCTTTAGGCTTTAGGGTTTATGGTTTGGGGTTTACTGTTTAGGTTTAGGTTTAGGGTTTTTAGGTTTGGGGTTTAGGGTTTGGGGTTTGTGGTTTAGGGTATAGGGTTTCAGCATTTAGGGTTTAGTGTTTTAGGGTTTAGGGCTTAGAGCTTAGGCTTTAAGGTTTAGGGTTTAGTGTTTGGGTTTAAGGTTTAAGGTTTAGGGTTTAGGGTTGAGTTTGGGGTTTTCGGTTTTCGGTTTAGGGTTTAGGGTTTTGGATTTAGGGTTTAAGGTTTGGGGTTTAGGGTTAGAGGTTTGGGGTTTACGGTTTTCGGTTTGACATTTCGGGTTGGGGTTTCAGGCTTAGGGTTTGGGGTTTGGGCTTTGGGGTTTGGGGTTTTGGGTTTATGGTTTAGGGTTTGCGGTTTAGGTTTAGGGTTTGGGGTTTATGGTTTGGAGTTTAGGGTTTAGGGTTTATAGTTAAGGGTTTAGGGTTTAGGGTTTGGGGTTTAGGGTTTAGGCTTTCGGGGTTTAGGGTATACGGTTTAGGTTAAATGTTTTGGGTTTAGAGTTTAGAGTTTGGGGTTATAGGGTTTAGGGTTAAGGATTTAGGGTTTGGGGTTTGGGGTTTAGGGTTTGGGGTTTGGATTTTAGGGTTTAGGGTTCGGGATTTAGGGTCTGGGATATAAGGTTTCGGGTTTCGGGTTTAGGGTTTCGGGATTATGGTTTGGGGTTTAGGGTTTGGGGTTTAGGGTTAAGGGTTTGGTGTTTATGGTTTAGGATTTAGTGCTTAGTGTTTAGGGTTTAGGGTTTAGGGTTTAGGGTTTAGGGTTTGGGGTTTAAGGTGGTTTAGGGTTTAGGGTTTGGGGTTTATGGTTTGGGGTTTATTGTTTAGGGAATAGGGTTTGGGGTTTAAGGTTTAAGGTTTAGGGTTTATAAGTTTTGGGTTTAGGGTTTGGGGTTTATGGTTTAAGGTTTTGGGTTTAGGGTTTTGGGTTTAGGGTATGTGGTTTTAGTTTAGGGTTTGGGTTTACAGTTTAGGGTTTACGGTTTAGGGTTTAGGGTTTTGCGTTTAGGGTTTGGGGTTAATGGTTTGGGGTTTATTGTTTAGGGTTTTGGGTTTGGGGCTTCGAGATAGGATTTGGGGTTTAGGGTTGAGGGTTTTGAGTTTGGGGTTAAGGTGTTAGGAATTAGGGTTTAACATTTCGGCATTTAGGGTTGAGGGTTTTGGGTTTAGGACTTGGGGTTTAGGGTTT